>OY755082.1:33811065-35012315 GCA_963576655.1 Gastrophysa polygoni
AGGTTTTACTTGTCGACCATATCTAGAAGGAATCTCCTCTTGTATCTCCTCATCCGGGATTCTCGATTGCCGTGATGATTCGATCTGGTCTTCCACCTGTTCTTGATCTCTTGCTAATTCTTGAGCTCCTATTCCTTTCCTAATCTCATCTTCGCCAGGATCATCTTTCAAATTGTCTTCTTTCGTAAGTATGATGAATTCATCAAAATGATCAGGTATCTCGAGAGGTTATATCCTTTGAAATGGCCTGACTATTTCTCCTCCAGAAGAAAGTTGGATTCCAGCAACTCTGTCTATTTTATCTTTTCCTGGATATATTTCTTCTATTCTACCCATTGACCAACTTATCCTCTTCGAATTATCCGAGCCAATTAGAACTATATCACCAGTCTTCAACTTGTCTCGTCTTCTTTGACCTACATGGACTAGATTCACTAAGTATTCGGTTCTAAATAGTTGTCCCAAAGAATCTCGTATGTTCTGGAGAACTCTATATCTCTTTGTTATACTATTTCTGATTATCATGTCTAGATATGAAGTTTCTGGAGACCTAATTCCTTGAATGAAAAGAACAGGAATAATGGGACTCAACACATCAGGGTTGTCATACACATAAGTTAAAGGTCGTGAATTAATTACAGATTCACAGTCGCAAGTGAGTGTCATCAGCTCTTCATAAGTTCCACGCGACTTTCTTTAGGAAAGAATTTAGTTCTTCCTTAGTAGTTCCTTTATGATCCTTACCATTCTCTCCCACCATCCTCCCCACCAAGCTGCAGTAGCAGGATTGAAGATCCATTTGATTCTTCCTACTGTGGAGTACTGAGGAGTATTGAGTATTCCTACTGAGGATTATGGTATTCCAGTCTGATTCCTCAAGCTTGTATGTTCACCAAGAAGGCTGATGCCCAATTTGATGATGTCAGGTACCACTGTTCCTATGAGGTCGTCAATATCCATGCTGGGTGTCACCACCAACAGTGCTCTCTCATGGGACGGTCATGTGAGGTCCATTGCGGAAACTGCTTCACAAAAACTTGATTTTCTATTCCGTGCGAAGAGATACTTGTATCATCATCCCAGCAACTGCTTATGATCTACAAAGCACAAATTCGACCTGTCCTGGAGTACTGTTCACATGTTTGGAGCTCAGCCCCCGAACATACGCTCAAGCTCTTAGATTCAATTCAGAAGATAGCTATTCGCCTAGTCGATGACACAACACTCACCAAATCATTGATCTCTCTAGATCATCGGAGAAAAGTCGGCGATCTTTGCCTTTTTTATAGGTACTCTCACGGTCGGTGCTCAACGGAAATATCATCTATTATGCCACCACGCGCGATTCCTAGTAGACAAACCAGACGAGCTCAAGCTGATCACCTCTACACTGTCAGGCTCGAGACCTGTCGAACATCGCTATACCAAGCATCATTCATCAATAGAACGGCAAAGTTGTGGAATTCTTTGCCTAGTGAAGTCTTTCCTGATGCTCACAACCTCCAAACTTTCAAGAAAAATTCCAACACCTTCCTTCTCTCCCAGAATTCCACCGCTGGCTAACACGATTTTCCTCGAACATCATAGGTTTCCCTTTTGTGTTGTCCACAGATAAAAAAAATCCATGACTTCTCACGGTTCTTCAGAAATAATGGACCTGCCAAATCTATTCCAGTTACTTCATAAGCAGCTGCCATTTTTACTCTTTTTTTTTTTGTAGAGGCGCAAATGGTGTTTCGAGTGCTTCACACTTAAATCTCCTGCAGATTACACATTTACAAATTACATCTTTCACCATTCTGCGAGCTTTTAAAATCCAAAACCTTTCCCTCAATATCCCAAAAAGTGTCTGTACTTCTGCATGATTAAAAACTTCATGCTGTTGTGCTTCCGATCTCTTTACTAATACATGTTCATACGGTGAGAGTATTCGATATTTGGAATTGCTGGGCTCTTCACCATGAACAAGTTTAGTCTGAACCCTCAATAAACCCTTCTCGTCCTCGAATATCAGCAAATTCCCTCAGGTGCTCCTATCTCTACCTCCGAAACATTCACTCTGTAACATTTTCAGAAGTCGGATTTCAGCATTCTTATACTCTGCATAAGTCAAGAACTTCTCCTCTCTGATAACTAGTTTCAGAGTTGTTTCATAAAATCACCATATCCATGCTAACACTCTCACAATTTTGGAGTACTTAGAGAGGTAAGCAATGAAATCTGCATAATTTAATTCCGCCTCACAGACTAAAGTTGTAGTTTCACCTTTTCTACTCTCGCCATACGCCTCTTTTTCATCATAGGAGTAAATCGCCTCCGGCCAAGATTTTGAAGAATCTTTCAACCACTCAGGACCAGTGTACCAGTGACCCTTGAATTAGATTTAGATTTAGAAGTACAGCCTCGGGAAGGAAGATCAGCAGCATTCTTGTTACCTGACACATGATTCCATTGCTCGATATCACTATGAGAACTGATTTCGGCAACTCTATTTGAAACGAATATGTTCTAATTCGATTTGGTTTCGATCCACGATATGCCAAGATATGCCTCACTGTTGTCTGTATTTCAATTTTATTTCCATTCCATCATAGCAAGTGAGTTGTCGCAGGTTTTTAGACTTGTTACCTGTTATTGTGGGTGTTTTCTGTTGCCATTATAGATATTCAATTTTGTTTTTTTTTTTCTCTTTATTAATCCCCAGTAAACATACAAGTTCCGAAATTCAGTTGAAGGGCTACATTAAATCACCAACAGAGGCGCTGTTTGAATCCACCTGAGACAAGTCATCATTGGCGTACCGAATTGAGTTGTTGGAGGAGGGATCCTGGTTGAGAGAGGAAAAAGATTCAAGTGACAGGCGTCACAGCTGGGACACTATTAACAAGGGGCTCGGTAATTATATATTGTGTTGATTTGATCTGTATTCCATTTATTCTTCATTTGATATTTTCTTTTGTTGCATATCGTAACAAGATCCAAAATACATTTATATAAAATATACAATCTAGCAAATATTACAATTTGAAAGATCATTTCAATACAATATATTGGAATGAATACCATAATTCCTCTTTTCATTTCCGGAAACGAGGAGAGAAAATCCTAAAAAATCTGGAAAAATGAACGATATAGATAGTCAATAACACACATTCATCATGAAAACGGCGATATAGGACGACAGGAAATTGTCCGTTCACTGATTTTTCAACGACCACCCCGTATATATACAACAATCCCAACACATCATCAAAGTTGACGCAGCCATTCATTCCATTGTCCCGACGCCGCATAATCGAATTCTCTTTGAGAGAGCGAGACGCGTCCGACAATCGAAGGTAAGTCACTTGCAATAATAATGTTCGTAAGTCTGCAATGAGGTTGCGGCATCTGTCCAGTTCGCATCCCGGGCTCCACATCAAAGGCCTCCACTAGTTCCGTGATGCGGGGCTAAGCCCTCTTCGCCGCATACGTTCCCTCTGTGGATGCGACTAGCGATGACGCCCTAAGCCTACTGCTCACGCTTGTCTCGGTCTCTGGACAATTTAGTTGAGTGTCTGTGGTTGCAAGATGGCGATGCTTGTTTGATAAGGATCATCTTGTTTGCTTATCATTTCGCCAAATGATACTGATTTCAAATTTATTTCAAATCCATTGAAATGTTTCGATGCTAAGGAGGCGTAATGCGTAAGATTCCTAGACAATTTTTGAGGTTTCCTACCAACAGGTTTCTTACAGCCAAGGCCAGGTTTCGGAATCAGATAATTCCACCTGAAGGATCTTCTGTTCATGTTATATACAAGTGAGTGGCATTTTTCCTCGAATACTTGTGAATGAATTTATTCATTCACTTTGTATATGATTTGGATGCAATAATTTCTCGGATACTAGGAGATGGATGGCATCTTACATCGAGCCACATAACGACCATACCATTGGGTAATAATCTCTTGAAAGAGAACAAGGTGGATATAAGCTCCTCAACTTGCTAAAACATGTAGACCTGTCAAACAACCTCACTAAGGCCGCATTGGTTCAGTATGGGTGGCGATACGATCGTCGATATTGTGATATCAAATCCGCTTCAACTGATAATGACGGATATCTGACAGTGACGGATAACTAATATTTGCATTGTGTTGAATTTCAAATCCAATTCGTGTTTTCCAGATTTTCCTGGATAACCAACGAGATTAGCAGAGGTGAATTATATTTGAAAACGTGGGAAGTCCGGTCACTTCAACCGTTCAGTCAATGTCTCAACAAATTGAACTCGAGATGGTCAATGGTGTCCAAAGTTCGAACAATGTTCCTAGAGCTCATTGACTTAGCAGAGGTGACGCCATCTAGTTTCGATCTTAGGAAGCCTTAGTAAGGTATTGAATTTCGACATAACCAAATAGACAAATATCAACAACACCATGAACAGGGATAATTTTCATCTGATTCATTTCTGTACTATACTACCTGATTTAACAGTACCACTTGTTCTCAATATACTTATTGAGCTTATCAATAACTACCTATAGACAACATCACCTATAACCTCGCTTCCGATATGGATAATATAAGGATTGTTCTCAGACAGAACAACAATTCTGAGAAACACAAAAGAGTACGAGAAGTTCTATTCCGCACCAGAAACCTTATATGTGGAACACAAGGAAATCTCTGAAACAACCACAAGAGCGAGTCTAAAAAATGCATCCATCAAGCTCCATGTGAATATGGAATAGGAAACAGAGAGCCCTGTGGAATTTTGAATCGAAGTACACAGGAAGGATATCCATCGAGGACTGCGAAATCAGTGATAGCGGTTCAAGTGCGGAGTCTGGAGGAAACAACATAACAGTAGAAGTGGTTCTGGAGTCCACTATAAAAAAACTGCCCCGGTCTTCGCAACCCGCACTAGTCTCGACTGGGACGTTGATTTCCAACGCTATAGTAGTAGTCAAAAAAATAGAAGAAAGAAATTAATGGAGAAGAAATTCGAAGAAGCTTCTGCATCCTCAGACCGCCCAGTTGATACCAACGTTGCCAACTGTACCTACTCATGGACTCATCAATTGTTGATTGACTTTCAATTTCTTTCTACTTTCTAGTGTTCTATATTTTTTGTATGAGGTGATCGTGAATGATACACAACGCGCGATTGTTTCGCCAATTTCGGATCAAACTGTCAGACTGTCTATAAGACTTTTGGGGAATTATTTCAATATTGATAAATATTCTCTTCATGGAATTCACAGGAGAATATTCAATACAAATCTTATGGGAAATTAATATGAATATCGGTTCGGGATTAGCGATCGGTTATAAAAATGTGCATCGGCCCGAATAGAATATAATAGAAAGATGGAAAAAGTTACCATGAGACTGAAGAAAATTCATAATTGTTAGTCGCTCCCTGGTTCATTAAAGATATTTTTCACATAATGTCGTCTGCACGTCTTGTTCACGAACGTAAGAAACCGCGATTCGATGATTTTTTTTTTTCGAAAGTAATAAATTTTGGACCCGTAACATTTTTATCTCACTCCGTCAATTTCGATCACATAGGATTGGATATTCATCGGAAATTTTTACACAAGTCTAAAATTCAGTTCCTTCAAATAGAGATCAAATTGTCAAGATCTTCATGGTATCATTACATTACAGTATATCTACTAAACTTACAGTTTTTCCATCACATCTCATTTCTCTCCTTTCTATTCCTTGGTAAACCATTTGTTCAATATTTCAAGATATTTGAAATCTTGAATAATCTGGAATGCTTCCTAACGGTTTCATCCGACGACCGAATCTATCTGAATATTCCCAGGAATTTCGTATTGACACCATGGAGAATAATAATTGAGGCTTATTAATCCGGACCCATGCCACCGCCGCGGAAGAACAGGCTACAGGATTAGCGAGGCGGCATCACAAATCACTTTAACTACCGTATTGTAAGCGTTTGTGACCGAACACAGCATTCGGAGGCGACCTTTTACTAATGTTTCGCCTTGGATATCCCAAATTTAATTTCCATTCTTTAATATAAATTGTCGATGTGAAGGGTAGCGTTAATGCCCCGCTTAATTCCACCTTTGTTTCTGTAGCAGTGTTATTATTGCCGTCAGGTGTTGTTGGGAGGACATGAGGATCATTCGCTTGGGAAAAAAGGATAAGCACACGAGTATGTGATTGTGGAGAATAGTAGCCATACGGGCTTTCATGATTTGTACCTTCATCAATGGACCTTGAAAAGATTGCCCATGATCAACTCCTGTATTTTGTGTAAGATCTTCCTTTCGGAATATTGTACCTCTTCACATCCCATACCGGCGTGTTAGCTTCAATATGAACCGAAGAACTTCAACTTTGAGTCGAGAGAACGATTGGATCGACTAATATATCTAAAGCAAAACACTCAGTCATCTCCAATCAAAGTATACTTGGGACGATTGAGAGAACAATCAATTTGAGACTCCTGAAGTACTGTCGAAATGAACTACAGGAAACAATGAATCATTGCATTCGTAGACAATTAATATATGAGTCAAAAACTGTACCAATAAGAGTATACATGCCTATCGAATTTTCAACTTGAACCTGTAATGATGCACAAATACAAAAACATCATGTGACGGCATCAATAGTTCTGAAAGTTAAGTCACATGCTTTCATTTTCAAATTAGACCACTATCCAAAAACCCATTCAAACTGGTGGTGCTATCCTGCTATTGTCGTTCCTCTTCATGTGTTACCGCTAGATGCTAGACTCATGTCAATATTTCGTGACGCTTCCGCTAGCCAGCCGTGTTCATACAATACTAATTGTTATATCTGTCAGAAACTAAGAATATAACAGACGAATATAGTCGAAACGTAATGTCATCATGAATGAGGAATTTTCGCATCAATTTTGAGCAGTTTGAATATATGAGTTCATCTCTCAACGGCTATTGACGTCACTGGATCTGTTCGTTTCCTGCTACTATGAAAATCGCGAATTCCAATAAATATTCAAAAAACGTAGGATATACGGAAAAAGAGAAAAACAGATTGAGTAAGGAAGCTAGTTTGAGTACTATCAAATGATGGAATGAATTTTTTTGGCGAACATGCCCATAACACGTCTACTGGAGACATACGGTAGGCTGACCTTTTTGAACTCCACTCTTCTCTCGAAGTATTTTCTCGAAGTCAGAAACATCCTCAGCATTGTGTAACTTTGGAATCTTCTCGTTCATCCTCGAAGAACACCTTGGGATTTCTTGACATGTGGTTGACTTCCATTTGGGTTATGAGTGGCGTGGCATCATGTGAAGTGTTATTTCAACCAGCATTATATTTTAGGGAAATATGATAATATTCCCTCCCCGCCTCGGAATATCAGACTGGAAAGCTTGTGATCCTCCTGGGAACTAAGTGGGATACCTGTGTCCTGTGTGCAAACCGAGTTCACTGCTTCCGAGTGTCTTAGCCATTGGCCGATCAGCACTATGCTGTTAGGCACTTTTGTTTCCTGAGTTATAATACCAATCTACATGTCTTTGTATATTCTCTGCCTAATTTCTCATTTGTTCGAGGGGTTACCTGATAGAACGATGACCAGTAATAAGACGTCTCTTCAGGTTCATTCAATGTTTGTATTATGCACCTATAGTACTTTCATTTCATTTCATTTCCAAATCAACCTAGATATGTTGATTTCTTTCGCGAAATCACATCATGTCCTCTGGTTACTGTGTGCATATAGTTCCCAAATACAGCTATTCCTAGAAATCATCTGCAGAGGTGATCTCAGGGTAATAATGGGTGGTTTCTCAGTCCATGGAGTATTTGGCACCTAACAGAAGTGTTTTCTCCATTTTGATGATTCGAATTTTCCGAATGAGACATATGACATATTTCATGATAGATGGAATCATGTAGTCTACTCTACAAAGATACCTGTGGATCTGTGTGGAATTTCAAGTGGGGTAATCTTGGAACTCGATGCCACTACCACCCATGAAGACTTCAAAAATGTGGCTACTTCAAAAATTCCGGTGAGAGGAGAAGGGGCAAACAGCAAAGAGAGCGAGGTTTCCACTATAATGGCCGTTCCAATATAGATCTATAGATCTATAGATCTATACTATAGATCTATAGATCAAGCAACTCACAGAGATATTTGTTTGAGTGAATATTTGATGTATCTGAGCTGAAACACCTCAGTAAGCTGATCTTGGTCGCCAATGCCAACAACGATGAAAACTCCCATGTAGCTGATGTGGCAACTACAAGGATTTATTCTTCGAAAAGGAGGGATAAGAGTAACCAGCGAACAGAAGAAGATAACGCGGTTTCCACTTCAACCATCGTCCCAATTGCATCAAAAATATATACCAGGCGTCCCACGAAAATATTTGTGGAGAGGAAGACTGAAACACCTCGATCCGCTGATATTGGTACTCCATTATTTTATTAGGAATGATTCTTTGGAGGGAAGAAAGGGGGAGGGACAAGCAGCGAAGAGAAGAAGAGAATGCGGTTTCTACTAAAGCAATCGTCCCAATTGCATTAAAAATATAAATCAAGCGTCTCACAGACATATTGAATTGAGATTGAGATATGGAAGTGATTTTTTGGATTTTGAGCAAGACGAAAAATGAATACAGACTGGAACACCTTAGTCAACTAATATTGGTACTCGAAGCCATAACCATCGGTGAAGAATCTCATGTAGCTCATGTGGCAAAAATAAGAAGTAATTCTTCGAGGAAAAGGGGAAGGGGCAAGCAGCGAAAAGAAGAGAACGCGGTTTCCACTATGACGGTCGTCCCAATTTTATTAAAAATATAAATCAAGCGTCTCACAAAGAGTGCGGTGGCGTGTCTGAGCGATAAGTCACCCAGAGTCGTCGCAGTCCTGGCGCTGTGCAGCCCCTGCGGAGTGCTAGGGGGCATCGGGGGGAATCGGGGGGCGTAGGAGGGCGGCGCGGCAATGAAGCCCGTCATCCCGATGATGGACGTCCGCCCATAAAACTGACGAGTGAGTCATAGCGCCTTCACAAATGGCTCTGCGGAGCGTCGTATATCACTTTTATTACGGCCATCTTCATTTTCATATTTCATATTTGCATTTTCTGTGCCGTTATAAATCAGAGAGTTTATGGCTAATTAGGCCTTTGTGAGGGGCTCCAACGACGGAATAACGGCTTATCGGACGGTGCCTCCGGGGTGGGATCGGAAAGGAGCGAGTGAGGTGAGACGGCGGCGGCGGTGGCGATGTCAGACTGTCGATGCTTGTCAGCGTCCAAGACTTTCGATTATTTTTTCTTGATATATACTATCGTAATATCTTGTGATCATATATTCATTCCACTTGTTCAACACCACATTCGGAGATAATGGAATTCAATCAGTAACAAATAATAATTTTTATAATGTTCTTACTGAAATCGATGTGTTATCACTGACAGGTATTTTTTACATCCACTCTCCAATCATTTCGTCATTACCAAGCATCTCCACTATTCTTTTGTCATATGGGGCAGTTATTATTCATCATTATTTCATCGAAAACACATGCAAAATAGATAACATAGTGTACTCTTATTACGATTTTGATTCATGAAGTGTCCTCATCCAACATCCATATATATAATTCGTGCAATGAAAGTTACGAATGATTTTCATGAAATATTCACTCATTCACAGGATTGAGGCTCACAGGAAAAATATTCTCTCATAAGTGAGACGAGCGAAAATGTCTTTTTTTTATTTTCTAACCATTATAACTTTGGATAGGAATGATCGATTCTTGATTTCTTTCGAGATTCTGATAGCTCAGTTCATTGTGTATAACATCAGTTTCTCTACGTTGATTTGAGATTTCCAAACAATGAGCCACAGTGTGATATCTGAGAGTTTGAAAATTCTCGAAAAGTCTAAGGATGTCACTTATTATTATATCCTGAGGGCGAAAAGATGAAGCCCAATGTCTTTTCTCGGAATGGCTCTGAAATAACCAGAATCCATACAGGATGTATCGAAATATGCAATTTTGCATATTCCGATAACATATTGCAGTTCGATACGTCCAATTACCATAAACTCATATTCACAATAGAATGAGAATAGTGAATGCACTGATGCGCTTTTGTTCAAACCAATCCGCTTTATCTCCAAGTGATGTAGGTGTCGCGGGTTTTCCTAGAGATGGTGCCATAATTAAACAAAAAATTGCGTTTCAAATTCCATTGCGTCTTAAAAATGTTTTGATTTCACTCATTCGAATCTTTTCATCATGATTTCATCGAAAATACAACAAAAGTCTATTTTTGTTTCAATTTTGATAGATTGCATGTTTGGTAGAATTGCAGTTCTTACTGTTTTCAGTTCTGCCACCCTAAATTTAGTCGAATAATAGTGCCTTCTTAAGGAGAACTGATGACTTCTAGAGAATCCAGGTAAAGCGATTTTGTTTAATTTTCTAACTTGCATTGTATAGGAATGCGCGCACCTGTCTTAATTCATCATGCCTACATTCAATGAAACATCATGCATGTATATTTTTACGTTGCCTGGGAGATGAAAGCTGTCACAATATTGAATATCGTATAATTAATCATGCCACGACTGTCTCCTGGACAATAACAAAGGGTTCTCAGAATGAAAGATCGTGGATTGAGTGTTGAAATTATTATTGAGTATTTCGAAACATCGCGGGCTTATATATAGAGCTATTCGTCGTCACGTAGAAACAGGGGATCCTGAATATCGTCATGGGGGAAGACGTCAGAGGAAGACTTCTGCGAGAAACGATAATTTTTGGGTAACTTTGGTATGTCGTAACCAGACACGAACTGCGGGACAACTCAATAATGCATTGAGCTTCGCCTAAAGGCCCTTCAATTCATTTTACTTGCCACTGAATCACCTTGTCAATTGAATTTCTTCAATCGCATCAGGGTGTCTTACTGGATTCGTCTAAAACTTGAAAATTCACAAAAATTCAGTGAATAATTACCCCAATATTTCATTGCAGATGTAAGTAGTGTGCTTCCAGCAAGATGGGCACTTATACATTCTATTAATGTTATATTCTGGACTTTGTGTTTGATTTTTCAAGGAATGGGATTATCCTGTCTCTCATTTCATGCATTCCTTCGAAAAAAAACTGGTCGCCACAGAACTTTCTAGATAACTGATCTCCCTCCCAGAACTTCATCAGTCCCTCTGCTGCATTCGACCAACTGGATTACGGCGCGGTGTGATCCACGCGTTATGGTTATGACTCCGGAGGCAGGGACGGGTGGCCTCGAGCCCGATGATGGTGTTTTAAAGCCCCGAAACGCTCGTATACACCGGCGGCAATCCCACCGCTCATGTCCTGTCCGAAGGCGGCAGCAGTAAACTACATGTTTATGCCGCAAAAACCGCCGCTCGCAAATCGACGTCGCTCCGACCGGGCATTTGCCAATCTGCTTTCGGCGCTGATTGACGAGAATCGGTCGGTTTATGGGACCTATCGGTTAGTCCAGTGTTGCCAAACATTGGAGATGAATGGATGATTCAGAACATAATTTTGTCAATTGTACTATCACTAGTTCTTCAAATTGTATCGCTAAATTTTCAGTTTCCACGAGAACTGTTTCATTTGGCAGAAATATAACATTGATGGAATGACACGCAGAGAAATATGGTCACCATTCATTTTACCATTCAACATTTATTTCAGAGAAATCATACTATCTTTCAAGATGCAATTTTACATGTATTCGAATAATTTCATAGGAAAAAACGGTCTCTCGGATCGTATTTTTCTTGCATTCCATTATGAATGTCAACAAATTACATATCTGACAGAATAAGCATAATAATATTCAATTGTGACCATTCATTCACCGGTTGGATAACATTATTTCTGATATAAGCACAGTTTTTATGCTGAGGATTCCAAGAATTTTTTATAGAATTTTATGAAATAAAATGGTAGTTACGTTTGCTTGGTCACTATTCCTTAGGTGTGATAACAACATAACTTGCTGGACAATTTTTTCAAGAAGTCATGAAGCTCACTCAAACATAGGTAGCTTATGGATTTCGACGCTTAGTTGATCAATTCTATATAGGGTGTGCAAAAAGATGCGTTAAACTTTGCTACAAGAACCGAAAAATGTCGATTTCTTCGAATGGAACACCCTGTATTTCCTATTATCTATTAATTGAAGAATTGATCACCTTCCAGATGATGTTATATGTCCCTATGCCTATATTCGATCAATCTTTATTGAAGATAAGATATTTTGGGTGAATAATAATAATAATAATGATACTTTATTCAATATGCCATATTACAAATGAAAAAATCGTTTTCTGGTGAGTTTGAAAGAACGGGCAATTGAAAAGGTCTACATTCACCGCCATATAACACAAGGTATAATGGAGGTGATTTTCAAGGCAACCTAGAATGAATGAATATGTTGAATTTTATTGTAGCGAGCCATGACTCACATCTGTCAGAGAATTGGAGAGGTGAAGTTTGAATGTTGTAAAATATCTTGTAGTTCAGAAATCGTTCAAAATAGGCATATGGACATATCGTATCATTTGGAATGTTATCAAGTTTCCAATTCATGGATGATGTGAAATACAGGGTGTTCCATTTGAAAAAATCGACTTTTTTGGGTTTATTTGTAGCAGTATTTGACGCACCTTTCTTCCACCCTGCTTATTATCAACTTATTGTATGTAAAAATTTCAGCTCGCTGTTGGTACTGGCCAGAAAGATATCGCAATTTATAATAACGCTGTTTTTGCCGTCAAAAATGGAAAATTATCCAAAAATCCTATGATATATAGGGTGTTCCCTTTGTAATTTCAGAATTGCTTTTTGTAACAATGAATCTGGCACCAGTGCACATGTGGTAATATTTTCGAAAGCTAAATCACAGCATCCAATATACCCGTAACCAAAATCTCAAAAATATCGAGTTTGCCGAACCCTGTATATTGATCCAATTTGAAAATCACATTTCACATACTATAAAGATAATGTATGCATCTGTCGATCTTACCATTCAACGAGAGATTACAATAAAGTATGTACGAGAGGAACAAAAATATATACTGTGAATCGAAGGTGTAGCTGGAAATTTTTTGTTTACCTCATTTTGTTAAACTTCAGGAAATAATCAGCTTGACTACTGAAAATTATAAAACTCCAATCAGAGGTATGAAAACATGTATAGCTGTATCCATATATGTATACACAAAAAATACAGGTGTGCAGTTTGTAGCTGATTGCTATAAGCTGTTACAAACAGGTATAAAAACGAAATCACTGTAGACATTATGCATCACCAAGCAAACTAACAATTTCAGTCACAGTATTTGGTGTTGCTGCGAACGTCTACATTAGAACAGTGTTCCATTGATGTTCATTGGTTGGAATAATCAGAACGTCACATTTCAACAAATGAAAAATAGCATTATAGCGACAGCTCGCTCCATGACATCCAAGCTCTCCAGTTGAAGTAAATTTCTTGAAGGTACTGATTATTTTCTTGCAAAAATATTTCACATGAAATGACACTATTCACAATTGACAATTCTTGAAATGATCTCATATTTTCAAAATGATATTGTTCAAAGAAAATGAGAAAGTAATCTGATAATGATAGTTGTGAAGATAGAAATCCAACACTACCACAATACAACTTGATTGATCAGATGAATAATTATTTGCTTGAAATGGTAGTTAGTTTGTCAATTATATTAATTGAACGCATCCCAATGTACCAATAAAAGCTGGCACAATATTCTTCGACTAGTGCTAACAAACTTTCAAGAAACGTTCCACTACCTTCCTTCTCTACCGAAATTCCTCCTCTCACTACATGTCATCATTTAGCAAGGACAGAAGAAAAAAAAATCGAATATCATGTTGAGCGAATAAGAGGAAGAAGCATGGATCCAAGATATTGTTTCACCTCAACAGAACATGACTCATTGCTGTCAAAGAATTTCTCATAGAAAACTGTGGACTCGGACGATTTGAAGATAAGACACCGAAGATACCTGACAACATCCTACTTCAATTCAATTCTCATAAGAGAATACAGTGCAACTTTTATAATCCTAACAATTGATTGTGATGGAAGGTTTCTGAATATAAACTAAAGCATTTTCTTAAGATATCATTTGAATCTAAAATAACATCAGAAAACTCACCAAAAGTTATACTCATATGCGAAATATATTTCAAAACCTCCTAAAAAAGAAACCAAAACATTATTGTATTTTACTGTAATTGTAGGCTCGAACAAAAATAATAATCAGAAGCTGTATATTTTCTGATAATAAATTCACAAGCAACATATAACATGCCCTTCATCTTCTTCTTGCGCATTTTACGTTGTATGTTGAGACTAATTGGGACCAACGGCATTCTTGATCTTTCGAAATTCCTGTTACTCAATTTCATCAACATCAGTGGATGGAAAATATGCTTACATTCTAGTATCTATAATTAACGGTTTTTGAAGAAATGCGTCCAGATTATAGGGATTACATTGTTTATAGGTAAATAGGATCAAATGACACTACAGGAAATGTGAAATCTGTATTGGCTGTGTGCATGTAACTATTCAATTATATGAAGAGAGTTGTATTTTGAGTGAAAATATTCAATTAATGTTGTAAAGTGCTTTCGGCTGTCAAGCCATCATCAGTGCGATACCTGCAAGTGAGTAATAATTGTACAAAAAAAATGATTATCTGAATTACCCTATTTTGGACAATCATTACATACTTGAAGGTATCGCTCTGATGATACCACGCTAGCTGAAAGCGCTTTGCAACCTAAAAATAATATTTTTACACAAATGACAACTCTTCATTCAACTAGAGGAAATACCACGAATGATAATACGAACACAGTTTCACGAAATATCTCATATGATAAGCAAATCTCAAATCGGGGTCAAATTGAAGGCTGAGGTATTTCGAAATCATCCATGACGAAGAAAATAATATACTTAAATTGATCTGCAACGGTTGATAACAGATTCGAGTTTGAATTAGATAACAAGTCCACTCTGACTAACAATAACATATCCATGGATTTTTTTCTGGAGTTGCACCTCTGACTGTAGGCAAATATTAATTTTTCAAAGAAAAGTTCATATTTGATAATGATGCTCCACATTGTATTGTTGAAGGAAATTAAGATTGTGCACGATCTTGTGACTTCAAATAACTGTTAGGTACTTCTTCGTATTCCTGCTCTATCCGTATAAAATATAGGTACCTTCCGAAAGCATATGACAGTATGTAGGATATGATTACTACTTATCATCCCAAAGTATACTCAAAATCAATGAAATGAAATGAAGTCAATGAAAGCTCAAACATGTATAGAATTCAACGAAAAAGTGGACATCCTAAAAAAAATATTGATCTGACATCGATGACAACAACCCAAATATGTCTTGAAGAACTCATTCAAAAATCTTTCAAAAATATCTGGGTTTAGCGATAGCATAATTAATGTATGAATAATCCGATAAGACAAACGAAAATTGATCCCGACGTCCCCCAAAGTTTTGGTATGGGTATTTCAACTCAGTTATAACCATATTCAATTTCCTGAAATTTGGCCATGGATGCTACCTTCTCTATCTGGCTAGGATTGGAATAATTAACTGTAACCTATGTGAAGCATGCAATGTTGAAGGCGATTTGGAGCATAAATTGTTCAACTATTCGAGAACAACATGAGGAAGGAACGAGTGCTCACATATTTATCATTTATAAAAGAGGTTGATCAACAAATAATAGTACCTGAATATATGGACGATATCCAAATGACATATACAAAAATGAAATGAAAAAAATATTAGTCAACAAATGTTTCTCAAATACTTTGATGGAAATGTTGTACTTGTTAGGAATGAAACTAGTGGACTTAATTGCATTGACAAAAGGACAAAAAATGTATCAATCATTGGAATACATTGTAGGATATCCTTGGAGAGGGATTAGGTCGACCGAAAGTAAATATATGGAAGAAAAGTGCCCAACGACAGAGATCTAAATTTGAGGATATTCCATCTGGCATTTGGAATATAACCGTCAACTCAAGAGGGTATTTTATCGTGTTTTATTGGAGAGAAATGTTTTTCCACAAAAGAGTTATAAAAATGGATTTCATTCAACATAAATGGGTATGATAGTAATAATGAATTCGGGATATAGCACAAACAGGAAGGAATCGAAAAATATAACCGTCATTGTAACGACCCAATAGGAATAATTACGAGTTGATTTCCTCAAAATGTGCATGAGACGCAAAATTTGAACTACTGCATTTTCTTGCGTTTCTTGAACGGTAGAATCAACAATATCGGATGGACATGCAATTATTTATTCGACAATCTGCGTTTGCTGATTGACGAGAATCGTTCATTCGACCTATCTGTACGCCATACAGCGCGATAGAGGGGTTGTTCCTGCATAAATTTTCAGGAAAAATCGGACAGGGGCGTGCGGATAACGATGTTTATTGGGATATCCTGTGGTAACAAATAACTGCCGGGTTTGGAAAATCGACGTTGTTTACGAGGACATCCGCTGGCCGCACTTCAGATCGAATGCGCAGATATGGATTCGTTCATTTCATCTTGGCACTTCGAACGAACGTGGGTGAAGAGTCAGCGTTGCCAGATTTTGTCAAATACATTTTTTTCTAGCTTTGAGAATTTTGTCATGTGCGTCAAAATAGATGATTTGGAGGTAATTTGATCAAACTGTTTTTCAATGATTTTTCAATAGTTTCCTTTGTTTCGATCGGAAGAGAGCACAAAACTCTTCCAACTGAAGACTTAATAAAGGCCAAGGACAGAAACTAGTGAGACTATTTTTCTGAAAATTTTTATGAAAGGGATTCCACAAAACTCGTTCCAGCTGGAATATTTTTAGTTGTCTGTTACTTCCGGTCATACCAGATGTAGACTCCAAATTTGCTATTTCAAATAAAACACCCCGTATAATTTCGAGGATTGAATTCAGTTTGACTTCTTCTGAACCATTATCGCAAACATTTATAAAGGATTCTCAACAATTAGCATCTAATTTCAGTACATCGAAAATTCAAACAGTCATTTTTCCATTAACATCGATTCTGCGCTGAGAACTATGATTATAGTCCTATATCTAAACTGAACGGGTTTTCGAAAAACTCAAAAAATAAATCGCGAATATTAAGAAATTTCAAATGATGGGTGTTTTACAATATTTGGGAATATTTGGTGACAGGTCAGAAAATCATAGGTAGGCTTTGGTCTATCTGTATAATAGTCTCCATCTACTGTTAAAACAATTGTAAACGGATATCATTGATAATTGCGAACACTGAATTGTTCCTGAATTATCATTGTTCATTTGTTAACACTTCCGTAAGTGTTTCTTGTCGATTTATCCAAACCAAAGCCAACTGATTATTTGAAATTCTCCAATAACCACGATACAGGTATATAATCGCAGATTCCCCTTATTTTCCAGAGTGGAATCGACTGTTGTTGATGAAAGGAGTGGCTGCAATTGAAAAATTGAGTTACTGAATTTCCGAGATACTAATACTTCCAATTGCCACTTATTCTGCACCCCATATGAATCTTTCTAAAATTGAATCGAGCTTGAAGAAGCTGATGGTCTTACATAGACGAATTCCGAAAATTTTCGGACTGACTATCAACTCAATAATGGACGTCTTCTTCTTTCAGATGAAGTTATACTTGATTTCATCATAGATTCCATAGATAGACAAACTGGACGAGCTCAGGCTGGCCACCTCTACATTGTCAGTTTCAAAACCTGTCGAACTTCACTCTTCCAAGCAGCCTTCATGAACAGAACAGCAAAGTTGATGAAAAACTGCCTAGTGAAGTATTTCCTGATGCTCACGACCTAAAAACTCTCGAGAAAAATCCTTCTCCCAACGAAGGCTCATCAATTATTGTTAACATAAATTTTCCACACTGTTGATGTTTTTTTTTTCTATTTCTCTTCAGGATGTTATAACTCATATCACATATTATAAGCCTATAATCTAGCATCACACGAAGAATTGTATTTGCATACCTGTTATACCTCTTGTTCTATTTTTCCAAATTGTGTCATCCTGTTATTGGATTCATGTCTGTTGAATGACCTTTAATAAATAAATAAGTGAATTCCACTACATATTGGCTTACACGATGTTCTATGAACATTGTAGGTTCTCCTTTCGTGGTGTCGAAAGATGGAAAGAATAGTTACCTGCGTTCATAGTTAGTGGATGCTTCATCTTGCTACATATAGATATGAATAGAAAAGGGATCAAAGTGGATCATTTCCCAGAAGGGCCATCGATTTGAGATTGGCTGCTGATTTGCAGAGCCAAAGTCGGAAATTATTGTAGATTACAGTTCAATGAAGAACATGGGCGACAGGTTGGAAATTCCTTAAACTCTGTCAAGAAAAAAATAAAAAGCCAAAACACGTCTTTGGCGAGTATAAAGTGTGAAGGCCTTGTAAACAAGGATTCGGTTTCAACAATTTGGAAAAGTTATATAAATCTTTGAAGAGCAATAAGAGGGTCCAGAATGGTGTCTTATGGAATACCCATCGGTATGGCAGCGATCGGAGGCCACCGGGAAAGAAATCGTCGCTGTCACGGTAACTAATGAAAGAAAAGTGATGTAAGTACAACACCGATAGCGTTGTCGAGGCTTGGCAGGTCTGCTAACAACACCGTACCGCAATAGCTGACACGTGCTAAGTGTATTATAATGTTAATGTCCCAAGTTTTGCCGGGCCGTATCTCGCAGGGCGCTCGGTTGTTGCTTCATATGCCTGCAAACGACGTCGTTAATTCTTGTTTTCGCGAGATTAACTGAAAATTAGATGGCGCAAGTTCGTCTGGAAATGAAAAGAATACATCGTTTTGCAGTATTATTCGAAAAGTGAGCTCGTTTCGCACCCAGCTAGTCTCACGCTGCACCGATATTAGGGCCGTATATGAGGAAATCACGGCCACCTAATGAACCGTAAATATTTACACAAAGAAACAATGGTTCCATTATCAGACGACGTGAAATCCAGCTCATATAAATGTTTTATTCTCATTGTACTTCACTGACACTGGTCCGAATTCATATAATAATGCTTTCCTAAGAAAACTTGTGCACTTAACTTCTGTTAACTTTGAATATTCGCAAAAACCGAAACAAATAGATGACTCTAATCGAAAGCCGAAAGTCAAGATAGAGGTTAACGACATTTTTCGTATGCAGTGCATATTGTTATTGATCATATCTTGAATGGAATGAAAATATGAAAATAGTTCACAGAATCTTCGTTGACTTTCCAATACCACCTAGTGGCAAGCTCCGTCTCCCTCAGCTTTTTCTTCAACCGTCTGCTAACCGGTCGCTGCCCCTCCTCTTTCAACATCCCCCGAAGGAAGACGGATATCGGCCGTAATGGGGCCATGCATCACTCCGGGATGAAAGTTGTTCCTGGATCAGCAGGTTTGTCCGTCGTAGGTGGCGATGCTGGAGGAGCCGCCATTGCTCGTCTGTCCGAGTGAAATATAGAGGGCGCGCCTACCGATAACATGTTTTAATTAAAACGGCGTCCCGCGACGATTGATGTCCTCACGACTGCGCCACCTCAAGCAGATTATATTGCCTTCTTCTTCTTGCGCGTTTTCCCGACATAGTCGAAAGATTGTGGACGATAACTCACTAACTACCTAGTGGACTAATGAATCCCATCAACGTTCATGCCACTCAGAGTCAGTCGACGTCTTGATGTCATGGTTATCTATATATTCCAGCAGAGTTGAGAAAAAAACAAATGCGATAGGGAAGATTACGAACGCTGGCAATCGATCAAAATCTACATCTATCTGAAATATAGCAATGTCACATAACAAATTCACATAGATTCAACGAATTGAATTCCATTGCCCACTGAGAATCTTTCAGTAATACATTTTAATTCTCGTATACAATTTTTTAGTCGGCATATCTTTATAGGAGGAATAATTTCATCTGATATCACGATTTATTCGAATAATTTTGAAAATAGAATTGTAAGTGGTATGCATTCACCAGTTTGGTTCAAGCTAGAGGACAATTATTGAACTGTGTTCACGATCTCAGTCTAGATGAACTTCCGAGGTCTGTTTCGCGAGGAGTACGAGACAGTTAGACAGAGGAAGTTCCTCACAAAATATCAAAATAAACATTTCAATTGCATTAAATTCATTCATTATTTCTGGTCATCATACTATTCTCCTGAATTTTATAATGTTCCAGTTTTGTTTTCATATTCTTTTTGTTTCGAAAGGCAAAAGAAAACCGAAGAGGTATAAGGAAAATCAAATCAACTCATTCATTAACAAAATTGATAGCTTTATACACGCATGTACGCGATCGGTCGAAAAAGAAATTGTAATAGAAAAATCAACCCATGGATCACTGATGGATTAATAAACCTAATTAAGTATCGAGACAACTTGAAGAGGAAAATGAATATACGCCCTTCAGTAGAAGTGGAAGCACAATATACACAATACAAAAATATGTTAAATAGCCTATTGGATCGTACACAAAATGAATAGTAAAAATCGCAGATTCAAGAAGCCGGAAATAACAAAATAAATGGGAAACAATGAATTGCGCTTCAAATTCTGAATAGAGAAAAAGGGAACTAGGTAATACAAAATTAAAAAGCAACGACCAAATTGAATTAACGGACAATAAAGAGAAAGCAGATACATTCAATGGTAATTTTGTGAATGTAGGAAATGAAATAACATCAAAAATGAAAGAAGTTAATGAAACTCTCGCACTAAATAGAATATTTTCAAAACAGAATGTGCTGTCTTCCATATTTCTGAAACCCGTCACAAACAACGAATTTATTACAGTAATAGCCTTCGATCATTGAACAGACTAGATAAGTAATCCACACCCCTGGCAATACAGTTTGTTTGAAAGCAACATCTATAGTATTTATCTTTGTCTAAACAAGGATAGCAGGAGCTGATTCTCCCAGCACCAGTGCCGTGTTGTCAGAGGGGGTCGAATTTATTATTAATTCATGATGAAACCAAATTGAAAATCCGTAACAATTTCAGTGGTACTTTTCAGCATTTCTTGGTGGGAAAATCAACATCCTAATACTTCCTTCACATTGTTATGAAAAATTCGAATACATACAATCCTATGGTGATTTTTGTTACTTGCTTGTAATCAATAAACTTATTATGACCACGTCACAAGAAAAGTTCAATTCTCAACGCCATGTGAAACAATATACTTACTATTCAGTGTGTCTACTTAGTCTTAATCATAAATAACGTTCAATTTCGATAATGATCATTTATATGTTTGGCGATCAGTGACGATTTACGATTTCAAAGTTCAGTACCTACAAGTGGAAATAATTTTCAAAAAAGTGAAAAACTCGTTTTCAAGGCAAATAGATATGATTGCATATTTGAATGTAATTTTCAAATCTGAAGATGAAAATTTTTTATATCATTTCACGATATCGTCAAAAATGAAGGAGGTTTCATCTTGAGCAGAATTCATATATTTTGACGCAAAAAATTGATGTCTGATTTTTTCATTTCATGTAGATAGATGAAAATCGATAATGAATATGTGTTGACAAGTATTATAACGAAATGTTATATCAACAATAAAATCATGACTCATTTGAAGATGTAGCAAATAGCAGTGTTTCTTATTTGAAACAGGACTGAAATGGAAAACAACCATGGATAATCACACAAATAAATTATTGATTTTTGAATAGGATTGTTTTTGTTAACATACTTCTCACTCTAACTTCCGTTGAATCTTTCAATTTATTTGCCTCATGATGGAGTCTTGCAGTGAAATATTTCTTCAAAATTAGTTTGACTAGTTCCATTGGGTGATGTTGTGAAGGGCCAGGGTCAGTGTTGTTCAAATGCATCAAAAACAGTCAACGGTAAATTTGTAATTGTTGTGTGTACAAGAAGTATAGAAATATCCTTATATTTTTTATCAAAAATATTAATTGAGTTCATCATTATTCTCAGTGATTTTTCAACAGCCTTGCATATTTTGACTACAAATAGGGAAGCATTTATCAGTGCTACATATTTCACCACAAGACACTGTCGCAGCTGACCTATGGGTATAATCAATATAATCTAATCAATTCAATTTAAATTCATTTTTATCCATTCCAGTTGGGAAAATGCTTCAAAATCTCGAATGATACGATAATGGTAACTCACCTATGAAATGACGTGTTTTGATCGCCGGTTCAAATTGTCTTTAACACACCTCACAACGTCTCACCATTATATCAAATCACCAAGACAGGAAATAAACTGAGTTTCTGATGAATTCTGAGTACACAAAACTGAATACAAGTTGAATAATATCGATAAATCAAAACGTAAATAATGACAGATAACAAACAAAGCAATAATCGCCGTCGACTGTCAATATCAAATTGCGGTGTTGCAACGTTGAGCAAAAAGTATTCATGATACCCATGCTGGTCCTCGAGCCCCCAAGAAAGTAAAATTGCTGAGTCTCAGAATAATGTAGCGATCTTCTATTAATTAGAACCGATTCATTATCGTCATGACCCAAATTTATTATTATATTTGTGCATTGAACTACATGAATTCATAAAGGACTCTGAATATTATGGACTATTAATCACTTTTTGATGATTGAATATGACAACACTGGCGACGATTGGGTACTAATATTATGATAATTCTGGGAATTCATGTTAGCATCAGAATATTTGTTTTGTGATCCTTCTAGTGGGTTTGTTGTTCGGAGGTAATAGCAACTTTGAAAAGCAACACTGCACCAGGTCACGATGGTTTTTCTGTCAATTCAATGAAGCTCATTCACACTGATATCAGTGAACCCTTGACCCGCATTATTAACCTAACATTTCCGAACGGTTTAATCCCAAGCCAATGGAAAGAATCTATTATTACCATAGACATATAAATGAAGGAGAGACATAACATTTCATTCATTAAACACCATTTGTTTACATTCATTCATACTTCCGAATGTATGAATGAGTAAGAAGGAGATAGCTTCAGAAAATGGCACCGCTGTAAACGTTCACTCTTATCTGCACCAGTGGCGTGACTGGCGTGTGGTTTTTTGAAAGGAATGGTATTCTCTTACGACCATAACAATATATTGACTTGGTTTTATACTGGAATATGAATAGGTACATTATATTCACGTAAGTAATGATATAGTAGATAAATAGATATTTTCATCCATTTTTAGACAATATTGTTTTTGTATCTATACTTCTAGATCTTGCAGACCCTATGAGTATCTCTGTAATCATTTCTGATAGACCCTAGTGTGATAGATCGATGAAATCAGCTCCCCGGGAAAGAACCTGAAAATGGAATAATAAACAGGGATTTCCATTTAAAATAACACAACTTTGATATATCTGATGTTTTGGGATACCCTGTATATCACGAAAATCATTTTGAAATGTTGCTCTGATAGAGACTTCTGCTTGGGAATCAAAACATGAAAAATCGATATGTTCAGCCACAAAATTTCCGTGTCGAATAACGCTGTATGCATATAGAAGAAAAAAGTTTCAGAATATGCTCCTCGTGATTCAGGATATTCTTTAAGAGGAAAAAAGTCAATCACTCCAACCATGTTCCAATAGAGATTGACGCAAATATGCCACTCTGTATATTTGAAAACACATACCGGTTGATTACTGTTGTTTCCATTTCTGGAACAGTCTCTGTTGTTTCTGTAGAAGGGGGCAAGGGCTTCAGTTCAAAATGTTTGGTTTCAAGCAACACTCTGAATTTTTTTTTCATGCAAAAATATAAACTATTTCTTTACTCAGAAAGTTGAGGGGCCCACATCAGTGCTCAGCAGTGACTTCAGGTGGATCTGAAAGTTTGAACCAAATTCTGGAATCAAATACAATATGAAGCTCGATATGAAGTAGATTATCAACAAAAGAAATATTGAATTGACTACTTTAACTTGATGTTTACTCAAGATGTTTTTCTGGAGTAGTGCTCATGATGGAGTCCGAACTAATAGAAATGAAAAAAAAAAGATGAATACATCGTGATCAGAAAATATGCAACAGTTTGGAAACTCAGATATTCGTATTGATTGCTGATGTGATTCCAAGTGGGTAAGTTATGATTTCTTTCACCTGAATGATGAAGCCTCAGTAAACACTGCGGTGTTCAATTGGGGCTCAGCATTTGGTCTCATCTGCCTGCCACCACTTATTTGTGTGATTATAATATCGCTCTGATCGGAATGATCTGAGCAAATTGGGGGATATTTTATGATATGCAGGTTCTTTAAATCTAAAAGAGAAATTCACCTTTGTCTGCGCTCAGGACTCACAGGAAACCTAAAACATTACCACATTGTTACCTACATAAGAGATGTACATTGAAGAAATTCAATATTTCCAGCAATAATGTACTCATATAATATGGGATAACTACACCACTCCTGACGCTGAAAGAAACATAATCTTACTTACCGTCGAAATACCAATTCGGAGTTGGAACGATCAACTTCATTGCATACCACGCACTGGCGAGTCATAGTAGATTGTTAAAACTTAAGTTTTTAGTTTTGTCACAATTTTTTTTCCAAAATAGCTACATTATCATTTTATGTATCAATGTGAATGATTGTGATCAGGAGAATATGAATAATTCTTAAAGTATCTAGAATCTTTCAATTGAGCAAAACAAACATGCAAAATGAGTAGGTATACATAAAAAAATCATAATATCCGCAATCCGCAAGTTACATCTTGAAGACAGCCCGATTCCATCGAGTCAGCGATATAGGACGCCGCCGTGAGAATGCCGATTCAACAGAGTTTACCTCATTCCACTTGGCCGTGAAGGCGACAGTCTGACTTTATAATTTGATGTTAAAACTAGCTACTTGTCTGTTCGAAATAAAATAATCTTTTTTAAAAAGGTATTTTTCGGAAATAAAAACTTAACTGGCGCAGTCGGTAGGATCGCGAAAGAGTCTGTGAAAAAGATACTCGTCGTTTTCCAACGTTAGTTCGCGATTCTACAAAAGAACCACACCCCTAGGAGGCAGCATCGCAGCTCACCACCAAGGACCAACCCCCAGAAGGAAGGAAGACCACAGGAGGAGGAATGCAACTAGCCATCATCTTCATTCTGTGAGTAATTCATGTCAGACTCCTCTGCCCCAAATCCCTCAAGTGACCCTAGTGCAGAGTTAGATTTAGTTATTTCGCTTTCAAATTTGACCATTTGTACCACCGAAACTATGGCGAGACCAACTTTCGATGTGAAAACCTTGTGTATTCTGCCACCTTTCGATGGAAACCCAAACGAACTGTATAGCTTCATCAAGGTAGCGACCACACTCCTCAATTACTATTACGACGTAACACCTGCGAATGCCGGTTGTATACAGAACGTCCTTTTGCTACAAGGAATAGTTAGCAAACTCACAGGGCGAGCCAAGGAAGTCGTTTCCATTTATGGATGTGAGCAATGGAACGACATCAAACAAATTTTGATTCAGAACTTTTCTGATCAACGTGACGAAAATAGTCTCACACGAGATCTTGTTAACATGAGGCAGCTACCAAATGAATCCCCATTCCAATTTCATGAAAAATGTATGGGAATTCTTAACACCATAAGCAACTACATCGAAGTCCACAATGACAACCCGGTAGTGAAAGCCAGCAAGAAAGATTTCTTCCGCCAACAAACATTAACGACGTTTTTGGCAGGATTGAAGGAACCTTTAGGCTCGACTATAAGA
Source organism: Gastrophysa polygoni (assembly GCA_963576655.1). Taxonomy (NCBI): domain Eukaryota; kingdom Metazoa; phylum Arthropoda; class Insecta; order Coleoptera; family Chrysomelidae; genus Gastrophysa; species Gastrophysa polygoni. Next base: position 33,836,954 of record OY755082.1, read on the forward strand.
GCAATGAGACCGAATAATTTGGCAATTGCTCTACAGTACATACAAGAAGAGAGCAACATTCGCTATCTCCAAAGATCTAATGTACAGACACAGAACACACCTAGCCGGACGCAGATGCCAATGCAAAGATTCCCAAGAACACAGGCGAATCCAGTAGCCCCCGTACAATATACAGGGCAGGCACAAACATGGCAAAATCAATCAACTTTTCAACGCCAATTTCCACAAGGACCGATAGCCATCACACCGAGACCGAATCCCCCGACGCAGCGGTTCTTCACCAACCAACAAGTTTTCAACAGACACGAAGGAAGATCTCAAAATGTGTGGGCTAACCGAAATAATCAAGGACCCTCGCAGCCGAAACCGACGCCAATGAGCGTGAGCACACGAAATACGAACCAACCATCACAGGCCAGACGATCTCAAACTTTTAGAGCTCATCCTCAATCAAGACCAACATTCACGTCGGAGGAACTATTCAACATCGAGCAGCAAAATCAATACTTCGAAGAACCTTCGTACGATTACAATGAACCATCACAGGAAGAAGAACTTCAATCGGACGGACAATTTGAATACTCTCCAGAGGAACAAGGAAATTTTCATCAGGACGACGATTCACCAACCGAAATATAGTCGAACTACATACTTTCGCAGACAAAAAAGAACTACCTTTCATTACCATTGCCAATCCACCATTAAAATTGCTCATCGATACTGGCTCGACGAAATCATTCCTCAATCCAGATATCGGTTTCAAATATTATAGAGGAAATATCAAACATGAACCTTTTGTCGTCACATCGATCTTCCAAAATTACTCCCAAAATTATTCAGCCGAAATCCCAAGTTTTCAAGAATTCAACTCCGACAGCAAATTGAAATTCTATCTATTTAAATTCCACAAAACATTTGATGGTTTGATAGGATTAGACAACTTGAAATTAATGCAGGCTTACTTAAATTTTCCTGATTCAGAATTAATCACGCAATATTCGACAATTCCAATCGAATATTACGAGACTAGCAAAGTTCATTTTTATTCGATTCAACTTGAACCTCATACGATCACCAGAGTGAGACTACCGGTCAGAGAAAACGAAGGAACGATAGTCCTTCCACGACAAAATATCCAAGGTGCTATTCTGAGAGAAACTATGTCAACAGCATGCAATCAGTTAGCTTGGGCAGAGCTCATTAACAATACTGACGATGAACTCCTTTTAGCATTCTCGGAACCAATCAATACATCCCCGATGAACTTAGAAGAATACCATCTATACTCAGCAGACTTCGCACCCCTAGAAACACAGGAAATAGATATCGAAAACTTGATTCGTACTGATCACATGAATTCGGAAGAAAAGGAGCAGATAACCAGACTGTGTAGAAAATTCACAAAAATTTTCCATAAACCAGACACACCTCTTTCTTTTACGAATCAAGTGAAACATCGCATTAGAACTAAAGACGAAATCCCTGTATATACGAAGTCATATAGATATCCACACGTACACAAATTAGAAGTTCAGAAGCAAATTTCATCCATGCTCGAGCAAGGCATTATAAGACCGAGCGAATCACCCTGGTGCTCTCCGATTTGGGTAGTACCAAAAAAACCGGATGCATCTGGGAAAATAAAATGGCGTATCGTAGTGGACTACAGGAAAGTGAATGAGAAGACCATCGACGACAAGTACCCTCTGCCCAATATCTCAGATGTGCTGGACAAACTCGGGAGATGCCAATATTTCACAACATTGGATCTCGCAAGCGGCTTCCATCAAATCGAAATGGCAGAGGAAGATATTCCGAAAACCAGTTTCAACGTGGAGAATGGGCACTACGAATATGTCAGAATGCCTTTTGGGCTCAAGAACGCCCCCGCAACCTTTCAGAGGGTCATGGATAATGTCCTGAAAGGACTGCAAGGCCACATATGTTTAGTATATATGGATGACATCATCATTTATTCAACGTCTCTTCAAGAACATATGGTGAATCTCACGAAAGTGTTCCAAAGACTACACGAAACTAATCTGAAAATACAACTCGATAAGTCAGAGTTCTTGAAGAAAGAAGTGGCATTCTTGGGTCATGTCATCACACCCGAAGGAATCCGACCAAACCCAGACAAAATCGACGCAATTTTGAAATACCCTATTCCACGAACAACAAAACAAATCAAAGGATTCCTAGGACTTCTTGGGTATTACAGAAAATTCATAAAAGATTTTGCGAAGATCACCAAGCCACTTACGTTGTGTCTAAAAAAAGATGCCATTATTGAACATACGCCACAATTTGTGCAGTGTTTCGAGACATGCAAACATTTATTGACGAACGAACCGCTCTTGCAGTACCCTGATTTCGACCAACCCTTTAATCTGACAACTGACGCAAGCAACTTTGCAATTGGTGCAATCCTTTCACAAGGCCCTCCAGGAAAAGATAAGCCGATCGCCTTCGCTTCAAGGACTCTCAACGAATCCGAGCAGAACTACTCGACAATTGAAAAGGAAATGCTGGCTATAGTTTGGGCAACAAAATATTTCAGGCCTTATCTTTTCGGACATAAATTTAAAATCCTTTCAGACCACCGCCCTCTTCAATGGCTCTTCTCGTTGAAAGACGCGAACTCCAAATTAATAAGATGGAGATTAAAACTTGAAGAGTTCGATTATGAAGTAGCCTATATTAAAGGAAAAACTAATGCCGCCGATCCTCTATCAAGAATCGAAGTGCACACGAAAGAACAATTCAATTGGACAGACTTTTTGAATGATTTTCATAAAGATCTCTCAAAACCGAAAGACGACAACGCTTCAATGTATAATAACGTACCAGATAACGAAACTGACCTACACCAACCGGAAAATGATGACCCATCAAAACCATCGACCGCAACAATCGACCTTGCCCAGAGAAGGAACACCGACACATCCGATACACTGACGGCAGACGAACTGTGTAATGATAAGGACTCATCAGAGACCGAAACAGCTGATGATGCAGGCGACCAAGGCAGTAATATCACAGTTCATACGAATCACGAAGATCCGATTTTGAACATACCCATTTCCGAACGGCCTCTCAATTATTATAACAACCAGGTCAAATTGAATTTCGTGAATTACAGCGCAGCTGGACCAATCACAGAACAAATATTCCCCAATAAAAAACGTATCCACGCACAAATCGGACTGGACGACACCGAAAACAACCTGATCAAATTTTTCAAGGAATTCATACCACCAAAAATCAAATATGCACTATTCTTCAACACTGACAGCAATTATCAAACAACATGTGATATACTTAGAAAAACCTTCGAAAATTCAGCCTATGATTTGGTCAAATGCAACCAAATTCTAGAAGATATCAATAACACCGATAGACAACGAGAGATTATCATCAACTACCACGAAAGAAAAAGCAATCACCGAGGTATCAACGAAACAGAAACAAGAATCAGAAAATTGTACTATTGGCCATCATTGAAAACCGACATAGAAGAATATATCAACCTATGCGAAAACTGTCAAATGAATAAATATGATAGGAATCCCGCCAAGCCAAAATTCATGGTTACACCAACTCCCACAAAGCCCCTCGAGATAATTCATCTTGACACTTTCCAAGCTAATGGACAGAAATTTTTGACAGTTATCGACGCCTTCTCGAAATATGGACAAGCCTACCCAATAGAAGGATCGAACTCTGTAAACGTTCTGAACGCATTTCTAATATTCATTACCCATCATGGATTACCACACATGATAGTTTCAGACAACGGTACCGAGTTCAAGAATGGTCTTATGCAAGAATTCGTTGACACACACAAAATTCAAATACACTACACAACACCCGAAAATCCACAGTCCAATGGCATGATTGAACGGTTCCACTCTACACTGATTGAACACTTGAGAGCCCTGAAAGATAAGAAGACAAATTTTAACGTGAAAGACCAAATGCCCTATGCAATTTTGGGGTACAATTCTTCAATCCACACAATGACGAGACAAAAACCAATAGATGTTCTCAATGGACATCTCGACACCCAAGATCCTTTTGATGTAGACATCAATAGAACCTTGATTAATAATTACACTCAACAACATCGAGAAAAAACTAAAGCTATATACCAAGAGCTGAACCAAAGAGCAATCCGAATCAAAGAAAAGGTAATTGAAAGAAGAAATATCAAAAGGAAACCGCCAACCACTTATAAGCCGAATAGCAAAATATATACAAAGACTACTGCAAAAAGGAATAAATTACTCTCTCGTTTTCATCCTCGAATAGTCGAATCAGATAATCAAGTTACAGTCAATCTACCAAAACCACTTGTCATAAGAAAAATATAAAGAATATCAAATCCAAGTCTAAACAAGAAACCTTATTGCAGATGGACCCAAGCAATGGGACAGGAAATAAAAATTCAGGACTTGAAAGACAACCCAGGAATACTACCCCTGAAGCTGGGTGCAGCAAGAATTCAAAATAGCTTCCACGACTTCATTCATTATTACAACCTAACGCCAATAGCTATAGAAATCGATACCATTCGATACCAGTACCAAGCAGTTACGGAATCAATAAGAGAAGGTCTCAGTCATCCCTACTTTGAGAGTTTGCATAACTTCGATCAAGGACTCCAATATCAGCTTGAATCAGTCAACCGGAAATTTCAATCGATCTATCCGTCTCATCGAACCAGAAGAGGACTAATCAATGGACTTGGAAGTGTAGTGAAAATAATATCTGGTAATCTGGACCAAGAGGACGCCGAAAAGTATGATAGAGCCATCATCGCCCTACAGAACAACCAAAAGAATATAATTCGCCGAATCAACGGTCACGTATCCTTAACCGCCAAATTGATTGAGAATTTTAATTCCACCATTACTCTGATAACACACAATCAACAAATAATTGCTGACGAAATCGATAACGTGAGATCAAAATTCAATAAGTTTATTTTCGATTTCAGTGACTATATGCGAACTAGAAATATCCTCGATCAATTGAATTTATCTCTACAGATATTATTACAACTCCTTACGGATCTTGAAAACGCTATCACATTTGCAAGAACAAATACCCTACATGGCAGTATAATCAGACCAGACGAATTGAAATACGTGGTTACCACTATGCTTGAAAATCACATGAGAGAACAACTGTTATACACCGAAGAAAGCGAACTACTCAGATATTATGACGTCATCTCCGTGGATGCCTATTTTTCAGATACCATTATTGTCTTTATTCTGCACTTTCCTCTGTTACACCCCGAAACATTCACTCACTATCACCTGTATTCCATTCCCACGATAAATCTCACCTCTATAATACCACCTGCACCCTATCTGACTATGAATACTGCACTATATCAATACACCGATCAGCCCTGCAGAAGAATAAACCCGAACTATCTGTGCCAAGGTACATCGGTAACGTTCGATTCGAGCGCTCAAGACTGTATCTCCCAAATCCTACAACTTTCGGACGAGGAGGCCTCTTGTCAACACGTGCCAGTATCAGTCAATATCACGTTGATTGAACGATTAACATCAGCCCATTACATCGGTATTTTCCCACAGCCGACCAAAGTATCGACCCAATGTTCCACCACTGGAATTTCGGTTGTCCATGGTACGTACCTAATTGAATTACCACCAGGATGCGGATTTCAGACGGCCCAAGATGGTTATATCAATGGAAAAGATGTGATTCAAGAACAGCCTTTGACATTGCCCAAGGTCAAAACCATCTCGGTACAACCGGTCAGACAAATCAACCCAATCCACCTCGAGAAAGTACCACTTGACGAACTCCACAAACTGAAGAATCTACATGAACAACAGTTCCAACCCCTAGCATACGAAGCAGAAGCGGACATCAGCCACCTCTGGACGACTCCGCTGTTCATCGTTGCAGCCATCATCCTAGGAGCCCTATGGTACAGACTCCACCAGCACCCTCCATGTCGCAAGGCAAAACACCCCGAAGACTCCCAGGATCCATCAGTTCTGTTCGTCCCTTACAAAACTTCCCCTAGGGATGGAGAAGTTACATCTTGAAGACAGCCCGATTCCATCGAGTCAGCGATATAGGACGCCGCCGTGAGAATGCCGATTCAACAGAGTTTACCTCATTCCACTTGGCCGTGAAGGCGACAGTCTGACTTTATAATTTGATGTTAAAACTAGCTACTTGTCTGTTCGAAATAAAATAATCTTTTTTAAAAAGGTATTTTGCGAAAATAAAAACTTAACTCGCAGAAATTTGTCATCATCTATTTCTGCTGGAAACAATGTTCGATCGGGATAGGATGTAAACAATCTTTTATTTATATGTCTATGATTAATACCCCCATCCATAGAACAGAAGATTACAAAAACACTTGAAATATAGACCTATATCCTTGATTAGCAATTCCGCAAAAATTTTTGAAAACTGTCTCAAAAATATACTAATGGACTCTTTTGAGCTCATGACGTGTTGACAGATAGACAATTTCGGTTTTAAGAAAATACCAGCACGAAAAACGCAGTTATGAATCTTATTCAGGAAATGATGGTCAATGAAATGCATGGCTGTGTTTTCTTGATTTGGCCAAAGCTTTTGATACTGTTCCTCACAATGTGTTATTGGAGAGGCTTGATAATATTGGTATAAGAGGTCCGGCATTGAAACTGCATCAAGCATACTTAACAGAAAGTATCCAGAGAGTCAAAATTGATGATACGTTGAGTGATCCACTAAAAATGAATTGCGGAGTACCACAAGGAACCGTACTGGGTCCTCGACTGTTTCTGGTATGTATGAATGAAATTGCAAATCTGAGAGAATTTCAAGGCAACTAAGTATCTTATGCAGATAATAGGGCTATCGTTTTCGGTGATGATACTTGGGAAGGGTTGTACAGAAAAGGTGAGGAGAGTCTGACTTCCCCATATATATATATATATATATATATATATATATATATATATATATATATATATATATATATATATATCATAGTTCTCTCAGCCTGAACTTTCCAAAGAGTGAATTCATATTTCGCAGCCTGAATAGCATCAACCTAGGGAAAATCATTTGAGCATTCATGAACTTTCTTGTAAAACTCTGAATTGAAGTTGCCCCGTGATAGTGAAAACCGACAAAATTAAATATTTAAGTATCCTAGTTGACCAATATCTGAGATGGGATGAACACGCTACTTATATTGCTAAAAAACTTAGACAACTGATGCATTCATTTTAATCACTACGAGACATTCTGAACCGAAGAAATATGTTATTAGTTTATAATTCATTAGCAGAATCCCTCTTGAGATATTGTATCACAATCTGGGGAGGCCTTGTCAATACTGCCCAAGAAAAATCACAAGTTACACAGAATAGTCTCAATTAAATTTGTATGAAGAAAACCAGACTCTTTTCAACAACTTTGCTATATGAAGAAGCAGATATATTCAATATCAAAAAGGATTAGTGCACCATTCTCTACTACACATGCACTCAAAAATAGAACCAAAAATAAACACTAACGAACAGCACCAAACCCGATCCATCACAAACCTATCAATAGATATACCACTGTTCTCGAAAGACCATGCACAAAAAAAAATTTTTTTTCATCGGTCCAAAACTGTATAACTTAATGCCAATCGAAACAGAAAATATTAGAAGTAAATTCAAGAGAGAAATAAAAAAACTTGTTGAGCTGATACACGCATTTAATGTGTACTCCTTTGATTCTATTGAATGAAATCTATTTATTTGAAATAAAAAAACTACTGTACTGTATATGATTTCGGACACAAACTTAGGAATGACAGATCAATGTCAGCTGTCAGTGAATTTTGGGATTTGAATCGGGTTGGAATAATAAGGGTCAACAAGAATATGCCTTTAATGACTATTTTTCATGGTAAATATATTTTCATCATTCATCAATTTAGAAATAGAAAATAAAATAAGAAGTGTTAAATAAAACGAGGAAATCAAGTGACAAACCATCATGAAATGAAGTGATTCAAGGAAATGTGCCCAAGAAAAAAAAAGAAAGAAGGTTGCCTAGGAAAAATTGTTGAGGAGTAGGAGTTTTGGTTGTTGAAATTTAGAAAAGAAAAAGAAGTTTATCCTGGAAAATTATGAAATAAAATAACTGAAGTTAGTAAGAAGAGGAAGAAAAGTAAATTCCATTGTCTAGAGAGAAAAATCAAGCAAGAAAATGAACTTATCTCGAGTTCTCCCATAACAATCCAGAACGTGGCAGTCAGAGGCAGTAAAAGAGCCAAGGAAATCTATTCCTGAAGGAAGAAAGGACGCAAAGGGAACATTCAAGTCAAAGTCGTCTTTTGGAAGCTCCCAGTTCATAGTACAAGGGTAATATTCACTTAAAGAAAGAAGACTCAAGGTATTACTCGTCCTTTTCACAATACCAACTCTATTCTTATTCGCACTGAACTTTATTTGAAACAATAACTTTCACATAACCTCATTCACTGTTTTTTTTTGGGTATTGGGTTCTGACTGCCTTTTCGGCTTGTCAATTCACCAGATCAGGTAGTGTATATGTATTATATATGGGACAGCACTATCTCATTCATACAACACCCAGTCACCTTTTTTCGCATTTCTGCAGGCATCGAACCCACGGCCGGAAAGTGGCTACCTAATAATCACTGCGCCTTTGCGCTCATCATTCCGTTTTATTTCCATTCCATCATAGCAAGTAAGTTGTCGCAGGTTTTTAGACTTGTTATCTGTTATTGTGGGTGTTTTCTGTTGCCATTTTAGATATTCAATCTTTTTTTTCTCTTTATTAATCCCCAGTAAACCTACAAGTTTCGAAATTCAGTTGAAGGGCTACATAAAATCACCAACAAAGGCGCTGTTTGAATCCACCTGAGAAAAGTCATCATTGGCGTACCGAACTGAGTTGTTGGAGGAGGGATCCTGGTTGAGAGAGGAAAAAGATTCAAGTGACATAGGCGTCACAGCTGGGACACTTTTAACAAGGGGCTTGGTAATTATATATTGTGTTGATTTGATCTGTATTCCATTTATTCTTCATTTGATATTTTTTTTTCGTTTTCAAATCGTAACAAGATCCAAAATTCATTTATATAAGATATACAATCTAGCAAATATTACAATTCGAAAGATCATATATATATATATACAGGGTGAGTCAAAAATGTGTACCGAGCTTTCTGGGGGTGATAGAACATTGAAAAATAAGTGTAGTTTGATGATCAAACTCATGGCCCAAAATGCATATTAAGGGAGATATATCCTTCCAAAGTTGATAAAATTAAAATAATTTCTCCGCATAACTTCTGAACGATGAAAGCCACCCGATTGAAATTTTGTGCATGAATGTAAGTTGTCAAAATACATTTTTTCGTCACACTTCCACATTTCTGATATTGTTATAAAGGGTGTTTTCAGAAGGTGAGTCATGATTGTGAAAAAACAGGAGCATTCGATGGAGCGAAGAAAATTACATGAAAAAGGTACTCTTATTCAAATACCAAAAATTGAGCCGTTCGTGAGATATTTGAGTTTTTGTAGTGACATGATATCAGCAGATTGATTTTATTCATCGCGAGATTCATCGGTATAACGATATTTCAGCTTTGAGGTATGTGGGGAATTCCCGGAACTGTTGGCTTCAAGATACGGTGAATCTTCATCAGTCATTTGAAAAATTTGGGGTATATTCGTGCCCTAGTTGGTACTCAACGTATACAAAATACCGGGTGTCCCAACGAAAAGTTTCCACCCGGATTTACTGGGAAATGACAAATTATTTTCTAGGGGGACACATGTTAGTTAGGCTACCCCCTTGCGAATCATCACAGGGAACGTGGGTCGAGTGATACATCATCTGAAAGCTCTCTTTATTCTCTATCCAAACGTGTATAATTTTTTCGAATGAATGGTAATTGAAATTAGTGTTGTTGACAGCTTCAATGTAATTAGTCAATATCTTACCTGTTCTTTTTCAAATTCAATTTATTAACTATTTTAAGACTCAATGAGTGGACAGATAGACAATGACAACATCCCATCTGGTCAGGGAACCCAGTCACCCCACGAAAAACGAAAACAAATTAGTCAAAACAAAGTAAGTAGGCAGGCTGGGACTATTAATTGCGAAGATCTTTCAACCAAGTATCAGGTTGATGTCGCTATTTGCGAATACAAAAATACAAGCGGAAGATGCTCACCCCAATTGTGAGCGAAACGTCCAAAGGAACCTCCTCCACAGAGGTTTTTTTTTTTATTATCTGTGGACAACACGAAAGGGAAACCTATGATGTTCGAGGAACATCGTGTTAGCCAGCGGTGGAATTTTGGGAAAGAAGGAAGGTGTTGGAATTTTTCTTGAATGTTTGGAGGTTGTAAGCACAAGGAAAGACTTCACTAGGCAAATAATTCCACAACTTTGCCGTTCTATTGATGAATGATGCTTGGTATAGCGATGTTCGACAGGTCTCGAGCCTGACAGTGTAGGGGTGATCAGCTTGAGCTCGTCTGGTTTGTCTACTAGGAATCGCGCGTGGTGGCATAATAGATGATATTTCCGTTGAGCACCGACCGTGAAAGTACCTATAAAAAAGGCAAAGATCGCCGACCTTTCTACGATGATCTAGAGAGGTCAATGATTTGGTGAGTGTTGTGTCATCGACTAGGCGAATAGCTCTCTTCTGAATTGAATCTAAGAGCTTGAGGGTATGTTTGGGGGCTGAGCTCCAAACATGTGAACAGTACTCCAGGTTAGGTCGAATTTGTGCTTTGTAGATCATAAGCAGTTGCTGGGATGTGAAGTATCTCTTCGCACGAAAAAGAAAACCGAGTTTTTGTGGAGCAGTTTTCGCAATGGACCTCACATGGTCGTCCCATGAGAGAGCACTGTTGGTGGTGACACCCAGCATGGATATTGACGACCTCATAGGAACAGTGGTACCCGATATCATCAAATTGGGCATTGTGTGATCAGCCTTCTTGGTGAACATACAAGCTTGAATTTTAGTTGCATTGAACTGTACTAGATTCTCAGATCCTCATTTCAGAATTCTTGTCAGATCCTCATTTAAAGCATCAACCTGTCTTCGCCTTGCACCTCTGGCCTCATTGGATGATATAGGGGCTCTAGAGGAAAAGGCGGAATGAAGTGTATTATCATCCGCAAAGCTATGAACTGGGCTGGAGGTCACATTCAACAAATCATTGATGTGGAGCAAAAACAAAGTTGGTGCCAAGACAGAGCCTTGTGGAACACCAGCATTGATCGTCATTGTATCAGACGAGACCCCGTCTACCACCACGTAGAGTGATCTATCTGCAAGAAAACTCTATAGTAAAAGGCACAGTTGGGGCAGCAAACCATATGACGGAAGTTTCGCTAGGAATCCTTGTTGCCAAACTCGGTCAAATGCCTTGGAGATATCCAAGGCTACAGCCAGAGACTCCCCATGTTTCTCTATTGACACCTGCCACTTATGTGTCTTATAGGCAAGCAGATCTCCAGTTGATCTCTCGTGACGAAAGCCATATTGCCGGTCGTTCACGATTCTTGAGCTCTCTAGATATCAGATGAGCTCGATGTTGATTGCTTTTTCCATTACTTTAGAGATCACAGACAGTAGTGCAATCGGTCTATAGTTGTTAGGGAGGTTTTCTTGCCCTTCTTTGGAATCGGTTGGACCCTAGCTTTCTTCCAGTTGGAAGAAAATACGCCGAGTTTGTACGAAAGGGTGAACAACCTGCAAAGAACTGGTGTTAGTTCTGGGGCACATTTCTTGAGAACAATAGGCGGTATTCCGTCAGGCCCCATAGCCTTCTTGACGTTGAGGCTAAGCAGAATGTGTCTGATTGTGCGTTGCCGGAAAACAATTTCTGGCATACGGTTATCGATGGTAGCGATTTTGGGAAGTTCCTGGCCTCGTGGATCTGAGGTAGAATTGTCTGCAAACATTTTGGCGAAGGTGTAAGCTTTTTCATGAGGTGTTATAGCCAATGTATTATCATCCTTTGTGAGGGGAGGAAATGAGCTAGAAGTGAAATTTCTCCCGATTGCCTTGGCAAACGTCCAAAATGAACTGGAATCATTTGGACACTCTACGAGCTTTGATCTTATTTTCGTGATGTTTGCCTCTTTAGACTCATCTATCATTCGATTGCATGTATTCCTAGCTTCAACATATTCAGCTCTAGTTTGAGGGCTTGGGTTTCTGCGCCAACGACGGTATGCTGCCTGCTTCAGTGCGACAACCCTAGAACAGGTTCTATTGAACCATGGTTCACCAGTGGTTCGTGATTTGGTGCTATGTGGTATGTAAGTTTCCATTCCCAGCATGATGATTTCCGAGATCTCTTCAGCACATTGCGTAGGATCTCCCTATTCAAAACACAAATGAACCGATCACGGCACTGAAGCCCGGAAACCATATTTCTTAGTTTTTGTTCTGTTGACTTTTTCATAGACAAAAAAATACCTGTTTTTTATGGTTCGCCTGCGTGTATGTTCTCAGAATGAATTCACAGTTTGCATGATTCTTATGGAAATATCATTTGATTCGTATTCTGTGAGTTAAGTTTCTTCCTGAAAATGGTTTACGCATTAGAAGAAACGAGTTAGTGAAACTTTACTACAAAAATGATGATTGTCTAAGAGCTGCAGCTAGAATTCTCAATACAAGGCATCCAGGGAAAATGCATCTTATACCTATGTTCAAACGTTGATTGATGAATTCGAAAGAACTGGGTCTGTGGGAAACCAGAAACATCATTCTGAACGTCTTATAAGGAACGAGGCTGTTGAGGTAGCGGTTTTGGGACACGTGGCTATGGATCATACTCAAAGTATTCGAAGCTTGGCTGAAGCTTCAGGTGTAGTGCGATGGAGTATTCAGAGAATTCTTAAGTCACATCGATTCCATCCATACAAAATCAAACTTGTACATGAACTGAACGAAGACGATGTTGACAGACGTCAACAGTTTTGTGAGGAAATGTCTGAGAACAAATCCCAATTTGCTCCTCAATATTTGTTTTTCAGACGAGAGTACATTTTTTGTTAATGGAAACGTAAATCGTAAATGTGGAAAGTTTTCGTTGGGACACCCTGTATATCCCTTATCTCAGTATGCTCTGGTCGTAGAACAATCCACAAAAGAGTAAGATTGTTCATGCTTCCTTAAACTACTCCGTTGGCTAGTTCGGTTTTCTTCCCAAGATTTTCATTCTATCAATCGAGACTTTGGGATCATCATTTCAACGAATCAACATAGACCCCTTTGCGGAATTACCTCAAGTCACGTTCACCAAAAGCTAATTTAACTTTGCTTGTAAACGTCACCCCGAACAATCGTAAATATGACGTAACTATAACGCGTCCATGAGACGAGAGGTTGATATTTAAATTTATTCTAATGTCTGGAATTTAGATATTATTCCGGATGCACGGGTTTCAAAGGATTACTCTGGCAACAACGCAACACCGAAGACATCAAGAAGTTCGGAAGAGGTAAGCCCAGCTTGATGATGTCTTAGGAGAAGGTGAAACGGCTTGGTTAAGTGCCTATTAATACGTGCTAGAGTTTATTTCATAAGCTTGAGGTTGCTGTTATTCATACAAATGAATATTCCAATACGAACAAGATAACTGCCATGTTGAATTTTTAGTGTTCTCTTTCTCTCTCGATAGCGGTCCTATACATTTGCTTTCCATGTATCGAAGATGTGTCTTCTACGAAATTTTTCTTTAGTTCATTTCTTTCATACATTTCTATCCAGTATCTTCGGTTCGATCCTTTTCATAGTGCTTTCTCGTTCCTGCTGTCTTTACTTCACACAATTTCGCATTCCAAACTCTTTAAGATAACCTATTCATATTAATAGTTTCCATCAATATCGACTAAACCATCTTATTCTCCGCACAAAATTCCTTAAAAATGTTTCTTTGTTATTGTTCAATGAATGGGATGTTTTCTGATCTCTACAGCGAAATAGTTATTCACGTAACAAGACCACAAAATAGTGTGATTGTAAGTCGACCCAAATAGATTTCTCTGGCTTGCCCTGGATAATTTTCACTGGTAATACCAATCTGTCTGTGGTCATCGATACTTGATAGTATATTGAGTATCAAATCACGGTAGGGATAGCTTACTGGTTGATGACCAATGAAGCTTCAACTATTCGTGATACTCATACTATTCTTCGTACGACCAATGTGCATTCAACTTCTGATTAAAGCACCTTCGTATTCACAAGAGCGGGAGAGATAACGAAAATACACGCAACGATGTAGTTTGATTATCTTCAATGAAATACACTGCTCGCCAGCTGTAATGGAATGGCCTCACTCATGTCGAAAATAATATGAGGAGGAAAAATAGGTTGACAATCTCTTCATATTCGAAATCTAGCTGACCAATTCACATACGCATAACGTTCTGGGTATTTTCTTGGAATTCAAAAAAACTAGAGATACATACATACAGTCAATGAGTTGTGGCATGACGTTCAGCGAGTGAAGTCATTTACCGATACCACAGTCCTCATATCTATATATAATAATATTTCAAAATGGCGCACGATACAGTTGACGCTAATTCTGATCACTCTATTTTATTTAAAGGTTGCCAACGAGCAACAAAAAGTGTAATAAAATGTATTTAGTGTGAATGTACTTTGCATGCATGTACTTTGCTGTGCGCGTTAAAAACATAAAAGTTGTTGGATTTAACGAGCTTTGCTGCCCTTTTTGTGATGCTAACCCCAATATTGAGCAAACGAAAACTGATGTAAATATTCTATGAAAAACCAATGAAACTCTCAGGGCCGGTTTATCGAGTTCCAGATTTATCTGCTAGTTATGTACCCGTCAGATATGAGTAACCTACAGATATAGTTTGAGTTTGGTTTTTCCAATACTTTTTATCCAATAGTTTGTTATCTGACAGGTGAGGTATGTTGGCAATAGTGGTGAATAAATATAATGGACTTGATTGGTCGATTGTTGTTGGTTGAATAGAAAGTCTGTTTAAAATGAGAATGTTTTATAACGTTTATGACCTTTGAAAATATGTATTGCTGTTGTTTCGTTTGGTTCTGGGCCGGTTTATCGAGTTCCAGATCAATATACTTTTGAATAGAAGATGGATTCTGTGGAGGATTACATATTCGACAGGGATGAAGACTTGGATATTGTGGAAGTTCTTCAACACGAACGGAGGCCTTATATCGTAAGGGAAAGAGTTGATAATTTCGATAAATGGGATGACCATGATTTTCATGCAAGATTCAGAATGCATAAAGATACTGTATTATCAATATTGGAATTGATTGTTTCTTATTGTCCATATTGTAGAATCGGGAATAAGGATTACTACACTATAATACTACTAATATTAGAAATATTGAAAAACTACATCAAAACATTCACTTCATTTAAGTTTATCTATGAACAACACTTCCACAAGTGTATCGTCTGTCGCCTGACGTTTTTGTGTCACGTTATGTGATATTTTCGTGAGCTATCCTCAAGTTATCTACTTATCCACCAGTTGAAACTTCTAGATAGTTATCGGGTAGTTTAATTGCCAGATGAGAGTTATCCTGTCATTGATAAACTCACCTCCTCATTATAACTGACAGTTAGGCATTATCTCACAGATAATTTGTGATTGATAATCCGGCCCTCAATAAAATAATTCTACAACAAATGAAATCTCAAGAAAGTTTGAGGGATGATATACCCAAAGTTCTTGAAAAATTATTGGCCCCAGTTGCAGACAATAACAAAATACAAGGGGATGAGGGGTCAGGAGGAGAGAAGCAAATTCCTAAACAGGTGAACCAAAACATAAAAACTCCACTATCGATGCCATGAAAGTGGATAACGAAAAAGTGAATCACGAAAAAACTGAGAAGATATCATTTGCCGAACGGATTCCTGATAAGTATAGGGCTGAAATCCAGAACCTAGAGGCGTTGCCAAATCTTCAAAACATCCTAGTATTTCAATACAACAAATGTCTAGAGCAATTTCGGAAGTGGAAACTGCCGAGAAATGTCAAAAATTGATTGATTCGACAAATGATGATGCTAAAGCTATAGATACAAAAAAAAAGGAAGAATCAAAAGGCCAAAAAGACAGATTGTTCTTCAGCTGTCAATAAGGTGAAAGAATCCTAGAAAATCATCAAGAAAGCACGGAATGGTTATACCAGCAATGCCATACCTTCTCTTCAAACTGCTGATGATGGAGACAGTCTTTCTGATAATTATACGATTAGCAAACTTTTCAGTGATTATTACTCATCCGTTAGTGGTAGCATATCCAAACCAGGCACTAAAAATATCAATCATATATCACTAGCTCTACATGGTATTTATTTATACCAACTACTAAAATGTGAATTGAAGAAGTTATCAAAAAAGTTTGTAATGAAAAATCGTCTGGTATTGATGAAATTCCTGGCATTAAAAAGGTTGCTGATGTGATTTCTGAGCCTTTGACTGATATTCTGAACGCCACTTCCATTGAGGGAAGTTTCCCTGAAAATGTCAAAAATTCTATCTATATATGAAAGTAAAGGTTCCAGATCTGACTGTGAATCTTACAGGCCTATATCACTTCTCAGTCAGTTCTCTCTTGATGTTCTCGAACTTCTATATCACAGTTTAATTCAACTTGTTATTTCTTATGGTCTTGAACAATGAGGTTTATCTACTGAACATTTCACGAGAAATAATCAACTTCATCAACCTTATAGTAGATTGACAGTATTACAGAATCATCCCATGTGCTATATGGGGTTAAGCTATATAATAAGCTAAGTGACTTTCATTGCAAAAAGCATACTACTCTGTTGAAGAGTTTCTCTTTGAATCCTAATGGTATCACACAGTTTCCTCATTTCATTTTTACAATGTTCTGTCCTCATTCGTTGATCATTGACTATGATTGTTTGCTTATATATGTATTGTGTAGTTCCTATAAATTGTATCTTATTGACTTTCTGATGTTCATTTGGACTGTTGAACTGTTATTTTACGATGATGTTTTGTTTTTTTTTTAATGTGGTTGTGAAAGAAAACTCATTCAATGAATGATTGATTGACTGAGTAAAGTCTTCTTTAGTGATATACACGGAGTTGCTCTCATTTGTGATACAATTTGATATTTCAGAACTGTTTATTTCAGTGGCAAAATTCGCAGTTGGCGAACAGTGTTCATCACTGAAGATGACCAAACTAGGTTGTTGAGTGTATCTCGGTAGGTACCTCTCTCGCTCTTGCAAATTTGAGTGAGTTATAAGAATTATCTAGCTCACTCCTATAATTTGCTTATGTAGCACAATTAAGTTAATGTACCAGTATTCTCATAATCAGAAATCAGTCTTCGCCTGTTGTTTGTCTTGTTCACAAGAGAAATGAAGACCATGTGATGAATTTTTCGATTTTTAAGAAGCTTCTTTGCTGTAACGAACTTATAACTGGCGCAGTCGGTAGGATCCCGAAAATTGTTAGCTTAGACTAGCAAGATTTGAAGGTATATCGGATAGAGAATGGACAGTTTGCAGTTGCTTTATTATTGAATCGAAACAAGTGAACAGTGAAGAAGGAGAACCAAGAATTTGTGCAGCAAACAGAACAAAAAGTGCTGGGAGCAGAAAATCGCTTTTCAAAACCTATAGGCAGATAGAGAAAGAGCAAGAAGGATGAAAACACTCAGGATAATGATAATAATGATAATAATAATAATAATATCAATAATAATAAAAATTTCTATTCAGAAAAAGAAGAAATAAAACGAATTGTTTCAGTATCTACCTATATCTAAGGTTACTGAATGAAGCGAGGAACCTCCTCGAGACTCTGACGATTCATGATTGGAGATGGATATACATCTCAGTAACTTGTCATAGCAGTGATGAGATAGTGCTGATAGTTGCTCTCTATATGAATCTATTCACAAATGAAATTATGATAACAATAAATAAATTGAATAATACAAAACTCAACAATAATGTTCTACATCTATCCACTAGAAACTAGCGATGTATTATGTATCAATTTCTGAACAAAGAAACATTATTTATTCATTCCAAGCTTTCGTGAATCAATTCCCAGTTGTCGAGAATCCATTTTTTTCATTTTCCTTCTCTCCGAAATGTTTATTCTGGATTGTTTCATATCCGTATCTAGCAAATTATATATATCTATATCTTGGACCATTGTAGAATACACTTTCTTACCCGATCAATCTTTCAGCCCTTTGACTTCTCAAGAGATTGTTGTGTTCAGCTCGGGTAGTTATTATTAGTATTATGCTGAATTCGTGGAAAGGTGGATTTATTGTTGAAGACATATTCAATCAATATATCTGCGTAGATTTGTCTCATATAACATAACCTGTTTTGTTTATGTAGTAGTACAGTTGAAAGTCTATCATTTTGTCATATTTAATTTTTAGAATGCGTCTTCGAATTCGTTCCAAGTATATATAAGCGTCGATTTGTTACAAGCACCCCAGGCGATAATTCGATATTGTAGTATCGACTCAACAAGAGCATGATAAAAATTTTTGAATTCTTCAGAATTCAATCAATCAGTTTCAGTTTATTCAATCAATCAGTTTATTCAATTCAGATTGTTCACAAATAGTTTTCAATACAATTTCTGAATGAAAATATTTAAGACGTAAGGATCGCGGTCACCTAAGCCATGTTTGTATTGTAGCCGCTATCCAGAAGAAACCTACATCTGTATACAAAAAATTAATTACATTATGCATTATGATTTATTATAATTAGTGAACATTACATCTGAAAGAGTTGAAAAAGTAAGTGAAGAGATGATAGAGGATTGAAGTAGAGAGAGAGAGAGAAAAAGAAAAAGAGAAGAGATTTTTAGACTGAGAAGAGGAAGCACGATCGAAATGGATTTCTAGGTGAATCATCTCATTCAATTATCCAACATGCTTTCCAGGAGCTGGTGGTTGCTGTTAACAAATTTTTTCAGTTCTTTTTTCAATTCGAACTTATTTCTGATGAATTTCAATTGTACAGGTAGCATATTATAGAGTTTAGGCCCAAGGTATGAGATACATTTTTGATTATGAGTAAGTCTACAACGAGGAACGTTGATACTCTGATTTGCACAGGCGCGTGTACTGTATGCATGTTGTACAAGTGTAACAGGAGCAGTAGCTGTCCAAACCAAACAGTGGAATATGTACAATTTCCTTATGTTAAACAGCCCACATTCATTAAATATAGCACGAGTGCTAGAATACCTCGATTTTTCAAACATTATCTTCAATGTAGAATTCTGGATTATTTCTAGGTTATACAATGAAGATTTAAAAATCCCACCCCATACTACTATACAGTAACATATTATGGACTCAGCCAAGGCATCATAAACAGTGAAGATCATCTTTTTGTTCAATATAATACTAAGCTGGTAGAATTTGTAAGTTAGTTTTCGCAGTCTAGATATCGTATTATCGATATGTTCATTCCATCGAAGAGATTGGTCCACCACTATACCTAAGTATTTTATTTCATCAATTTTACTTATCGAGACACAATTACAGTTAGTATAGTTTGTACATGTTGCTTCATGTATTTTTATGTTATTCTTATTTGGTTGATTTTTTTTTGGTGAGGAAAATGCGATATATTCAGTTTCATTCACATTCACACTTAGTAAATTCTCACTTAGCCAGCTAAAAATAGTTTTGGTTCCTGTATCAACCTGCTGATGCACCTCGTCCCACGTTCTTCCAATGAAGGTAATGGCTGTATCGTCCGCGAATGATGTCATATCACCCGTAAAATTCGAAATATTGTAAATATTGTTTATGTACAATAAAAAGAGCAACGGTCCCGAAACCGTTCCTTTAGGGACTCCTCTGGTTACTAGAAACGGATCACTAAACGTTTTATTTATTTTCACCCTTTGAACTCTGTTAGTTGAGTAATCTTGAAAAATATTCCAGACAACACCCCTTATGCCTGCGTTGGACAAGCGCTGTAGAAGTACACCATGGTCTACTGTATCGAATGTCTTGGCCAAGTCCAAAAATACTGTAATACATTTTTCTTGGTTTTGAAAGCAACTATTGATTCTGTTTATTATTTCAAAAACTGCTTTTTCGGTTGACCTGTTTTCCCTGAATCCGCATCGTGATCCAGAGGAAATATTATTATTTTGACAAAACTGTACTACTCTTTTTTTCCAAGCATTTTTGGAAGATTCTGGCCAAGTTGCTGATTGAACTTATAGGTCTGTAGTTTGTGACACGTTTTTTGTTACCTGATTTGGAAATTGGTGTGGTGATAGATTCTTTGAAAAATTGAGGTATTTTTCCCGCCGTGAATATTATATTCAATATGTGACAAACTTTTTATTCATGGTAGTTGTGATACCATCAGGTCCATCTGAGGTGTTATTTTCAAGACTAGCTATAATGTTTGTCATTTCATTGTTTGTTACTGGGTGCAAAATTCATTACAGTGTTCAATTTTTTAAACTCATAGATTGACCCACTAATTTTTTGAACGGTTTAAAGAATGTATCCCACCTCGAGTGTGTGTCTATAATGAACCCGAGATATTTGGTACTTTTTTCATTTTTGATTATTATTTTTCCATCTGTCGACGTTATTATAGTATGGTAATTTGGAAGTACCGCTTTATATGACGTGAAAGGTAAGTATGATGTTTTATCGTAGTTAATGGTTGATGAATTCTGGTCAAACCAACAAAATATTATATCCTAGTCCCCCCTTAATTTTGTGTTTCAGGTTCTGCCAGTCCTCATCTTCGTAAAGTATGACAGTGTCATCAGCGAATGAAATAATATTCCTTCCCGATTCCAAGGTAAGCAAATCATTTGAATATATAGAAAACAGTATTGGTCCGAGAACTGTTCCTTGTGGTACTCCACAGCACAATACTCGCGGTTTACTGATTTTATCATTTATCAATACATATTGCTCTGTATTTGACAGATAACTTTTGAATGAGTTTTTTGCAATTCCTCTCAAGCCAATATTTTTCAGTTTTTCGAGTAGTATACTGTGGTTCACCGTGTCGAACGCTTTTGTCAAGTCAATAAAAATAGCAATACAGGGTTTTTTCATCATCAATGTTTCTATATATTTTTTGTCAGCTCTACTATGGCATCCTGAGTACTGATCCCTTCGCGGAAGCCATACTGTTAATTCGATAGTATTTAATTTCATTCTAGGTATGAATTCAACCTATCTTTGATAACATGTTCGAATATTTCAGCGCAATTTGTTTTTGGACTAATCGGCCTATAATTATGCATTTGCTATGTACTGCCATCCTCAAATGAAGGTTTTACTATAGTTATTATATAGTTAGCAATAACAAAATTCCCCATTCCTAGTAATCCAAAAGAAATCAAGAGTTTTCTTGGTTTTATTCATTATTTCGCAAAAATGAGGAAACCCATGACAGAATGCCTTGAAGAAGATTCAAAAGTAATACACAACAAAGATTTCGTCGACGCTTCCGATACATGTGAAACAATTCTCACTGATGACCGTATTTTACAATTTCATGATAGGTTGAATTCAAATATTAGTTACAGGACCTAGTACATCTGACCCAACTTACTCAGGAAGCCAAGACGTTTCCGAATTCTTGGAGGCTCTCGAACAACAATTAGAACCTTGAAGCTCTGATCAAAGCCAATGCTTGAAAATGTGATCTGACGTACAAATCAGACCACACCTACCATGGACTAGTCATAACTAGTGACAGTTATGAGAACTATGAAATAGCTTCTATTAAAATTCTTGGAGTCAATGATGAAGGATTGATCTTTCACAATTACGATTTTTGATAGGGGACAATGAATCTAAGAACACGTATCAATTATATTTCCATCTCATTATGAATCCATATCAAGATTTCTGAAACACTTCTCGGCATGAATGAAACCTTCGAACATTCAAAGAGAAATCACTCTTGGAAGAATATGAAACAAACTATAACTAACTATATCAATTCATGTGAAATCTTCCAAAGGTCGAAATATGCTAGGAAAACCCCATATGTACCGGTAATGTTGACTGAAACACTTTCTCGACCATTCCAAATAATTCATATTGACGTTCTTATTTTCGACGGAAGATATTACATAACGCTTGTCGATGCATTCACAAAATTTGCTCAAGTCATATTCAATTCCGGAAAAACAGCTGATTCCAATTACTCAAATATTCTTCAAATACAACCTAACAATTCAATGGACTGAAAGAGTAACCAATACGGAATTATTGAGAATAATGAATAAAGATTTGGAATTGCTTGCAACTGTTTAGAAAAGAGAAGCATTCTACCTAAATCATGTTTCTTGTATTACAACTGATCATGGAGGGAAACATAGAAGGAAGGAGAGGATTAGGCAGAAACAAACAATCATGGATGAAAAACTGTGAATGGTTTCAAATACCAGAACAGAGAAACCTATCACATGATGGTCGCCAACCTTCGGTAGAAGACGGCACAGAAAGAAGAAGACAAATATCAGCAGAAATCAATGAAACCAAAAGACATAAATTAGAGAAGAAGCAATGGATCGTTATCACCCCAGGAAGTATCGTGGTTTCCCAAAAGTGCGAGGAATATAAAAACAATATTCCTCTAAACGGGACTTCTATCATAGAACTTAACAATTTATGTGGAGTTCACATGTGTTGAAGACATTCGGAAATAGTTGAACTAGTCATAGAAACATTGATATGCCAAATATAAAATCATTCTCAGGTCCTTATGTAAGAAGAAATTAGTTTTGATTTGAAGAAGATGCTCTCATGAAAGGCAACCCTGAATGAGGCGCTGAGACTTCGAGAAGCCAAATCAACCCCCAACGTTAGATTTTCTTCGATTAGATTTGGATTAACCCCATAGTTCTCAACTCATGCAGGAGGAGTTATGAGAATCATCAATCATCAATTTGCTGATGTAGCACGATTAGGTTAATGTATCAGTATTCTCATGTTCAGAATTCAGTCTTTGCCTGTCGTTTGTCTTGTTAACAAGACAATAATTTTTTTCCTTATAAAACTACTTCCCTGTAACGTACTTTCCACTAGCACCCTAGCACGATAATCATGGAAGATACGAAAGGGCTTCTAGAAGTGGACACACTGTAGAATTCCTTAAAATCTGTTTTCTTCTAGTATGATCAATTTTGTTCGATGCAGTTCACTTATCGTTTGAACGGAGTGTCAATCAAATCAATACCTACATCCAAATGTGGTTCTAGCTCTCCACACAACAAAGAATATTCATTCGATTGGAAACTTGAATTCACTCAACCCATGTGTATACAGGGTGGCCCAATGAAAACGAAACAGGGTATGCAGTTCACTGAAAGATCAAGGAACTGACTAAATAATTGTTTATGTAATGTTGGATGGGACAGGATTTGAAAAAACACATGAGGCACTTCTTAGATGAACATCGTTCTAACTACAAAATGAGAAAAAGTGATGAAAGGGAAAGAAGTATTACTTTCCGTCACTAGCCAATATTTTTCATAAACGTGTTTTCTCGAGAACTACTGCATTGAATTCCAAGAACAAGGAAGCGTTGGTAAGAGATTTCGATTACCTTCAAAATGATGTATCACTTGACCCCTTATCCCATTCCGAGGGGATTGAAGTGAAAGAGTTGAAAACATGCGCAAATAATTTCTCCCTCGAAATAAAAATCGACCGGTTCGAGCGTTTTTTTTTTCTCAGAACGGTTAATCGATGTCAAATCATTTGTTCATTTATTCATCTACAGGGTGGCCCATCGAAACGTACCGCGAGGCATTACAGGCTGGGAAAGAATATTTCGATAAAATCCGAAAACAGGTCAAGTTTGTTTGTCAGGAGAACACATTTTGACGTAACAAGCATAGTAAAACCTTCAACCCCCTAAGTAGAGGTGTCACCCCAACATTTTTCTCAAACGGGAAGGGGGGTCAAGCGATACCTCTTTAGAAGGGGCTGGTCATTCCCTACACAGTGCTGCTTACATTTCCTAAATCGATCCACTCGCTCAGAAAACATGGAGCGTTGAAACTCCAACGATGATGTGTGACGAAAAATGCAAAAATTTATTCAAATGTACTTCGAAACTCATTTATTAGTCGAGTAAATGTTCGAATTGCTGTCCGTCAACCTGCATACAGTGGTAAAAGTTATTTTCAAATCGTTGTCGTACATTCTGGAGCATTTGGGGTGTCATTTCACGACATACGTTAATGATTCTTCGTTGCAACTGTTCTAATATGTCTGGTGGTGTTTTGTAAACAACGCTTTCGATGTGTCCGCACAAGAGAAAATCTAAAGGACTCAAGTCGGATGACCGAGGTGGTCATTCTATTGGGCCCCTTCATCGTCCTGGAAATGTGTCATGTAAATAATTGTGCACATTGTGGGAATAATGAGGAGGAGCTCCGTCTTGTTGGTAAATCAGTTCGTGTTCATCGTATGCGGAATCGTTCTCAATGATATTTGTTAGAGCTGGGTCTATGGCATTTTGTAGAAAATCCAAGTACATATCGCCTGTTGAATTTCCAGGAAGGAAAAAAGGTCCTATAATGGCATTTCCAAGAATACCAGCCCACACATTTAACTTCTGGGGTTGTTGCGTGTGTGTCCCGTGGAAAATCCTTGGATGTACCGGCAATTGTGGCGATTCACTAAACCATTGTGGAAGAAGGAACATTCGTCCGAGAAACACACATTGAATAGAAAATTACCATTGTGTAACGCTCGCTCACTCATAATTTCGCAAAATTGCAAGCGACGATCAAAGTCGTCTTCATTCAGTTCGTGCACTAAGCGCATTTTGTAAGGATTGAATTTTCATTTTTTCAATACCCGTTGGACACTGGTACGAGACACACCCGTCGCAATGGCCAATTGTCTTGTACTCAGCGTACTATCAACTGCAACCTGCCCCAATACTGCTATCTCCGTAGGTTCATTCAATTATGGATTTTCAAGCTCTCTCTGAACCTGTTTTGCGAAATTTGTTCAATAATTCTCGAACAATTTTTCCAGAGACATGTTTGTCAGGATGCCGTTAGTTAAACAACTCCGCGACCCGATTTCCACATTCATCGTTTTTTAAAAAAAGCTCAATGATTTCCCCCTCTGTGTGCAATTGAACACACCATAATGATAAATTTTGAAGTCAACAATTCATGAACACTTTAACCACGACATGTATGTAGCAACTATTTGACCTAATTCAAACGTGAAGAAATGAATCCTATTCATTTTCTACTCTCTGAAATGAGCCTAAGAAAGTCTGTGCATCGGCAAAAACACCGACTCGGCAAAAATAGCGAATTCATTCGAAATAACTTATTGCGATAAAGTACAATTGAACCGATCTTTGTATTTTTCGTCGTACATGATGGTTGGAGTTTCAACGCTCCATATTTTCTGAAAAGGTAGATCGATTTGAAAAATCTGAGCAGCACTGTATAGGGAATGACAAGCCCCTTCTGAAGGGGTATCGCTCGACCCCCCTCTCCATTAGAAAAAAATGTTGGGGTGAAACCCCTACTTAGGGGGTTGAAGGTTTTACTATGCTTGTTACGTCAAAATTTGTCCCCCTGACAATCAAACTTGACCTGTTTTCGGATTTTATCGAGGAGTTCTTTTCCAGCCTGTAATGCCTTGCGGTACGTTTTCGATGGGCCACCATGTATATATATATTTTTGAGTTACTTCGCTGGAAATATGCTGAAAATTTTTCGAGTCGTTAGATCGTGCTTATCGAAGTACCTGAATTTCAGAATGATCCATTGTACTTCTCTCCATATACGGCAAGGTACCATCGACCGTGAGACACCCTCTATATGAGACTTATATTTATTTCATTTTCTTTACCGAATTTGGCAATTGTTTCCTCTCATCTTGAATGGATTGATTCATAAAAATCGGCCATCTATGTGGCACAAAGTTCCAATTCAAAATATGTTAGAAGATCTGAAAGGTTTCAAGTGCTTTATGAGTCACAGAATTCTTCGTAATAGCTAACTGTGAGCCATAGATGGCTCATTAGACGGCGAACAGGTTGAAAAAATTATTTTTCTGTACAACTGTCAAAAATACATGACATTCCTGCATCTCTATTGATGCGTAAATATTCACTTTTTTCCACTGTAAAAAAAATTTTTTTCACCGTGAAAAAATAGCCTTCCACTGCCAAGATAATTCACAAAATAAACATAGAATAATACTTTCGGAAGGATCCATTTCTTACAAGGTCACTCATTGGTGTTTTGAATCCCCGCTGCATTGGACGTGAACTCACAACGCGGCATTGGTTCGAGTCTCACAATAGGCATGTGTGATCGATAAGTATGCCTTCTCAATCCTGTACAAAATTCAATTCATGTTGAGTTGGGGGTGGAATGGCAAAAACAATGACATCAACCACGGCGACTTCGAAAATTGTTAAACGACAACTATAGAGGATTGCTGTCGCCTAATTGATGCCACCGCGCCGACAATCAATTAGTTACAACGGCTGGCTCTTCGATATATATATATATATATACATATATATACAGTATATACGTTCCAGAGGCGGCAGCCTAGCTCTATCTTTCCCGCCGCCTCCGAAACACGCACTGAATCGCTTTAACGCGCACTCGGAACGCTTATTCGCAAGTGTTATTCAATTTATCTGGCCGCATCCGTGCCCTTGTTTATCGGCTGATTGTGCATGTTTCCTGCTCTATGTATACTAATATTGTAGCAAAGTGGCATATTTGCTCCGTTATTCGTGATTGAAGACACAGATCTGACACAAGTGGTAGACCCATGCATCATAGAGTCTTTCAACTCTTCATTTAATGAAATCGTACGACCTCTGGTCAGTATCAATTGAGTTTTTTTCCTCAGGTGAATATTCAAATGCAATGGCTTTGTTCAACATAAATCTGTTTCTCACGAAGGAGTAGAATCCAATATTTTCATTTGTATAAAGTTCTTGGCCAAGTGAATAAGTGAACACTTAGAGCTAGTAAAATTTGAGACCTTTTTCGATTTGTATATATCCTGCAGTATCAGTTTGAGATAAGAACACTTTCAGCGTCTGAGTGTGGATTTCTTAAAAACGATAATTATCAAGGGGAAGAACATATCTGTTGGGGTTTCATGAGGGAGTTGGGCGGATAGTTGGTTGTCTCTTGCAGATGAGTTTTGGAGCAACTTCGTCGAACCTGATTCCGTCTCTGTGGTGTACAATCTTGTTCACGTTCGGCATATGTCATTCATTTCATTCTCTTTCATGTTTCAGTTACTGATGTATCAAGGTGAAATTATAAAGGGCCTTCATTAGCGATAGCAAAGTTTGCGTCCCGGGTGCCTCTGGCCTCTGGCATCTGGTCCGAGGGACAGCAATTGCGTGAGGTTATTAAGGCACATCAATTCCCGTGGTACATAGATTTTATTCCTGACCGATTTCGGAAACGGAATAAATGTGCCAATTCATGTGCCATCCGCTATATTTGAATATGAGTTCTGTTGGTGCTAGGTTATTGCTATGTTACTTGTTTATGAACAGAACTTCGTTATCACTTGTGAAATGTAGAGGTTATTATAGAATCTATAATGTCTCAAGGGAGCTATGACCCTTTTCATTGATAAGTGTATTGATTGACGAAATGAGCTTATACTATCCCAGTCAGAAATGGAAATATTTCCGACGTCATACCACTCCCGGTTATATCAGATGTCGTCATCAACTTTCATACTCCAAAAGGAACACCAGGAATATTATTCCATTTTTGAATACATGAGAAAATTCCATGAGCTCCATCAAGTTTTCCCATACCTATTTACACCAGATTCTGAGATATCTTGATTCTTTCGAAGATTTTGAAAGATGTAGACTGATGTAGATGTAGTGGATTCAACTGGAATTCATCGTTTTTGTATTTTTGAATCACGCCTTCCGATAACAGAAATTATCTCCAGGTTATATATCCTGGGTCCAACTGACTGGCTAACAGGCTTCTTTTGAACGTTCTGAGATTATCCTTTTACATTTCGACCGATATATATTTCTATATCACAACATATCTCCATTTATATCTTGATTCATGAGTGTATGAATGTAGCATCCAATGTGGATATAGGATGGTGAAACAACTCTTCAATTGTTTCTTTCCAAAACATTTAGGCTTGTCGAACAACCTCCCTCATGCCGCACTCCTCAAGTATAGATGGCGATACAATCGTCGATCCTGTCAAATTCGCCTTCACTGATGATGACAGATATTTAGTAGTGATGATAGGAGGGTTGAATTTTTGCATTCCTTTTGAATTTCAAATTGAAATCGCCTTCTCTAGTATTTCCAAGACAACTTTGGAGATCGGCAGAGGTGTTGCAATCTAGTTTCAATCTTGAGTAGCCTTACTGAGGTATAAGGATTAGACATGATCAAATCTTCATTTACATCATGATAGCATCATAAGTTGAGTTAGTTTGAGTATTGCTATCGAACGATATTCATGGAAGAGCAAATTTATAGAAGTTGTATGATATCGAAGTCCAGAAACCCACTAATCAAATCGGTGCTGATACGGTTCTGATATAATGCTTCATCAAGCTCCGACATTAGAATTCAGAAATATGGCTTAGCCAGGCATGTTATGGAATTTCACAATGAAAAAAATACATCTACGTTTCGATTTCATCCCACACTAACTATCAACTGTTTGTCACATTATTGAAATTATTCCTTTCATTTCATCTTCTACATCAGAAAACAAAAGATCTCAACTATAATACCGTGCCTTAATCCCGTTGATAATAATTCAAAGCGTCGTTTATATTCTTTATTTAGGTGTATAATTCAAGAGCAGAGTGCATGGGATTTAGTGCAGGAACGAGACACATTTTCCACTGGTTTACGATTATCTGCCCGAGAGAGAAACAATGCATGAATCACCGTTCCCTTTTCTCACAAACTTATTGCTATCTCTGCTGTGGTTCAACCGTTGGGAGATTAATCAGAGACTCACACATACAGAAAAGAGTACTCATGAATGTGAGATAATCATGATTATTTGAGTGACATCGACTTCGAATTATGGCTTTTTACGGTCATTCAAGATTTCCTCCATTCGAAATAATCACAAAGTGATGCTAGAGACCTTAATTATCCCTTAGAATATGAATCTCATTGAAGGCTTGGTTGACACAATAATCTGAAAACAGCAATACCCTTAATGAACCTATAGCTGAGCACACCGAAACCCTTGGGCATGTTATCACGATGGTGAATGATTTATTATCATTATTATTAATATCATATCATTTTTTGCCAATATATCATCCAATGTTATGAAAATATACGTTTTTAATCTTGTAGGGTGTACACAATCTATTTCAAATGCCAGCTCAGCAGTATATTGTCCTCATTTAAGCACCATGACATTCTGGAGAGAATGAGCTTATTCAATCTATATCGAAATGAATCTCACGTATCAAACTTACCAAATGAGTTATGAAGACAACTGAAGGTGAGCGAAAGCATGGTTTCCATAGATATGTTGATTCATTTCGCCTTTTAGATGATCATCCAATATAGGTGCCCATACATGGAGACCTCGACGAAGACACATCGAAGTTTCCTACTCTTGTGTCGATACTTGCTCGATTGGTATGTCGTGAATCGCTTATCTTACTATGATCGTTCTACTTCCTGCTTGCAACTTTTTCACGCTTCCTTACCATTTATAACTTTCAGTGAAATGTCCTCTTGTGTGGGTATCTTTCGTTACATGACACTGATCTGACAGTGAGGTTAATTTGTTGAACTACCATCAGCTATACATATCACATTCCTACCATAATATCGATCAAGTCTATGTAGGTACTTATCTTTAATTGTTCGAATTATACTTTCTATTCTGTATTTCACATAATTGTATTATTATGTCATCGATTATGAGATGCGTGAGCCAATAGTGAGTCGTGTACCTACTTAATATCTACTGAGGTAATTCAGATTTGAATTGCTTGGTAGCGCAGCGTGTACGCATTCGACTTATTGACGTTGCCGCCAAAACGTCGCAGGATCGATTCACACGCACGGGTCCATTTTTTTCCTAAATACATTCACTTTTCACCACTAATAATGCTCTGAAAGAGGTCTTCTTTTGTTTCATTTTCATAGTTGTTTTCATAGATGTATTGTCAATTTTCTAAGGTTCACCTGTCTTTTAGTTGAGTGAAGTTGCCTGGTAAGATCCAGATTCTTTTTCTCTTTCACTTTTATGTTGATTTCCTGACGTTGTAGGATGTGAATTCAATTCAGATAAACGGCCAACGGTCGAATCCAAAAATTAATAATCGATTAATGATTGGTGAATAGAATATCATTGACATTTGCTGTGACTGAATTCAATATCCTATGTTATTTGACAAACAGAAAGAAAACAGTGGGAGATTTTTGACAAACCTCATCAATATTCATTTTTCAGTTTTTAATGGGATTTTCTCTCCTCGTTCCTAAAAAATAGAGTAGAAGTTATTAAAAATTATTGCAATATATTTGTAGTAAGGACAGATTTAGGATCTGTCCCAAAATGTCACTGCGCTTGAAATTAAACCTTCAGATACCTGAAAGAGAAATTCTCTATTGGTCAGTGACACCTTGTTTTTGGAACACTGCGTTTGCTTCGAGTACCAGGTGCTCGTTTTGGGACAGACGACGTTGACGGCCTTGTGGCACGTCAAACATGGGGACTTTGAAACGGCGCAAGCCTATTTCCGCGGGGCTTTAGACCTGTACGATTTTTACTGCGAGAAAAATACCGTGTCGGACGGCGACGAGTTCATACCCATTCACAGGTTCATTTTGCTCAGTTACTCGAGTCTTTTGGATAGGATCGATAAGAAAGTGGAGGCGTATAATGTTATCGAACGATTAATTGAACAATTGGTGGAGAAGAAATCGGATTTCGTCTATTTGTACAACGAAGCCGTGGCACTGAGGTGCGTTTATGTCATGGAATCGCTGATGCCGTGCGAAGAACCTTGGCAGGAAATCGAAAAAGAAATAGAACATTTGACGATAAATAATTTTGCGAAGACGCCCGAGACGAAATACACCAGCGTTTTTTTTTCCTGTCAAATGTAAAACGCCCCTTCGAAGCACCCCAGATTGAATAAACGTTTGTTGTTCCCTGTGTCGCCAAACGAAGAAATACCCGTCCAATTGACGACCGCGAAGAAGCGCTCGCAGACCAACAACAAATCTACGTTCATGCCCAAGATCCAGATTTACACGGAAAGTAAAGCGGAGAAAAAAAGCGTGCGTAAAAAAGCGGGCCCGGTTTCGATGCCGAGCACGAAAGCTAAACCGGAGAATTCGTCGTCGGTTCCCCATCCCGAGCTGAAAACCAAGACGCGATTGCTGACGGAGAAACTGAAAACTGACAAATCAAAATTAGCTGAGCATATCCTTACTGAAAATGGACAACATATGGCCGATTGGGGTGATATTAAGATCATAGGAAGAGAAGACAACACCCAAAAACGGAAAATCAAAGAGTCTGCTTGCATTCTCCTGAACGGAGACAATAATATTGCTTCTTGTTCAGTTGATATAGATAGAACTTGGCATCCACTTATGAAACTTGAATATGAAAATGGATAATTCGATATCAATTAATGGAAACACCTCGTAACCAGAATTCCTCCGTCTGCCAAATTGTCACTTTTCAGTGTCAAAATCGAAAACATCGAAAAAATTTCACGAAGAGAAAAATATTTCAATTGTGTTGAGAACGGGAGCAGATTCGTTCCCGAAACGTCCACCAAGATAAGTAGAGGTTTTTATTCTTATTAAATATATTTGTATTTCCAAATTTTTTCAAAAACAAGGTGTCACTGACCAATAGAGAATTTCTCTTTTAGGTATCTAAGGGTTTAATTTCAAGCGCAGTGACATTTTGGGGCAGATCTCGAATCTGTCCTTACTACAAATATATTGCAATAATTTTCAATAACTTCTACTCTATTTTTTAGAAACGAGGAGAGAAAATCCCATTAAAAGCTGAAAAATGAATGTACCACCTCTTCGAAGAACTTACAGACAGTACTCATCAATATTTCTTGCTTGAATCGTTCTTTATGAATTTGTCTAACAAGTGAACTCGTTAGATGAATTAATGAGAGGTAACTATCAGATAGAGAACTAGATTCATCAAATCAATCTTCTCCAGGGAATTTCGCCCATTAAATAAAAACAATTGGAGGTTATCATTTGACAACGCATTTTCTATTTTTCATGTGATATACTTTGTTTCGCCAGACATTTTTGCACTACTAATTTCTACACTACTACATGTGTTACTATTTCTTGCTACTTTCTTTCTACATTTTTTTTCCTTTTTCTTCATTATCATATTTGCATTTGCACCATAATACTGTAGCATGTGAAATTTCACTACTTACACCCTGTATGAATTCTACTCTCGGATAACAAGAGAATATTACTTGGATGTTACATATTACTGAGCACATAGCTGTCTGAACGATTGTCTGAATTGGAACGTTTCAATAACTATGATGATAACTCATCTTATTGACATAATATTTTTTTCCTAGTATATGTTCAATACTTTTGATTTCAGCCATTTTTTTAAGTTCCATCAGTTGAGGCAATTGTGTTTAGTTCATTCAGTCTGTGTTAAGATGAGAGTCGATCACATATCATGGTGTAGTCCGGACTGTATCAGTAGTAATTTGTTCTTCGACTTGTCCTGTCAACATATGCTATCTCGCTCGATCTCAGTCAACAAACAAGTGAGTCATCTAGGCATCCGTCACCAACCAAGGATTCTGTCCTTAACCATGGTCTCGTGACGTCAGTAAGCACTGGTTTAAGGAAGGAAAGTTCAAGTAACGACTTTCTTTTCGAATTTGAAGTTTCCTCTAACGGAGATAAACGGAAGTGACGATCAATCCGTCTAGAAGTTTTCAGAATTATCAGAAAGACAGATAAAGAGATCCGTGAGGTGGTGTGTCAATTTTTGTGAGAGTGAGACCGGCAGAGAAATTTCTGATGTGGACCTCCACAGGATATCCTGATTGTAGTATGCGATATTTCGGATTACAGCAGAATCACCCCATAAGCCTGTTCTCCGACCACCAAACTACCAGTGGCGCAATTGCCGATTTGTACACCGGTTCAGCGACATCGCCATGTGCCGCACAATTCTAAAGGTTGCTATTTCAGCCCTATCCCTTCTTTCAAGGTGAGTTATTCGGATACACATCGTTTTCCTTCTGTATCAGCGGTGTTCCGGACTTTTCCAAATTTGGAATTCAAGTATCCTACCCGGAGTCCTTCCCGAATTTTTCCTCGGATTATTCGGAGCTTCCTCGTTGAAGACTGTTTTTCAAATCAATAATATCTGATAACGGTGACTAGCGTAGATCATAACAATGTCTGGTTGGCCTCCTCAAGTTGGTCTTGTGGCTGATATGCCCCCTTATGAATATAGTGTTGTTGGCAGCTCTGCTGACTCTCAGCCCCTCGATGAAGTAGGACTCACCAACAACAGGATTTTGTAGATGATAGGTTGTGATGATTGGATTTTCATTTTTTCGAATTCAATTCCGATTATTATTATCATCATGGAATTCCTTCATCGCTTACGGAATGAGTATTTTCCCTAGTTTATAATCACTACCCCACGTTTTTTGTTTGTTTATCAATGGCACTCTACAACTCGATAACATCTGAGGTATATTTCAAATATTTCTGAGCTTATAACATCAGAAATTTCCGAATAATCATTGTGAAATCATGTAATGTTGATTTGAGTAGCGTCCCTACTTTCCTAATCTTCTCATAATCCCTGAAAATGACACTTAAGTTAAAGACAAAACAATCCCATAGTGCCTACCGATGAACAGCTGCCGTCTGCTATGTTCTCAAAAAGTAGGGCACAATACTTATGATGATATATTAGGATATCACTATCTTGGATATATTTTCGATACAGTCTTCACATGGAGATTGTCCTGGCTCACTAACCATTGATGTTATTGCCGTTCCTGATCCGTATGGAGTTCATCAATTTGTGAAGAAATCTTTTCAAATACAATTCACGATCAGATTGAGAATCAATACACTGACTGGATTGAGAACATCATTCCAGCAGACTCGCAGTTCATGGAATCTGAGGCCTGATATCCTGATATAACACAACCACTGAGGGATATCCTGAGGTGAGAGTAACCTGAAGGATATTACTTGGAAGTTGATGTTCAAGTATTTTGAGTAAACTAACATAGGTACTCTTCACGTGCAAGGCATTCTCTCTGCTAGTATAACTAATTCATGGTCTGAAAATCATTTCCAAATACAAACAGAAATTTTTCCTTGTGAAGGTTAAGAACATTCTATCTGAGAAATATTTGAACATTCAACAGTATCATACAAGATTCCATGATTTTTCGTAATGGTGAATGAGTTTCCTCTGTATGAAAATGAATGAGCAGATGAGAAATGTTCTGGCTATAGTAAATTTCTGCCGTTTCAGACATGTTCATTTTGTTTCGAAACACAAACGATGATGTTTTGGTGAGAGGCGGATTTGCAGTGTTGACCGCTCTAGGCCCCATGTGACTAGTGACTATCATCCGCCCTTTTCTCAGCACCCATCATATGGACCACATAATGAATTTACCATGTCACCAACTTTTCGAATTCCATTCATCTAATTAAGTTTAGTCAATAATTGTAATAGAAGCACCCAAAATTATGTTTTCTTAGAAACAATGATTTTTCTATATCTCCTATAAATATTTCATATTTATTTTGTACATATAATATTCAGAAAAAAACTGAGTTGAATGAAAGAGCAATTTCATATTGTGTCACCTAATACGTGCCATGATTTGAACATGAATTCTGCCTGTTGGTAGGTATATTATATATATTTTGTGTAAATATCAAGTATTATCAATTAAATTAAATTCAAATTCAAATTATAAATTGAATATTAAGATTCATCAATTCCATTATTATTATCTACCTCATGGTAAAAACCGCAAGAGAGAATCAGTTCAGTAGATTTTGAGATCATAGTGAAAATCAGACAGACAGACAGACGCAGCGAGGGACTTTGTTTTATAAAATGTATGATATTCTTTTGATAGATGTGGGAATGTAACTGTACAATATAATTATTGAACGATGTGCCGCCAGAATGTGATCGAACGTTTGTAATAATATGTAGGAACTTTCAGCTATTTATTGTTACAATCAGTGGATTATTCATCACAATTGGCCGCTCCTAATATCTGGTCGCCTTGGGCCAGCGCCATGATACTATAACTGAGACGTTATAGTATCAGGGCCAGCGCATACTGGGCCACAAGGCGAATCCGCTGCCGGTTTTGATTCTTGCCAGAAATCACTTCGAAATGAAAAATATCATGTATTCACAACAAAATCGTTAGAAATAGGTATAGAGGAAGTGAGCCAATCTTAGAATCCAATTTGGCATTCGACTATCCGATAGATATAAAGTGTCACTTTTGAAGAATGAAATTGTCCAAAATTGGGAAAGATATAACTGGTCATCAAATTTTCTATTTTGTTTTACAAATTATTTTTGTGGACGTTTCGAAAACGAATCTGCTCCCGTTCAACAAAATAAGAACACTTTATCTTTTTTTTACAACCGCTTAATAAAGTAGCCTTTGACGCTCTCAAATCTCATCACAAAGGTGACGTTTTCCGAGGAATGTCATTCTGTGACAGCATTTGCGCTCGTGAGCGGAAATATTGAAAAACGCTCTCATCGCTGCTGCACGGCTGCACCGTATATACCTATAGGTAGGTATTCACCTATTGTTGAAGAGCCCATTATTGAATGATGGAAAATAGTGATGGTGAACTATCAAACACGCCTCCTCATATAGCAGAAAGTGCAAAAGCTGTAACTCTGAATCTTCTACCGGAGAAATCAAGGAAGAAATATGAAATACAATATGATAAATTCATAAAATGGTGCCACTCCAAGAAGGTAACTAAGTATTCAGAAAACGTGTTACTGGCTTATTTTGGTCTATATATTCGATATATGCTTGAATGTCAAAAATAACATCAAAATCAATAAGTATCCTAAACTTATCGCATTTCTTAAGAAACAGTCTGTTGGATATAAAGCGGAGAAATCCAAGACATTTACCGCTGTGAAGATGTACACAAATTTCTACAAGAATCTCCCGATGAAGAATATCTGCAGAAAAAGGTGAATTTCAAATATACTCTTCACAATCTTTGTTGTCACCACAGAAATCACTATCTTCACAAATATCTTTACATATATGACATGGCGTATGGTTATGAAGCTCTGCGTTCCACGCGGACGACCCGAGTTCAATTCGCAGATCAATTTAGAGAATGCTGGAGGTGGCCTTCCAGGTTCAGGTATAAATAGAGATTGTAATAATTGTACATTCAATTTCTATATAGTGAATGATAAATGAAATTATCATATGTAATACCACATGTGATAATATTTTGCCGGAAATATTCGGCGATTGTTACGACAGCTTGTTGCCTAGTAATTTCGCGAATGTCATTTTTATCAAAACTACGAGCCGTAGGCGAGTAGTTTTGAATAAATGTCATGAGCGAAATTAAAGCAGCAAGCTGGAGTATGACAATTGACGAATATTTCCAGGTAAAATAGTATCACGAGTTGTATTCGTATGACTATTTCATGATTGAATGAGACAATATAATACATACCAAATAGAATCATTATAATGTATATTCCAACTCAAACTAGGTAGAAGTTAATACAATAAAGAACATGATAATGTTAGTAATGATATACATAATTCAATTACTTGGAAATTAACTACTTATAGTTATTCACAATGTGGAATGTACAATTTTGAAAAATAGTTTTATTGTAATCATCTTGTAGATGGTTGTTCTCAGAAGAATCAGTTGGTTTCATGGCTGTATTGATTCCGGTGCCCCTCATATTACTCACTAAACGTGAATGATGTACTGAATCGAGCTGCAAATATGGCTTTATCGATTGGGCATTAGCATGGCCAGTAATCTTAATGAGTTCTTGTTCATGGACTCCATTCTTTGCCAGAGAAGTAACAGTGGAGGATCTATGGGAATGATTGGTAATTTTAATTTTTTTTTATCAAGGCAAATTTTTTCTGCCGAAATTCGTGTCCACTTCGCTAAATAATTTATCCCCAAAGGCATATTCTTGAACCACGCTCCATATTTCCAATTAGGATTGACGGTAAGAAACAGTCTATCAGTTTTTATGGAAACCCCCCTCTTTCTGAATAGGCGAACAGGGCATAAACTCATATTTTCAGAGTTTGGTATCAACCATTTGCTATCTGTACAATTTTGGACCCCACCTTGTCTTGTTTTCGAGAAAATTGAGTTGTATTCTATTCTTTCAGTAGAATTCCCTTTATTATCAGTTTCCCACTTGAAGTATGTTATCTTACAATTTGCTGCTTCATTTCCTCTCCATGCCAATTCAAACGCACATATATGGAATACCTAAAACAATTTTAGATTAGAAATAGTAAACAACTATGAAGACTTTGTATACATAAACTGGTATCCAATTCGAATAAAATAAATTGACCATGAGAAGATTCAATCTTCCATATTAGGTGACATGTATAATTATAAAAAAAAAAATCTGGCCGACGGGTTTGAACCCACGAGCTTCGTATTTAGCAGCCGACGACCTTACAAACTACGCTACTTCGTTGTCTCACCAATTATTCGTTGGCCACTGTTATAATATATTCGGTAATCGAAAGATATTATTTCGGTAAAGAATTTGAATTGATGTATTGTCTGACCGTGCCCAAATACAAAATATCCCCATCATTAGGTATCTCATAGGAACGTACCTTCTGGATTATCTTCATCCCACGCAGAGGCCATATCTTGAATTTCCTTTATTGTCAAAGCTTTGGCACTTTGTTTTCTTTTAGTAGGATTGTTTTTTGAAAGTTTCCTCTTAGCGTCTCGCGCATTTCTTGCTTTGAGGAAGTCCATATCGGAAAATGGGTCGAATGAAATGTTGAATTCGTTGTAGTACTTCTCTTGAACTAATTTTGCGGTGGTGTTCCACAAAGCCTTAACACAACTTTCCATGTAATCTTCGCCATTCCTTTTTCTCATATTGAAGGCCCAGTCTTCCAAAATTGTGCTGATTTGGTTGACTGGAGTAGTTGAAACAAACTCATAATTTCTCAACTTACAGAAGTCCATAAACTGGTGCCATATTGATGCGCGTGTTTTGATAGTATTCTGCGGTGTAAGAATGGTGAGGGTTTCTCTAATCTCTTTGAGAGAATCATACCCGAACCGTTTTTCTTGATTCATCATATAAATAGGTATTTAGGTAGGTATTATTCTTTTTCAATAATCGTCCAACAAGAATATTCTCAATTTGACACGAAATGTCACAGTAACCTGCGAATTATGTCAATATACAGGGTGTCCTTAAAAGGTCTTTACAAAAAGCTACCACATATTCTTCAGACCAAAACAATTCGATACAAGCAAACTTACCTCAGTAAAAAGTTGCTTAGTTTGGGCGCTAGACGGCTCTGAAGTTGAAATTTTCAAATCGATTTTGCTTCATAACTTTTGAACGGCTCATGAGATTTTTTTCAAATTTGGTACGTTGGCATAGACTCATCGGGCAATGAAACTCATATCATAATAATAATGAATATCATTCCATGGGCGTAGAACTTGATTTTTTCAGTAAATAAACATCTAAAACTCCTACGCCAATGGAAAAAAATTAGTTTCAATATGAAATCTAAATTATTCAACTCATTCACTACAAAAAAGGTACTCTTGACAAAAGTCGATTCCTCTCATGGTTTCGACAAAATTTTAATTTTAGTGATTTAGAGCATAATTAATAATAAAACGATTAACAGATATTTCATAAAAATTGTTCAAAATGTTCACCATTTTCACGTATACAAAGATTTATACGACGCAAAAAGTTGAGATGTACTTTTTGCATAGGTTATTTCTATTGAAAATAAGTAGCACTGGTTTTTTTTTTCTGAAGACTATTATTATCTGCTCGAAAACAGTGATATTCACATTCTTGGTTTCCATAGTTTCATCTGTGTTGATTTGTCGAGTTTTATTGACGTTGATTGTTGATATCGGACTTTTCTGATTTATCATGGCCGTACAATACACCAATGAAGAATACACCGATATGTTATTGGTATTCGGATATTGTCAAGGAAATGGTCGAGAGAGTGTGAGGGTGTATTCGGCAAGGTTTCCAAATCGTCGCGTACCAAGCCACCCAACCTTTGCTGCAGTTGAGAGACGTCTTCGGGAGACCGGTCATTTTGCTCCTAGAACTGGTGATTATGGAAGACAGCGTTATGTAAGGATTCCCGAAGTCGAAGTAGAAATTTTAGACCGTATTGAAGAAAATCCAGAATTGAGTACTAGACGGATAAGTAATGAACTAGAAGTTTCTAGGAATGCCGTTCATGAAGTACTAAGAGAACAATTATTATACCCATACCACAAGACGCCAGTTCAAGATTTATTAATCCATGATTCACAAAGTCGTCTGATGTTTTGTAGGTTCATTAATTTGCAAAGAGAAATGAATCTGAACTTTGGAAAGAATATTTTGTTCACTGATGAAGCCTGTTTCACGAGAAGAGGAATAACTAATTTTCATAATGAACACGTTTATGCAATTGAAAATCCTCATTCCATTAAAATAAACCATTTTCAACACGAATTCAAAATCAACGTTTGGGCTGGAATAATAGGAAATTTTATAATTGGTCCTGTCATACTTCCACAAAGATTAACAGGAGACATGTATTCACAACATCTACGAAATACGTTGCCAAATTTGTTGGAAGATTTACCACTCCAACATCGGGTAGATATGTGGTTTATGCACGATGGAGCTCCACCACATTTTTCGGTGGATGTTAGGAATTTTTTAAACCAACAGTACCCAGACAGATGGATAGGTAGAGGTAATGATGCACCCGTGAATTGGCCACCACGTTCTCCAGACTTAACACCGATGGATTATTTTGTATGGGGTTATCTCAAGTCTACGGTTTACAAGACCCCTGTGAATACTGTAGAACAATTATGGCAACGTATCCAACAGGCGACGAATAATCTTACAGGCGATGAAGAAGTTATGCAAAGAGTACATTTCAACTTTTTGCGTCGTATAAATCTCTGTATACGTGAAAATGGTGAACATTTTGAACAATTTTTATGGAATATCTGTTAATCGTTTCATTATTAATTATGCTCTAAATCACTAAAATTAAAATTTTGTCGAAACCATGAGAGGAATCGACTTTTGTCAAGAGTACCTTTTTTGTAGTGAATGAGTTGAATAATTTAGATTTCATATTGAAACTAATTTTTTTCCATTGGCGTAGGAGTTTTAGATGTTTATTTACTGAAAAAATCAAGTTCTACGCCCATGGAATGATATTCATTATTATTATGATATGAGTTTCATTGCCCGATGAGTCTATGCCAACGTACCAAATTTGAAAAAAATCTCATGAGCCGTTCAAAAGTTATGAAGCAAAATCGATTTGAAAATTTCAACTTCAGAGCCGTCTAGCGCCCAAACTAAGCAACTTTTTACTGAGGTAAGTTTGCTTGTATCGAATTGTTTTGGTCTGAAGAATATGTGGTAGCTTTTTGTAAAGACCTTTTAAGGACACCCTGTATAAATAAAGTGATTTGACCAACGCAATCTTGACCAGACACGAAGTCGAAAAATTATCGCTGAAAAACGAGGTTGGTTGGTCACGTGTGTGTTAATTCGGCTTCTGTATTGGCAGAGCAAGTCTGATAATTTTTAGTAAACAAAAATATTCGCTGTAATACAGGGAATACCGTGAAAATGGGCGATTCTGATTGGTTCTCGAAAACAAGAGTGGAATAGTCAAGAATATTGTTCATTGTGTTATGAATTGAAAAACAAGTAATCAATAACCATAATACTATTATGTCTATATATTCTTGTTGAATAAAGTGCGTTTGAAGAAAAAAACAATGTGTGTATTTCGAACACAAAGTGTCATTGCCGCTCTCGAAAGATTACCGCGCTCCGCTTCGCGTCACGCGGTAGCCCTCTTTGTCGAGCGGCAATATATCACTTTTCGCTCTAAATACACAAATAGCTATTTTCTTCCAATGTTTTCGTTGATTTTTTGACACTCAAGAGTGACAATTTGGCAGTCGGAGATATTCTGGTTACAAGGTGTTTTTTTCATTATTTGATATTGAATTTGCCATTTTCATATTCAGTTTTGGGAAGTGGATGTAGAAGTGGATATCAATTGAACAAGAAGCAAAATTAGTGTCTCCGTCCAGAAGAATAAAAGCAGACTGATTCTTCGTTTTTGGTTGTTGTCTTCTTTCCTTATGATCCTAATATTACTCCAATCGGCCATATGTTGTCCATTTTCAGTGAAGATATTCTCAGCTAATTTTGATTTATTAGTATATCTCCTCTTCATATTGTTCTTATGGTCTTTCATCCTTCTGATAGAGGCCTGCTAGATTCATCGGTATAATATTTTCCACAAACATATGGTATACTGTGAATACAATTTTTGTACGATACAATTTGTGTGAGTCAAACACGTTTAATTTTCTCAGATGTTCCGGGAATTCATGGG
This sequence comes from Gastrophysa polygoni, assembly GCA_963576655.1. Classification (NCBI taxonomy): domain Eukaryota; kingdom Metazoa; phylum Arthropoda; class Insecta; order Coleoptera; family Chrysomelidae; genus Gastrophysa; species Gastrophysa polygoni. The sequence goes on from OY755082.1 coordinate 33,878,811, forward strand.
AAAAAATTCGTTATCGAAAAACAGATACAACAACCAAAAAGACAACCAACACTGATAACAAGTCGTTAAAACGGTTTCTGAGGAGTAGGTGCTGAGGTCGCAAGACACGTCGGTGCCATACTCGCTTTTCCACTGGCCGGCAGACACCATCGACATCGCATAGTCATGAATTTAAAAATCTGTCGAATGTTGAATCCTTAATAAAGATGTATTATGAATTGGAAAAGAATCAATCATGGAAATGAAAATGTTGACGTGCACTAAAAATATAGCAATATTCTTCGAGGTTTGCCACCCGTGTATCATGTCCCATGACTCAGAGTACCGAGAGTGCCAAGAATATCATTTTGCATATGACATTTTGTATTGTTAGTATGGCAGGTCATATCATATCATTCGGACAGTGATATATTCCTCAATTCATGGGTGATAAAGAATGCAGGGTGTTCAATTTGGAAAAATTAACTTTTTTGAGATCATTTGTATCGTAGTTTGACGCATCTCTTTCACACCTCGTATGATACTAATTAGCTATGCGTCAAAATTCATAACATACGTATGTTTGAGGAAACCGCTGTAGAAATTGCAGCCTTCTGTCAGTATTGGCCTGAAAAAAGTAGCAATTCATGATGATACTGTTTTTGCCTTCGAAAATTAAAAATTAATTCATATGTCAAAAACAGCGAGAGATTGCTATAATATATGCTATAGCAAATATGCACAGATTCTCATTTAATATCTGTGAATCATAATATAGGTGTTGATGAAGGTAGATCAACCGCCGAAAAAAAGTAAATGCCTTGAACATGGGCATTGTATATCCTAAATGGCATGTATGACAAAAATATCGTTTATTGAGGAATAATTATGAATTATGAATAATAATATCCATTTCATATTATGATGGCTTATATGTCAAAACATACCAGAATATAATTATGGTTCTTCCACCTTCGGTATCGCGTTTCTAATAATTGACATGCAGTTCACCTCGCCTAATTACTAGGCAATAGTTTCTCCTTGAACAACCCAAATTCACCCGATAAAATATAGGGCTCTTGAGGAATCATGAGTGAAAAAATCAAGGTCTCGATGGTTGGGTATGTTACTTGTCTATTAGTCACGAAATTGTATCATAATAATATTCGCGTTCAGGGTAGCGCAATTGAACAATTGTTTTTCATATTTGCCACTGTTCACCCTTTGGTTGTCAACATCTGTCACTTCGGCAGAACGGATGTTCTCATCTGTGAGGATATCAACCTTCCAGTAGTCGTGGATCTTGAAGCAATGAACATTGCCGCGAATGTGTCTCCCAGATCCTCAAATGAAATTCCAATTTTCACATCAGGTTATCTGAATATCACAAAGATGATACTGAAAACGGATCCAATGCAATTGTTCTGATATAATACCTGGTAGGATATATTGGATATATTTAAGCTAGGAATGCATCAATAATCAAACGATTGATTCGTCTAAAGATAACATCAAGACAACATCAAAGCTCATCGAGTGCCCACATGGTTTCTGTTTGTTTTGGACCTTCATAATATGTTTTTGTGTATTTCGTGTTGAATATTATCCTCTTAGTTTTATAGTTATTGTTATCGTTTCGAAGGATATTGTGTTTATCATCATTTCATTTCTTCATGTGGAATCGAATATAAATGCGAAAGTGTGACTGAAGTTCCACTTCATACTTATTACTGATAACCCTTACCACCTTGCCTCCATGCTATCACTACTTAGGTAGGTACTTTTCAGTGCATCATATCTCCTATATAATTTCCATCACTTTCTTCTCATTTTTTGCCAACCATTTCCGGTTTCTCTCCAAATGTAAAAATCGAATTGCCCTTACTACATCAACCAAAAACTGACAGAAATTCCGTAGCTAGACTATGAGTAAATCCTCTATTCGTTTTCATTCATCCCATGTCCTAGTTGTCAACAAGAGATGTTCTGTTCTGTTCTGCTGCAGGCCGAAATCCTTTTCCATTTATTAGTTGGTGCACTACTTCAGTGATGGCGTCCATCCTGCGTCCTCTTGCCGGACACTACAAAGGGATGCGAACGGATCCTTTGTATGCGAGGGATGATTGCATTGTCTCTTCCGTCTTCTCTCCTCCTAGTCTCCAGATAACAATATTAATCAATTTAATTTGAACACCAGAACAATCGCCGCCGCTTTCGAGTCCTTTTGACGTGGCCGAACTGCTGTCACTCATATTCCACGGATTGTGAGGCCCGTTAGGACACTCAACTTACTCAAAAATGTATACACACCATACTAGATAGTACTATTTCGAATGCATGAGTAGTTGAAACAACACCATCCCGAGTCTGAGGCTATGGATGGACACAGGGTTCATTAATGTATGTGAATTTTTCTCAGTTTCTGGTGTTCAGAAAGCAGTCAAAAGTATCGATAATCGATTTACCGAATGTTATACTCGACTTTTCGACACGGGGCAACACATGCGTTCATTATGTTTTGTAAGAATTCCACTCATTCTAATTATGTATAACATAAATTCAACAAAGTAGGTCAGCGGCGTCTACTTTCTTATATACTATTTTATGTCCTAATCTCGAGATAATGTAGAACACTCAGAGTTAGCGATTTTCTCATCCTATACATTATTTGTAATGTCCTAAGCCTGAAGGATGAAAAGACTACTTCTATTTCTATTTATATCTCTACTTGTTTGATTTACATTCAGATTTCTATTGTGAGCTACTTTCTTAATAACAAAACATCTCCGAAGATGATTGTGGGAGAACTGAACTAAATGAGATAATCAGATAAATGAAATTTAAATTTTACTCTCTTTGTGCGGAACTGATTGTTTTAGAAATTCTGAAAATAGGCTAAAGTCGTTAGTTCTGAATCTTCAGACCAGTTCATCTTGAGTTTATCAAAGATGGCTACTGAGCATTGATTGAATTCGCAATCGATAGCGCGTTTTGAACTAAAGCAACAATATAACTTTTCACACTGTTGCATGATCATAGAGAAAATATCAGATTACATGGCTGGAGCGCTTATTTCTATACCACTCATATTCTAGACCATTGCAACTCATTTGCAAAAGAGCCAAACATTAGATTATAACGGTTGAGGAAATACTACTACTACTACTATAATTTCAGGACTTCATCAAATTACGGGTACACTATATATGGAACTCTATTTCATACTGAATGAAGACTGTATTTATAAATAAAAGATGATACTAGATAAAGTTACCGATTGAATTGAATAGTGGATACCAAGAGGAGAACATTTCACAGCCTTGTCGTTGTTTCATGGTAGCGATGTTTGACGAATGCTCATGAAGGTCGCTTTAATGTTTTTAAATTTCTTAAACCTGCTGAGAAATACTTCCTTCATATATAAAAGAGTTGTTTTGGAATAGTGTTTGTCAATGAAGGAATTATTTTTTTGAATGCCTGCCCGTGGATATTGTGAGCTAGAGCCGCAAGTAAGGCGTTGAAGAGCTTATGAGCCGCACTTTGCTAACCTCTGTTCTAGGCCACATCAAGTGAATACTACATTATATTAAATGGTGAATGCACCATGAATTTCGTTACGAATGATCAATTTGTATTATCACTATACAGGGTGTCCTTAAAAGGTCTTTACAAAAAGCTACCACATATTCTTCAGACCAAAACAATTCGATACAAGCAAACTTACCTCAGTAAAAAGTTGCTTAGTTTGGGCGCTAGACGGCTCTGAAGTTGAAATTTTCAAATCGATTTTGCTTCATAACTTTTGAACGGCTCATGAGATTTTTTTCAAATTTGGTACGTTGGCATAGACTCATCGGGCAATGAAACTCATATCATAATCATAATGAATATCATTCCATGGGCGTAGAACTTGATTTTTTCAGTAAATAAACATCTAAAACTCCTACGCCAATGGAAAAAAATTAGTTTCAATATGAAATCTAAATTATTCAACTCATTCACTACAAAAAAGGTACTCTTGACGAAAGTCGATTCCTCTCATGGTTTCGACAAAATTTTAATTTTAGTGATTTAGAGCATAATTAATAATAAAACGATTAACAGATATTTCATAAAAATTGTTCAAAATGTTCACCATTTTCACGTATACAAAGATTTATACGACGCAAAAAGTTGAGATGTACTTTTTGCATAGGTTATTTCTATTGAAAATAAGTAGCACTGGTTTTTTTTTCTGAAGACTATTATTATCTGCTCGAAAACAGTGATATTCACATTCTTGGTTTCCATAGTTTCATCTGTGTTGATTTGTCGAGTTTTATTGACGTTGATTGTTGATATCGCACTTTTCTGATTTATCATGGCCGTACAATACACCAATGAAGAATACACCGATATGTTATTGGTATTCGGATATTGTCAAGGAAATGGTCGAGAGAGTGTGAGGGTGTATTCGGCAAGGTTTCCAAATCGTCGCGTACCAAGCCACCCAACCTTTGCTGCAGTTGAGAGACGTCTTCGGGAGACCGGTCATTTTGCTCCTAGAACTGGTGATTATGGAAGACAGCGTTATGTAAGGATTCCCGAAGTCGAAGTAGAAATTTTAGACCGTATTGAAGAAAATCCAGAATTGAGTACTAGACGGATAAGTAATGAACTAGAAGTTTCTAGGAATGCCGTTCATGAAGTACTAAGAGAACAATTATTATACCCATACCACAAGACGCCAGTTCAAGATTTATTAATCCATGATTCACAAAGTCGTCTGATGTTTTGTAGGTTCATTAATTTGCAAAGAGAAATGAATCTGAACTTTGGAAAGAATATTTTGTTCACTGATGAAGCCTGTTTCACGAGAAGAGGAATAACTAATTTTCATAATGAACACGTTTATGCAATTGAAAATCCTCATTCCATTAAAATAAACCATTTTCAACACGAATTCAAAATCAACGTTTGGGCTGGAATAATAGGAAATTTTATAATTGGTCCTGTCATACTTCCACAAAGATTAACAGGAGACATGTATTTACAACATCTACGAAATACGTTGCCAAATTTGTTGGAAGATTTACCACTCCAACATCGGGTAGATATGTGGTTTATGCACGATGGAGCTCCACCACATTTTTCGGTGGATGTTAGGAATTTTTTAAACCAACAGTACCCAGACAGATGGATAGGTAGAGGTAATGATGCACCCGTGAATTGGCCACCACGTTCTCCAGACTTAACACCGATGGATTATTTTGTATGGGGTTATCTCAAGTCTACGGTTTACAAGACCCCTGTGAATACTGTAGAACAATTATGGCAACGTATCCAACAGGCGACGAATAATCTTACAGGCGATGAAGAAGTTATGCAAAGAGTACATTTCAACTTTTTGCGTCGTATAAATCTTTGTATACGTGAAAATGGTGAACATTTTGAACAATTTTTATGAAATATCTGTTAATCGTTTTATTATTAATTATGCTCTAAATCACTAAAATTAAAATTTTGTCGAAACCATGAGGGGAATCGACTTTTGTCAAGAGTACCTTTTTTGTAGTGAATGAGTTGAATAATTTAGATTTCATATTGAAACTAATTTTTTTCCATTGGCGTAGGAGTTTTAGATGTTTATTTACTGAAAAAATCAAGTTCTACGCCCATGGAATGATATTCATTATGATTATGATATGAGTTTCATTGCCCGATGAGTCTATGCCAACGTACCAAATTTGAAAAAAATCTCATGAGCCGTTCAAAAGTTATGAAGCAAAATCGATTTGAAAATTTCAACTTCAGAGCCGTCTAGCTTCCAAACTAAGCAACTTTTTACTGAGGTAAGTTTGCTTGTATCGAATTGTTTTGGTCTGAAGAATATGTGGTAGCTTTTTGTAAAGACCTTTTAAGGACACCCTGTATATATATATATATATATATATATATATATATATATATATATATATATATATAATATATATATATATATATAAAACTTATACATTCATATTTCATTTTGGAATGAATCCGCCTGAACTTTGGAAGGCATGATTTTCATATCTCATACATTTGCCTATATTTTGTAAAAAATATAAATATATAATATAAATTTGAGAGATTGGTGGAAGCGCACGTGTGTATCCTCCAATTCATAGCATATACTTGTTGGCCACGAGAACCAAGGAAGCCCAATTCAGAGAAGTGATGTAAGATCATATTAGGCATTCATTCATAAATTTTCTTTCAGGATGAGTAACACTAAGATGTGTTACGATGAATAGATTGAATAGGTATAATTGGTTCAGTGAAAACTAATAATTTTTTGATGTCTCCAAAACGAAATGAAAGTAGTACCTAGCTTTTCACACTGCCTAAAATCTTAACACGGTAGACATCAATATAGGAATATCCAGTGTTGCGATAGAGAGAGTTGATAGCATAAAATCTTCAAGGCTTCTTCTAGACAACAATCTCAATTTCCGTCAGCACTGCGATAATCTTATTAAAATACTCAATAAGCAGTGTTACCTGAAAAGAATTCTAGACAACTCTAGCCTACTTTGATATTACCACGGGCAGATATCATCAAGAATTAACTATGGGATTTTTGTTTGGGCAAATTATCCACCTACAAACAATGTTCTTGTAACTCAGAAGAGAATTGTGAACATTGATTTGAAAAAACAATAAAAAATTTGCCACTACCAAGTCTCAACATCCTGGAAATTTTGTAAATCCATAAAAAGTTTTTGAACAAAATCAATCTCTACATGAATATAATACACGCATCAGAAATTTTTCACATACCCAAAAGACGTTCATTATTTTATAATGCACTTCCGGAGTTTTTCAAAATGTTAACCAAGGAAAAAAGTATTCAAACGTGAAATAAAACAACTACTTTCCACAATTAGCCCCTATATAATTGATTGGTTATTTTTTTACCTACATCAGTAAAAAATGTTTTGTATTATTTTTTCGTAATTGCCGCCTTGTTCACACTTGATTGTTTCAATGTTGTTGTTTATGAATGTGTTCGTTATATACTTGTATTTCATTACTGTATTTGATATGTACTGACTTGTCCAATTGCTTTGTTGAGCTCGTTTTAATGGATCAATAAATAATTGAATTGAGTTGGTTGAATTGTATTGGATTGCAGCAATTATGTATGAAGAACGAATATAATCATTCAGCTGAAATGTTCTTTCTAGACTAGCATACAGGGTGGCCCACTCATGCTCACTCGGACCAAAGCTGCTAGGCTGATAGAAATGCATGGGAAAAAAAATCTCATTGGAAGTCATTGAAGACTTGACGAGCTACTTTTCAAAATTATTTTCGAGTATACAGGGTGTACAATGAGTCTAGGGCGGAACCATCGGCATTTTTTTGAAGGATCACCTTGTATATTTTTTAATTTTCAGGATTTCTCTCATGTAGGCTTCACATACCTCCTTTGTTATTTACATTTCAATAAAATTTGACGAGAAAACATGAACGCAAACAATATTCAAAGAAACTACATTCTCATAGATTCATGGAGAAAACTGGGAATGCAAGTACTAAAAGTATTTTTAGAAACTTCATTATTTTTCATTATTCAGGTCCACTCAAAATATACAGGTTGATTAAGAACAAGGACTAAGTTTCTTTATTTTCAAATCGCTGAAACTTATTTTTCATCACCCTGTATATGATTCTATCTGAGAGCTCATTTGACGGGGTTTTCAGTGGTACTATATAGATCCTATCCAACGATACTCTTCGATAGATAACGATAAATCTATTCAACTGAACAATTCAATTCTCATTCTGTTGAATAATTTTCGAGCTCGATGTTTAATCGAATTTCTTACTTCTGACAAGATTTCTGGTGTTATGGTTGCAAAAGTTCCCCTTATCCTTAGCTTCATGTTTTCCTTCGTAGCTACTGATTCCGAATACACTTCGTCTCCAACATATCCCCATAAAGAAAATTGCAAGGGACTAAGTCTGGCGACCTTGCAGGCCAGTGTATTGGACCTCCTTTACCAATCCACCTATCTTGATAACGCTCATTTAACCATTGGCGTTGCAATATTCCATACGAATAATCGATTCTGAAATATCATAATAGTAGTTTACGTAATAAGCCTAGAAAGAATAACTTCACTGGTCGCATAAGCGATTTTTAGGTCGATGCCATCAGCAATGTGTTACGTACAAAGTTTCTCAGGTACCCTTCTGATTATCTACCTAAAATTCCAAGTGCAAATGAGATTTTGTGGCGTTTTATGTTGGAAGATAGATGTTAATAGAAATCAGCAGCCCAGCACATCGGAAGATAGCCTTAATTCAAAAATGTCAGTCCTCGTCATGTTTTGGTTTGAGATTCCTCAAACTAGTCTTGTCGAAACTGAATTCTGAAGACGAGTGCCCGAAACAACATCTTTCAGCATTCAAATTATCGATAATCTAACCTAATGTGACCCCTGTAATATTCATCTTGTATTCAACCTGCATTGTGAATAACATCTTCGATCCTTCAATGAATGCGTTGATGTGAAGCTCAAAATTACAAGAGATCACACATGTCTACAGAATCTTCTCATACATGTTTTTGAACTATAAGAATAACTGTTAGTTTTTCCTGGACATGGTCCTGGATTCTGATTTCGATATCTAATAAGCATCAAGAATTACTTTATCTACAGATATCTCTGTTCATTAAATCTGGATTTGGATCTAGAATATGAATGAATGATAAATTTCACACTTTCCAGTGAAAAGTAGTAAATTTCCATAGCAACGAATTCGAATCATTTCGATTTGATTGATGAACTGATGCAGTTTGAAGCTCATAGGTTTATAGCTCAGAAACGCATTCAAACAAGCTCAGTGCTCAACGAACACAACGAGTACTACTTTTTTTCCGATTTCGTAATATTACACCTGTGATATATAGTACGAAACATTTTCGTTGGATCGTGTTCCTTCCTACTTCCAGGAATGAACAATAGAACGTTGAAAATTTTAGTGATTTATGGACGATTAATTTCACCAAAAAAATGTGAATTACCGAGAAAAGTATCATAAATAAACAGTATACTTCCCTGTTCCTCCTCTACGGACAGTTTTATTTATATTCTCAATGTATTAAGTAGGTTTTCGCTAGACATCACAAACAATTGGTTGACAGGAATGATAATAGTCGTTTTCTCAACAAATTATACTTCCTTTTCAGTGGCAATGCCACTGAGCTTTCCTTTCGGATGATATTATATTCTATTTGTATTTGAAAATGCAATATCCTGTACTCCGCTTTTTATACACCTGGTGACCCAGGAGCTAGTTTACCTGAGTTGAGTTGAGTTTTCAGAATTGAATAACCAAAATGAGGACTGATATTTTTCCATGATTGAATTCATGTTCAGTTCAACGAAAGGTGCACGGTAGCACAATATTGTCTTTCAAAAGTAACTATCAAAAAAGTGGAGTTAGATGACAAGATATCGAAAAGTTATTTGAAAAATTTGCTTAGAATTCAATTTCCTACTCATATACAGAGATTCTAGCAAGTATCCGTTACAATTATGTATTTCCTCCTCCTGAATAGATTGATAGCAGTGAAACATTTTTAGTTTGATGATAATCAGAGAGATCGTTTTCTTCACACCAGATAGCATGAAATTGAAAAAAAAAAAAGGTTTTGCCAGGACACTCGCTATCACGTTGGTTCGCATCCAACAGTTATATCAGAATGTAGGCACCAGTGTGATTAAATAACACTCAAAAAATATCTGTAAGGAACTGTTAGGAGATCGAAAATTATTGCGAGAGAATTGTTATTTTCAATTTTCTTGAATAATTGCTTGAAACTCATTGCATATTGTATACATGAGTATAAAATCGAATTCTGAGCAACTTTTTCAGATATCTAAATAGAAAGTTTCCTCCGATATTTTGCCACCCAACCCAATTTTTTGGCTATTTAGGGTCATTTCATTTTTCAATTCACCGCCATACCAGTGATCACGTGACATGTGTCAAAATCGATAGACGCCGACGACAAAACCCACAAGCAGTTGAAAGAACTGTCGCAGGTGTACGAGGAATTTAATCTCCGCAAATCAAATGGAGAGTCAAATCTGTTCGTGAAATTTATCAAAAACCGTCCAAAAATTATTGAAACCATCGGTGCAGCTCAGGGAAGCAACAAGAGAGGTCGCTCAGAAGAAACTTCCCCAAGACAGAATCCAACGAAGCAGAACAAATCCAACCGGCCTGATACAAAAAACTCTATAGAAATTTAGTTTCATGGAATGTTCAGGGTATAAAAAATCTAGATAGTTTTCTCACTACAAGTGATCTCGATTTTGACTTCCTTTGCCTCTGTGAAACCTGGCTGTTGAGTGACCTTCAAACTCCCAGTATGTTGTCTGATAGCTTTGACATAATCAGCTCGCCTGCTATGAAGGAGAAGTCTCAAGGACGAGCAAGCGGAGGCTTGGCCATTTTGTACAAAAAGATTTATTCAGTGCGAGTCCTCGATAAATCTCCTTGGTGGATAATTTGTTCCTTTGAACATGATAATTTCAAGATAATAGATTAGACTTAGATGAGATTTTGGAAAATTTTTCAGATTTGTCTTCATGATGTTTTTTTTAAGTTCTGGAACTCGAATTTTATTATTCTAGGCGACTTCAATTGTAGAGTTGGAGAAATTTGTACTATTCCCGAACAACTACTTGAAAACACTCCATTATTTCCCGATATGCAAAGTTCAGATAAAATTGTTAATGTTAGGGGCCGTAAACTCATAGAATTCATGGCTTTCAACAACTTTTCACTGATAAACGGTTCCATAAGCTCTGACAGGCCTGCCAATTTTACTTTTACGAACACCCGAGGTGCAAGCGTCATCGATTTATGCTTTTGTCTCAACGAGAAATTATATATCATCAATAGCTTCGAAGTACTCAACAATGATGTTAATTTGTCAGATCATTTTCCCATATGTGTGCAGCTATACTCAGATACTGCCACTCTCAACGTACCAGACAAAAAATGTTCATATACCTCGAAAAAATTAGCATGGGATGAAAGCCTCTGTTCGAGATATAAAATGTCAATGTTGAATTCTCCTAATGCTGTATTTATTCAAGATGTTAACGAGTCATACTCAAGTCTCTGCAGCACTATCTGGAATGTTGCTGATGAAATAGGTCTTGTAAAAGTACACAACACCCGAGGAGTACTACCCAAGAATAAACCCTGGTTTGATCTTGAATGTAATTTCGCCAAAAAACGGTGTAAAAAGTCTTTGAGTATTTGCAAAAAGGAACAATTTCAAGAACCCCACAAAAGCAACTATGAAACCGCCAAAAAAAATAACAAAAATATCATTAAATAAAAAAAAATCAACTATGACAAAAAAATAGTTCTCAAATTGGGTAACGCAAAAAATCAAGCTGTTTTCTGGAACACCGTTAAGTCATTCAGAAATGTTCAGAATATTTGCCCAGTGACCGTTGATACATGGGAACAATTTTACAACAATCTGTCTGAGGAAAAAGTTCATTCACTCACAACTTTCTTCGATGCAGGCAATCCGATTCTTGATTCAGAAGTGACTATAAATGAGCTTAGATGCTGTCTAGACCGCCGTAAGGATGGTAAAGCACCTGGGAATGATGGTGTCACTTATGAATTCATGAAAAATCTTCCTGAAAACTGGCTCCTTTATCTGTGCTCTCTATTCAATAATATTTTACTCAATGAAAAGATTCCGTTAGGTTGGCACGAAACGATTCTAACAATGTTACACAAAAAAGGGCACAGGCATGATCCATCTAACTATAGAGGCATTGCTCTAATCAACACTCCTGCTAAACTGTTTACCTCTATACTGTTAAATAGACTGTCATCATGGTGTGACGATTATTAAGTATTACCCGAAATTCAATCTGGTTTTAGGGCTGGCAGAGGGTGCATTGACAATGTCTTTATTCTTGATTGTATCCTACAGTTTCACCTCCGTTTAAAAGGTAGAAAGCTATACGTCGCCTTTGTTGATTTCAAAAGAGCTTTTGACTCTCTAAATCATGAACTCCTCTGGTACAAGCTTTATAATCTAGGAATCAGCGCTAAATTAATCCGCATCGTGAAAAATCTCTATGAACATGCCTCCATGTCTGTGAAAGTATACAGAACGATTTTACTAGAAAATACAATATCACAGAGGGAGTTCTACAGGGTGAGTCATTGAGTCCGATATTATTCTCGTTATTTCTTGCCGACATTGAAGAATACTTTCTGGCTGAAAATCATAGTGGTGTCAACATTGATAATTTCAACAGTGTTATGATGCTGTTATATGCGGATGACTTGATAATTTTCAGCGATTCTCCTATAGATTTATCTCGGAAGCTTAGAACATTGGAGGAATACTCAATAGAGAACAAACTACTGGTGAACTCGCAAAAAAACGAAAATTATGGTTTTCTGTAGGGGCGGATATCTAAAAAACTATAATCTCAAGTTCAATTTATTCAACAAACCTCTGGAAGTAGTGAAAAAATTCACTTATCTCGGTATCGAGTTCTCTTCCTCTGCACTTTTTCTAGAAATGAGCAAAACGGCTAGAATGGAAGCTAATCAGTCGGTCGGAGCAGTCATGAACCTGATGACCAGCTCCAAAGTGAACTCCTAGGATTCCAGAATGGAATTATATCAATCAATTGTGCTTTCTTCCTTGTCATATGGTATCGGAATTTGGGACCTGCGTTATGCAGACATTCTGGAACGCTCCCAAGTAGGATTTTTCAAACGATTACTATCACTGCCAAGGAATACTCCAGACTATATCGTTCGCCTGGAGACCTCCTCTACCAAACTGAGTTACGTTATCTTGAAGGCGGCCCTATCATGGCTTAGTGACATTAAACTCATGGATGCTTCTCGCCTACCTAAAATATGTTTCTCATATATGTCTAGTCTTGATATCTCGGACAAAAGATATAACTGGCTGGGGCAAATTAAGGACTATTTTTTTGGCAGCTGGTGAAATCCAACATTGGCAAAATTTTTTGTTCAACGCATCCAAAGGTGATGCGCTTCTTGTTTTAGAGGCATATCGTACTAAGTTATTGAGCGAAGATTTAGAGAGACTTGCAAACTCCTTCTATCCACTCATTTATCAAGACCTTTCTCTGCGAATCAACGTTCAAACTCACTTGAAATCTTCTTTGCCCATGTATATTGTCAGACTGATCTCCCAACTACGGACCTGCAGTAAAAAATTCCTGAGATTAAGAGCGGGGATTCACTGCCTACTTCTGAAACTCTGTCTAGATGGCGATGCGATGCCCGATCGTAATAAAATATGATTATTTTCCTAAGGCCTTATTGTAGTTTTCTCCTTTTTGGTCAGTTCTGGCATGTTCTCAATAGGTGTCGGTATACTAGCGTCGCATCGAAGTAGAAGTTTTATATTATTTGGTTGCTGTTACTGTCCGCGCAAGATAATTATATGTATGTTGTTTTTATAGGTCTGGAGTCTCGATCCAGACAATGTGAGTATTTATTTATGTCGCGGGTCGCGCAGCGTGGTAGAACCGAGCCGACTACTTTGACGATATTTATCTTTCTCAGAGATAAATCTTGATGGCTTTGGCAGAACGCGGGTATTTCGCACTGAATTTTCATCTATAAGAATAAGAGGGGTATTCCCGATCTCTCGTATTCCACCTCGTATGTTTACGAATTTGACGTTTCGTATACAATCCAGACAGGTGATTGGTTGACATACTTACGAAACGTCAATTTCGTAAGTATAAGAAGAAAAATACGAAGATCAGGAATCCCTAATATCGAAACAAAAATACAAGCTCTCATTTAGTTTCATGAAATCTTGCAAGTTGAATTTGACCCACTTCTAATCGTCCGAATGATTAGGAATTGGTGGACATAATTTTTACGACAAGGCATTATGAAATGAAAAAAATTGCGGACGACTCAAAATCGATGTCTGGTGGTCTTTGGAGTCGGAAATAGAAAATTCAACATGGCGGCTCCAAAATGGCGGAACACTTATTTTGGTCTGATTCTATTAAAGATTTGTATTTTGAGATTTTCGGGGTCATATCGATATTATGATTATTTGTCAAAATCCCGAAATTCAACATGGCGGCCCCGAAATGACCATTTTTTTTCATAATGATCCCAGTCTATTCGGTATCTGGGGTATTCGGAAGAGATTATAATTTTTTGTCAAAATTAAGAATTCAACATGACTGCTCCAAAATATCGGAACAGTTTTGTGATTATATCGTAAGATTCTTTTCGAAATTTTCATTTGGGGGTTTTTAGGGTCGGACATTATGATTACTTGTCAAAAATCAAAATTCAACATGACTTCAAAATGGCGGAACCGAGGGCGAAACAGTTTTGTGATTTTGGTCAGATTAGATTAGGAATTTTCGTTGTGGGGTTTTCGAGGTCGGAGATTGTGATTTTATGTCAAAATTCGAAACTTCAACATGGCGGCTCCAAAATGGCAGATATTTTTTTGATTTTGGTCTAATTCTAAACTAAATTGCTTAGTATGGAGGTTTTTGGGGCCGGAGATTTTTTTTTTGTTCCATCTGTCCCAGTGTCTGTCTGTCTGTAATCATATCATGCAAGTTAAATGAATGAACAAAATAACAAAAATTAAACAAGCTTTCATTTGTTGTAACAAGATGAAGAACTGGAAACTGGCACCCCGACCGCCCGCTGTTTATACATGGTGTTTTATTATTGTTGCACGAAACTTCGAGGTCAGATTTGTTGGGTCAAAATATGAGAAAAGTCAGAATGAAAACCAAACTTATGCATAGCTGTTGGAAGAAAATCTGTGATACTCGAGGAAGCTATTTAGCTACAGCCGATCGATCAGCAATCGGATAACTAGGTATACTTACAGAAATCGGATAACTTATCGGATAACTAGGTATACCTAACAAAAATCCACTTGAATAATTTCTGAAACGAATCGATCTTGAATTTTCGTGCAGCATTGATGACACACCCTGTATAGGCATTGTAGAACCGAACAGATTGAAGTGTAGGTATGTTTTTCAATCGTTTCTACTGGCCTGTCGAACTATATGTATATAATATATCGCGACGGCTCTGATCGAATTCGACGGAACAAAAGAATTGAATATCTTTATTCGCATATTTATTTTGTATTGGCTCTAAACCCATTCTGAATTACTTCATCGATATCGATATCTGCTTCCAGGATGATAGTATATAAACATGGTTGCAACGATCACCTTTGTGTACCTACCACAGTAAACACCAAATTTGCGTCAGGCATTTGAAGAGTTTGAAATATACATAATAAGTCTATGGAAATATAGTATTTTTGAATAGTACAATATTATAACAGGTATTTGATCTCGAACACGTGTTATTGTGACGAAGTCGCTGTAGGTAGGGAGGTGATAATAATAATGATAATGATATTATTGATAATTTATTCACCTAAATGAGGAAAAACACAATGGGTAACTAACAAGTGTATACATAAATAACAAGCGAATAAAAAATAATATAAAATAATATGCGCGGTAAGCAAAATGAACATTCTATCGATAAACAAAAAAAGTAATGTTTTTGTTATGTCATTTCGAACTGTGGCAACAAGAAAATGTAAAGTAAAACGCACTAGTATGAAAATTTTTCACAAACGCACATTCGCATCAATGATCGATACGATGATGAATGTACTGATATTTCAATTGAGAATTTAACTTGCCAGTTACGACAGAAAGCTGAAATTTCCACAGCGGCTTCCCAACACACAGGTATCTGAGCAGGTATCTTATGAATTCTCGTGCATATTGAATCAATATTATACAGGGTGTGAAAAAAGATGCGTCAAACTCGGGTACAAATAAACTCCAAAAATTCGATTTTTTCAATAATTTCTATCATCCATTACCTTCCGAATGATATAATATGTCCCTTCGCCTATCTTCAACAGTTTTTGAATTATAGGATTGAAATGGTGAAGTTCAAGTAATGGGAATGGCATATTTATATACGAGAGGAAAGATTTAGAAACCATTCTCCATTCATGGTCAGTTTACCATGATAATACCAAGGGCATGCGGAAAAAGATATTTTATGAGATATTTCGGAAGGAAAATAAAATTTGTTCAAATTTGATTGTAGTGGGCCACATGACTCAAATTTATCAAACACAAATGATGATTAACCTAACAATGACAATTTTATCCTGGTTTATATCGATATAACATTTGAAAAGAATCGACTTTTTCGATCTTATTCGTGCCCGAGTTTGACGCACCTTTTTTCATACCCCGTATAATAATAATTCAATATGCGCCAAACCTAATAAGATGACTATGTTTATATATTGACTCTGCATGGGCACAGACCTGTACCCGAATGCACCCGAGAGGTATGAGAGGAGCGGGGTAGGTAACGACTCAAGTGAGCCAGAGACCAGCAAAAACGATCTGCAAACTCTGTACCAACCAATGTTGCCAAGGGTATAAAATATTTCACAGCAAAACAGTAGTTGTAAATAATTATTGACTTCCATCTTATTGACAATTGTTGCTCTATTGCTGAACCCCAGCATCAAATATTTTACCCCGATAGTATGTACAAGGATCATCACTATATTCTGACTCATAGTTACCACGCACGTGGTCGTGGCTAGTGTGACGTCAGCTTGTGAGAAATTTTGCCATATTGGTGTTATTGGGCTATATTTTGCGTGTGTTTACTGTTGCAAATCAAGAAAATATCTCTTCGAAATAATCAACTTTGAAGTTTAAATTTGATTGAAGATGAGCTGCCCAGTATATGGTTGTAATGTTGACAATAAGTGCAAGGGCTTTGTGTCTGGTACAAAGTTTTATAGCTTTCCTAAAGACAAGGAAATGCAAAGTGATAGGAAAGAACTGTGTGGACGACAGGACAGACAGACATTGTCGAAGTCCAGTAGAAGTGAAAAAATTGATATAGCAATTTTTTTTTGACGCAAATATTATTTAATTTTCATTGGATATCCTCGAACTTGCGGAAATTCCGAGTATTTGGCAACACGGCATCAATATTTCTACTTCCACGAGGAGTTTCATAGAGGTGATGAAACTTACGATATTTTATACCAATTCTTGCTCCATAACAAATTGGAAAAGAATTATACATAATGAGTAATATATAAATATGATTCAAGAATCGAACACATTCGTGTAACTTGTAACCTTTCGTATCATTGAAAACGCGGGTCGACGTGAATGCCATCTGCTGGTTGTTTACGTGTGTACGTGTGTACCGCCGTCTATTAGGTAGGGTACGAACCAGTACGAACCGGTCCGAACTCGCAAATTAATGTTTTCTACTTCATCTTTGAACGAAATTCCTTCAGAATCTAACACAATAAACCATAAATAGCGTCCTTATGTCAAATTTCAGATTCAAACATGCTTTTAGTTCGAAGGAAGGCATTTCAGATGCTGATATTTTGGTGAAGTATTCCTCAATTTTGGTTCCATAGAATGAGGTAATTTCATTTGATTCTGAGACACAAATTTTACAATGTTTACATTTTTCAATGACCCATAACTTTTTTAAATGGAATAGTTTTGACTCCAAAAAATACTCATTCCCTAATTTGAACCTTCCTCTTTACACTAATTCAATTACTTTTGGGTTTGAATCCATGACAAGGCCGGAAAGCATGCTGAAAAAAGGGTCTGCCAAACCATTTTGGTGAAACGCCCGTCTTAACGTTTAACGGCCTAGTCTACACAATAGATACCGAGGTAACTTGTTCAATCTGTAACCTTCACGAAATCGAATCCTTAGAACATGTCCTCCTGGCATGCCCAATATACAAGGGAATACGGGAAAATGATCTCTTTAGGCAATTAAACAGTATTGTTGATATTACTCGACTTTTGAACTATGGAACAATGACAGAGCAAAAAATTCTGGTTCACTCAGTGATAAATATGCTCAAACTGAGGTCCTTTATCTTGAATGAATGACACACTTTTTAACTGTTACATGTCTTCGAGAGTCGAGTGTTTTCTAGTAGCCCTTTGGAAATTCAGGCACTTCTGTACGTCTGCTCTCTTAATCCATTTTTTTTTCTTTGTGAAACCATATTCTTACTCTTTTGCTCTTTATGTTTTCGAATTTGCTATACTTAGCTGTAACCTCACACCCGTATATCTGATCCTACTACAACCCTTGCAATAAGAATTGTAATTTCTTTTTATGCAATAAATGTTCTATCTATCTATCTATCTACTGTTCTATACTGTTGACTGTGTTATAGAATTTTGTCACGAGTGAGTGGATCACCCGATAGAAAGATCTATTTTTTTGTCAATTGCGTGAGCCTGCTATCAACCTCACTTGATACTGAGCCCAATAATGATCCTTTATGACGTTCACATCCCCTTCGGAATGAACAAATCAAAGCCCATCCGGCTAATTATTCGCAGCACACACGCTCCGGGACCCGGAGTCATTCGAAGCAGATGCTCCCAAGTTATATTAACCATTAATGATGTATGCTGGCCCATATTTATAGAGCGTAGTAACATTCTGGAACATTCTATAACGAAAATAAAACAATGCTGAATGGTTTTATCCGCGCATAGTCACATATCAAGCGACAGCCGTTCCCAATGACTATGATAACAACAACGCGTTACAGAGCTCTGCCAACATAAATTGCAGGAACATTTTCTTGTTATTTATCGTATCACGAGCTGTAGTTAGCTAGGTACGTATAAAAGGTACAGTTGGGCCCAAATTAATTCATATCTGGATATGATACAAGAGACAAAGGTAAGGCACCTTTTCAACAGGATGTAGAACTCAAGAATTCATTAAAAAAAGGCATTGTTAGGATCAGAAGAATGAAAAGTTGACAAAAGCTGTCGAAAGTTCTATAAAAATTGATATCTTCATGTTAGCAAATTATTCTTGAAGTCTATTCATCCTCATCAATGAAACTATACAGTTTGAAAATCAAAGTCAGTTCTTGTTCAGTATTGAATAGTTATTGAATATTGATAAATAGTACCCAGCTTTCAGCTTATAAATAATGCTTATCGGTAGTGTTTCCTCAAGTTACCAGCATCTCTTTCTTTCTCCGAGAAATAACTAGGTACTAGTTAGTACTGTCGAGTATTACACTGAACTGCAATAGTTATTTGTGTACGCACCAAGTGTGTTATGGTGATGATCATACCCGGAGGGTGACTGATCCAAAAAGAGGGCCCTGCAAGTGGATGTCATCAGATGAATGTTATCAGATGGATGTTATTAGATGGATGTTGTCAGATGGATGTTATCATTCAATAATTTTCGTGATTTTTACAAGACTTTCTCAAGATTTTTCACTGAAAACGGATGCATTTTCTTCAATTGAGTGTGCCGACGTATTTGACAAAAGGTGCAAAACTCATGTATTCGCCTTATTTATGGAATCAGGAAAGGCCAGCATACATCGCAAATACTTACAAAACTAAAATTGCTGGAAATTAATGATCAAAGACGGCAGCACTTAGCCTGTCTATGCTTCGATTTACTGAAGACAAAAACTCCATTCAGAACAGAAATACATCTTCGAAATACAATGTATGGAATACTTGATACCATTTTACTGCTGCGAGAAAAACATTTTCTTGAATTTGTTCTTGGAAGAGTTCAATGATAGAAAAAAATTCGGTACATCCATGAATGGCTTGCAATCGCAATCTGGTAGGAAAAAGATGACTAATATATTTCTTCGTTATGTGAAGGTATGTAAATGCAGTGCTTTCTCCTCAAGTTTAAATTATGATAGTCAGTCCTATATTTGATTTTTCCTAGAGAGATACTTTGGTTGTTTTGTTTTCAGCACCTTATAGAAAAGACAATACGAGTGTACATACTCAACTAACCCATTTCATTTAGTTTATCTTAGATGCGTTATCTTTTTCTTAATCCATGAATTAAACGCAGACACGAGTTTTGGACTTTCTGTATGTGATATGATTCTGATTTCCGTAGAAGAGGTCCGTGAGCTGTATGACAATGATCGGAATGAGATACCTAAGCATCACAGAAAATTCTCTTTGTAAGTGGATTCATGTTATGTCTATCAGGATACAATAGTTCAAGAAAAGCATAGGTTGTTCTGATTTTCTCTGTTACATGTTCATCAAATCTCAACTTTGAGATGATAGATCTTGATTGATCATCACATTTTCATGTTGAATATGAATTCAATAGTGATAACTCATGTAGTTTCGATGATTTATCTAGATATTCTTCCCTTTTGAGAGAAATTATTTCTTTTTTGAAATATTCAGCCTGAATTTTCTTCCACCATAATGATTCACCGTTTTCCAATTCTGCCACTATCACTTCATGACATCCAGTACATTTTTTTACTGTTCCTGATGATTTTATGATGGAAGTCGATATTTTTGGAGCCTGATCCTTACATCTCTTTGAATGAATATAAAATCCTTCTCGACATCCAAGCAGTACTTCTGATCAATTTCAAAATTTTGAGAATGCAACGAAATGAGCTACAGCAGAGTTTACCTCAGCACTTGGCTCAGAAAATACGTGCAAATTAACCTCCTCGACAGTGACTATGGAGTACGACCTGGGATTCTGAGAAATTTTATATCTCTCAATAAATCACATCACCACTTCCATTTTCCATATCCGATATCGTCATTGACTATTCCATTCCTTTGGATTTTGCTGCTCCACATTCTTACATTAATAATATCTTCCTTGGACAACCTAAGGGACAAGAAATCCGATGAGATCGAATATGGACATCACAACTGTAATGTATTATATGTCGGTTGCACCCTGTATATGAATACAGGAGACAGGAACATCTGACAAGGACGAAGAACTTATAACTCAGAACTCACGATAGAACTCACAAATCAGATTACTTCTAAATCTAAAGAGATAGTTCACAAGGAGAAATCACCCAATGAAACTGGAAACAATATAAAAACTAAAATAGATAACAAAAATGAAATAATACTGAAATGATATGATACGATAAATACATAAATGATGAATGATGAATGATGATGATACATAATGATAAATGAATGGTAAATCTGAATTACTGAAATGAGTGATGAAATGATGAAATGAATACTGTGATGAAACAGGACGTGGATATGGTATGAAGATAAAACACAGCCTCAAATGTACGGTCGATAATCAAACCAGGAGCGATGTGAGAATGTCTTTGAGGGAATAGTGGAGCTGACAGAAGGGTATACGCTTGATGACTATGTTATAATAATTGCACAGGTCTTGATGATTTTAAAAATTATTTGTCTCCCAAAGTGAGACTTTGGGAAAGTTATACTCATACCAATATGTAAGTTAGTTCTATACCTGAAACTGGTGTTCTTATAGCAACTGAGAGTTTCATGTGAGAAAGTTCGATAAAAAATTCACTGAACATTTAGTCTAATTAGAAACTTTTGCTGGAGGAAATATAAGTTTTTAGATAGCTAGAATAATGATGGAAAATTAGCTAACATAAAGGAACTGTGTGAGGAAATCATTGAAGAAATGACAATCCACAGGAAAATAAGCAATTTGACTTTTTTCCCCCACAAAATTTTCAAGTAAGATTATATGAAGTATTAAAGAAATTGATATAGAGGGTGTTATAAGTACGTGTATCAGAAATTTGGTCTCAATTACTGTTAATATTTTCAGTATTAAATTGTAATAACACCCGATTCCTATTTCGAAATGATCAAAGAAAAATATTTTTTCTCATTTATCGAATCAATTGAATTTCACCTCCTTGCCATTCCAAATTAATTCCATTGACTGATGCACTGGCGTATCTTTTCTGATATTCACTACTTATAGAGGCGACTCACGAGCACTAAATAATTCAAATGCATTATTTCAAATCCCAATAACTCGAAAACAGTTGCTCGCAGCGACCTCTACCAGTAATATATTTTTTACACAGAAGTGTTCTAGAAAACTATTTTTCTACCATAAAACGTGATACAGGTACACACAAAAAAGTTATGACATTTCAAATGACTCAAGACATGAAGGTGGCTCCACCCCCACGAAAGAGATAAACTAACATCAAATTTGATATTGCCATTGAAAAATACCCCTAGATACCAAACTCTATCCGAATATCACAATTATTTCGAAATTTATTAACAAAAAACAAGAATTATAATTCAACTCTGACACTCCTGTATCTCAGAAAAGAATAACTTTCGGACATACATTCATACAAACTTTTCTTCTTATTTTGATGTCAGCAACATGCTTCTGAATTTTCTACACGTACTTAAGAAACACCCTGTTCACAGAATATAATGTGAATGTAGAAACCACATGTTAGAAGGAATTTTTTGAAAGCATTTATCCGTATGATTGTTCCGTAAATATGCTGTGTGTTGGTAACAAATTGTAACGGATTGAACAGTCCGAATTTTGTGGGATTAAGCTACCTCAATTCAAACCCACCATTATAAAGCTCTATAGATCCATTAGAATCAATATGAGAATATTTTTGGGGAATTTTAAGAATAGTTTGAATGACTTATCAACAGTTTCGAGATCAATCTTATCATTTGGAGATTTCAATATCGATTTTTCAGGGAATACATCTTCATTAGATTTCAAATGCAATCTCGATTCTTATGGATGACTCTCTATTTCAATTGAGGCGGCTACTCGAATATCAGCTAGGAAATCCAATTGTCTGGACAACATTTTAACAAATTTGAAACCTAGTTCTTGCACTTCCGGTATATTTGATCCATTATTTTCAGACCACGCCGGTCAATACTTTCTTTTCTAGGCTAAAGGGCGCGCGATAAACCTCAAGAAGTGATTTTGACTTACATGCGTTACAAGTACTGGAGTGATGAAAATGCGTTCATAGATACTCAATAATGACAATAATAGTTCATTTCCACAACGTAATTACATTCAATATAACAAAATAATTATACGACACAATAAAGAGACTGTATGGACAACATCCATATACAGGGTGTCCCATAAACATACCGACAAACTTCAAGGGATGGTAGAGGATATCAAAATAAACATTTTTGCTCCATAAACATATATAAGTCCGGAAACTCTTCGTTTTCGAGATACAGGGTGTTGATTTTTTTTTTAAGGAATCGATTTTTTATTAATATCGTAAAAACGATTTGGTCGAATTCATTGAAATTTTTACAGATTATTGATACAGTTTTAAGGTATCTTTTGAAGTGTGCTGAAACAGCAGTGTAGTATATATGAACATACGATATCAATGTCTATTAATTATGTGACCAATTTTTTCTACCTGGTATATATATATGGTATGAAGAAACATACAAGTCAAGTGTCACTCATGTCATTTATTCTGGTCGTATCAATGGTTGCATATGTTCTGTTGCATGTATAAATGATTTGTTTTTTTCAAAATAGCTACCTGACGTCAGGCAACCCACAATGCATTTCTCGTATCGCGAACTGCAGTTTTTTGCCGCGCTCCTTATCAGGTACCACTTTTTATATTGACGATCATTTTAAGCCTTGAATCGCTTTTGGTTATATGTATCAGAACTGATCGGATTGATTGATTTTTGAGGGATTGAAATGCTGAACCATTAACGAATTTGCCAACGATTGCATATGCATTTGTTAAATGCATATTTCAGATTGGTGTTTGGTCACTTTTTAGGTAAGTGTTGAAATGATAATTGTTCTGTAAATTTCTTGCATAGTTGGAAATTAACACGTGCTTCTGAGCGAAAATTGAACTGTATGATTGATTCTACAATGCCGGAAAGTTAAATTCGTTCCTAATGTATGCCAACTTTCTAGTTCCTCACACTCATCGATATCGCATCACATTTGGTCTGCACATCTTGTCTCCATAAGAATAAAGACTGCTCTTGGGATTTCTTGATTTTTTTTCGACTGGCTAACCCTAAGCCCCTGTATCAGTACAGAAGCTATTAGAATTTGCCCAATAATTTCAGGGGCGTGCCCACGGGCTATGTCGGATAGTTTTTGCACAAAAAAAATATCGCCCAGTAGATTTTTTGTAATTATGATATTTTTTTTTGAATGAACAACTAAAAATGCAACTTTTTTGTCCCTTGAAATTTTTCCGTATCTACGTTTTGAAAAAAAAAATAAAAACCAATAAAATGTTTTAAATAAAATAAAAATAACTAAATTAACTCTCAATTTAGTCGGACACCACTGACTTTTGTTTACATTTTTTGATTTAACTACGTTTGATGTTGGGAACAAACATTGTTTTTGAAATAAAATTCCACAGATACCAATTCCAATAAAAAAAAATCAACACCCTGTATCTCGAAAACGAAGAGTTTCCTGACTTATGTTTATCGAGCAAAAATGTTTATTTTGATGTCCTCTACCATCTCCTCAGAGATTGTCGGTATGTTTATGGGACACCCTGTATATATTTGTGACATGTGTTTCACGTGAACTTAATAATTCAAATCTCTGAAGGAAAAATGAAAAAAGTGAAACTTCAACTTGACTATAACAAAAATAAAAAAAGAAAATGTGTATGTGGAAGATGTTGAGAAGAAAACCTTCAACCATATCAAAGATTTACTAGAGAATGATACAATTCTTTCATATTACGATCCTGGGTGAGAAATTGTTTTTTCTGTTGATGCAAGACCATTTGGACTTGTCTTTCAATGAGTTATCGCCTAGAATCCAAAGATTAGCGTACCGACTCTTGAAATACCAGTTTACCCTTATACAGGGTGAGTCAAAAATGTGTACCGAGCTTTCTGGGGGTGATAGACCATTGAAAAATAAGTGTAGTTTGATGATTGAACTCATGGCCCAAAATGCATATTAAGGGAGATATATCCTTCCAAAGTTGATAAAATTAAAATAATTTCTCTGCATAACTTCTGAACGATGAAAGCCACCTGATTGAAATTTTGTGCATGAATGTATGTTGTCAAAATACATTTTTTCGTCACACTTCCACATTTCTGATATTGTTATAAAGGGTGTTTTCAGAGGGTGAGTCATGATTTTTTGTAGAAAACTTTTTTCCCTGTATTATTTTCGGTGAAAAAACAGGAGCATTCGATGGAGCAAAGAAAATTACATGAAAAAGGTACTCTTATTCAAATACAAAAAATTGAGCCGTTCGTGAGATATTTCAGTTTTTGTAGTTACATGATATCAGCAGATTGATTTTATTCATCGCGAGATTCATCGGTATAACGATATTTCAGCAGGCCATGAACAATTTTGTTTTTAATTTTGTTGATAATATCACCTCCCTGTGCAATAAGTACATAGCATAAGTCTGTCCCAACAAGGTTTGAATAAAAATAAAAGTTTGATAATGTTTTTGGTACTTTTAATTAATACATAATTTTGAATGGGAGAAAAAGGCAAGAAAACAAATTAAAGTAGCTGTTCAAATTGTCCACCGTTTTCGGTTATACATGATCTGAGGCGTTTACGTAAATTATTCATCAAACCGTTCATAGTTTGGTGATCATTTTTCAACAACGTAAATTCGTTCACAATTTTTTGCCTCAGCTCCTCAACATTCCGAATTTCGCTTGAATAAACCCTAGATTTCATGTAACCCCAGATCGAAAAATCTAGTGGATTGAGGTCAGGCGAACGAGCGGGCCAGGAAATAGGAGCATCTATGCCTCGTCCTATCCACCTATCAGGAAATTTATCATTGAGCCATTCACGTACAACTCTTACATAATGAGGTGGTGCTCCATCATGCATAAAGCAGATTTCCCTACGTATGTTGAGAGGAATGTCTTCTAATATCGTACCTAACTCATTTTCTGAGAAGTTGAGGTACATTGCACCATTCAGAGACCCTGGGAACATGTAGTATCCAACGAATTTGTCTCCTAAAGTCGCAGCCCAGACGTTCACTTTGAAATTATATTGAAAATGCGTTACTTTAACAACGTGTGGATTTTCGTCAGCCCAGAAATGAGTGTTGCGCGAATTGAAAACACCGTTTCTAGTAAAAGTTGCTTCGACTGTGAACAATATTTTGTTTAAAAACTCAGGACATCTTCGAGTCTGTTCCAGCAACTCTTCGCAAAATCTCAATCTTATTTCATTGTCTCGTGGTAACAGTTCTTGTACCTGCAAATAATGATAAGGGTGTAGCTGTTGCTCTCTGAGAATCCTGGTTACATTCGCTTGTGTTGTGTCTATTCGTCTTGCTAATTTCCTTGTACTTATTTCCGGATCCTGTTCCACAGTATTTAATACTTCTCCTTCAACTTCTACAGTTCTCGCACTTCTGGGTCGGCCACCATTTCTACCAGTCTTTGTACAATCCTCAAAATTGTTCTCGAATTTGGAACGCGTCGAGCGGGAAACATCTCTGCATATCGTCTCACAGCAGCATTTGCATTTCCGAAGCACTCGCCAAGCATTAAAAGCATATCAGTTTGTTCAAAGAACGAATAACCTGTCATATTTCTCAAAATCTCAGTTGATAATCGCAGTGATAAATGACACAGAAAAACCACACGAACAAATCGACTACAACAATGTTGACTCGAATGTTGATGACATGAACGTCAAAATTGAGAACAAAATTATTCATCATGGCCTGCTAAAATTACCGATGAATCTCGCGATGAATAAAATCAATCTGCTGATATCATGTAACTACAAAAACTCAAATATCTCACGAACGGCTCAATTTTTTGTATTTGAATAAGAGTACCTTTTTCATGTAATTTTTTTCGCTCCATCGAATGCTCTTGTTTTTTCACCAAAAATAATACAGGGAAAAAAGTTTTCTACAAAAAATCATGACTCACCCTCTGAAAACACCCTTTATAACAATATCAGAAATGTGGAAGTGTGACGAAAAAATGTATTTTGACAACATACATTCATGCACAAAATTTCAATCAGATGGCTTTCATCGTTCAGAAATTATGCGGAAAAATTATTCTAATTTTATCAACTTTGGAAGGATATATCTCCCTTAATATGCATTTTGGGCCATGAGTTCAATCATCAAACTACACTTATTTTTCAATGGTCTATCACCCCCAGAAAGCTCGGTACACATTTTTGACTCACCCTGTACATATATGTCCCTGGAGAAGAACTTCAAGTTGCTGATGTCTTGAGCCGAGAACCTTTAGAAGACAAGATCGATACTGAATACTTGAAGTCAAATTCAGAGTATCTTCGGTTATTTCAACATCGAAACAAAATGAAGAAAGGCTTATTGTTGCCATTGATAAAGACCCAATCCTAAAAAAAATTAAATTTCATGTTTTATATCGATGACCCAGACATGAAAGTTATGTACCCCAATCAGTAAAACCATATGGGTGTATTAAAGATGAGATTCATCTCCACACAAATGTATTATATTATTTCACAAAAAGATGCTGATCATTTCTCATTCCCTTAGAAATGAATTTCTAAATTTGATTCATCAATATCATCAAGGCGTACAAAATCAGTGCACAAGAATCAATATATTACCCGGGATTATCTTCTGACATAGAGGAGCTTGTTTTGAGTTGCTCAACGTGTCAAATGTATTCACTAAATAATCAGAAGGAACCTTTGTCAGTCCATAATATACCAAATCTGCCATGGCAAAAGATGGGAATCTACTTCGAATCCTTAGGACACCTAAATTTTCTTGTAGGTGACGGGACTATATCGAGAAATCATTTAGAAACTATTCCAAAGCAGGTAACAAAATTCCAAATTGCTAATGATTTTGAGTACCGAAAGAAGGTATACCTGAGTATATAAATAACATTTGCTGGAACAAACTATGAGCATTTATAATGATAAGGATGGGTGATGTAATAAGCTACTAATGTATGTTTCCCAATTTTCGGTATCACTAGATACCGAAAAGATATCACTTCGAAACAATCTTGTACTATGCGAATTTCCTATGAACTTCTATCAGCTCTTGCACTGTAGTTCATGATTCCTTTGATGAAAATACGAAAGCCTACTACTTTAAAAAAAAACAGAAAAAAAAACACAACGTCAAATAATATACCAATATTTGTTGGCGACCTGAGAAATCTTGGAACACAAAAGAAATATCTGATTTTTATCGATCTGTGCCTGTTCCTGCGAATTTGGTTGGAAACTCGGCTGACAGTTTTTGCAGTTTTTACGCCATTACGCCCACGTCATGTTATGTTTATCAAGGTTGGCCAATATCAAGAGATCTGAAAACAGGATTGGTATATGAATAACTCCCTCAGACGAATTTCGTCTGAGGTAACTCC
Organism: Gastrophysa polygoni; assembly: GCA_963576655.1. NCBI lineage: Eukaryota > Metazoa > Arthropoda > Insecta > Coleoptera > Chrysomelidae > Gastrophysa > Gastrophysa polygoni. The sequence continues at coordinate 33,907,145 of OY755082.1, forward strand.
ACAAGCTAGTTCATTACATCAATTACAATACTATTATATTATACTATATTCAAATTGCCCCTGTGAGTAATTTTGTGTTGTGTTGTGTGTGCTATCATCTATCGGAAACTTATCGAAACTGAATTGCATCAGTGCATACACCATCTCATGAACATTTCAGTAATTGTACTGACAATAGTTAGAATAGTTAGTTAGAATAGTTGAAAATGTTATATTTGTCAAACTTCTTGCACTGTTTGGAATGCATGAAGTTCACTTTCTTGTACAATTGATGGAAAAATGGATCTGAAATAAGGCTCCAATATAAGTACTCGTAAAAAGTTGGTAATGCATGGTGTGTGTAGACATCTATAGAGAAAACAGGTTCGATATCGAATCTGTGCTCCAGTAGCGTATCACCTCCAGTGATACGATGAATTCCTGGGAAAAATGCTTGAATCCAAGAACCGTACTTGAATTGAGATAGTTAGAAAACCATCTCTGCTTGAATCAATGAAGTTGTTTGAAATCGTTACAACATAGAACCAACGTACATACAAGTAGGTGCAATGTATGTAAAGGATTTTTTTTTCGAATCTCAAGCAGGTTTCGCAAGAAGTAGGAAACAAAAAGGATATGATATCTCGTAATAGAGTCTCAAGTAAAATCGATTCGATGAATTACATGTCATAAAAATCAATAGTGGAATTATAAAAATGAAAAAATTGACCGTAGGCCATGGAGCACGACCACTATATTTGTGAAAAAATAATCAAGACAGGTGACAGATTCATGAATATACTAAATTTATCTGAGCGACACATTTTTTCCACTCGAGAACGGTGTGCTTTCCATCGAAGTTGAATGAAGGAAACCTCTTCATGCAAAAGCCTTCAAAGTTTTATAATTCCATGCTGAAGTTGCAAAAAAAACAGCACTTCAAGAAGTTGGAGTGATTTTACCCCACACCCCCTACAGTTTGATCCATTTCTGGAAGAAATTTTGAAATCATTATTATTGCATATCATCAGACATAAAAAGAATATCCGACGTAAAAAAAATATCATTCTGCCATCAACAGTTTCGAAAATATAAAATATAAAATGAAATCCATCTTCAGGGTACCACCTTCACGGCGCTGTAACACACCCTAATGAAACATTGTCTGATCTATGTTTATAGGAACTTTTCTCTTATTTTTGATCGCTAAATCTGATGGTGAGTATTGCGCACCCTGTAAATCCTGTCAAAACTAGTATGAGCAGTCAAAATACTGGAAAACAAAAAAAGTGTGGAAATCGATGACATTCGTGCGTGGCGACATCTACAGAATAATAGCGTGACGGCGCCACCGAATGCCACCGATCCCTACGAATTCTGCTGGGAGAACTTGTCTTCTCTAGTCATTGATCTTTCTGTTCACCTCAGCAAAGACAATCGAACCATCGCGTTCGGTACCCATCTCTAGCTGGGCTAATGTCACTGTCAAGTTTCACGTCACTTGTCTTATTCTTGTTAAAGACGTCACGTACTGTATGTCTTTGGATTGGAGTTGATTAATGTTCATAATTATTATTAGTTTTAAAGTTTTTCTGAGTGCTCTAGGTAAAAGCCGAACGGTAGTTAGTCATCATTTGAAATGGAAGCCTATGATGTTATTGTCAATCAGCCTGTTGTAATTGATAACGTGGGTAGCATGATAAGCTGTGCTGGGTCACAAATAACTTCGTTTCTTTTAGGGCACAGGAGTCATCAAGGCAGGATTCGCAGGTGGCCAAATTCCGAAATGCAGGTTCCCAAATTAGTAAGCAATTACCATTTTATGAATCCTTCACTTGTTCAATGATCCCTGTCTGTAACATTTCATCATTCCTTGGTATTTAGTAGAAATTTATTCATTGAAATAGGTGTAATAAATCATATATTACGTCGGGAATTCAAATGAAGGGAATGAAAATAACATAACGGATTGAAGTAAACCTAATTCCTTTCACTAAAATGTAGCAGGAGTCAGCGTCTGAATTTTTCATAAGATTCACTGGATTTAATATTCTGGGTTAGATTATTGAACTCCATCGTACTGTTAAAAAACAAAAAAAAAACAACTTGTATTTGACAAATTCACTTTTGGTATTGATATTTCTCAAGTGACAAGTAAAATGATGGTGAATGTCATGTTGAAAATTGATAATTTATTATTAATAATATTTTCGTACTTGATATAGAAAACTTTTGTCTGGATTCATAGTGAATCACTCATGTGAATCTGCATAAGACAACGATGTAAGGAACACTGGTGAAGCACTGGTGTAGCTACTCTGTTTATTTGCCTATCTAATTTTCTCAACCAAAACTCTAACTTATAGCTAACTTGATAACAGCATTTTATTTGTTATAATGACAACAAAATGAGTATTATTGATAATTGCACAATCACTGTTATAAAATAGTTGATTCAGAAGTAATAATTTAGGTTACTCCTCATTTAATGATCAAAATATATTTTTACAATCTCAAAACATCAACTATGTTTACAGAAATCTGTGAAAATTCGCTATCTTCTGACGAGTTTCATAACTTGAATGCCATTATAGCAGAAAATGCTGTTAGTGTTTTTGGCTAAACAAAACACCAACAGTGGCTGCACCAGTCTTCTGTACATTGTTATTACAACTAACAGACTTGAATAGAATGATACTGAAACCAATACTGAGAAAAAACTCTGATATCTTCCGACTCCACATTATTGTTTAGGATTTTCTATATATTTCTCCAACCCATCTGCTGGGGTTATTTCAAACGTTATCAAAAATTAACGACTTCAAAATCTGCATCTTCAGAATTCTTTGCAAGATTTTTTTGTCAATAATGTCGTATTTTCATGTTGTAAATTTCTCTCAACAGAACACCTATGTATGTTACGCTGGCACAACCACAACAAAATCCAAAATTTTTAATACCAGAATTTAGTGCTTTTTTGTTGCTAATTTGTTCCCCTTTTCAAAAATTTGTTGCTTGTGCCGAAACAAAAATCGAGTACTTGCCAGCTTCACGATAAGCTGGCACGACAACTTTTTCATTTCATCCCTGAATTCGAAAACACATCTACCAAAATGTAGCTCTAATTTGTTGCTTATTTGTTCCTCTATTCAAATATCTGAATTTCTAACCGTTACAAAAAAAATGATGTTTTGCCAGCTTCACGATCAGCCGACTCAGCAACTTTTTCATTTCATCACAGAATTGGAAAACAAATATACCAAGATGTAGCACTAATTTGTTGCTATTTTGTTCCCCTATTCGAATATCTGAATTTCTCTCCATTACAGAAGAAAAAATGCATATCAACATGTTATCACTGAATTTTCACGATACTTTCGTTGCAAATTTGTTCCTATTTCGAAATTTTTCTAGCTCATTCTTTAAAAAATTTAAAAATAAAATACTGACATGCTAGATTATTTCACGATAACTTCTATATTTGACATATGAATTCAAAAATGGAAACAATAAAAGTTTTTGCTTTCTTGTTACTAATTTGTTCCCCTTTCAGAATTTTTGTTGCTTGTTTCTTCAGAAAATTATAATGGAAAGTACTGCCATGCCAGGTCAATTCCATGATAATTTCGTCACATGACACTTGAACTCGAAAACGATCGAACCAACATTTTTTGGATTCTTTTTGCTAATTTGTTCCCCTGTCAGAATTTTGATCTCATTCTATTCGAATAAAAAAAATACTGACATGCTGGATTATTCCACCATAACTTTTTTATTTGACATATGAATTCAAAACTGAAAATACGAGAATTTGTTGCTTTCTTTCTGCTAATTTGTTCCCCTTTCAGAATTTTTGTTGCTTGCTCCTTTAGAAAATTATGATGGAAAATACCACCATGCCAGGTTAATTCCATGATAATTTCGTCATGTGAAATTTGAACTCGACAACGATCGAACCAACATTTGTTGCTTTCTTGTTGCTGATTTATTCCTCATTCAAAATTTTTATAGCACATTCTTTCAAAAATTTTATTGAAAAAATACTGACATGCTACGATGCTAGATTATTTCACGATAACTTCTTTATTTGACATATCAATTCAAAAATGACAACACAAGAATTTGTTGCTTTCTTGTAACTAATTTGTTCCCCTTTCAGAATTTTTGTTGCTTGTTCCTTTAGAAAATTATGATGGAAAATACCGCCATGCCAGGTTAATTCCATGATAATTTCGTCATTTGACACTTGAACTCGAAAACGATTGAACCAACATTTGTTGCTTTCTTGTTGCTGATTTGTTCTCCTTTCAGAATTCTTATAACTCATTCTTTCCAAAATTTAAAAAAAAATACTGACATGCTAGATTATTTCACGATAACTTCTTTATTTGACATATGAATTCAAAAATGACAACACAAGAATTTGTTGCTTTCTTGTTGCTAATTTGTTCCCCTCTCAGAATTTTTGTTTCTTGTTCCTTCAGAAAATTAGGATGGAAAATACCGCCATGCCAGGTTAATTCTATGGTAATTTTGTCATGTGAAATCTGAACTCGACAACGATCGAACCAACATTTGTTGCTTTCTTTTTGCTGATTTGTTCTCCTTTCAGAATTCTTATAACTCATTCTTTCCAAAATTTAAAAAAAAAATACTGACATGCTAGATTATTTCACGATAACTTCTTTATTTGACATATGAATTCAAAAATGACAACACAAGAATTTGTTGCTTTCTTGTTACTAATTTGTTCCCTTTTCAGAATTTTTCTTTCTTGTTCCTTCAGAAAATTATGATGGAAAATACCGCCATGCCAGGTTAATTCCATGGTAATTTCGTCATGTGAAATCTGAACTCGACAACGATCGAACCAACATTTGTTGCTTTCTTGTTGCTAATTTGTTCCCCTTTCAGAATTCTCAATAACTCATTCTTTCCAAAATTTGAAGAAAATATACTGACATGCTAGATTATTTCACGATAACTTCTTTATTTGACATATGAATTCAAAAATGACAACACAAGAATTTGTTGCTTTCTTGTTACTAATTTGTTCCCCTTTCAGAATTTTTGTTGCTTGTACCTTTAGAAAATTATGATGGAAAATACTGCCATGCCAGGTTAATTCCATGATAATTTCGTCATATGACTCGAACCCGAAAACGATCGAACCAACATTTGTTGCTTCCTTGTTGCTGATTTGTTCCCCTATCAGAATTCTTATAACTCATTCTTTCCAAAATTAAAAAAAAAATACTGACATGCTAGATTATTTCACGATAACTTTTTTATTTGACATATAATTTTCTGAAGAAACAAGCAACAAAAATTCTGAATGGGGAACAAATCAGCAACAAGAAAGCAACAAATTCTCGTATTTTCAGTTTTGAAATCATATGTCAAATAAAAAAGTTATGGTGAAATTATCCAGCATGTCAGTATTTTTTTTCAATTTGGAAAGAATGAGTTATTAAAATTCTGAAGGGGGAACAAATTAGCAACAAGAAAGCAACAAATGTTGGTTCGATCGTTTTCGAGTTCAAGTGTCATATGACGAAAATATCATGGAATTGACCTGGCATGGCAGTATTTTCCATTATAATTTTCTAAAGAAACAAGCAACAAAAATTCTGAAAGGGGAACAAATTTGCATCAAGAAAGCAACAAATTCTTGTATCATCAGTTTTGATTTCAAATGTCAAATAAAGAAGTTATCGTGAAATAATCCAGCATGTCAGTATTTTTTTTTTCAATTTGGAAATAATGAGTTGAAAAAATTCTGAAAGGGGAACAAATTAGCAACAAGAATCCAACAAATGTTGGGTCGATCGTTTTCGAGTTCAAGTGTCATATGACGAAATTATAATGGAATTGAACTGGCATAGCAGTAATTTCCATTATAATTTTCTAAAGAAACAAGCAACAACAATTCTGAAAGGGGAACAAATTAGCAACAAGAAAGCAACAAATTCTCGTATTATCAGTTTTGAATCCAAATGTCAAATAAAAGAGTTATGGTGAAATAATCCAGCATGTCAGTATTTTTTTTCATTTGAAAAGAATGAGTTATTGAAATTCTGAAAAGGGAACAAATTAGCAACAAGAAAGCAACAAATGTTGGTTCGATCGTTTTCGAGTTCAAGTGTCATATGACGGAAATATCATGGAATTGACCTGGCATGGCAGTATTTTCCATTATAATTTTCTAAAGAAACAAGCAACAAAAATTCTGAAAGGGGAACAAATTAGCAGAAAGAAAGCAAAAAATTCTCGTATTTTCAGTTTTGAATTCATATGTCAAATAAAAAAGTTATGGTGGAATAATCCAGCATGTCAGTATTTTTTTTATTCGAATAGAATGAGATCAAAATTCTGACAGGGGAACAAATTAGCAAAAAGAATCCAAAAAATGTTGGTTCGATCGTTTTCGAGTTCAAGTGTCATGTGACGAAATTATCATGGAATTGACCTGGCATGGCAGTACTTTCCATTATAATTTTCTGAAGAAACAAGCAACAAAAATTCTGAAAGGGGAACAAATTAGCAACAAGAAAGCAACAAATTCTCGTATTATCAGTTTTGATTTCAAATGTCAAAAGTTATCGTGAAATAATCCAGCATGTCTGTATTTTTTTTCCAATTTGGAAATAATGAGTTAAAAAAATTCTGAAAGGGGAACAAATTAGCAACAAGAATCCAACAAATGTTGGTTGGATCGTTTTCGAGTTCAAGTGTCATATGACGACATTATCATGGAATTGACCTGGCATGGCAGTATTTTCCATTATAATTCTCTAAAGAAACAAGCAACGAAAATTCTGAAAGGGGAACAAATTAGTAACAAGAAAGCAAAAACTTTTATTGTTTCCATTTTTGAATTCATATGTCAAATATAGAAGTTATCGTGAAATAATCTAGCATGTCAGTATTTTATTTTTAAATTTTTTAAAGAATGAGCTAGAAAAATTTCGAAATAGGAACAAATTTGCAACAAGAAAGCAACAAATGTTGGTTCGATCGTTTCCGAGTTGAAGTGTCATATGGCTTGGCGGTATTTTCCATCATAATTTTCAAAGAGGAACAAGCAACAAAGATTCGGAAAGGGGAACAAATTAGTAACAAGAAAGCAATAAATTCTCGTGTTTTCATTTCTGTATTCATATGTCAGATAACGAAAGTATCGTGAAACCTCAGTGATGACATGTTGCTATGCATATTTTTTATTCTGTAATAGAGATAAATTCAGATATTCGAATAGGGGAACAAATCAGCAACAAACTAGTGCTACATCTTGGTATTATTTGTTTTCCAATTCGGTGATGAAATGAAAAAGTTGCTGTGTCAGCTGATCGTGAAGCTGGCAAAACATCATTTTTTTTTTGTAACGGTTAGAAATTTAGATATTCGAATAGGGGAACAAATTAGCAACAAATTAGTGCTACATTTTGGTATATGTGCTTTTGAATTTGGTGATGAAATGAAAAAGTTGTCGTGCCAGCTTATCGTGAAGCTGGCAAGTACTCGATCTTTCTGTTTCGGCACAAGCAACAAATATTCGAAAAGAGGAACAAATTAGCAACAAAAAAGCACTAAATTCTGGTATTAAAAATTTTGGACTTTGTTGAAGTGGTTGTGCCAGCGTAACATACATAGAACACCCCATATATCATCTTATATCAACAGAAGCTGTTTTTTCTTATTTCAACAATATATGCATATGCTTCATTTCATCCACTTGTTTTTGATATATAAGCATTCAAATATTCTGAGAAATGTTGTTTAATGTGCACCAAAACATAGTCAGACTTGATTGGCTCAAGATGGTCCTGCAGCTATTTTTCTGGTTCACCCAATCAATGTAAATTTTGATGGATTTATATTTTTTCGATAACTTTTTGAATATCCCTTGAGCAAACCTACCAACAGGAGTTATTTGTGAAGTTTTAAAAAATTTATAAATACATGAAAACAAACCTACATACAATACGTAAACAAAAAAAAATTGAGCTATGGCTAACTTTGTCTTATTGTACATTAATTCACATTTTGAAAAATATTTGATACTTATAATCCAAAAACAGATGGGTAATTTTATCCATATGTATATATGTTTGGAATAATGATAATGATAATAATAATATTATCATTATATTTGGAATCAGGCTAATATAGAACTTTTGTAATCACTATTTTTTGATAACTTTGTTAATTTTTAATGAACTGTTTCCCCCTGTTGGTGGGGTGCAAAAATATACAGGAGAACCTGTACAAAAGTGCACTCAAATTATCAATGAAAGAAAGAAATTATGAGAGTATATTTATGATGATACTCCCCCATTCATTTCTCTTCACAAATCATAAATTCAGTTTGAATGACTTTCAACATCAATATCAAACATTCCAAATTCATATCAAAATGCAATAGTATTGAGAATCCTTACCTACATCAACTCATGAGAACTTCCACCAAGGCCTCCTAGCGAAACTTCCGTCATATGGTTTGCCGCCCCAACTGTGTCTTTTACTATCGAGTTTTCTTGCAGATAGATCACTCTACGTGGTGGTAGACGGGGTCTCGTCTGATACAATGACGATCAATGCTGGTGTTCCACAAGGCTCTGTCTTGGCACCAACTTTGTTTTTGCTCCACATCAATGATTTGTTGAATGTGACCTCTAGCCCAGTTCATAGCTTTGCGGATGATAGTACACTTCATTCCGCCTTTTCCTCTAGAGCCCCTATATCATCCAATGAGGCCAGAGGTGCAAGGCGAAGACAGGTTGATGCTTTAAATGAGGATCTGACAAGAATCCTGAAATGGGGATCTGAGAATCTAGTACAGTTCAATGCAACTAAAACTCAAGCTTGTATGTTCACCAAGAAGGCTGATCACACAATGCCCAATTTGATGATGTCGGGTACCACTGTTCCTATGAGGTCGTCAATATCCTTGCTGGGTGTCACCACCAACAGTGCTCTCTCATGGGACGATCATGTGAGGTCCATTGCGAAGACTGCTTCACAAAAACTCGGTTTTCTTTTCCGTGCGAAGAGATACTTCACATCCCAGCAACTGCTTATGATCTACAAAGCACAAATTCGACCTGTCCTGGAGTACTGTTCACATGTTTGGAGCTCAGCCCCCAAACATACGCTTAAGCTCAATTCAGAAGAGAGCTATTCGCCTAGTCGATGACACAACACTCACCAAATCATTGACCTCTCTAGATCATCGTAGAAAGGTCGGCGATCTTTGCCTTTTTTATAGGTATTTTCACGGTCGGTGCTCAACGGAAATATCATCTATTATGCCACCACGCGCGATTCCTAGTAGACAAACCAGACGAGCTCAAGCTGGTCACCCCTACACTGTCAGGCTCGAGACCTGTCGAACATCGCTATACCAAGCATCATTCATCAATAGAACGGCAAAGTTGTGGAATTCTTTGCCTAGTGAAGTCTTTCCTGATGCTTACAACCTCCAAACATTCAAGAAAAATTCCAACACCTTCCTTCTTTCCCAAAATTCCACCGCTGGCTAACACGATGTTCCTCGAACATCATAGGTTTCCCTTTCGTGTTGTCCACAGATAAAAAAAAAAAAGGTAGTGGATAAATAAGAAATCATATGTTCTAAAGAGCATTTTCATTTTTGAAGTTTCAGCTACTGAACTCAAATTCATTTTTATTGAGGTGAGGTTTTCCTAATGTGCAACAGTGGTCTGTCTCATGGTCGGTCTTTGTAGGTAATAGTCTTGGCAATATCCATTTGATTTTGCTCCATGATTGTTTTCAGGCTTATTTCAACATTGATTGTATAAGAATTAATTCAAAGAGTTTCAACCAAAAACGAATTCAATAGTACATTTTCATGACGAACGTTTCACATTTCTGTGATAAGAGCAGTGGTTCAAGCTTCCATGTATTTCAAAATCATTCATCAGTCGAGTCATTCCTGAAATAATGGTAATAGTAGTTGTCGATGGTCACATACTATGTGCTGCAGATATGTTCAGTCAAATTGGAACAAAGTTGAAAAATTCGGTGCTTAATAAATTGCCACCTAGATTTAAAAAAAAAAACTGGATCGTTCCGAAAATATCAGAAAAATATCGAAATTCTCTATAATCGTTTTTATTTTTTCCTAGACTTATTTGAAAATAAATTTTGAAATAATTTCCAGATCATTGTCGCCACATTTGAATTGAACCTAGTACCTTCCGGTTCCTATCGGAAATCTTTCGGAAAAATATCAGATAGTCTTCCAAACAGGAATGCATCTACCCATCTTTTTCTTGCTGATGATTTTTGGCATAGATTCGTTTTCATTGCACTCACAACACGAAAGGAAAACATATTATGATGTTCGTGAATCGTCGTGTGAGTCATCGATGAAATTTTTCTTGGAAGTTTGGAGGTCATCAGCATCAGGAAAGATTTCACTAGGCAGAGAATTTCACAACTTTGCCTTTCTTCCGATGAATGATGCATGATGCTTGGTAGAGCAAAGTTTGACAGGACTCAAGCCTACTGATGTAGGGTTGACCATCCTGAGCTTGTCGACCTGGAATCGCTGGAAGTGTAGTAAGAGGCGAGATTTTATAGTTATCTATAAAAAAAGAGAGATATCGTCCATCTTACTACAATGTTCCCAGAGAGGTCAATGAATTTGTGAGTATACTATCACCGATTAGCTGACATTCATCAACATTCTTTGGTTTTTAAAATGTTAAACCTGTACATTGTGTGTCATCTTCTGCTTTTCCATCCCATAGATTGCACGTTTATAGCAACTCCCCACTCGAAGGGGGTTTATTAGTGATCCTTTTTCCATAGTCAGCTAGTATGATCCTAGTATATTCAATCTTTTGTGATGATGCAGAATCTGCAGGTGCTGTCTTCCTCTACACCTGGCTTTCTTAAGTATTGGTTTATTCTGCAATGTCTCGGTGGAAATTCCGTTATTGTCTGCCTTGAGACTTCAGTTGCTGAGTTTTATCATTGTCTTGACCTCCTTTTGGTGAAATTACCAGCGAGATCTTCGTCCTTCCGCACTTTTTTTTTCTGCCTGAATCAGATTTTATAGGCATGCTTATAACATCTTCAAATTGATCTTCAAGGAGCACAATTCTTCAATGGCTAATTGGCTATCAGATGGAATCGATTTTTTTTCAACTATTGACAACAAGAAAGGGAAACCTAAAATGTTCGAGAAACATCGTGTTAGCCAGCGGTGGAATTTTGGGAGAGAAGGTTTAGGTGTTGGAATTTCTCTAAAAAGTTTGGAGGTTGTAAGCATCAGGAAAGACTTCACTAGGCAAATAATTCCACATCCTTACCATTCTATTGATGAATGTTGCGTGTTATAGCGATGTCCGACATGTCTCGAGCCTGACAGTGTAGGGGTGACCAAGCAGAGCTTGTCTGGTTTGTCTACTAGGAATTGCACGTGGTGGCATAATATATGATATTTCCGTTGAGCACCGACCGTGAAAGTATCTATAAAAAAGGCAGAGATCGCCGACCTTTCTACGATGTTTTTGGGAGGTCAATGATTTGGTGAGTTTTGTATCATCGACTAGGCGAATTAAATCTGAGAGCTTCAGAGTATGTTTGGACGCTGAGCTCCAAACATGTGAACAATAGTACTCCAGCACGACGAATTCGTGCTTTGTAGATCATAAGCAGTTGCTGGGATGTGAAGTACCTCTTCGCACGGAAAAGAAAACCTCACATGATCGTCCCATGAGAGAGCGCTATTGGTGGTGACACCCATCATGGATATTGATGACCTCATAGGAATAGTGGTACCCGACATCATCAAATTGGGCATGGTGTGATTTGCCTGCTTGTTTTTTTTATCTGTGGACAACACGAAAGGGAAATCTATAATGTTCGAGGAACATCGTGTTAGCCAGCGGTGTAATTTTGGGAGAGAAGGAAGGTGTTGGAATTTTTCTTGAAAGTTTAGAAGTTGTAAGCATCAGGAAAGACTTCACTAGGCAAAGAATTCCACAACTTTGCCGTTCTATTGATGAATGATGCTTGGTATAGCGATGTTCGACAGGTCTCGACCCTGACAGTGTAGGGGTGACCAGTCTGAGCTCGTCTGGTTTGTCTACTAGGAATCGCACGTGGTGGCATAATAGATGATATTTCCGTTGAGCACCGACCGTGAAAGTGCCTATAAAAAAGGCGGAGATCGCCGACCTTTCTACGATGATCTAGAGAGGTCAATGATTTGGTGAGTGTTGTATCATCGACCAGGCCAATACCTCTCTTCTGAATTGAATCTAAGAGCTTTAGCGTATGTTTTGGGGCTGAGCTCCAAACATGTGAACAGTACTCCAAGACAGGTCGAATTTGTGAACAAACAAGCTTGAGTCTGTTTTGCATTGAAGAGAATTCTTGTCAGATCCTCATTCAAAGCATCGACTTGTCTTCGTCTAGCACCTCTGGCTTCGTTGGATGATATAGGGTCTCTGTAGGAAAAGGCGGAATGAAGTGTACTATCATCCGCAAAGCTATGAACTGGGCTGGAGGTTACATCCAACAAATTATTGGTGCGAAGCAAGAACAAAGTTGGTGCCAAGACAGAGCTTTGTGGAACACCAGCATTGATCGTCATTGTATCAGACGTCTACCACCATGTAGAGTGATCTATCTGCAAGGAAACTCGATAGTAAAAGACACAGTTGGGGCGGTTATCCATATGACGGAAGTTTCGCTAGGAGGCCTTGGTGCGAAACTCGGTCAAATGCTTTGGAGATATCCAAGGCTTCAGCCAGAGACTCCCCATGTTTCTCGATTGACACCTGCCACTTATGTGTCATATAGGCAAGCAGGTCTCGAGTTGACTTCTGGTAACAAACGCCATATTGCCGGTCGTTCACGATTCTTGAGCTATTTAGATATCGGATGAGCTCGATGTTGATCGCTTTCTCCATTACTGAACTAAAAGCATTGAACTTCAACTAAAAGGTGCTTCCTTGCGAATGTGTTACCAATTATTCTTTCATTTGTCTATCAAACAAATAACTCCCAGTCAGAATAAGATCTGGTAAGAGGAAGTACATTGTTTTCCCGTATATATTTGTATCCCATCTACAGAAGCTATTTTGAAAATTATCGAAAAATATTTGATACAAAAGTTTAAAATTTCTTGTAAATGTAAATTAATGATCACTAAAACGAAGCTACCAATGCTCAAAATGCAATGAGAAATTACAGGACCTGGCGCCATTTTTCTTTTGTTTCAATATAGAAAAAATCAGCAAATATTCATTACAGAACACTGTATTTTAACTCATACGAAAAATGAAGAACAATCATCAACAGTATACAGGTATCTACAGTATATCTTGTGCTTGTGGAAAATTTTATATGTATGAAACAATTCTAATCAGTTCAGTTCAGTAAGAATGAAGAACATATGAACAATATAGAAACATATGAACAATATATAAAGAATATAAAAGAAGATTGGGTGAGTATGAAAATGTTGAATTCATAATGAAATAATGAAGAAACACAAGCTAGCTCACTTTTTTGTTTGCCAACTGGTTACTGAAAAGTGTCAATCGTCAAACAAAAAATATTCCGAGCTGAGTCGTTCCCGAAACACCCAGAGATAAGTAGGCATACTGAAATTTATTCTTCTCACCAATAGCCATAGAACCTGGCATAATCGACTCCTTCGCAAGGCCTGAAGAGACTCTTCTTTAGCAAGGTAGTTTTTCACATTTCATGAACTAGTATTATTATCAACCTCAATTCACAACGCTACATGGAAAAGATAAAAGTCTGATAGTTTCTTCGCGAGTAGCCAAATTGAAAAATATTCGTTCCTTTCTCAGTTTTCCAATATCGTTAGTTATTTTTGAATGCTTTTCGTCAAAGATAACTAACTTCAATACCCTAACGGAGGTGAGCACGACCCCCTGATTTTTAATAGAGATGAGGAGTGTTGCGATCTCATCGACGTTCAAGTACATCACTCAATATTTCTGGTATAATTTGACGGCAGTCATTGATGATCCGAATTTGCAACTCATCCAAGGACTCAGGCTGGGTAGGGGTCCAGTTGAGCCAGATCAGGTGATCTGGGTGGCCACTCAATATGTCTCCTTCTCCAATCCAAGCCTAAGGAAAATTCTCATCTGAGAACTGATGCATAGGTTGAACGAAATGAGGTGGTCCGTCATCTTGTTGAAAAATAATCGAAAAATGAAAAATGTCTTTAATTTTCGCCATGAAGCCATAATATGATCTTTCCAATTGGAAACATAAAATTTAACTTCTTCCCTGATACATCAATTCATAAATCGATTATCAGATTTTTATCATTATTTCGCCTTGTAGGCAGTTGTAAACAAAAAGTTTTCAATTTATCAAATTCAATTTATTTAATCAACAAAAATTCACCACGCATCGTATTATCATAGAATTCGAGTAATGGGGTTACTTCCGATCAAACAGGTGATCGTCGTTTGGTTGAAAGAAAGCACTATTATGGATTACCAGGCTCCTGTGGATTCAAAATTTCCATTTCTTTGAATGAAAAAACTACTGTATTGTTGTAGCATCCTATCAATGTCGTATATTCTTGTGTCAAATTCGTTACTCTCGCATTCTTGTGACGATCGCGCCTTCACGCCCTACTGTTTTTCAGCGTGGGCCGGCCGAAACACACGCGTGTAATGGCGGGCGCGCTCGAGGGGGACGTCTTCATCGGCCCCAAGGCAGAGGAGCACCGCGGCCTGCTCTCAATCAAGTACCCCATGGAACACGGCATCGTGACCGACTGGAACGACATGGAGAAGATATGGAGCTACATCTACGGCAAGGACCAGCTGTCGACGTTCTCCGAGGAGCACCCCGTGCTGTTGACGGAGGCGCCGCTCAACCCGCGGCCGAATCGGGAGAAGGCGGCCGAGATCATGTTCGAGACGTTCAACGTGCCCGCGCTCTTCATATCCATACAGGCTGTGCTCAGTTTGTGAGTGTTTGGTATGGAAGAGTTGAAGAGTCAAGGTGATGTGTTTTTTTTTTCAATGCAACCGTCGCCTTCATCGACTTTGAGTTTACTATGGGTATTTCACTCTAAGTTGAGAATTACATCATGGCATCAAAAGATGCAGTGTTGTCGGCTAAGAAAAAAAAACTTATTTCGTTTTCTAAATAAAATTGCATGATTATCGTAGGTATTTGCCCGTTAAACATAACTAAGGATTAAAAATGTGTATTTTCACAGCAGAGGTTATTGAATTGGCTATGAGAAATATGGTCAAAATGAATGTAATTACATTTATACTGAAAATTGTAACTTTTTCGAACTGAGTACACATTATCACGTTTATATAATCAAATTTTTCTTCTGATAAATAATTATATGCTCCGCAATTGCCTGATATTGAGATGTATGATGAGCATGTCTCTAAAATATTGTTCATGCAGTTGAGAAGTAACTAATGTATCAAATCAAATATACTTTATTGTCAAAATTTGATACATCTTATGGACAAAGCAAATAAAAAACTAAGTGCCAATGTATAAAATACTAATGAGTAGTTTTTCCCAGTCTCACGTAAAAATATTATCAAATAGCACTTTGAAAACAATACTATACTGAATTGTCACAGTTTGATAATTCAACATGGACATTAATTCTTCAACAATATTCCAGAAGTTTCACTTTGATTTGAAAATATGAAATCTATAAATTTAAGAACTTGAATTGAAACAATTCATGTAAATATAGTATATATGATAGTACACTTCATTCTGCCTTTTCCTCTAGAGCCCCTATATCATCCAATGAGGCCAGAGGTGCAAGACAAAGACAGGTCGATGCATTGAATGAGGATCTGACAAGAATTCTGAAATGGTGATGTGAAAATCTAGTACAGGTCAATGCAACTAAAACTCAAGCTTGTATGTTCACCAAGAAGGCAGATCACACAATGCCCAATTTAATGATGTTGGGTACCACTGTTCCTATGAGGTCGTCAATATCCATGCTGGGTGTAACCACCAACAAGGCTCTCTCATGGGACGATCATGTGAGGTCCATTGCGAAAACTGCTTCACAAAAACTTGGTTTTCTTTTCCGTGCGAAGGGGTACTTCACTTGCCATCAACTCCTTATGAGCTACAAAGCACAAATTCGACCTGTCCTGGAGTACTGTTCACATGTTTGGTGCTCAGCCCCCAAACATACGCTAAAGCTTTTAGATTCAATTCAGAAGAGAGCTATTCGCCTAGTCGACGATACAACACTCACCAAATCATTGACCTCTCTAGATCATCGTAGAAAGATCGGCGATCTCTGCCCTTTTTATAGATACTTCCACGGTCGGTGCTCAACGGAAATATCATCTATTATGCCACCTCGAGCGATTCCTAGTAGACAAACCAGACGAGCTCAGGCTGGTCACCCCTACACTGTCAGACTCGAGACCTGTCGAACGTCTCTATACCAAGCTTCATTGTGTGATCTAGAATATCATTGAAATAAACTATTCTATTCAGTTATGTTCAGTACACTTGATGAGTAAATTCACAAAACCTCAACAATTGATAACAAATATACCAAACTCAATGAAGTTTCAATAAATATCACTTGAATTGCGTGAAGTGAATCCAGTTTTTTTTAATCACCTCATGATGATCTCCATGTCCAGTTATAGAAGAAAAAAAACCAATTCTGCATCAGGTAAAAATCCATCCTCACAGCTATGAATAGTTTTAATCATGAGATAACCTAAAAAACCATTAATAGTTTCAGAATTATTACATCATCACAGAATCGTTCCACGACAATTATCATCATTATAAAAACTAAAAATATCACTACTCATTTACTTCGCTCACAGTGAAAGTAACAGGCCTTTCTTATCACATTCTATCTCGAAATATTGTATCATCGGTACAATTATTTTCTGGGTGTCCTCAGATAATGCTTTTGGCATTTTGAACACATTTCACAATAATACATCAATGAATTCGCGAATGTGTTCTGAGACACACATTTTGAGCACATTTCAAATATTGTTCAAGAAATAAACAATTCACATCGATCAGCTGATCGAAGGATAATTGTCCAAAAGAATAAAATATAACTGGCATCGTCAAGCAGAATCGGCAAATTCAACCAAAATCGCGAAAGACTGATTTTGAATGTTACTAGTATTTTGCGTAATGTGAATTCTTTACCAAGGATGATGTAATTCTTATCTAAGTGTGAAAGACTCGTAACAATATTGCGATCGCTATCTGACTTCGAGTCGACTACCAATTACTATTTTGACGGCTAACAATACCATTACCAACAATACCGCGACTAACAATACTGAGACTGTTAGCCGACTGAGGCTACTAAGAATACCGTGACTGAGTACTACTAGTTGCAGTAATGTTAGTCGCAAAAATCTCAGTTGTAGAATTGTTAGTTGTCTTAGAATCGACTAAAAGTCGCACTATGTTCAGTTGCGGTATTGTAAGTCGCGCTATTGTTAGCGAATACCGCGATCGGTAGTAGAATTTGAATCGGTTAACGATAACAGCATTGTCAGCTGAATATGGTGCAAAAATCTAGTGAGCTGTATGTTTTGGTCTGCCCAATCTGCGCAAATCAAATACAGGCTTCTGTAGCCCATACAGTTCTGTCGTCATGCGGTCATTCGAGGATGCAATGATTTCATCTGTTATCCTGTCGAACATTTGTCAAACCTATACTGAGTGACTCATGACTAACCAGCTATAGCCTAATGGCGGATAGAGGAGGTCAAGGTGAGTTGATATATATGTGAAAAAATACAGTTTGCTTATTCGTTACAGAAATACAAGGCATACTTTGAATTCGGGGCAAAACTTCGATGAACGATATTTCAGGAACGTGTCGATGATATCGGCTGAAATTCACCAACAACTTAGCTTTACTGACACTCCACAAGATGGCCTACTATGAATGGAAAATTGCAGATCTGGGTTTGGAAAACTCATTTTCTCTTTATATGTCAAAATTTTGATCTTCTGGGTCGTATTTTTTAAAATCTTCCATGAGAATCAGAACGATCAGGAAAAACACGAGCGTGGCTTTTCAATTCGCTCGGCACACTTCGATCGTATTGGTAAAAAATATCAAACAAAATACCAATGAATGTTTCTTCGATTTCGTCCGGGCACATCACAAATAACATTCGACTAAAAGTAATTTAATCAAATGTTTCACCTGATGATTCAGTAGCAGACTTGAGGAAAGGTATAATTGAATGAAAAATTCAGGACCGGACTTGATTTTCAAAAACTACACAACAATTATAATTTCTCTTGCATAGTTTCGCACAGCTCTAATCACACTCACATGTCTCATTGTGATTGTTTTTTGACGCTTTGACGCTTTTTTTAATTTTCTGTTTGTATACTATGTCGCTGGAACATTCCATGAAAAAAAGTCTATTTATTATTCTAATTATTATTATTATTCTAATTATAATTAGTCTAATTATTATTATCATTATTTCTGAAAGAGATTTGTCTGGATCCTAATATTCATCAACGAAGATTATCCAATGTCCTCCTCCAATTCCTATACATTCAGTCGAATGTAGAGAATAATGTGCCCAGACAAAATCAAACAGACGTTCATTGGTATTTTGTTTGATATGTTCTCTACCGAAATCTATTTATAGTCCGGAGGTAAAACGAATTATTTTACCTACAAGTAATGGAATGTGTTACCTGTAAGCAGAAATCGGGGGAAACTACGTTATTATGTGACAGTTGCCAACGATCAACTCATAGAGAATGTTCAGGTCTTAATGCAAGTGAAATGAAAGTGATGGACCTGAAAGGAAAAAGGGTCCTCAAATTTTACTGTGAAGATTGCCAAAATGGAGTTCGACTGATTCCCAAATTACTCATAATAATAGATAAATTGGAAGAGGAGGTGGATAAGCTCAAAAATTCAGTAGACTCGGGAAAAATTGGCGCCTCTGCAATGGAAGACAGAGAAGACTGGATGTGTGAAATGGTAGAAAGGCAGTCTCGTGCCTCAAATGTCATTGCATTTAATATCAACGAATCAAAAATGAAATCTCAGCAAGAAAGAAGTTCCGAAGACAAAAAAGCTATAGAATCTTTATTGAAAAATTTTAACAATATTGATACAAGTGATTTGAAAATGTTCAGATTAGGAAAGTATGTATCTAACAAGATTAGACCTATCAAGGTTATTTTTAAATCACCTGAAGATGCTAAATTTGTATTGAAAAACAAACATATTTACGATATACCTGGTGTAAGAATTTATGGAGATCAGACCAGGGCTCAGCGCGATTATTTTAACTCCGTCAAGGATAAACTCAAAAACCTAATTGAAAATGGATGTAACAATAAAACAATCCGACCATTGTGGATAAACAATTTTCAGTAATTCCTAATATACATTATAATACTGATATAATTTACTTAAATGCTCAAAGTATTGTAAAAAACCGAGATCAAATTCAGGAAAGCATTACCTGCTACCATCCAAAAGGCATCTTACTCAGTGAAACTAGAACAACAGCAGATATTTATGATACTGAAATTAAACTTGTAAATTACAATCATATTCGATGTGATTCTAACAGTAGACATACAGGAGGAGTAATTCTTTATATTAGAAATGACTATATTTTTCTGTTTTCAAAACATTCAAACTACTAGGCAACTATTGGTGTAGGGTATTGAAAATTGACTTCATAACAAAAATATGCTTAGTTGGATGGTTATATCACTCACCTTCAAGCTCAGATTCAAAATTCGTTGAAGATTTTGAAATGATTTGTGATGTCTTGTTTTCTTCCAATAATCATTGTGTGTTAGTCGGTGACTTCAACATAGACCTAATGTCAAATTCGTTTTATGGTAAGAAAATGCAAAATCTTTTAACAACCTATGGAATTGAACAATGTGTAAATGAACCTACTCGTACTACTGATATTAGTGCAACATAAGTTGATTATGTTTTGAGTAATTTCAACAACTTAATAGCTGTTGTACATGACTGCCCGAAAATTACTGATCATGCTGTTATCTCAGTCAATTTATTCAATATCATCAAACCAAATAATAATGTAAAACAATTTAGAAATCTGAAAATGGAACATCTAACAAACATTAAAACTGAATTGATCATGCAGAACTTCAACTTAGGCTCGATCGATGTTGAAATTATTTATGAAGAAATTGTGGAAAAATGTGAGAAAATTATAAATGAAATTGCACCAATTCAAACATGCCATTATAAATCAAATCTTCCTTGGTTTGACTATGAGGCATACGATAGGATTAAAATACGGGATAGGGCATATAAAGATTTCAAAACCTGTGTTGAAAATGAAAAACATATAAAATGGCAACGTTTCAAAGAACATAGAAATAGTGTTGTGAACCTTCTAAAGCTAAAAAAAGAAAAGTACTATTACGATAAAATAGATAGGTTCAAAAATAATCCTAAGGAAATGTGGAAAACATTAAAAAAATTAGTCAAGAATACAAATCAGGATATTCCACAACATATAAGCTTTAACACAGGAAATGGTCAAATAGTTTCGAAAGATAGTAGGGAGACAGCACATAGTTTCAATGAATATTTTATTGGAAGTATTCAGAACATTATTCAAGGAATAAATAATACTGAAATATGGACTAATTCAAATAATAACTTATTTTTGTCATTTGATAGTTTTGAGGAACTCTCCATGGAGGAATTACGCAAAATAATCAGCAGCTTGGATAATAAATTTTCTTTGTATGAAACATTAAATTGCAAAATGTTAAAAGAAATATTCGAAACCATTGGACATGTTATCTTGAATTTTATTAATACATCTTTAGTCACAGGTAAAATTCCGAAAAATTTAAAGATAAGTACGGTCATACCAATTCAAAAAGTAACCAATACCACTATAGCTGAAGAATTTCGGCCAATAAATACTCTGCCACCAATTGAAAAACTTCTAGAAATGGCAGTATATGAACAATTACTACACCATGTGTCTATAAATTGCATTATAATGAATAATCAGTCTGGATTCAGAAAAAATTACTCATGTGAATCAGCCTTGCAACTTACACTATGTCATATTAAAAATCATTTAGATGATAATAAATATGTTATCGCCGTATTTCTTGACTTGAAGAGGGCTTTTGAGACGATCGACAGAAAAATATTGCTGCCTAAATTAAAACAATATGGTATTGGGGGTAGAGTGTATGATTGGCTGAATAACTATCTTCAACATCGGAAGCAACGGGTACGCTTTAATGATCACATGTCATCGGAATTGGAAAATGACGTAGGTGTTCCACAGGGAAGCGTTCTAGGCCCTCTACTATTTATATTATATCTAAATGATATTGAACTTTTCGTGGATACTGAATTCATTAACCTATTTGCTGATGACACTTTGATTGCTTGTAGTGATGTCAATATTGAAAGTGCTATACAAAAAATGAACACCATATTAATATCAATAAGCAAATATTTGGGCGCAAATAAACTGAAATTGAATGTAGCTAAAACTCAGGCAATGATCTTCACAACCAAATATAAATATAATGCAATTGACATTGTTAATATCCACCTGAGCATTAATAATGAAAGAATTCACGTGGTTTCAAAAGTTAAATATTTGGGTTTTCTTCTCGATAATTGTCTGACTTTCAATGATCATTTTGATTATATATACAAAAAAATTTCAAAAAAACTTTATTTTTTCACCCGAATATCTCAACATTTGTCGACTGAGTCTAAAATTAAAGTTTATAATTCAATAATTCAGCCGCATTTTGATTATTGCGCATCAATTGTATACCTGTTTAGTCTGAATAAAATAAATATGCTACAAAAACTGCAAAATCGTGGAATGAGGATTATTTTGAAAACGAGTCGACTCACCCCCATTAAATCGATGTTAATGAGCCTAAATTGGTTTCCAGTAGAAAGAAGACTTTTCTATTTTACCATGATTTTAATATTTAAAATACTTAACAACATGGCACCCGATTATTTTCAGAAATACGTAACTTTCAATAAAAATATCCATAACCATAATACTCGTGGAAAAAATGAAATCTATGTACCAAAAACGTCTTACCGCAATACTATGAACTCATTATTTTTCAAGGGATTTCTAGAATTTAATAAATTACCAGATGCTATTAAATCATCCTCTTCACTGATAAATTTCAAAGACAGATTGAAGAAATACATACAAGTATAATGGGGGTAAATATGTTTGTTTATTTGTCAGTGGGGTTCTTTGCTCGGGATATTATTATTATTTTTTTTTTGTTTATTAAATATGATTTATACTAAATATGTAGTCACATTTCAAAATGATTCCTCATGTATTGTAATATTTTAAACTTGATTTATATTTTGGTGATGTAACTTATACTAGTGTAAGTACTATGAAAAAGTACTATTTCTTTGCTTTGATGTACACTACGTCTTTTTATATATATATTTTGTATATTATTTATATTATACTATAATTCTCATATGTATATTAGGATTTCTATTTAAATAAAGATCTATCTATCTATCCGAAACGATCGAAGTGTGCCGTACGAATTGAAAAGCCATGCATGTGTTTTTTCTGATGAAGTTTTTGAAAAATATGATCCAGGTCGAAAATTTTGACATGTAAAGAGAAAATCAGTTTTCCAAGTCCGGGTCTAATTTATCATTCATAGCAGGCCATCTTGTGGAGTGTCAGTAAGGGTAAGTTGGTGGTGAATTTCAGCCGATAACATCGAGACGTTCCTGAAATATCGTTCATCGATGTTTCACCCCGAATTCAAATAATGCCCTGTATTTCTGTAACAAGTTGGCAAAATATATATATTTTTTTATATATATCAACTCACCTTGAATATTGTATATGACTCACCCTGTATATCTCAGAAAATCGAAATTATACACAGTATATCTACTCTCAGCGTGGTTCAGTCACGGCACAGAGACGGTCACTCATTTTAAGAACTTATAAATAGTTAAATACTGTCTGTAAGTTTTTCGAGGAGGTGGTACATTCATTTTCCAGCTTTTTGTAGGATTTTCTCTCCTCGTTTCTAAAAAATTAAGAAGTTATTAAAAATTATTTCAATATATTTGTAGTAAGGACAGATTTCGTGATCTGCCCCAAAATGTCACTGCGCTTGAAATTAAACCTTTAGATATATAAAAGATGAATTCTCTATTTGTCAGTGACACCTTGTTTTTTAAAAATTTGGAAATACAAATATATTTAATAAGAATGAAACCTCTACTTATCTTGGCGGACGTTTCGGGAACGAATCTGCTCCCGTTCTCAACACAATTGAAATATTTTTCTCTTCGCACAATTATATATAAGACAGAAAATACAGTGAGATCGATTTTGACTCATACAAAACCGAAAAATGAACAATCATCAAAAAATTGTATTTAAAGTATACCATGTGTTTGTGGAAAATATTATACCGGTGAAACCAGCAGGCCTCTATCAGTAAGGATGAAAGAGCATAAGAACAAATGAAGAAAAGATCTACTGACAAATCAAAATTAGCTGAACATATCCTTACTGAAAATGGACAACATATGGCCGATTGGGGTAATATTAAGATCATAGGAAAAGAAAACAACAACCAAAAACGGAAAATCAAAGAGTCTGCTTGCATTCTCCTGAACGGAGACAATAATATTGCTTCTTGTTCAGTTGATATAGATAGAACTTGGCACCCACTTCTGAAAATTGAATATGGAAATGGAGAATTTAATATCAATTAATGAAAACACCTTGTAACCAGAATTCCTCCGTCTACCAAATTGTCACTTTTCAGTGTCAAAACCGACAACATATTGAAAAATTTTGCGAAGAGAAAAATATTTCAATTGTGTTGAGAACGGGAGCAGATTCGTTCCCAAAACGTCCACCAAGATTAGTAGAGGTTTTATTCTTATTGAATATATTTTTATTTCCAATTTTTTCAAAAACAAGGTGTCACTGACAAATAGAGAATTTCTCTTTCAGGTATCTTAAGGTTTATTTTCAAGCTCAGTGACATTTTGGGGCAGATCACGAAATCTGTCCTTACTACAAATATATTGAAATAATCTTCAATAACTTCTACTCTATTTTTTAGAAACGAGGAGAGAAAATCCCACAAAAAGCTGGAAAATGAATTATAAATAGTTCATGCAATATTATTATTATTATTATTATAGATTATTAGCTTTTCATCAGGGCTCTGATTATCTTACCTGTACCACTCAATGTCGAAGTTATCCACTTATGTCGCGAAGAAATATCACTTGAAAATCCATGGCTGGGGACGGTTTCACACTTTCTGGATAAACAAAAAGGTACGGCACAAATAAGAGACATGATAACAAATAATCGGAATGAAACTAACAAAAAAGTCAGAAACAGTGAAGCAAAATTACGTTAACGAAGTACAAACTGAATAAACGAAACGACAAAACTACTATACTAGGAACAGAACACAAAACTATAAACAAAAGGAATATTAGAACAATGAAAATAGAAAAAGAATGCAGTTTCAAGCAAAAACACGATACAAGACACGATTTCGATTTCACACGACAGCTTTTGACAGTTTGATTGTTGTTATATAACCACAAATTTCGAAAAACACGTGGGAATCATTTCGTCCTATACAGTAACGCTATCGGGTGATCATACACTCAACTTAGTGACAGATCAGACCAGAACATACAGCTTACTAGATTTTTTCTCCATATTTAGCCGACAATGGATAACAGTATTGTTAATCTTATTGAAAGAAAAACGCATCACCTTGGCCCTTCAGCACTTCCATAGTCCAAAATGTATTCATTCGTTGGGGTGAAGCGGGGTTGAGCGAGCTGAAAGCATTTTGTTTCGTTTTGTTTATCATAATAGGAGTTTCATAAGACGCTCTGCTTATAATATCACAAGACAATAAATCCTATAAAACGTGTGACATTTGCAATTTTTCAATGTTTCCTAAAAATGATGAATAAGAGTTGAATATTAAATATTTGTGTTGAACAAGTAACAAAAGATTATGATTGCTCATTTATCTGACGTTCGGCCGACAGGTTATTACTAATTCCAGTGACAAAAAGGTAATGGTTGAATATTGAAAGGGAACTGGTTTGATACGCATTTGGGTATCATAATGGCTTCATTATTGACGATAAACAGAAAATAGTATATTCTACAATGAGCCCCCGGAATGGTACAAATTTTTCAAATGATAATTCCGTGCGAGCTGTACACTATACTTTGTCTATGGCTGTATAATTCAATAATGTAACAAGTACACTGATCAACTCGTGAATCCTCAAATAGTACGCCGAACACTCTTGAGGTATCGCTACTCGTATCAAAAAGATCGTACGAGCGAAAACCAAAAACATTCTCTAAAAATTCAATAGTACTCACTTCAGTATAATGAGGAAAAATTTCGGTCGATTGCTTGAATCAAAATACTGACGTAAAGTTCAACTTCAGATTGTTTTTCATTCTGTACTAACTGTGTTCTGAGTTTATTCCTCAGTGGTTGTAATGACAACCAGCGAGGAATGAGAATTCGTGTAAAAACTGTTGCATCTACTGTGCGATAGAAAGTTGGGAAGAGTCATATATTTCATAACAGCCGTAGAAAAAGTTATTTTTCGTTGACCCAATATTCTGAGCTAGCAAAAAATGTTTCATTTGGCTAGAAGTGATTTTTTTGATGCCAGAGAATAGATTCAGATGTCAATTCAACCTTCAGATAACTAAAAGGGAAATTCTCTATTTTTCAGTGACACCTTGATTAAAAAAAAATTGAAGAACAGATATATTTTTAATGAAAATCAAAACTTCTACTTATTTTAGAGACTTTTCGGCAACGAGTCTGCCCCTGTTCAAGAATACAATTTTAAATTGATTTTTCAAAAAAGAAAGTTTTACTGACAAATAGAGAATTCCTCTTTCAGGTATCTGAAAGTTAAATCTGGAGCACAGTGATATTTTGGGGCAGATCAAAAAGGAGTGTTCAGCGAAGAACAGTGTTCTAATTGTGTTGAGAACGGGAGCAGATTCGTTCCCACTGAGATAAGTAGAAGTTTCATTCTACTTACATTCAAACAAGGTGTCACTGACAAATAGAGAATTTCTCGGTATCTAAAGGTTTAATTTCAAGCGCAGTGACATTTTGGGGCAGATCACAAAATCTGTCCTCACTACAAATATATTGAAATAACTTTCAATAACTTCTACTTAATTTTTTCAGAAACGAGGAGAGAAAATCACACAAAAAGCTGAAAAATGATCGTAAAAATATGTTTCGAGCTAGCTGGAAATAATTTTCAGCAAGCTGAAAGCAAATACGTACTAATTAGACAAAGTTATTCTTTAGTTGACTCAATTATCGGAGCGGACAAGAAATTTCAACCATATTGAGAAAATTTTTGGGCTGATATAAAAAATAAGTCTCTTAAGGCTAGAAATAATTTTTTGTTGTCCAAGAATGATTTTCCGCCTGAAAGGAAGTTTTATTTGACCGAGCTTGAAATGAATCTTAGCTATCAGCAGGGATTTTCAGCAAAAAAAATCAAGCTTGGTTGAAGAATTTTTCAATTGAGAAAAAATTTCCACCTGCATTAAATGATTCTTTGATCTCCAAAAATAATTTGCCAACTACTCAGTCGTTTTATATACAGGGTGATTCAATAAGAATGCAAATAAAAAATGGTAAATTAGTATCGCATCAGAAAAAGTGCCTGTAAATTTCCAGAGCAAGGTATATCGCACCATTACTTATATTATTAGGTAGATCATTCACATATAATAGAAATATTAGTGGACCGAGAACACTGCCTTGAGGTGTCCCAGTTGTTAGAAGGAATTTTTCGGACATTACATCATTCTGTTCCACCTGGAAATATCTATTTGTTAGGAAAGACACCATACTCCCAATGTTACCTCGAATATCAATGTTGAATAGCTTATCTGATACGAATTTAATATTCAAGGTGTCGAAGGCCTTACTCAAATCGAAAAGAGAAATAGAAATAGAAAATCTTTATTAAATAGGAAATCCTAATATACAAATACGTTACATAAATAAATTGAATACAAAATATATATTTAATTACCTAACTTAACCTATCCTAATGACAAAACACACACACACACCATTCACTATGACATACATACTTTTCTATTAGTACATGAATATAATAATAATAAAAAATACCTTTGATTATTTACCTAGATAATATTATTCCTAATATAATCAAGTAGCATTGATTTAAATGAATTGAGTGTTGAACATTCTTTTATGTGGTTTGGAAGTTTGTTGTATTTCAAAAGCCCAAGGTGAAATAAAGAATTCATGGTTTTACTATAATTGGTTCTCATTACATAGAAATCTCTATTGTTCCTAGTAGCATAGTTGTGTATTTGATAACAAAATGTTATATATTCTCCAAAGTAAGCAGGACATAAATTATGCAATATTTTAAAAATAAATACCATTGAAAAATAGAACAGTCTATCCTTTACAGATAACCAATTCAGTACATTCAGCATCAGTTGAGTAGGTGTATACCTGTTACATCTGAGAACAATACGCATACCTCTATTCTGAAGTTTTTGGAGAGTAGCAATATTATTATTACTCATTAAGTAGAGCAGGCTAGCACAGTATTCATAATGCGGTTGGATGATTGTTCTATAAACTGTTATAGACGCTTGTATACTTAAATGAGATGTCACTCTAGACAGGAAAAAAAGTTTTTTACTGATTTTTTTTGCAGCATAATTAAAATGATTATTTAATGACAGGGTATTATCAACCATGAATCCTAGGTATTTCATCTCTGTCACGACTTCAATTTTCTCATTATATATTTCTATATTAATCTGGTCTAAGTCAATTTGGTTATATTTATATTTAGATGTCATTATCATTGCTTTAGTTTTTTGCACATTCAGTTTTAATTTATTAATATTCAAATATTCTGATATGTTGTTCAAAGAGTTATTAATCTTTTCAACTGCCATATTTAGATTTTGGTCACTTGCAACTATTATAGTATCATCTGCGAAAAGACTTATAAACTCACATTCTTTGACGTAACTAATATCGTTCAAGTAGAGAATAAATAACAATGGTCCCAATACGCTACCCTGCGGTACTCCAGAGATTACTGATTTCTTTTGTGATATTACATCGTTTACCTTTGTTGATTGAAAGCGATTAGTAAGATAGTCTGTAAACCATTACATAACCAAAACATAACCGTCAAATCCATAATATTGCAGTTTCTTTATTAAAATTGAAATATCTATAGTTTCAAATGCCCTTTTGAAATCCAAAAAAACTATTACAATATATTTATCTTCGTCCATCAATAATTTCCATTTCGAAATTGTTGCTTGTAAGGCTGTTTCACAAGAGTGGTTTGCTCTAAATCCCGACTGATAATCCATTAGTAAATTATTATTCTTTATATAGTTATTAATTTGTGAGTATACTGCCATTTCAAGTAGTTTTTCCATACAGGGCAACGTATTGACTGGTCTAAAATTTTGAGCCTCTGTAGTGTTAATAATTTTTGGAATTGGTATAACTGTACTAGTTTTAAGTTGTTCTGGAAATTTACCAGTTTCAAGTGAAGTATTGATGAAATTCAAAATGACATGACCAATTACTTGAAATATACTTTTCAGAACCGTACCATTCATTACATCAGAATTGCATTTATCCTCTATTTCACATACCAAACTTTTCAGGTTGTTGAGAGTTAGTTTTTCAAAATGTGATATCGTACTTTCTATCTGAGGAAGTTCTGTAGCTGACCAAATTGCTGTGGGAATAATAGAAGATTTAATTTCTGTAATGCTATCAAGGAAATATATGTTGAAGTTCTCAGCCTTATCTACATCATCTTTTATTGAGATATTGTTACCATCTATATTAAATGTTATAATACTTGGAATTTCAGGATTATTAGGATGTATCAGTTTTTTCAATGTTTTCCACATTTTTTTTGGATTACTTATATTTGAATCTATTTTGTTTTCATACTATAGTTTTTTCTTTCTCTTAAGGGTATTCACTACTGCATTCCTACATTTCTTATAGTTCTCCCAATGTACTGTTTTTTCGTTTATATCAGTACTATTTCGAAAAGTGCGGTACGCTTCATTTCTATCATTGGTTAGATTAATTACCTCATAGTCAAACCATGGCAGATTATTGTATTTGCAGTTAGTGGTTTTTTGTGGCGATATTATATTCACATTTTGTTCCAGATTTTCTATAAAGTTCTTATAAATACAATCAACATCATTAGAACTAAGTGCCCAATCACATAATATTAGTTTATTATTCAATTCATCTAGATTATTCTGAGAGTAATTTCTGAAAGTTATTTTATTTATATTTCTGAATTGATTTTGGTTCTTGATAGTTATTGTTGTTATAGAATGATCTGTAATTTTTGGTGTTTCTTGAACTGTGCAGCTTATATTGGATGTATTTGTTAGAACATAATCAATTGTTGTGCTACTTGAGTTTGTTACTCTTGTCGGTTTCTCAATCAATTGTTCAACGCCTATAGAATTTATGAATGCTCTGAATTGTTTAACATACCTGTTATTTATTTCAAGGTATTGCATGTTGAAATCACCTACTAATATGCATTTATTTTGTGAGTCAAAAATATCCTCACTCCAATTTTCAAAATCATCTAAAAATACATCGCTATCAGAGCTTGGAGAGCGATATAAACCACCTATAAACCAATTCTCACCATGCATTTTCACCTTGAGAAATATTGACCAGTACACCCTATCAATTACAAACTTTTTTGAAATCTTGAAACTAATATCTTTTCTTACATATATAATAACTCCTCCTGTATATCTACTAGTTGAGTCACATCTTACTGTTTTGTAGTTGTTGATTTCAATCTCCATATCCTCAATATCTGTTGTGGTTCTTGCTTCACTAAGTATAATAATTGTCGGATTGTAGCATACTATTTCGGTAATTAGTTGATCCAAGTTAGCTATTATGCTTTGAATATTTAAGTATATTATATCGCAGCCATATGGTATATCAGGATACTCATTCAGTTTTTTTGTTTGTTTCGATGTTCTGTAATGTCTACGATTGTAGGAATATTGTTGATAAATCTTATCGTTTTACTTTTATCACCTTGATCAATAATTTCATTAAGTTTCTTCTTCACTGCAAAATAGTAATCTCTCTGCATCTTCGTTTGATCATTGTATATGCTTATTCCAGTAACCTGCGACTTCTTTTTATTCTTAAGAATTTTCATGGCCTCCTCAGCATTATCTAAAATCACTTTTAGCGGCCTATTCATTCCTTCAGAGAATTTTCCAAGACGAAAGACTTTTTTAATTTTCACCTCACTGCTGATACCTTGTAGAACACTTTCGACGTTGGTTGTATCTTCTTTTCCTCTATCTTGTTTATCCTGTCTTCTTGATTCTTGAATGTTCTCTACAATTACATTGGATGCCCTTATCTGTCTTTCCTGTATTTCTTGAATCATCTCAAAGTGGTCCACTTCCTGAGAGTTATTTTGATCACTCAATTTTTGTTTGAGTTGATTATTCTCATTTGTGAGCCTTTTTATGGTTTCCATCATTTCGTTCAATTTTCTGACCAGACTAGGTAATTGCTTGAAAGCATCCTTACAAGTCTGGCAAAAGTAAAATAATGTTCTCTTTTTTATTACTACAGCTCGGACTTCCGATGGAGCAAGACTCGTGCACTTTTCATGTGTTATATCACTACATCCATCACATACTACATAGTCTTTATCGCCAATTGGATCATCACATTTAGTACAAGTTTCATCCATTTCAAAATTTTATATCATCCTATATCCTACTACAATTTTTTTTATCCCTAAAATCATGTACTTGTTGTAGAAAGTTGAACGTTGCAGTTTCTGTCGAGTGCTTTTTTCTGAACCCATGTTGGCACTTTGTCATTATGTCGAAAGTTTCCAAATAATCATTTATAATCATTCAATTCTTGAGAATATAGAGATAACTGATATGGGACGATAATTCTCGATATTTTTATTGTCACTATTTTTAAGTATAGCAACAAGAACCGCAATTTTGAGCATGTCCGTATATTCTCCAGAGGAAATACATAAGTTTATAGTATATCCTATCATTTCAGATAATATATCTACGCATTATTTGATTATTTTTATGGAAACTTCTTCACATCCGGTACTTTCTTATTATATAAAGAGGCTATAACTTTTTTCACTTCGTCCCTAGTGACTGGTTAAAAAACATGGTTGCGTTAACATTTGGCATTGTAGTACAGCTTCCAGAATGGGAAATGTGTCTTGATTTTTTTCCTCAATTATTGTGGAGAAATACTCTCCAAATGTTTCCACGACTTCTTAGCTACTGATTATCTTATCATCATGACTTAGTACTATACATACATTTCTTTTCATAACTTTTTCGTTTTCATGATATTCCATAGAGTTTTGGTTTCATTACTAGAATCCTGAATTTTTTTAATGAAATGAATAATTTTTTCCTAGTGTATTTCATTCTCAACACCCTTCTTGGCTATTCTATAAGCAATGTTACTATTTTCGGAGTTTTCCTGTTTTTTTAGGTAATTTAAGTGCTCGAGATCATCAAATTTCTTTCAATGAAGTGGAAAGGGTGATTTTGTTTTTTTTATAATTAGTTTAACCTCCCGGTGTTGCCAACTTGATCAAAACCAAGAATATACAGAATTTAAGCATGAAAATAAAATATAAATAGATGTTAATAGCTACATAGTTCACAGTTTGATGCTCGAGAGACGATGGTCTCTAGTTATATTCGAAATTTCGAGCTAATCGTTATTATAAATTGTATTTCCAATTATTTTCGTATTTTTGTATTTTATGAAAAGTTAGGTGTGCGCAAATCTATGTGACCATGTTTGGTATCGAACTTGGTGTGAACACAGACATACATATACCTGTAATAAACAAAATGAAAATGAAATGAATAATACCTCATCTTGGTTCACACTTCATTTTCTTGGGGACAATAATTTTGTGGTTGCTCAAAACTCATTTTTCCGTTGATGCTTAATTGCCAGAAGCAAAAGGCATATTCAGCAAATACATTGTATTTCATAATTGGATAGTACTTATTTGAACTCATTCATTACGGCATACGTTTCGACTATATTTGTATGTCATACTCATAGTTTCTGATAGAGATAACAATTACTCTTTTATATGAACGCGGCTGACTAGAAACGTCACGAAGCTTTGACGTAAGTCTAGCTTCTAGCGGTAATACATGAAGAGGAACGACAACAGCATGATAATTACCTTACCAGTTTGAATGGGTTTTGCATAGGGCTTTAATTTGAATTCGAAAATAAAGCATGTTAGTTATCTTTGAGAATGAATGATGCCATTACATGATGTTTTTGTATGAGAATATCATTACGGAGGTGGTTTCAGTTGGAAATTCGATACGTGTGTACAACCCCATTTAGACTGATAATCAGTTCTAACTTCTAGATGAAAGGGTAATTTTTAGCTTGCTCGCCTTCAATCAACCTTAGGTATATAAAAAATACTCAAGGATCTTATCTACATATAAGTCAATTTCAGTTAGCTAGAAGTAATTTCTCAACCGGAAAATAACCTGCAAAAAATATCATATTTGGGAACTAAAAGTGGAAATGAGTGGGACTAAATAAGTGTTGACAATTTGAAGACAAATATATTTGAGAAACACCAAAATTTCTACTTATCTTAGTGGTGGACGTTACGGGAACAAATCTGCTCTCGTTTCCAACACAGTGGAATAGTTTTTCTTCGAAATCGTTCGGCTGCTTCATCTTTTGACACTAAATGGTGTCAATTTCTGTCTGACAAATCATGTGTGAATTTGCAGAATATAATGATAATAATAATAATAAATGGTCTTTATTCATCGAAGTTTCGGACTTTTACAAAGGAATATACAGAATAACGAGTTTACCTTGATGAAAGTGCGAAGTTCTGCTCAGGCTGCTTTTCAAATTAACCCAAAACCAGAAACTGACCAGAAAAAAATTATGTAAATAATTTGCATGGTTTTTATTGTTATGTCCTATTTCAATTTAGAAATTCCACTCATTCAACTGTTTTTCATGTCACTTTGTATCAACCCAATTGTTGCATCTATAGTTTTATAACGTAGAGCTCTGAGGATGGTAAAAAATTGCCGAAAAGCTATACAGGGTGTCCTTAAAAGGTCTTTACAAAAAGCTACCACATATTCTTCAGACCAAAACAATTCGATACAAGCAAACTTACCTCAGTAAAAAGTTGCTTAGTTTGGGCGCTAGACGGCTCTGAAGTTGAAATTTTCAAATCGATTTTGCTTCATAACTTTTGAACGGCTCATGAGATTTTTTTCAAATTTGGTACGTTGGCATAGACTCATCGGGCAATGAAACTCATATCATAATCATAATGAATATCATTCCATGGGCGTAGAACTTGATTTTTTCAGTAAATAAACATCTAAAACTCCTACGCCATTGGAAAAAAATTAGTTTAATATGAAATCTAAATTATTCAACTCATTCACTACAAAAAAGGTACTCTTGACAAAAGTCGATTCCTCTCATGGTTTCGACAAAATTTTAATTTTAGTGATTTAGAGCATAATTAATAATAAAACGATTAACAGATATTTCATAAAAATTGTTCAAAATGTTCACCATTTTCACGTATACAAAGATTTATACGGCGCAAAAAGTTGAAATGTACTCTTTGCATAACTTCTTCATCGCCTGTAAGATTATTCGTCGCCTGTTGGATACGTTGCCATAATTGTTCTACAGTATTCACAGGGGTCTTGTAAACCGTAGACTTGAGATAACCCCATACAAAATGATCCATCGGTGTTAAGTCTGGAGAACGTGGTGGCCAATTCACGGGTGCATCATTACCTCTACCTATCCATCTGTCTGGGTACTGTTGGTTTAAAAAATTCCTAACATCCACCGAAAAATGTGGTGGAGCTCCATCGTGCATAAACCACATATCTACCCGATGTTGGAGTGGTAAATCTTCCAACAAATTTGGCAACGTATTTCGTAGATGTTGTAAATACATGTCTCCTGTTAATCTTTGTGGAAGTATGAGGTTTGTATGGGGTTATCTCAAGTCTACGGTTTACAAGACCCCTGTGAATAATGTAGAACAATTATGGCAACGTATCCAACAGGCGACGAATAATCTTACAGGCGATGAAGAAGTTATGCAAAGAGTACATTTCAACTTTCTGCGTCGTATAAATCTTTGTATACGTGAAAATGGTGAACATTTTGAACAATTTTTATGAAATATCTGTTAATCGTTTTATTATTAATTATGCTCTGAATCACTAAAATTAAAATTTTGTCGAAACCATGAGAGGAATCGACTTTTGTCAAGAGTACCTTTTTTGTAGTGAATGAGTTGAATAATTTAGATTTCATATTGAAACTAATTTTTTTCCATTGGCGTAGGAGTTTTAGATGTTTATTTACTGAAAAAATCAAGTTCTACGCCCATGGAATGATATTCATTATGATTATGATATGAGTTTCATTGCCCGATGAGTCTATGCCAACGTACCAAATTTGAAAAAAATCTCATGAGCCGTTCAAAAGTTATGAAGCAAAATCGATTTGAAAATTTCAACTTCAGAGCCGTCTAGCGCCCAAACTAAGCAACTTTTTACTGAGGTAAGTTTGCTTGTATCGAATTGTTTTGGTCTGAAGAATATGTGGTAGCTTTTTGTAAAGACCTTTTAAGGACACCCTGTATAGTTGATCAAAATTATTGCTCCATTGAAACCAAAGAAACATATTTCCATAGCAGTAAAACATCAAGAATCCACCATCATATTATTATTATCACCTGAAACTGAGATTTTTTCAGATATTCGACTGGTCGAACTACCGGGGTAGTTCTCGACTCAGGAGACGGTGTTACCCATTCAGTGCCTATTTATGAAGGATTTGCTTTGCCACATAGTATTATGAGGTCAGATATCGCTGGCAGAGATGTCTCAAGATATCTGAGGTATGTTAGTGTGTAATGTATTCAAACTATTAAGTTCTAAAACAACTGGAATACCAGCACTAACGGGCTAGGCGATCGAAATTCGAACCTCGTTTGAGAATGGTTTGGATGCAAATCAGTTATATCTTTCTTTGTTCCAATTATTCATTTGTATAGATTGTTGAATTCGCGGCTCCGTTTGAATTGAAATATCATTCGGATTAATCAAAAAAAATATGAAATTATGAAAAGTTGTGTTGCATACAGATATCACAATGTGATGAAATCACATCGAATCATTCAATATTACCAGTTCATTTTTTTCTTTTAATTTCAAATGGGAAACTGAATGACATAACCTCTTTGACTTTTCAGATTACTGATAAAATGCCTCAATATTCTAAAACTATGGAGTGAAAGTTGTTGATTTAGTAAACTTTCAAGCAAATAACCATAGTGTAATATGCAGTAACTATTTCACAAAAGATTCATATTTAGAATCAATCCTGACAAAAAAACGTTCAAAACTTGATGTTGAACAAAGACAAATACGAGGAAAATCAGATAATAATTATAAATCAACATTTTTATATTGTTACAAAATGAATAATGAGTATCATCTCGTATCTCGTTTATTTTCAAGAAAATGATTCAATACATGCTGACAGTATAGCTGAACCACCTTTGTGATAGTAAATAATTTCAAATCAGTAGGAAATGTTACGAACAGGTGCCTGTAGCAGAATTATAAAAAAAAATAATGTCAAACTTTTTAAATAGGTACCTGAAATTCATTTTCCTGCTGAAAGTCATTATGTTTGAAGCCTGATAAAATGCCTTTAGGTAAGTCTTCATTTCATTCACTAAAAATGAAAATCTTGTTCACTCCATCAATAAGTTGGCGTTCGTTTTAAGGTTTGTGACACATAGCCGCTCCTTCTCAGAGTTTAAAATAGCCGCATTTCAGACTTCTTTTACATAGACCTTTCATAAAAGTTTCAGATTGCTGGTTGGTTGGTCGACAAAGTGTTATTTCTTTCACCTTGGAAAGAAAATCATTTTATTTGCCAACAAAATGGCTTACGTTGTGAAGTTTGTTATACATATGCTCTTCTTCAGTTTTCTCAGAATTTAAAAATTACGCACTCCCAAGTTATATCACATTTTAGATTTCTACTACATCGACCTTCCATGCTAAAATCTTCTCCTCCCCTACTCATCTCATCACTAAACTTAGTGATGAGAAGAGAAAACAATCCCTCATTTGCAGCTCTGACAACGGACGATGCTCGGTGATTTAGTACGGTGCAGTCATTCCAGTTGTTTATTATAATTAAGTGATTTGAACATGCCTAGCCAATTTTGTCACACAATCATCCTGTCAGATTGAACATCGTTTCTGTTTTATATAGATTGCTTCTGCGAAAAGAGGGCACAATCTTCAGAACAACTGCAGAATTCGAGTCAGTGAAGACCATCAAAGAAAAGGCTTGCTACTTGTCAAACAACCCATCGAAGGAAGAATCAGTCGAGACGGAACAGCTCAACTACACACTGCCGGATGGCAGTGTCATAAAAATCGGTCCTTCGAGGTTCAGGTGAAGCAAACTGAAAGTCTAAGATAGCTAGGGAAGAAACTTTGATGAAGGTGTTCTGTATGATTCTTTGTTCCATATTTCTTAATTTTATTCAAATTACGTTTTTGACTTCAGACACCAGTTTTTTGTCTATTTTCCGTTATCTCTTGTAGAATCAGGGAAATGTAGGGAAATGAATTATCTCTTGTAGAATCAGGGAAATGTAGGGAAATGAATGGGAATGTTGCCACTATTTTGTCCATTTTTTGCCGATTCATGACGTTTAACTTTCTATTCGGTAATTAAAGGTCGCACTCAATCTCAATACTCTTAACTATTGTTGAAACAACTGAAAAATAATTTGATGTTTCGCACAATTGAAGATAATGGGTTGCTTCACGGGAAAAATCAAGTTCTTACAAGGGTCGTATGAAAAGTCAGTGACTTTATGAATGAAAGAAGCAACATTCAGCAAATGGGTATTTTTTTTTCGACGTCATCTCCTGTTAGTTCGATGCGTTTGGTAAACCGTTTTTCCAATATGTTTAATCCTTCCAGTTGATAGGATTTCTCAAGGCACTCAAAATAACCTCGGTCATGTTAGCTTCCGGCCGGCCAGCTCCAAGCGGCACTTTTCCACCACCGGTCAATTTTTATTTTCGCATTGGTCTTCGTTTCGTACGACGCTCATTACTACTTCCTCTACTCATCTATAACATCCACGGATACGATGAATAATCTTCGTGTATTATTTCAAGTGCAAAATAATTGAAAATATTGTGGTCACCGTTATTCTAAGGGGCCAGCACAAAGGGTAGAAGACAGAGCTCGATTTCCCGTTATTCGATTGAATTTCCTGTTTTTTTTCCACCACAAAAAATTATCGGCCAAGGAAACAATCAATGGGGATGATCTTAGAGAGGTATATGTCGGATGCAAAGAATTTCAAGTTCCATTTGAAAGTGTTCGATTTCAAGTTATTCTATAGGATTATCTGATTTATTTTCTACAATGAAAAATGACCGGCCGAGAAAATTGATTAATGAGAATCTCAGAGGAGTATATGTTGAATGCAGAAGATTTTTTTAATTACATTATGCCAACCCCAAAGGGCCAGCTTCAAGGGTAGGAGTGTTCGATGTACAGCTGTTTGATAGGATGTCCTGAATTTTTTTCCGGCCGGCCAAGAAAATCGATCGATGGAAATCTTGGAGGAGTACATGTTTAATGCAGAGTATTGTTTTAGTTTCATTTTGTCAAGCCCAAAAGGCCAGCTTCATGGGTAGAAATAATAGATGTAGAGCTATTCGATAAGATTTTCTGAATTTTTCTTCTACCATGAAAAATTTTCAACTAAGAAAATCGATCAATGGGAATCTTAGAGGGGTACATGTTTAATGCAGAGTATTATTTTAGTTTCATTATGTCAAGCCCAAAGGGCCAGCTCCAAGGGTAGAAATGTTAGATGTACAGCTATTCGATAAGATTTCCTGAATTTTTTTCTACCATAAAAAATGCCGGCCCAAAAAAACGATCAATGGGAATCTTAGAGGAGTACATGTTTGGTGCAGAGGATTTTGTTAATTCCATCTGTGAACCCCACAGAGCAGCTCCAAAAAAACCGTAAAACCATAAAAAATTACCGGCCAAGGAAATCGATCGATGGAAATCTCATAGGGGTACATATTCAATGCAGAGGATTTTTTTTGTTTCATTATGTCAACCCCAAAGGGCCAGCTCCAAGGGTAGCAGTGTTCGATGTGAAAGCTATTCGATTGGATTTCCTGATTTTTTTTCTGCCATAAAAAATGACCGGCCAATAGAATCGATCGATGGAAATCTCATAGGGGTACATGTTTATAGCAGAGGATTTCTTTAGTTCCATTAGGTCAACTCCAAAAGGCCAGCTCCAAGGGTGGAAGTGTTCGACGTGAAAGCTACTCGATTGGATTTCCTGATTTTTTTTTACCATAAGAAATGACCGGCCAAGAAAATCGATCGATGGAAATCTCAGGGGGGTGCATGTTCCACGCAGAGGGATTTTTTAGTTCCATTATGTCAACCCCAAATGGCCGGCTCCAAGGGTAGCAGTGTTCGATGTGAAAGCTATGTCATTGGATTTCCTGAATTGTTTTCTACTATATTAAATGACCGGCCAAAAGAATCGATCGATGGAAATCTTAGGGGGTACATGTTCAACGCAGAGGAGTTTTTCAGTTCCATTATGTCAACCCCAAATGGCCGGCTCCAAGGGTAGCAGTGTTCGATGTGAAAGCTATTCCATTGGATCTCCTGAATTTTTTTCTACCATAAGAAATGACCGGCCAAGAAAATCGATCGATGGAAATCTTAGTGGGGTACATGTTCCACGCAGAGGGATTTTTTAATTCCATTATGTCAACCCCAAATGGCCGGATGCAAGGGTAGCAGTGTTCGATGTGAAAGCTATTCCATTGGATTTCCTAGATTTTTTTCTACTATAAAAAATGACTGGCCAAGAAAATCGATCAATGGGAATCTCCGAGGGGAACATATTCAATGCATAGTATTATTTAGTTTCATTATGTCAAGCCCAAAGGGCCAGCTCCAAAGGTAGAAATGTTAGATATGAAAGCTACTCTATTGGATTTCCTGAACTTTTTTCTACCAAAAAAAAACGACCGGCTAAGAAAATTGATCAATGTAAATCTTAGAGGGGTACATGTTCAATGCAGAGTATTTTTTTAGTTTCATTATGTCAACCCTAACGGGCCAGCTCCAAGGGTAGCAGTGTTTGATGAGAAAGCTATTCGATTGGATTTCCTGAATTTTTTCTGCCATAAAAAATGGCCGGACAAGGAAATTGATCAATGGAAATCTTATATCATCCCCATTGATTGTTTCCTTGGCCGGTAATTTTTGTGGTGGAAAAAAATCAGGAAATTCAATCGAATAACTGGAAATCGAACTCTGTCTTCTACCCTTTGTGCTGGCCCCTTAGAATAACGGTGAGCACAATATATTCCATTATTTTGCTCTTGGAATAATAAACGAAAATTATTCATTGTATCCGTGGATGTTATAGATGAGTAGAGGAAGTAGTAATGAGCTTCGTACGAAACGAAGACCAATGCGAAAATAAAAATTGACTGGTGGTGGAAAACTGCCGCTTGGAGCTGGCCGGCCGGGAGCTAACATGACCGAGGTCTCAAAATAGGCGTTTGTTTGTTTGTTTGTTCAGTTTGTTTCTTCATTCGACCCAAATCTCTTGCGCCCAGCCATTTCTCAAGATTTGGAAAC
This sequence comes from Gastrophysa polygoni, assembly GCA_963576655.1. Classification (NCBI taxonomy): domain Eukaryota; kingdom Metazoa; phylum Arthropoda; class Insecta; order Coleoptera; family Chrysomelidae; genus Gastrophysa; species Gastrophysa polygoni. The sequence goes on from OY755082.1 coordinate 33,947,126, forward strand.
AGAAAATAGTCGCAGGGTGCTAAATCTGGTGAATAAGCTGGATGAAGTAGAAATTTCTAGCCTAATTATTGAATCTTCCCATGATTACGACACACGTGTGCACCCGTGCATTATCTTGATGAAACAATACTTTTTTCTTCGTTTCTGCTTCAGAAAACAATCAAATTGGCCTGAAAGTTCTGAATGATATTAGCCAATATCATTCCATGAATTTTATCGACAATAATCTCTAAAGTAATGGAAAAAGCAATCAACATCGAGCTCATCCGATGTCTAGAGAGCTCAAGAATCGTGAACGACCGGCAATATGGCTTTCGTCACCAGAGGTCAACTGGAGATCTGCTTGCCTATGTGACACATAAGTGGCAGGTGTCAATAGAGAAACATGGGGAGTCTCTGGCTGTAGCCTTGGATATCTCCAAAGCATTTGACCGAGTTTGGCACCAAGGCCTCCTAGCGAAACTTCCGTCATATGGTTTGCCGCCCCAACTGTGTCTTTTAATATCGAGTTTTCTTGCAGATAGATCACTCTACGTGGTGGTAGACGGGGTCTCGTCTGATACAATGACGATCAATGCTGGTGTTCCACAAGGCTCTGTCTTGGCACAAACTTTGTTTTTGCTCCACATCAATGATTTGTTGAATGTGACCTCCAGCCCAGTTCATAGCTTTGCGGATGATAGTACACTCCATTCCGCCTTTTCCTCTAGAGCCCCTATATCATCCAATGAGGCCAGAGGTGCAAGGCGAAGACAGGTCGATGCTTTAAATGAGGATCTGACAAGAATTCTGAAATGGGGATCTGAGAATCTAGTACAGTTCAATGCAACTAAAACTCAAGCTTGTATGTTCACCAAGAAGGCTGATCACACAATGCCCAATTTGATGATGTCGGTTACCACTGTTCCTATGAGGTCGTCAATATTCATGCTGGGTGTCACCACCAACAGTGCTCTCTCATGGGACGATCATGTGAGGTCCACTGCGAAAACTGCTTCACAAAAACTCGGTTTTCTTTTCCGTGCGAAGAGATACTTCACATCCCAGCAACTGCTTATGATCTACAAAGCACAAATTCGACCTGTCCTGGAGTACTGTTCACATGTTTGGAGCTCAGCCCCCAAACATACGCTTAAGCTCAATTCAGAAGAGAGCTATTCGCCTAGTCGATGACACAACACTCACCAAATCATTGACCTCTCTAGATCATCGTAGAAAGGTCGGCGATCTTTGCCTTTTTTATAGGTACTTTCACGGTCGGTGCTCAACGGAAATATCATCTATTATGCCACCACGCGCGATTCCTAGTAGACAAACCAGACGAGCTCAAGCTGGTCACCCCTACACTGTCAGGCTCGAGACCTGTCGAACATCGCTATACCAAGCATCATTCATCAATAGAACGGCAAAGTTGTGGAATTCTTTGCCTAGTGAAGTCTTTCCTGATGCTTACAACCTCCAAACATTCAAGAAAAATTCCAACACCTTCCTACTCTCCCAAAATTTCACCGCTGGCTAACACGATGTTCCTCGAACATCATAGGTTTCCCTTTCGTGTTGTCCACAGATAAAAAAAAAAAAAAAATCCTGATGTGACGACCTTTCTGGGCGATCTAAACTTTCGGCGTCACATGTGCTGGTACGACCACAAAGTTACTCAGTGAACCAATTCTTAACAATTAGAATTGATGGTTCTTCCTTGGTTTCGGTGATGTTTTTTCACGCAGAAAATAATCCTTAATCGAGACAAGAAATTCCTTTTTTTATTTCCGTTCGATGTTGCCTGGTTTCAATAACTGTCAAAAACAAACTAAGTGGTGCAGCTCGCTCAGAATTTGACAGCAGTCTAATAATAGATGATAGTTGACAGGAGCAGTGTTGCATTCAAAGTTACTGCGCGGAAAATTCAGAAAATCACCGACTTATCAAACAGCCCCTGCGTTATAAGGTCTATAAGGTAATCAGAATTACAGGATTCGAAAAGGGATGATGTTAATCAAGTGTGATAAAAATCAAAGATTTCATAGGAAGTTACTTCAAAGACGTGTCAGAGAAATTTAAACAGATGAATGAGAATTAAGATGATTGGAATAGCTAGATAACCAATTAATTTTCTTTTTGTAAATGCCGTTCTTGACATTGATTTGCCCATCAGACGCCTCAATATCCATTTGATGATATTTCATTGTTTATTTGGTTATGGGCGAATGAACTATTAATACTTTTTATTTTTGTTACATCATAATACTAATAATAGGTATTTACACGAACACTTAATTCAATATTCAATATTTTTCAATTTTAACGCCTATAAATCATAAATAAGTCACAATGAACTAATATGGTGTATTTGTTTTCAGTGGGGTGAGATAAATCGTGGAAACCATCCATACTCATAGTAACGCAGTATTTTTCAAAAGCAATAACAAAATCCAAGTCGGTCATTCACGAAAACACATTTATCGATGTTGTAACTAGTTTCGGCACTCGGCCATCTTCAGACTCAAAATGTTGAAAATGTATTTGAAAGTAGACAATAGGTATTCATGAAAATATGTATTCCGGTGAGATTTCAATCTCCTCCAATTTATTTCTGATATCCACCGACCTCATGCTAACAGTGGTTTAATTATCATACTTCACTCTATCGTATTAGTTATCACATCAATTGTGGAAAATCGTCTGGAAATCAGAAAATTTCAATCGAATTACCAAAATCTAGTGGATTAACAAAGAGCTTTCGCATTTAGGGCTCCCGAGATTCTGTTCAAGCCAGACATCGTCGGTGAAGAGTTCGAAGGGCTGCACGAGGTGTTGGTTTTCTCTATTCAAAAATCGGACCTGGATCTGCGGAAAGTGTTGTTCAAGAACATCGTTCTGTCGGGCGGTTCGACGTTGTTCAAGGGCTTCGGCGATAGGCTGCTCTCCGAGATCAAGAAGATATCACCCAAAGAAACGCAAATCAAGGTAATAGGGATTATTTCTTGGTCGTGCTTGGGTCGTTAGATATAATGATATCGATGGAATTAATGTCTGAGCGCGAAAAAACAAATACCAATAGATGCATGTAGGCGACAAAAATAATAGGGATAGATTAATGGAGGGATGAAAATCAGTAGGCATAATACCATGATAGCATGATAATATCATGAACGATGGTAAAAAATATTTGTACAGATGGATGATCGCGAAAAAAGTAGTAATGAATGATGGGCGAACAATTCTATTGATGAATGAATGATCGCGAAAAATGCGTGGTAAATGGCTACAGGCCAGAAAATTACTACAGGTAAATGAAGTAAGTCAAGGTAGTAGCGTGAACTGTTTGCAGGCATTGTATGATTATGGAAAAATAATGTCTGAATGTGAAAAAAGGGGCGATAAATGAATGATTCCAAAATAGCAGTGATATTATAGCGGTGAACAATCGAAATAATGGAAATGCAATGTATGATCAAGTCAATGATAGCTCGCCAAAAATGCTAGCGATAAATGAATGTGGTAGTTGAATAATTCGAAAGCGAGAACGTTTAAAAAAAATGATTAATTTGCTTGAAAAATACATTGTTTGTCTCTGACAAGAGTTACAATTGAAAGATTCAAGAACCAATCTTTCCTGAAATACTGCTTACTTCGCGAAGCTGTATCTGCATATTCCGTGAGAACGGCAAATCCGTGGGAATGATCGGCATATAACTCCTCCCTCCTTAGGACGAGTAAATAAGGGAGTTATTTTGTCGGGTTGGAACCGCTTGTGCTTTCTGGCTCCCTTCTTTGTTCTGTTTCCTTTTTGACTCCAAATCGAATTCGAGACATCGAATTTTCCTGTCAAATTTCTTCTTCAGTTTGATTGATAATACCAGAATTATTGTTGAAAAGATCAAAAGCAGGAGAATGCTAAAGATTATGGTACTTCCATAGAAAATCGAAAATCCATCGAAAAAATTCTCAATTGGTATCAATTGTTCCATCAAATTGTTGATTTTGTAAATCTCTTCTAGATTGAGATTAAAATTTGGTGTTTCGTATACTTTTAGTGTCCTCATCTTGTCGGTTTTGAGTTTTGGTAAAATAAGTGGTTTGTCCTGATGAATTCTGATGTCATCAATAACCGTTATTTAGTTCACATGAAATTCGCAGGTTTTTGGACTTTTGATGAGAGTGGGAAGATTTATTTCCACGTAACGGTCAGTTTTGTATTTCGAAAATACCCTTGCCTCTTGGGTGACTTATTCGATGATAGATTCTGCTGAGATTATTTGGAGTGGTTGGCAATGTTCATTTTCTTCGTAGTAGTCCTCGATTCAGTAATACTTCTCCAGTTATGGACATGGGACTGATTCAAACTGATTGTTCTAAACTGTTTGTGTCCAATTGGGGTATTTGAGGATGATAGTATGGTGGATTTGTATGTACAAACATTAATAAAATGGAAACAGCTCTGAATTTTTAATTTAGATATGAATCAGTAATTGAATATTTTTTTGAAAGAAAATCAGAGATTATTTGCTTGGGTGATCCAAAGATATCAGAGTAATCGATATTGGCAATAATAATTCTTGGTTTGCCTTATCACATCCGGAGGCAAATTTCAAATACTGATATGAAAGATGAAGTTGAATTATTGAATGCTTCAAAAGGTGCTAAATTAGTAGTTTGGTAATTATTCGAGAAGAAGTCAAAGGAGTATTGTAGAATAGAGTATAAGTTTGGATATACAGGGTGTAACTAAATATAAGTGTAAAACATTCACGGGGTTATTTCTCATCAAAAAGATAGGATCTTTCATGTAACAATTTGTTTAACAATTTTTTTACAAGCACTAAAAAAGTTACAGTATTGAAATTAACCCAGTTTCAGTCTTGTTCATCTCCCTTCAATCATTTAATGCAGGTAGTAAATACAAAATAACAATAAATCCAGTTTGCATTTATGACGATGTATCTCTGTAGTTGTTCGTAAAATAATGTTTTGCTGCGGGCTGGTTTATTTTGAAACAGGCTATCGGAAATAAATTTTAAACAAACATCAAGACAAAAAGTTACATTTTCCACCCCTTACAACCATGGGGTAAACCAAATGAAATACTGGCTGAGTGTCTTTTTGGAAGTAGAAAATGTCAGGTTAATCTCAATACTGTACCCCCACTGTACCCCCTTTACCCCCTTTAAGGGTCTGTATCTCAACATGGGATGCTCCAATGAAGTTATTTTATATGAAAGATCCTATCTTTTTTTCAATGAGGAATCACTCCCTTAAATGTTTCACACTTATTTAGTTACACCCTGTATAATATAAGAGTGATATTGTTGCTATAGATATGAAGAAGAAAGAATTAAATCATCACCCATGTAATTGCATCGAATTATTTGATACAATGATCACAACATATATCGATATAGTCTGAGAATGTTTGTTCACAATTTATAATTTTCCTCCCCCTAATATTATAGGTAGGATAGGATTATTAATGATCAATCAAGTAAATTGGATATCTTCATCGTTACAATGTACTGGGGGTAAGTGAAGTAGAAGGTATAGTGACTTCATTTTTGTTTTTTTTCTGTAACAAATTTCATTCATTATTATCAGGATTCGTAGCAATAATTTTGTGATAGGTTGGTTTCCAGTTCGATTCCCGTGTCTTTGGCTATATTTTTTTTTTCTCTTTAATCTTTAATTTCGGATTATCTTTGTACTACTGTTTGTACTGTATGTTTTGTGAAGACGGGGGGGGGGGGGGTCAACTCGATTTTCGTTCGTCTTTTCAATATTTGTTCATTCAGTTTTTTCGTTCGACTCTTGTATCAACTGATAGAATTTTTGGTAATTGTTTTCATTGTTTTGAATATAGTCAAAGACGATGATGTGATCGTTTATGTCCAATGGATCCGTACTTTTGATGAGACCTGTCACTACTTCAAAAGAAGTGTATTTGGTAACACTATGAATTGAGTTGATATAACCGAGAACTGCACGTTTCATTAACTGTCCGGCAGAGTAGAAATCACCTTAATTTTTCAAACACCTATAATGTTCGATTAATGTCGAATGAAGCATTTCGCCAGGGGAATTCGAGTTACTGTCACACTGTGTTGAGTTGATACAACCGAGAACTGCGTTTCGTCAACTGTTCGGCAGAGTAGAAATTACCTTCATTTTTCAAACACCTATAATGTTCGATTAGTGTCGAATGAAGCATTTCCACAGTGGAATTCGAGTTACTGTCACCCCTACACTGTCAGGCTCGAGACTTGTAGAACATCGCTTTACCAAGCATCATTCATCAATAGAACGGCAAAGTTGTGGAATTCTTTGCCTATTGAAGTCTTTCCCTTTCGTGTTGTCAATGGAATAAAAAAAATGTTCTAGATCTTGATTTTTAAATTCTGTGTCTGAATCAGTGGTTATTTTTTGAGGTAGACCATAGTGACTGATGAAATTCCTGAGATTTTCAACTACAGAGACTCCAGTTACTGTATCATATGTTGGTCGCACCCTGTATATGAATACAGGAGACAGGGACGTCTGACAAGGATCAGTCAGCCAGAGGAGAGGAACTTGTCATGAATGATAAAATTATTGTTCATAATTAATGATTAGAAATTTTAGAAATTTTGTCCATGTGTGTTCAAATGCTTTTGAAGTGGTAGGAGTGAGATTGAATTTTATTATTGGTTTATAAAACCTAGATCTAACGGATGGTTCGTTGATAATTGATTGCTTCTCTTCACGTGGTCAAACTCAAGTGGTCGCTTTTTGATCACCTAATGTCAATTAAAAACGTTGGGCAATGAACGATTTTGAAATATGCATTTTTGAATAAATTTTGAACAGTGTCACTGAAGATTCTCAACAAGGTAGGAGTTTTGAAATGCAGGGCATATGTTTGTTTTGGATTGATATGATCCTTTAGAAGCTTGACAATGTTATCGATCATGTTTTTGTCCAGCATTGTGACGTACAATCGAGAATATCCAAAAATTTCCTCTCTTCTATACTGAGTTCTATCTATGTCACCAATGGCTATGATAATCTGATTTTTATTATTAAGTATTCACTGCTCGTTTCAAAATGGGTATTGAACATACAACATATATGTCTTTGAAGAAAGCGTGAATTCGTCGACGTCACCGGGATTATTTTGAATCGAAAAGGTCTCGAGGGCGTTCAAAACGATATTTTGAGGGTTCCTAGAAAAGGCGTCGGCTGCTTGATTGAATTTAACTTCTTTATTTTTATCTTTATTTATTTAATTGTTCATACGCTGTTCTACAGGTTACACCCAACTACAGAACAGAAATATAAGTTACAGTTACAGTACACTATAAAAATTCAAAAAATAACATATAATACAATCAGAATCAACCGAAATAATAGGATTTAATCGCAGAGATTGAACACTTGAAAATATCAAGCTGACAACTCGCAGAATTACATTTGAAACACATATTATGCAGCGGAGAGTATTTTAAAATATCTGTTCGTGGTGTTGGTAGATAAAACGTATTATCTACTCTAGATGATGGTCTAGGTACATTGAAATTGAGAATTTGCAGAATATGCGGGTAAATAATTAGGTTAATGAGTTTGAACGGAAAAATTGTGGACAATAATGCGTCATGGGGAAAGCCAATTGGTGGACATATGTTGTCCGATCTATAGGAGAGGAGTTTGAGAAAACGTCGCTGAACCGATTCAACCTTATCAATATATAACTGATGAGATGGGTTCCAAATTATGGATGCGTATTCTAATTTCGATCTGACAAAAGCATAGCATAACGTTTTCGATGTAGATGGGTCGGAAAAATCTTTCTAGATGCGCGCAATGAAACCGTACATTCTATTTGCAGCAGACAAAGTGGCTTCAATATGAGGTACAAAAGACAATTTTGTGTAAAAAACAACACCTAGATCTGTGTATGTGACAGGCCGTTGGAGTGGAATATCGTGACCGGTTTTTTCAATGTGAATGTCACTACATTTCATTTATTTGCATCAAGGGGAAGTTCATTACGGAAGCACCATTGCTCGATGCGTTTCAAGTTTAGGGACAGCTCAAGACAGTCTTCGATCCCATTTATTTCAGAAAATAATTTCAGGTCATCCGCGTAAATAAAGCAGTTGAGATCAATCACCTCAACTATGGCTTCCGGGGGAATGCCTTGGACTGGTTCAGTTCGTACCTTACAGACCGAAAGCAAAAAATATCATTAGGTTCGTATAGTTCAGAGATAAAAACAATTGTACGAGGAGTTCCTCAAGGGTCGGTCTTGGGCACTATATTCTTTTTGCTCTATGTAAATGGTAAGTCTCTTCTGGATATATCTGGAAGGTTCTCACTGTTTGCAGATGACACTAATGTTTCTTGGCACAATGTAGATCGTGCTACCCTGGTCCAATCCATTACAACAGATTTAGGAAAAATTAAAAGGTGGTGTGATGCGAATATGCTATCAATTAACATTTGGAAAACAAATCTGATAACATTTAAGTGGGACGTAGAATTGGAATTAGATCAGATAACTCTAGGATCTCAATTGATTACGAGCAAACCTGTTACAAAATTCCTAGGCATACACATTGATAGTACTTTGAAATTTGAGTCCCATATAACAGCTCTAAAAAAGGAACTGTCATCAGGTTGTTATGTTGTCAATGTTATTTCCCGTGAACTTGGGCTGTCAGCTTCACTAACTGCCGATTACTCGTTCATTGAGGCTCATTCACGGTATGGAATTCCATTCTGGGGGAATCGCAATCAAACTCTGTTGCAAAGTATATTCGTGCTGCAGAAACGTGCACTGAGATTTATATTCAAAGTCAAGATGCGAGAATCGTGCCGCCCGATTTTCTCCAGATACAAAATTTTGACACTAATAGAAATCTTCATTCTAGAGACGACTTGTTCATTGCATAAATACAGAAGTAACTTCTCTCTGATTTACCGAAGTAAGCAGGTGTACAATCATCTATCAACGGAAATTACAAGTATAAATGATATGAAGCACTTCAAAAATAACGTTAAAAAACTTCTCAAAGGGAAATGTTTTTATACCTTAGAGGAATACTATGCTTATAGGTTCTAGTCATTCCATGAAAAGAGAACTGTGGTATATTTTCTTGTTTTTTATAATTGTATACCTACATATTGTTGGTCAGCCACGTCAATACGTAAATGTGTTTCGTCTTTTATATTATTTTATTTTATTCAAAAATTTATTTCTTACTGCAGGTATATATATTGCATATTAGATTTGATTTGATATATGTCGTTTATGAAAGCGTTGAAGAGAATTGGACCAAGGTTGCTGCCTTGAGGGACACCTGAGGTACCTGCATATTCTATAGATTTGAAGCCATTGAAAATGACATACTGACGCCTGTCAGTGAAGTACGACACGAAGAGTTCGATGAGTGTCTGTTACCTGTACAGTTTTATAGTAGTATTCCATGTTCAAGTTTGTTTCGAGAAGTCTGTATATATGACATCGGTTTGGGATCTCCTATCAGTTGTCTCTGCAAAAAAATGAGTGATGTCAAGATATATTTATATAATCAAGTTCCTCTATTTTCAGACGCCATCGGCCTAATCTGGAAACTGATTCCATCAATGAAGGTAGCCATGATCTGAAAAAAACGCGAACTTTTGGCCAAACAAATAAGGTCGGAAATATCAACAACACCAAGCAATAGCAAGAAGTTTGTCTTCACTTCTGCCGAGTTCAGTGTCCAGGATGCATAACAAATTGTTTTTTTAAAATCGGGATATGCGAGGACAGGTTCTGATGTGAGGATAGATTTACAAATATGAAAACACTCTATGAATTCAGTGGTATGAATTACTTTTTCATTTTTTTTTGAGACTCTTTGTCATTAGTTTTGTTATTTTGGCTAAGTTTCTGATAAATTTTCAGTAATATCCCAATAGACCTATAAATGATTCGATGTCTTCCTGAATTTTTGGAACTGAGAAATTTTAAAATGGGCTTATTTTATGGGATCGGGTTTGAAAGCTTCTGGTGTTATTACATGCCCTAAAAATGTGAAATCCTTTGGATTGATTAGTTTCTGCGATGTTACAGAAATTGTTTCATTTGTGGTGGTCTGAAATTCAATAAGGGCGTACATTTTTTTCTTAATTGTCAGTACTTGTGGAACAAGTTTACAGAGTTTATTGATAGTACCTTGGATTATGTGAATTTCTTCATCGTGTACATCGACAGGTACAGTTTTCTCTGAATTGTCTGAATTCAAATGGGGTATTGATATAATTTTGTATCAGTTGAATCAATATTCAAATTCATATCCAAGGATCTGTTATCCCTAATACGCCGTCAAGATTATCATGGAAGTTGAATAAAAAGGAAGTTGAGGAATTATTGCTTGGTATCTTGCTTTCTGACTTCCTATGGCAGTTTTGATTATTTTTTCAGCTTGATATACTTCATTTGGGTAGAATTTTTCGATAATCGAATGTTTGATGATTAATTTGAATCTACCTTATCTATAAGTATCTATAAGTCAATAGGTCTTTTTGGCTGTTTGGTTGAAATTTCCTGGTTTCGCGGAGTTGATATCGTCATTGTTTGGTCTTGGGAGTATGGTGGCTGATTATCGATACTTCAACATATGAATTCTGAATCAAGATATTCACCTTCGGGGTAGTATGCGGCTTTGGCGTAACTGGTATTTTCATAGAACATCCAATTTTGATCGGGAATAGGGGTTTCGTATTCATTCAAAAATAATTCTTCGAATACAAAATTTTGTTTCTGATTGAATTGGAGAATCCCCTATCATATTGGAAGTTCTTTGAGTATTGATTTCTGAAATTTCGTGTAGGTTGTTGATTTTGCTAAGGAAAAGACATTCTAGTAGGGTTTCTAGAGGTCTTTGGCATTGGCTCTGGTTCAGATAATTGATTTGTCGGAATTTGTATTGGCTTGAATACGTTTTGTGGGGGACCAAAAACTTCTCGATTGGTAGGGTAATTCTGAGGGGGCTGTGGTCTCAGAAATTTGGGTTTGAGTAGTTTGTATTAGTTTGGAAATTGTCTTTGAAAGTGATAGTTAGACGCTATTCGTTTTAACTTAGGGAGTGAATTCCTGTCTGTTCTTCGGATTATTGAATTTTATCTTGTTATATTCCTGAAAACTACCATACATGTTTTCAAAATTTTCATATTCGTTCATATAATATGCTATTGTGTCTTCTAAGGAAGCGGGTTTCTTGAGACCTACCAAATTCTCCTGAATATATTCAAGAATGTGATCGTTCAATGATTGATCGTTAGAAACTGCATAGGAAATGAATTAAGTATAACACCTATCAATAAATTTATTCAATGCGTTACTATCGTCATCGAACGGTTTAATGTTATCGATTCTAGATTTGAAAAGATTCCAGTTAATTTGGGCAGGTTGTATTTGTTGCCCTTTGGTCATAATGGATGCTAATAAATTTGTCTTTCCAATAAAATCCACTGAAAGTTGAAATTTCCTCAAATAATAAACTGCTTAGCCTATTTAAGATATCAATTTCAGTCACAAATTGATTTTCTTCATTCTGATTTGATTTGAGACAATTCCTAAAGTGTTTCATCTATCATAGACAGCAATTTGTTCTCGATGATCAGCACTAAATATTTTCACCAAAGTCCTTATTCAGGCAGTTCGATGAGGGCAAAAAAGAATATTTTGCACTCACAGCGTCTCGTTCAAATCTATGCTGAAGGTGTTGAAACTGCACGATGCGGAAAAAGTTCCTTCAACGCACTGCACAAATCCTACCATCTGTGCCAGTTAAATATTTCGAAAGCGAGAACGACTCTTAAAAAAGATTCATTCTGCTTGAAAATACAGTTCGACTGACAGATCTCTGACGAGAGATACAAATAAAATGATGAAAAATGTATGTTTGAGATCTGCTGTCAGAGAGAAATAATGCTGATCTGCATGTTCCGTGAGAACGGCAAATCGTGGGAATGATTGGCATATATAACAAATGTCAAAGTTTTTTTTGTCTTTTAAATATAGCCGGATTCAAAAATGAAAAAAAAAACAATCAATTTGAAAAACACTACCTGAAAAATTTCAAACAATGAAGTTGATATTTCAATAAGCTATGGTACTAGCTTGTAGTGTTTTTCAAACAATTATTTTTTTGTAATCGCATGACAAATGGTGGCGTTTTTTTATAAGATATAATAGTATATAGATATAATAATTTTATAAGATATGTCTGTATGGATATGACACAATATTCTGTGATAATTTTCATTTTCCATTCATTTCAGGATCATTATTAGTTGAATTATTCTTTCTGATGTATCTGACTGAAATCAAAATTTAAGTTTCAGTACAGTACTGTACTTACAGTATTTGTTTTTTCAGATATCGGCTCCCCAAGAGAGGTTATACTCCACCTGGATAGGGGGTTCCATTTTAGCGTCATTAGACACCTTCAAGAAAATGTGGGTTTCCAAAAGAGAATTTGATGAAGAAGGTCAAAGGGCTATACATAGGAAGACATTTTAGTTCGTTAATAAGAAAAAATATATTTATTACTTCTTATTCAGTTTTGTGATATAAGCTTCTTTTTTCCACTTTTTTATGATTATTGTACAGTTGAACAATCGATAACAAAGAGGTACAGATAGTGAATTGACAACCTGTGGAATAAAAACATTCAAATAGGAAAAATCAATTGATTGACTGATATTATATCGACAATATTTTTTTCTCCCGATCATATTTTGTTTTTTGCTTTAGAAATCTGATGATCATATGATCGATATCCAGGTTTATATAAATCATATTATGGGGTATGATGAATGTTTTTCCTCATACACTAATCGTATAAAATACATTGTTTAATCTGCAGCTGATCTTCGAAATATGTATGTGAATAATAATTATCACAATAAAATGTAGATATTTTTGAGCATTGAATTTGAAATTCGAAAAGGTGAAAATATCTTTTCAGCACTTTCTGTCGAGTTTCCACAGAAAAAACTATTCAAGCTTAAATAATAATTTCTAATTTATATTTTTTATTGAATAAAACCTAAACAACTGTGCTTGTTTTTGTCTCTATATTGGGTTCTAAAGAGAGAGAGAGAGAGAGAGCGCCAAAACTGCTGTAATTCTTTTTTTTATGATTCCAACAACAAAAAGGAGTTGAAACAAAGAACCCCCGCACCGCATCAATGGGAAATTGGCTTTCTGTGAATTTGCCCTATATTTGACATTTTTAGAACTCGTGATACTGATCAAATGTCTCCATTGCACCAATGCTCCAAATTCAATAGTTTAGATTATACAGGGTGCTAAAGTAGACTTTTCAAATATTCAAAGTTGTCATTATTAAGATATCAGTCCCACAATCAAAGATATGGTATATATTCTCTACTAGTTCGAGCTCAGAAATAGAAGGAATTGAAACGACCAGAAGAAAGAGACAGCGATGAAAAATCACATGACTGTTATTGTCATGCCATTGTATTGAGAAATATGACATTTTCAGATTTTTTCATTAGAATCAAGTAAATAGTGTAAGAATATTCACCTAACAACAACTTGTTGAAAATTGTCAAATATTCATAGTTTGTTGAGATCATCAAGTCAAGGAAGGATTTTAAAACTTTGTTCGAAATGGTGTTATCCTGTTCAGCCTATGATTATACTCATGGATTCAAAAAATATCAGAATGTATCATTTCGTAGCTTAAATGATCGAATAATGTTGAATGAATTTTGAATAGACACTTGTTTGCGCCTAGAAGAAGGCGGAGGAGTCCGACCGATGAAACAGCAACCGAAAGAGTGGCAAACAGCAGGGATCAGCCGAATGTTGGCAAAATCGCACCTTTCTTTGTTGAACATCCGTAATCGATAGCTCTTTCTTTTTCTTATGTTCGTTTTAATGCTCCTCGTAAGTCGATGGGGCAAGGGTGCATCTAGTAGAGATATACAGGGTGTCCCTGCGGAAACTTCATTGATCAATATATAGAAAACTATAAGTAGGGCGATTATGAAAATTTGCTGGCTTACTACTGTTGATGGGGGCAATTCGGCTGAGATATTTTCAAGGTGGCATTTTCGGTTGTACTGGAAGTTGATATCAACTTGCTTATTTCAAATGGGACACCCTATATATTATTTCATTTTGTATTCAACGAAGAAATCTATACAAACTCCATGCAACGTTGTACAAAACACTGGTGCAATCACTGGTCGTGTTTTGTTTCGTCAAAAACGCTAACGCCATTTTCCGATGAAATGACCTAATAGAAACTCTCCAGAAGATGGTGACATTTTTACAGATTTCTGTACAAATAGTTGATGTTGAGATTGTAATTATGTAGTTCATTAATTGAGAAGTAACCTAAATCAACATTTTTATAACACTGATTGTGCAATTATCATCAATACTGATTTTGTTTCCATATACAACAATAACTGACATTTGAGCATTTTCCGCTATAAGGAATAAAATGCTGTTATCAAGTTAGTTGTACGTAGAGTTTTGGTTGAAGAAGTTAGATAGGCAAATGAGCAGAATAGCTCCACCAGTGATCTGTACATCGTTCTCCATGCATAATGTCCTATACCTGAGTCTAGCCGTTTTCGACATATTTTGAATTTTATGTCAGAAATGAAGTTTTGCAGGCCTGAACATTACCATCAATTTCTCCTATATGAAATCTACAATTATTCTATTTGGATTTTTTTCCTCGTAGACAGAGATCTACTCCAGTGTACTTTTTTTCACAATAAATAAATACAGGGTGATCATAAACTATCATTGAGAATTACTTTGGAAAAATCGTTGAAAGTTTTTTTTTTCAAATGGAAACCCTCTATTTTTATAATTTCATTTCATTCAGCATTAAAAATGAGGGTAATTTTCTATTCCAGAAATTTGTAGCTCTCGAAACAATATACGATAACATCTCTCTGTTCCAGAAAATGGCGTATTCTCAGTTGGCCATGGTGCCCGTGGTCGTGTTAAAAACATTCAAGTGTCCACGGAAATATCAGTAATAACAATCATGTCAGCTCGTTTGAATCATTCAAACGAAGATTACTTGAATCTATTCATCATTTATGGCGAATCTTTCCTCTCAAGAACATGTGTCATACTTACATTTGCTATTCGATATCTGCAGAACCAGAAGCCCTCACAAAACACAAAACGATTGTTTTTGAACAGTGTTTTGTTTTCTATCCACAAAATTACATGTACCAAATTGAAAGCAAACGAGAATGATATATATTTCAAGAAGAACAGTATGCGAAATTGAAACATAACCTGACGAGAAGATAATCAGTAATACCACAATTATGTCAAGTATCTAAAATTGCTCGTTATTGATACCAAATATCAATTGTGAAATTCGGAGATATTGAACAAATCATGGATGTTGATATTATTCTTGGGTATCATTGCAATTTTCATGAAATTTTCGTGAAATTTTCATTCATATAGAGCAGCTGCACGTAGAGCAGAAGTTGATCAAATGCTCCGAAATTTAATCGGTAGTTTCATATTACTGCGATAACAACTCCTCAGAATATGATCCTGACCTTGTAATCAGCATACGCAGAAACTGATTGTTATATCTGCTGATGGTGACACATCATTATTCTTCTATAAATTCACGAAGAATAATTGTATATTAAGTTAGTCTTGACATAAAGCTCTCTCTGAACACCAAACCTATGTCGGTTTTTTCAAATGAATATTTTTTAAAAAATTAATGTTCAATCTGAAGAGATAACAAATTGGGATTTCGTGACGTTGCTTGAACACTGAAGCAACCTAACTAGTGACGGTGGATCCCAATTCTCTGTCGAAATCAAGAAACAAACAAACAACAACCCGAGGGAGTCATCACTCGAAGAGCTGTGGAAGGAACACCTGGTGAAGCCATTGGCAGAATCGACGAGAACACGACGAGCTCACCAATGATCACGATCCTGTGAATACATTATTGAATCGTTTGAATCAAAAACTATCAATTTCAATTGTACATACCGTTCAATTATCCAATCAACCCCAATTACAACTCTAACAACCCATCACGATGGAAAACCAAAATTCACCCATATTGCACCACCACAAGCACCAGTGGAATTGGAACCATACAGACTCAATGAAATATTTTCATCATACCAGAGTACGATGGCAATCCAATTTTCTAAACAACCTCCTTGCAATCCTGTAATACCGCTTACAGAATTTCAGTAGACGAACAACGAATCCTAGTCGTTCTTCACATGAAAAATAAACTTCGTGGACGAGCTGCAGAACTAGTGAATTCGAGAAATCCAGCCACTTGGGACGAAATCAGACATTTTCCAGATATACATTTTGGCGATTCGAGGGACTTGACTTCATTTATTCAAGACCTCCAAAGAATATGTCAACTTCCCGGTGAAAATGCGATAACATTTGTTCAGCTGTATCAGACGGGAAATGCAACTGAGTTAATTCGAACATCAAAAGTTTCCAAACACGCAAAGTAATCGAAATCCAATCCCTACACGGAAACCAAAGTCTCAACAAACAAAACAATGTTCCTATTGTGGACGCATTGGACATTCGTTCCAAGAATGTCGTGCGAGACAAAATTCCCAAAATCGACCTCAGTACCCGCCTCGACATAATCAACCAAATTTCAATTAAGCTG
Organism: Gastrophysa polygoni; assembly: GCA_963576655.1. Taxonomy (NCBI): domain Eukaryota; kingdom Metazoa; phylum Arthropoda; class Insecta; order Coleoptera; family Chrysomelidae; genus Gastrophysa; species Gastrophysa polygoni. Next base: position 33,963,823 of record OY755082.1, read on the forward strand.
GAACATTAAGACCAACCCAGTTCCCAAATCCAACACAAAGACTTCCGCAATACGTTAATCAATACCAACCACAAAATCAGTCCCAACAAAATCGACCATCAATTATAGAACAAAATCCAAATTATAATAGTCTGAGACCATCAACAATACATCCAAATCCGAATTTCAACAGATCGAATAAACAAAAATCTCTTCATTTGATTCACCAACAATTTGATCAATATTATGAAGATTACCACCAAGAAGATATCTATACAACTGGCAATTCTCAAAATTATGATCAAGACTTTCATACTGTTGATAGCCAAAACTAACAATTCTGTCATATGACAAAACTGTTGATAATCAATCTCCATACAATCAATTTTCGACTTGTGACCCGGACTAGGGCAGTGCACCAAATTCAGACGCTCATGTTTTTCAATATTCGAACCAAAAACGTGCGAGAAATATCAAAGACGTTTACCCGAAAATATTTCAATTCAAGGCATAACCGACCAGAAAATCATCATTAACGAATTCACTCTGATTCCTTTCAAACAAGAAGACTCACACAAAGATTATATCCATGAATATAGATTCTGACGGCCTTCTTGGCTCAGATTTTTCAGAACATTATAATTGCATAGTGGATCTGAAAAATAAACAGCTGATAACCGACTTCAAAACCGTCCCACTTTTCAAGGTAGCTGATGAAAATTATACTACACCTACAACCGCTGATGTATCCAATTTCACGCAGTATCGAAATATAGTAAACATCGAACGACGTACCGAAAGAGTCTTTTAATGAAAATGCAATCTTTCGAATACTGACGCTATATTGATAGCCCAGGAAATCGAAAAAGTGCGACTTCCAAATTCAATTGTGAGAATTGATAGAAACGCCGAATTTTTAACCTCTGTTTTAGACATCAATGCTGTAAAAAAAATAGTAGATTTTTCCTAATCAACACTAGAACCACTACGAAACCTGCCAGTGAATAACTTTCGTATACAACATTGGAACACTGACATATTCATCGATCGAGAATACGAAATAAAAAACCAATTACGTCTTGAACACCTCCATGAAGAAGAACACGATCTTGTCACAGAACTTTGTCTAGACTTCTCAGATATTTTCTTTCTGGAAGGCGACAAACTCACAATCACGAATGAAATTAAACACCCGGTTGAGACAAAAGATAACAGACCTACATTGACCAAATCGTACCGATACCCTCAGGTACATAAAGAGAAAACACAAATATTGAAAATACTCGATCAAAATATCATTCGACCATCAGTTTCACCATGGTCATCTCCTGTTTGGGTAGTACCCCAGAAGCTAGATGCTTCTGGCAAACAGAAATGGCGATTAGTCATCGACTACCGAAAACTTAACGAAGTGATTATTGACGATAAATACTCTCTGCCGAATATTTCCGATCTCCTAGACCAGTTAGGCAAATGCCAATATTTTACCACCCTTGATTTGGCTTCTGGTTTTCACCAAATCGAAATTGACTCTAGAGACGTTCAGAAAACTGCATTTTCTGTAGAAAATGGTCATTACAAATTTGTTCGTACGCCATCGCTCGCCTTTCAGAAGTTTTCAAACGCCTACGGGAAGCGAATATAAAAATACAACCAGACAAATGCGAATTCCTCCTCAAAGAAGTCGCATATTTAGGACACCTCAGCACTCAAGATGGTGTAAAACCAAACCCCTCTTAAGTCGAGTGTATTCAAAATTTTCCTCAGATCAAGAGTCCGAAAGACATCAAATCATTCCTTGTGCTTTCCGGATACTATCAGCGATTTATTCCAAATTTTGCAAAAACCTCAAAACCTCTGACAAGACTTCTACAAAAGACATTCTTTTTAATCTCAACACAGACTGTAAAGAATCATTTGAAACACTTAAACTAGCACTAACTACATCTCACATTCTGATACATCCAAATATCGACGAACCGTGTCTTTTAACTAGGGACGCTAGTGCATTTGCGATAGGCGCAGTCCTATCTCAAGGACCAATTGGTAAAGATCTTCCGATTGCTTATGCATAGAGATCTTTGTGTGTAGCCGAAACTAAGTACTCTACAATAGAGAGAGAACTAGTGTGGGCGGTGAAACACTTCCGCCCATATCTTTTCGGACCCAAATTTAAATTGGTAACCGATCATTGACCCCTAACTTGGCTCTCTTCAATGAAAGACACTGGTAACAGGCTAGCTCGATGGCGCTTGAAACTAGAAGAATATGACTACGAAACTGTTTTTGAACCTGGAAAAACCTACAAAAACGCAGACGCACTCTCCCGTATCAAAATCAATCAATCAGACGAAAATTCATCACAATTTCCGATTCCGAAGAAAAACCAGATGTCGCAGACAACTCTGTACCAATCGAACAGACTAACGAACCCGAACAAATTCGTTAAGAATTCGAAAGATTCACTCACCCCTATATGACAAAATCAATTATAGGCTTAGTCAATACCCTTGTATTTTCAAAATTATGGTACGCCACTGAACCGAACGCATATCCCTTCAATATACTTCCTTACGCTGTCATGTCCTACAACACAAATAGAAATAAAACTCACGGTTTCATTCCATACGAATTAGTATTTGGACACCACCGAGAACAGACTAATTCCATCAAGGGACCTCGAGCTGACATCATCCACCCCGAATGACCTTGGATAAAAATTGCCGCAATCAGCACCAACTTTTTATGATCCTGACCTTGTAGTCAGCATACGCAGAAATTTATTGTTATATCTGCTTATGCTGGCAAATCATTATTTTTCTATAAATTCACGAAGAATTGCTTATTGAGTTAGTCTTGAAATAAAGCTCATTCGGAAAACTAAACGGTTCAATCAAATAAATATTTTTTGAAAAGTTAATTTTCAATCTGAAGAGATAACATTTATGATATTATGATTCCTTCCAGTTTTATGTCACCCACTTGTATTCATTTCAATTTTCGAATGCCTGTATCTTCGATTTTTCAAATTACATGCCGAAAATCTTCATAATCAGTTTTTTTCAAAATAAATTGAAAAATCCGAGTCATGAAATTATGTATGTTTTTTTATTGAATTAAATTTGGAAAAAAGGGCTGCATATTTTCGATTCTCGACCAAGCAATGAGCACGAGATTACGCACTTTTCAAAAAAAGATACATACAGTTGAGTTATTTTTTCATTTAGAATTGGTGTAATAATTTGATTCCAAAAAAAATTTTCGAAACACGGGCAATTTCTTATTTCAATAGATCCTTCAGAGTAGAAGTAAACTAAATTCCTACAGCGATGCGTCAATTTATGACAAGAAACGGTAGAGAAAGATGATGAGCCGTATGTATAAAACTGAAGGAAATCCTCGCAAGTAGAAGGTAGAAGTATAACATTCTTACTCGTGAATTTCTCCATATTCTTGAATCATGCAAGAATCGAGGCCAGCTTACATTAACTCTAGTAAACATTTCTCTGACGTCGCAAGTGGCTTGCACATTCAGAATTGGTTTTCCTTTACGGTTTATGTATTCATCTCGATTTGGTTTCAATATTCCTATATGAGTACAATCAACAGCACCAATTGCTGTTGGAAAACGAAATTCACGGTTCAAGGTTACTCGATGAGTTACACACAGGACATTTTGGGATTGTTTGCACCAAGGCATTGGCAAGATCATATCTCTACTGGCCAAAAATTGACGAAGAAATAGAAAATCACTTGGAAGAATGTTCACCTTGTTTTACCACTAGAGATGACCCAAAGAAAATTGAAGTAACGCCATGGCCCAGAACATCTAGGGTTTTCGAAAGAATCCATATTGATTCTCTAGGACCGGTGAGAAATCAAATGTGTCTCATTTCGATGGATTCATTCTCCAAATGGGTGGAAGTGTTTCATCATCGTTTGAAACTGAAGAAAAACTGAGGGAAGTATTTGCAAGATTTGGAATTCCAGAAACTGTGGTGAGTGATAACAGCCCACAACTAGTGTCAAAGCAAATCGAAATTTTTTTTAGAGGAAATGGTATAAGACATATCACCAGCTCACCTTTCCATCCTAGAAGTAACGGATTAGCTGAGAGATCTGTTGAAACATTCAAGAATAAAATCAAAACGGCTCTAGACGACCCTAGAAATAATGATAAAACATTACAAACATTAATATCACGATTCTTAATAACTTAATAACTTACGGAAATAGCGAGCATGCTACAACTAGTATATCACCAGCGGAAATGATGTTTAACCGACCACTGCGAACAATGTTATCACTACTGAAGGAAAAACAGGGGCCAACACCAGCAGTTCAAGAGGAAACAGCGAAAGATAACGAAAACTCGGGAAACCAGAAAACACATAAAATCAAGCGAGAATTCCACAAGGATGAAAGTTATGGTGAAGGATTACAGACCTTCAAATTCTAAAACATGGGCTGAAGCTGTCGTGCAAAAAAATATAGGTATAAGCATGTATTTATATCGATTGGTAACAGGGCCACCATGGAAAAGACATGCTAACCAAATCATTAGCTGAGAAAACTCAATGAATAATGATGTAATACAAAGTAATGAACCTGGTAATTATACTCCCAATCTAGTTTATAATTCACCCATCTTGGTCTACAATAGGCAAAATCTTCAAGAAAGAGAAGAGACTAATATAGATAATGAATCTTTCATTGTTGAAGGAAGAACAATAATTGATGATGATCAGGTCGATGACTTGGCTGACAATGATGGCAAAACGGTTGAAAGTGTTTCTGATCAACCACTCAGTAGTGGGGATATCATAATTCAAAATGAGATTTTCAACAATGATATAACGTTAAATCCAAACTCAACTGCTCAGAGTTCATCTGGAAGTCCAATCCCGAGTACTTCAAAATCAATATCAAACATTATGGATGATAAAAACAAAAGTTGTAGTGGTAAAACTTTGCAACAGGGGAGTTTAGTAGAAAAACGTTCAAAAAGAAGTACAAAACTTCCCAGTGAATTTAAAGATTTCATTACAGAATTTGATTAACTGATTATTCATATAACAAGTTAATTATCATTAGATTGTGAAATAACATTGTAATTGAAGGGTTCTGAAAAATAAGAACACTCTGTGAATATATTTTGTATCTTGTATGTATGTTGATATATACATATATATGTAATAATAATGCATGATGTAAATTATGATGTAAAATGTTTGTAATTTATTCTAATTGTTATACAAGTATAATGAATCACAAAAGTGTCACATATAGTATACACAGGTATATATTTTGGAACTAAACGAATGTGATTAAGCGATTTAGTAAGACTGGAATTATAGGATATGATAAGATTGTGTCTCAAAATTTCGAACAAAAAATAATTTAATGTATGCCATAAACAAGGCACTCCTATACATGCTTAAATAGTCAGATAAAACAGTTTACATAAGGTCATCATTGTAAGAGACAATTTTCAACCTTAAGTGTGGGATAGTGTTGTGTTGGCTACATTGTAGTATTGACGCACATGCGCAAGACTAGGGGGAGAGCTGAAACCGGGGTGACGCGTCAGTTAGAAGATGGCCACGAACGAACATGTATCATGGATCTATAAATTGATATATTGAATGAAGTTCAATCATAATTATATCCGTTTATCTAAAGTAAAACTCGTGCAACTCACAAACATATCAGTTATTCTGCTCATTACTATTTTCTGATGTTCCTCCTGTGGGTTCGCCAGATCTGGTATTTTCTGGTTCCGCCACTACTTCCTCTCCGCTGGTTTTCTCTGTTCCCCCTATAGTTTCTCCTTCGCCTGAATCATCAGAGAACTGTTCTTCACCTATGGAACAATATGAGTTATGAAGCGGAATTTCTGTTTCGCTTTCATCAGACTCATCACTATTTTCATTATATCCTGAAATGATCTGTCCAGGTTCAACCATAAGTCGCTTCTTCTCCTTGTCCGGCTGTTTATTCTCTTTGCCATATCTCATTTGTCGTGAATGTTCAGTAAGTGCCTCAGTAAAAACATTTTCTTTCAAAACCTTGCCTCCAGGAAGTCGTTTGAGGACCTGTGTGTATCCAAAGGATAAATCCCGGTCGCTCTGAAACCTGATTGTATGGTCTGAGTTTGACTATCGTTCAATTTGTCCAAGGTTTCCTTGCTAGTGCTAGTGGGTAGGAGTAGAATGAAACTTATGTAATTTTCTCTGCATTTCTCGATAACATTTTGAGAAATATGACTAGATAGGTTATCTCCTATTAGTGCTTTCGTTCCAGGGTCAAGTTTTTTGAAATAAGGGATGATGATCGAATCAAACCAATCTTCGAACACTCTTGCATCCATCCATCCAGATTTAGTTCGATACTATCTTGCTCCTTTAGGACCCCTTTCTGTCCATGATGTTCGGCTATATAGATAATGTAGGGTGGCAGTAAGATGCCACTCCCACAGCATGCAACCATTATAGAAGTGCTCATTTTTTAACTATCTAAACACCTCTCAGAATGTTTAGTGCCTTTTCTCACAAGGACTTTTGATCGTCCTGGATCATCGCTCAAATTGCTTTCGTCATAATTGATTATTTTATCCCGAGAAATTCCTTTCAATGCTGAGCACATTCGAAATACCTTGTGATCGTTTCTTTCGATACCTCTGCCCTGCTTCGTTTGATATTTTCAACTAGTCGATTCGACAGCTCAGGATGTCTATCGCGAAAATGGTGAAGGCAATCTCTTCCAAGACGGTTCTGAGTAAATCGTCGTTCAGATCTTCCACAACTATCTAGATAAGATTGCACAACTAGCTGAAGGTCTGTGGTGGTACGAGGATAGCCCCATTCTCCTGCCACTTGTAAACCTTCCACGATTTTCTGTTCCTCTTGCTCTGCCAGGACTGTGGGTCGTCCATATTTATTCATATTTTTGTTCTTGAGCTTCCTGGATAGAGTGCCCAAAGATATCTTGTATTTTTCAGAGGCTTTATGCAATGACATAGACTTAGATTTCAGCACTCTAAGTGCTTCCGCCAATGTATCCTCTTTTAAATCCGCATATCTTCGTGTAGCAGGCTTTCGCTTATGGTTTCTCGGCATTTTTTAATGTAATGATGATGACGGCCCTGAAACAGTTGAATTTTATAGTTCACTACCCAACTATATTGATATATCTGAAAAAATGGAACACATCCGAAAACTTGGAACGTATTCGAGAACTTGGAACGCCTGTTCCAAGATTTCGGCGAATTTTCCCAACTTGGACTTTCTTGATGAAAAAAAAAGTATTGGCAATACTTTTGAGATTTGAACAGTGATTAAGCGGCATTCCGCTAGAGAAATGGTAACTACACATAACCTATATAAGGAAGGCTTGTGAAGGCCGTGGTCGAAGCAAGACGCAAAGAAAACCGGCAGCGACAAAAGCTAATATTTGGGGTGAATTACTAACAATCCTTTGTATAAAAGTACCTTTTCCACATCCTATGTGAGTGTGATTCTTTTATGTGTTAGAAACGAATAATTTTCAGCAGTTTAGATCAAAGCATATGAGTTCTACCGAGAGGGGGGCGAGCCCCCTCATGTCAACCATTTTGTTTCAATGAGTGTAGATTCAGCAGACACATCCATACAATAACAACAAAAAAGAACAGAAAAAATGAAAACAAGCGCGTGACCATTTTTTACACCGACAACGACATAGGCCCATATGTTGTCATGATAAAAGCGAATGACGAGTCAGGAAATGAGATAGGCAGATACAATCATCTGAAAATTGCAAGAGATATTTTCAACTTGAATCTAAAGGATGTCAAACAGATCAAAACAAACGGTATCAATAGATTGAGTATCGAATTCACAAATGGATCAGCAGCAAACTACTTTCCAAAGAGAGCAAGGGGTAATAATGTATTCATTCCATATAACCATGTCTCATGGAAATGCATAATCAGAAAAAATCTTAGATATCAAAAGGCTTAACCGCAAAGTGATTAATGGAACAGGTTGACATATATCACCTCCATCAAATATTAATTGAATCCGACATAACAGATGAACTAGCCAACTTGATTTTCAGTATATTAGAAAACAGGAAAATATATGTGGAAGATAGCTATGGAACCCTACATGGGCCCAAAACAGCAACTAGGGAACTTGCACAAGGGTCTCTATTGAGCCCCCTCTTATTCAACATATACCTACACACTATATACAAACAGATTCCTGAAGAATGTAGTCTATTATCATATGCAGGTGATCTCACTCTGTTGATCAGAGGCAGCAACATAGCTCACATGGTGGAAAAACTGAATAAAACCCTCACTGATCTTGGAATCTGGTTTGAAGAACATAACTTCACTTTGTCATACAATGAATGTGAGACGGTATGGTAGGGGTACCAATAAAATCAACTCACCTCCTGTAAAAATCAAAGAGCATATAATTCAATACCAAAACAGCACAAAATACTCAGGAGTCATAATTAAAAACCATCTTAAATGGGACAAATAACACATTGGACACATCATAGGTAGAGCCATGGAAGGAATCAACATCATCAGATCGTTTTGTGGAGTATGGTGGGGTGCAGACCCCACATCACTACACATGGCATTCAATGCATTAGTCAAGTCACATCTAGATCTCGGAAGTATGGTCATCAAACCTACATCGAAAAAATATTTGAATAAGCTGAATTTTGTACAATTTCAGGCGTTGAGGGTCATAACTGGTTGCATAAAATCTACACCAACAAACGCCCTGTTGGACGAAACCGCAGAGGTGTCACTGGAAAGTCGACGCATGTGGTTAACTACAAAGTTTGCCACAAAAACATGTGTTACGAGACACACCCATTGAAAACCACCCTCACCGAACTCAAAGTACACACAGAGAGCAATAGGGGATACTGGCATGGTGAGAAAATCCCATATTTAGTGCAGGCGCTGACATACTTAGAACCTCACATGACCAGTCTAGCATCATTCAGTACACTACCTTGTTATGAACTAGACACTGTGACCTTCAATTTGAGAAAATAAACACCATACAACTCATCAAGTTGGACAAGAAATGCCCAAATAACAACCAAATTTTTTTACTATCAATAGAAGCATTCAACACATTCAACTTGATATATACTGATGCATCCAAAACTTCACAAAAAGCTGGAATAGGTGTGAATATACCAGATTCGGATTACTCATTTTCAGCGAGACTACCTGATAACATCAACATTTGCAGAGCGGAAATTGTAGCGATACATAAAGCAGAATGTTTACAAAGTGGAATGAGAAACAATATAATCCTTTGCGATTCTAGTAGTGCCATCTTTAAAAGCAAACCAAAATGACAACAACTTCGCATGGATCCCAGGACACACCAATATAAGTGGCAATGAAAAAGCAGACACACTTGCAAAAATAGGCGCAAATCTTAATGTTCCTCTCAACGTCAAACTGGATATAGCAGATATCCTGAATATATTGAAACAAAAAATCAAGGACGAACACGCTGATCAATGGATGCGAATAAGTGAAACGAAAGGAAAATGGTACACAATGGTAAACCATGGTATACCCAGTTCGAATTCCTAGACAGATTAGAAGGCACCTGACCACAATCATTAGCATGCGCACTGGTCATTGTCTAACAGGAGAACATCTGTACAAAATATGGGTAAAGGAACATCCATATTGTGAATATGGTAAAGTTAAAGACCTGTACCACATAATCTTAGACTGTCCAATCAATGAAATACAAAATCTCGACATTTACCAAGAACTTACTAAATTAAACAGCCCCGCTCCCTTGAACATACAAACAGTATCAACAAATTTGGATGGCCAAAGTATTAAATTACTAATGAAGTTTATTAAATATAACGAAATTTATATTTAAACTGTTACAGATACATCCTGGCATCCTACACCTTGTTCAACACCTGGGTGCTAACTTACGAGGCAATCTTTTCCTGGATGTAAATGCTCCGCCATCGCCCCGGAGCGAGAAGAGTTTTTTCCTATTGTTGTGCTTTCTGTCTATACTAACATTCTCACATATACCGCCACAAGTCATAAATCCGTCATCAGGGACATGAGAATCTCTCAGACTCATGTAAAAGTGGCCCCAAAAAGGAATAATTAATAATCTGGCCAATATCCTAAGAGGAAGAGGCCAACATACAAGAGGAAGAAGAAGATAACCTATATGAAATGAACGCCGTATGTTGAATTCATAATGCCGGTTGACATGAAGTTTTTAATGTCATTCTTTTCTGTCATCTACCTGCTAATATTGTCGATACAATATACAACATTCTTGCAACAATATTTATATGCTACTTACTTTCAAAGAACGATGACTGTATAACTACACAAAACAACTGTGCACGAAACAATGTTTTAAAATGAAATCAGCTGTTGATTTCAGCGAGTAATTTGAAAATCTTGAGTTTCGTTCCAATTTACCCCACAGTTCCAAGTGTCCCCATTCTACGGTAGTAAACGCGACTGAGCGGCATCCCATATGACGGAAGTTCTCCATGGTCTAGGTGGTCTAGGGGATGCTTTGGAGATATCCAATGCTACAGCCAGAGACTCCTGAATGCCAATAGTTCTCGATTGACCCTGCCACATATGTGTCAAAGTAGCCGAGCTTGTATCCTGCAAATATTCAATACCTACTAACTATATGGATGATAGCTATTTGTTTGATAAAGGAGGAAAGTGCTACTTTTCCTCCCCAGGATAAATTTCCTCCCTCATATAACAAATCATTTTTAAATAATTTATTCATAAAACTAACAAACAAATCTATGTTACAACTTTTGCATTTTCTGTTATATCGGGAGACGTGTTTGATAGTTCACTGTCACTATTTTCCATCATTCAAGATTGGGCTTATACCAATAGGCAGATGCCTACCTATATGGTGCAGCAGTGATGCGACCGTTTTTGCAATATTTCCGCTCACGAGCACAAATGCTATCACAGAATGACATTGCAACAATGACAACTTTGTGATGAGATTCGAAAGTATCAAAGGCTACTTTGTTAGGAGGTTGAAGAGAAAGTATCAGCCAAGTAAGAGTACTTCCGGGAAATACCAGATGTATAATAAAGTTGTTAATGAAAATATCACGAAAACTGCGTTGGCTCCAGTGACTGACTTCTAGTGATATTCAAATAACCACTGCTAACTCCGCTACGCGTTGGGCAGTAAACTTCATCCTCGGGAGGAAAAGTAGCACTTTTCTTTCTTGTTATACAAATAGCTATTTCTTCATACGATAGTGAAGCTGAAACAAATGAACGTCAGCGCGATCGTCATATTCGAATGCACAGATTGGACGAATTAATGTCACTTCTTATTTTGGCTGAGCTGCACACCACTGTAATTTCTTATTTCTGGATAAATTTGTGTTACTTCGTTGTTATCCATATACTTATTATCAGATATATGGTCTCTTGTTGATCTCTGGAGACAAAATCCATACTGCTGGTCGTTCACGATTCTTGAGCTCTCTAGATATCAGATGTGATCGATGTTGATTGCTTTCCATCTCAAACGGCCCACATTATACAATCTGTCGTATAAGTTGTACAACCTACGTAATTTCGACCATCGAAACGATAATTGCATAGTGTGTGGGGTTGTCGTCCAACAAGACGAACGACACGGTTGGATGTTTTGGAAGTTTAGCTGGTTCAAATCTGTTGTACAACTTCGTCTGATGATAGATTGCACAGTGTATGGACCTGTTTCGACTCGTTGCAGCAATGTCAGAAAGACGTGAAATTTTTACTTTATGTAATAAGTTTCAGCATTCGGTGGTTGCTGTTATTATTAAGCCTATTTAAAATGTTGAAAATGGAAGGTAATCATTCATTTTGGACTCAATTTATTGAAATAAACCGGGAACAAACATGTTTGTGAAATCGAATGACTTCAAACAAACATAAAAGGAATGCGAGCTATGATATTCTGTTGAAAAAATTTACAGAAATAAATAGGACAGCAACTTAGGAAGTTTTGAAAAGAAAAGATTAATAGTGCAATTCAAATGGATGGTTCCTTGAGAAACTACCAGTTGCAACGACTGATTGATGTTCACATCGTTCGTGTCTGTGGGTAACTAATTGGTTTCACAGATTGTTTGTCATATTGCATAGTGTGGGCCATTTAACTTCAGAGATCAGATAGTAGAGCAATCAGACTAACTAAGCACTAAGCATGGTGCTTTGGGACAGCTCCGACTGAGTACAAAAGTACAAAAAACTATAGTGGCACCGGCCATCAGTTAACATATTTTGGAGCATCAGATAAATCATTGCAATTTTATAAAGAGGTTGTCGATAAATAAACAGAAAATTGAACCAGAAGAAATGTATTTTCGAATTCAGTAACTTCAATACCGACAAAAAATCAAATATAAGACAGGACACTCATGTACACTTATACTTATAACGTCCGCTCCAAAACTCATCACAATATATCAGTTGATCCAACTGAAGGGAAATGGGTAAGTAGGTAAAATATGATTTTCCTCAACTTTATCGTCTATACGGATGGTACGACTGCACAACACCGTACGTACTTCCCCTTTGCGGTCCGTTGACGTAGTCTCCGGCTGCGGCTGAGTAACCTGTAAGAATCGGGTGGATTATGGGGGGAAACGGGTGGTTAATTCGAAATATTGCAGGTCAAGAGTGGATGAGTTAGCCCATGCTGGTCGTCTTAGCTTTTTGAACGTTCATAAAAGGGGATGAACTTGAAAAAAGTTAATTACATAAATGAACCGGGTTATCCTTTCTTTTCTGAACAAATATTATATTTATTCGAAGGATGCATAATAAAGTTGTTAATGAAAATATCACGAAAACTGCGTTGGCTCCAGCTCTGACTTCTAGTGATATTCAAATAACCACTGCTAACTCCGCTACGCGTCGGGCAGTAAACTTCATCCTCGGGAGGAAAAGTCTCACGGAATTTTTCAAGTTATCATTTTGCTCCTGGTATCATTCGCTAGGCTTAGGAACACAGATAATAAATTTCCTGGTCAGAATGGAGGTAGTTTATATTGAAAAATTACCAATATATTTTCTTTCGAATGAGATTGATTCAAACATATAGTTTGATTCTGTTAAATAGGTAAATAGTTTCTGTTTGATACCAATGATACAAGTATTTATCTTATTACAAATCAAAATAGAATGAAAAAAAAAACGTCTACCTATAAGAAGGTCCATATCTTGGTAGTATATTTTCAAAAATTGGACCTCAGCAAATAGCTTAAAATGATAGAACACCCTGAAAACAAAGAAAAATGCGACTGTAATATCGTTCTACATTGAAAGGGAGTAACTTTTTTCCTATTTCGATTCCATCTCTCATAGATTTGACTATTTTTATTGGGAAGAGACACCAATTGTCCCAATGAATATATTGAATAATTCCTCAATTTTTCAGTTGCAATGAATTATTGAAAATGTCTGCTCTCTAACCTAAATATTTATCAAGTCACTTACCAGATGGTGAATATTCGGATTGTACAAAAAGTCCGTCGTTTTACCCTAAAAACACCCACAAAATAGTTGAAAACTCAAGAGATCGAAAAATATGACGAGCATTGATGTTTATAATTGAGTAACTATATTCCTGAATATGTGAAGGTTCATCAATTTGCGTATGCGCATAGTTTCTCTTGTACATTGGTAACAATCGAAACAAGCCTAATCTGTTTCTTTTCTCAATCCTCGTAAAATTTTGAAAAGGTTTGGTAGTTCATATTCCTCATTTCAAGGTTCTGATTAAGATCCAAACTCATCATTTTTGGATCCTTCAGAGGGAGAGCACGAAGAAAAATCCACAACTAAATTCATGTCTTATATTTTTTATCGTGATAGGTACATTGTTTTGTTAAGTTATTCATGAAAATAAACATCATAAGCTAAATATACTCAAATATCAGTTACTACATTGTAAATGTACTACTTACTACAAAGAGCAAAAACGTCAATAATGCGCATCAGGATTGCTTCATTTACTATAATTTCCTAAAGATGAACCATGACAAACCTTCAGTGCCGTAACGAAAATGATAGCATCTACGCCTATGACAATCATAACAAATTTAATTGCGACACTTGATGTTCAGTGGGTGCGGATAATATATCACTTGGACGCTGAAGTTAAATGGGGACAAGTTATACAAGATGTTTCAACTAAAAGTAATCACTATGTAACTCCGAAGATCTTTCCAGAATTGATCATAACTTCCATGAGAGTGACAACAGTTCATTCATAGTCCGTAGAAATAATAGGTACACTTGTTGCATGACAAAGTACGTTCGTAATTATTTAGGTTACTTTTTCAAATACCTGGGAATTGGGGTGAAACGTGTTGTGATGTATTAAGAAACGCCCTACTTGTTTCATGAGTGCGAGAAGTATTTGACACTCAGCTTCAAGCACAATCTTAGGAAACCAAACTCATTGAGTGTGGAAAAGAGCGGGTAGCACCTTTTTGGGTGGGTTATACGCCTTGCGAAGTGAAGGGTACCTCCAGCACTTGTTGCTCGAAAAGTTCAGCGAGATATCTGTTGTTTCGCCAGGCGAACGACCGAAGATACAAGAAGTGACCCGCATTTTTACTCTAACAATGAGTATGTTGGTTCATCAGATTATGCGCCAGACATAGTGACAGATATTTCCGCGCACTTTATGCCACGGGTTTGTTGAGCTATCACGCTTCGCAAAATCAGGCACCTAGCATTTTGTATGTCCAAATTCATAACTTGATAGAACAAATGCTTGTGATTGTCAACTCTCGACAGGGTGCTTCAATCAATTCTTTCAATAGATTCTTTCAGAGTTATGCAAGATATCTTATTTTAGCTGGAATATCCTGTGAGTATGATCGGTTGACACTTTATGCCTAACAATTAGAAAAAACAACAGGATATTATGACACAAGTCACACTCATATATTGAATATACAATTCTTATTGGAGCATTCTCGGTAGACATTGGATTTCAAACAGTTAACATAATACAAAATAATATCTTTTGAGCAATAAATTGTTCACAAAACCCAGAAGTTTTGGAATTGTATCCTAAATTATGAAAATACCCTATGTAACATACTATTTCGCTACAAATAACTCCATGAGAAATTGCACTATATTTAACTCCTAAATATTTTAGTTTGTTTTATTGTATCCGTATTTATAATTTAAAACTTATTTAATAACTGTACATCAGTCGAATTGTTCTATTTTTTAAATTCTATAAAATTTATAATTACACTAACAATAAGGTAATAATATAAAATACAGTTTCTAAATGATGCATCATCAAGTTACAGATTTATTTTGTATTATAGTAAGAACTTGTCAAACAATAACTATTACTTAGGCATAAATGTATATTAATATATTCGTGTGTATTAGTGATCATCCTAAAGAGATTTATATTTATTCTTATATGAAGAATGAGTCGTCCCGATATTCTAGATAGTAGAAAAACTAAAACAGCTATAGCCCCTTTTGTACGTCGTCGCGTACACTATAACAATTATTTCGTATAGATATAAAGGGTCTTTCATTCAGAACGAAACACCCTCTAAAAATTTTCAAGTAATTTTTCACTGGAAAAATACAGGGATCCATCCATTTACATTTTTGGGGGGGGGGGGGATATCTTTTGATATCAATAAGAACGACCACTAAGATACCCCCTCCCTTGTAGGCAACCTTCAAAAATTTCGATTCCAGAATGAGATGACACTACATATTTTTCTGGAACTGACATCGTGATTGATATTGAACATATCAGGACAATTATCATCACCTGACCCATACTCCCATTCGGAAGTTTCGTGGGAGTGGGTATGCAGGAGGGGGTTATCTTGTGGGCGGTCCTATTCAAATCAAAAAATGTCTCCTCAAAATGAATACTGGATGTTCTCAGCATTTTTCCGTTGAGAATTATTTGAAGTTATTGGGGGTGTTTCGTTTTAAATGGAACACCCTGTAGTACTAGTTGTGTCAATCGTTTACTTAGCAATTATCAGTTACACAACATGTTCCATTAAAATATAATAAATGCAAATCAAAACATTCGAATTATCAGTAAGTAATACGCTGTATGTACTATTTAGAATTAATCAACGGATAATTTAAATACAATTAATTCACACTCTCTGACTTATGGTTACATTATATTCACAGCAATTCCCCCACCAACCTTCACGATTCTAACTGTTGAATATTTACATTTTAACATCTAGTATTGCAGCTAGGCTTCCACGTCAACTTCAAATATTATGTTCGAAAATATCAGCTTTGGATTTGTTACTGGAAGCTTTCAACGCCCTCAGGAAATATGCAATGAAAAGGGGAAACTACTAAAAAATCGAGCAAATACCGAAAATTGACCTCTATCTTTTGATATGGTTCCGTTTTCTGTCCGAAATCTAGTACCCATTCATGATAAAATAATTATCTACACCTAAAGCCCACACTAGACAAAAATTATTAAAAGAAAATGTGGATACCAATATTAGTCCCAGTACCAATTTATCCACTGATCAATAAACTAACACCTTAAACACAAATAGGTACTGGCATCCACTACTTTTTATAGATAAAATTGAATCGCTCCACCTGAATAAAATAAATTATTGATAAAATCGATTAGAAAAAAAATCTGATATTGATAAGTAAAATCGTCAGACCCATATTTGTTGATAAGTTTGTAATATCTACCGACAATTCCCTCACGACCAAGAAGGACTCGACAAGAAATTTTTATTTCCCGGACGATGTCAAATGCCTGATAACATTTTTTATTGAGAAACTGCAGACTTGTCATAGTCATCCTTGGATTCGAATATTTTAAAGTGACCTTCTGGATCACAGTAGCATTCAACTTTTCCACAGATAACTAGGCGGGATAAAAGTTCTCTTCTCGAAGAAAAAAAGAATCAAAATTGTTATGAAAGGGATATTTATATAGATCCTCGAAACAAATTTGCACTTTAATTGAAATTTGGTTTTCAACAAGTTCTTTAGATTTACACATACCAGCAAGATAATTTTCTCGCACATGATTTCCCTTGTATTGGAGTACATATTCAAGTTTTTCCTTACTCTAATACCCGTGTTGTTTTTGTCCCTAGATTAAAAGGCTAGAATAAAAGTAAACCTCCCTAAGTTCGTATATAATACGCTGAAATGGGCTCCAATACAAACTAAATTGTGTAAGAAGAATCTGAATGAGATATAAAATGATAAGTGATTCTTCAGGGGATAAGTTTTATCGCTATTATTTCACATTTCGAAAAATGTTGAAACACTGTGTAGGGAATTATTCAGGAGCGGCAAATACAGGGTTTCCCGAAATCGCTTCATTTTCTTACCAAGATGTAGAACTCTTCGAAATGATTGATGTGACAAACCTCACCTCTGAAGAAGTTCAAAATCGACTATGTTGATAATTTGATGTAATTTTGTCACGGTCCTAATAGCACCGTTTGTCACAGGCGATGGCAATCAGTGATGGCACACAACGCCAGAAAATTCTTAGTCTCTTTGTTCATAGTGTTTCAAAATTATTTTTTTCCTGCGCATGCATCGAAATATTGCGCATTTTTACAAAAATTATACTTTTTTTCAGTCCAATACTGCACTTTGTTGCGCCAAAGACTAAAGACCCAAGTGCCCTGCACTTTCACTCTTATAATACTTGTGTTGGTTGCTTAGGTTATGCGCTCGATATAGTGCATTGAGCGCACTTTTTAGTACAACAGGTGTTCAATCTGTTGAAGACACTCATGACAAAATGTCACTCCTAGCATAGGAAAGGAAGTGATATGAAAAATATAAAAAAGCTCTATGTTTTGAATCAAATGATTCTCCAGAGAATTAGGCACCAAAAAGAGAAATTCATTATGACTATCAGAAATAGGAATCCTCTTCAACCTTCAAAATGACGAATTGAATCAACTGATGTTCAAGGAGTTGGAACTTTCATCTTATACAAATGGCGTTTAATTCTTTATAATATCGTAGGAAGAATGTTATATTCCATCTATTTTCGAAGTTGGTTTTTTCAATGCGCCTTCGATAAGAGTTCGGAAATGAAAGTGACACCTACTATGACCCGAAGAATCAACCAATTTGTTGCACAAGGGAGGGAAGTATTTGACACTCAGCTTGACGCACAACCTTGAGAACCAAAACTTATTACGAGAGCATAAAGGCGGGACCTTCTTTTCTCTTATACGCCTCGCGAAATGAGAGAGACGTCCTGCACTTGTTGCACGAAAAAGTTCGCGAAGTTTCTGTCCTTTTGCCAGGCGAATAACCGAAGTACCAAGAAGTGACCCGCACTTTCACTCTTACAATAAGTGTGTTGGTTCCTTAGGTTATGCGTCAGACATAGTGGCATATATTTCCTCGCACTTCTTCATGGAACAAGTGTCTGAATTGTTGATTTCAAGTCGAAATCCATCAAAATATGCAATAATGAAAAAATTCGTCTATAAAAGTCGAAAAGTAATGAATGCGAATTCCTTGAACAATGGCACGTGCTTGAGGAAATAATACATCTGTGCGCACATCAAATGATTAGAGTATATAATACCAAACTTGGTACCAAAAATAGGTAAGTTTTTCAACTTTGTAATTCTGCAAATTTCATGAAGGCGGTTTCTCGTATTATTTATCGAAAAAGTCTACATCTTGAGGGAGAAAAATTACACACATTTTGACCTCACCCCATATACAGCTAGAATAGGCAATACAAATTTGCAATCAATTCGATTTTTGTAATCGATACTAATAAAGGACAGTTGAATGCCACATATCTCTGAAAATTCGGGTTTTTGAATTGGAATCATCCATTAGAAAATATTGTAGGTATGAATTTGTTCGAGTTTTTTGTTGAGATTTTTTTTTAGAATCAATTCAGTTGATATCCAACAACAGCTGAATATAAGAATTCAGATTGTAGACAGTGAAAGTATTATATAAAAAAAAATGATAATCATTGATTTTGTCTTAATTCCAACTTTGGAATGATTAGATTGTCTGCTGGTTGTAGAGAAATTATACAAATATGATGGAGCTATTATAAATATGTACAGAGTAGATTAAATTAAATTTCTTCATTTCAAAAAATGACTAGATTGCTGAAGAACTTAAGAATATCAAAAATATAATTTAGGACTACATTACGTTATCAATGTATTTAATTATAAGAAACGATTATTCAAATATATTGCTATTTAATATGAAGTAGAACTAGCTAAAAAATATACTCTCACTATTTCGATCACAGTCTCTAAAATTTGAACTTATCAACAAACAGAGAACTCAAAAGAATATAGCCATCAAACATTCTGACCATCTGACATCTGAGAGACAAAACATGATTTCATGATCCAAAGGTTCTCTTCTATACCAACTGTATAATGAATTGAGCAATTTTCAGAAATATTCAGCATTCAAGTCTGTCCGATATGAAGTAATACTCGTAAGAAGAATTGCATGAGCGAATCAACAAGACGGTGTTATACAGTTATTGGAGTCGGGACATACGTTTGATTATCGCATTACGTTCCTTGACCCTAGTGTCCTAGCTGGTCATAAAAATTGAAGTCAACTATAAATTCATGAATCACTAATTCAATAATAATAATAATACAAACATCATGTGGAAGAAGTTTGGAAAATTATAAAACATTGAACATAGTTGAGTATGACAGATGCAGGATGAATAATTCTTAGTGAGGTTGGATTGGAAAACTCTAGAATTCTTACGTTTTTCAGGAACCAAATTCTTAGCTAGCTACTGATCTTTTGCGTCCCCTCACGACGTACCAGTTGTTTCGAGTATACAAAGGGTGTGCTCAAAATGTGGGATGCAAGAGCAGCTCTCAAATTATTAGAAATAAAATAATAACCGCATTTGAAAGACACCTGCCAAAATCCTAGAGATCGTGAAAGATATCCATTGATCGATAATATTCTAGAAGGAAATCCGAATATTGCACCAATTGAACAATTTGGATTTGAAGCCTTTCTATTTGAGGCTGTGGAAAGCCCAAGCCATTCTTCGATCATACAGGGAGTTTGACTGTTGTCTGAATGTTAGTGCATGAGTGCGAACTGCCCTGTATATCCCCGAGAAATGAGTTTTTCTGCAGTAAAGAAAAAAAAACACTGCAGTCAAGTTATCCCGCCTTATTTCAACACCTCATATTACACACGGGAAATTTTGATGATTGAAAATAACGATGTTCTATACAAGTTTTTGTGATTTGTAAATACTTAAGTAAAACCTATAAAAAATATTACCATCTACCATCAAAACTCCCCTTGTGTATATTCCAATTTTTGGTAATACTTACTGTCCCTACATTAACACTCTGCCTCATTCTCTATTTCTATCCAATTGATAAAGGAATCCTCAGAACTGTTTCTAGGAAATGATTATATTCCCATAGATCCGATATTCCTTTCTAGTTTCATCGCGATTTGTCGAAGTAAACCTATTTTGACATTGTCACACCTAAGGCAGGTTCAGAGTTGACGGCATTCCCTTCCCACTGTACCGAGGGTGTTTTTTGAAAACAAAACTTCATTTTCGTTGACAATTGAGATACTTTATGAATCAGCTGACGCTACGAGCTCTCGTGAGTTTTTGTCTAAATCAATGACGAAGACAGAGACAAGACTTCATGAACATGGTTGTTTCAGACGAGAGGTGAGATACAAAAAGAGGAAATGATTTTTTTTCCTAGAAGCAAAGAGAAACGAACAGGACAGATACAAATTAGTTCCTACAGTGAGGAAAAGTGAATTCAAACTTCAAGCATTTGCATCTAAGATGTTCATAATAATTACAATAATAGATAATCCCATGCAGAGTGAATTCATCAATCGATGACAGGAGCGAGTAGCTGGCAATTGACGTGTTGTTTGATGTCGTACTAAGTAACGCCCGCTTTATCATCATTCTCGTGTCTTGTCAATCTGAGAACCCCCGGAAATCGCAGGACGAGCACCGACAAGTCCGAACCACACCGTCGTTGAGGACACAAAAAAAAACACCCTACTATACAAAGATACCAACAAATTGTTCGTCTGTCTGCGTTTGTCTGTATAAATTATTATATTAATATATGATTATCGAACGCACTAAAGTCGTCACGTCGAAGCCAAAAACTATTGAAAACATCAGTATCGACATTCATTCATTTTAGATTCGACGTGCTGACGCCCGTGCATTCCAGCTCAGCGCTGTTGTAATTTTTTTGGAATGTCACGTGGAGGCCGAGTCGTCGATGGTGGATCAAAGGATTTCGTTGGGACGGGAACTTGATCGTCAACAAAAATGTTCGCTAAAAGTATCAACGTTCAGTTCCAGAAGAAAAGAGTAATAACTTATGTGGGAAATTACTCTGCATAGGATCAAGATCCTACAGACTACACCAACGTACAAATGTCGACTTCGAGAGTAATTTTCCAGCTGCAAAGAGAACCGCCACGCAAGTCCAAAAACAAGAAGAAAAAAAAAACAAATATCTGATACAACTGCAGTAATAGTAGCAGCGCAGAAATGGTTTAGATGAAAGTATCCACCAGACACTTTTTACCGTCCCGCAGATACTCCCCTTTACCACCGTCGAGGACGACGTCGCGGATAGGCGGAAACACCGCCTTGATACCGAAATAGAGCGTCGCGACGGCGCCGGCGTCGAAAGGTTGTCAAGAACTGGGCCACTCTTTAAAATCATTGAAATGTTTGGCACCTGCGTTGGGCGGCTGCTGCTGCTGTTGCTGCGACGAATACCCGCCCACTTGGCTGCCCGCGTCAGAGCCGTACGAGCGGGGCGGCGCGCCGTACCCATCCGAAGAGTAGGCGCCGTACGAGGCGTAGTTGTAGTCGGAGGCGGGCTTGGAGCCGCCACCGCCCGAAGAGGACATGTTGGGCGGCGCGCCGGGCGTGGCTGGCCCGCCCGGACCAGACTGCCCGCGGCTGTACATGTCGCTGGCGATGTAGCCTGCAACCACGTGAGTTGAAGCCATAATTCATGGGAGAACACGTCATACAAAGCTTTGAGAAAGATGCCGATCGGTCATAGTTTGAAATAGCGTGCCTGGTGAGATTTAACAGAAAAAGCAACCTTTCACAATAAAAAATTTTCAAAAAACCTCTACAAACAATGTATTTTTTATTGTTTCCAATCTAACACCTTAGCCACCAATATAGAACCTTCACGATATTATGAATAATTGAAAGCATCCGAGTGTTAGCAGATAGCGAAAAAAGTTACTTCGTCGTAAGTAACGATTTATTATTGACCCATCGTAAAATGAGGCGAGAGGGTTATTGCCATCTCGGTGGCCGCCACGTGAAAGCGTTTCTGCGACCACTCACCAGAGGGGCCTGTCGATCCGCTATTCTGCGCCATGTTCCAACTGTTCCAACTAGCCGCTCCGCTACCCGCGTTGTGACCTGCGAACAATTATTGCACCGTGAAGAAATCTGACTGACCGTTCGAAAAGTTCGATGTTCGCTCGCATACAATCTGCCTAGCCGTGAGGTTTTTTCTGAGTTTCAATGGTAAGCTGATGAGTTGAAAGCTAGTCAACAGTTTCAAATGAGGGTGTGTGTAAAATCCTACAAAATTCAACCGAAAAATAGTGGTACAAAAAGTCGTGACCCGCGAACAAATATTACACCGTGAAGTGATTATAGATTTGCCAACAGGATGGTTAGGGGTTACACACAGCATTCTCAATTTCCGGAGGTGCACTGGAGAATCTTGGCAACAGTGTCATGTGGCCCCTCAGTTCAGGTCATTTACGCATTAGGGTGTACGGTCGGAGAATATCAACACGGTGATTCTTTTCAGTTTCAAAAGTTATTTACAGTAATACTAAACGCTTCCTACACAATGATTTAGTAAAAGCAGATCCCACTTTTCGTTCCCGTTCTGCAATTTAAATAAATTGGTTCTCTGGCTAATAACAAAAACAGTTGGTTTGTACTCAAAGTTATCAGTTTTATGAAAATATTGTGGTCAGCAAATAACTATGAATATCAACATATTATGAGTGCATGGGAAATGAAACAGAATCTGATGATTGAAATACTAAAAAAAAGTCAATCGATTTTTCTGATTTGTGCAGCATTATATTCTTCATAATAATTCATTGTGAAAAAATATATTTTCAACACCTTTTTGATTCTGAAATTTCAAAATCTGAGAAGTGGAATAATAGATATGCTAAGATTCAAGTTGGAGAGCGATGGCGTCTAATTTGTTTTGATTCGTGAATACTTATCAAATTTCAAAACATGATATTGAAAAGAGGTTTATTATCACATACTTTTCAAAAAAACACGTCAACAAAATGTTCGTAGTCCAATTGATACCAATGAATGAAAAAATAGTTTTGAATCCTCCAGTTTATCTAGTTCAAACAAAGAATGGGAAGCAATAGAAAAGTCTATTTCCGAATCATACGATACTATCGAATTGAACTGAATTTATTTCTGTATTAGATACTGGAAATTATATTATGTTCAATAGAAGTCAGCTACAGAAAGTTAACAAATGAAAATATATATAAAATATGGATGAGATGTGAAAATAGTGAAAACATTTACAATTAGGTCTTCTCTTATCTTCCTGGATTCATTTAATAAAGCTGTATAAAACCTAGAATCGATTGCAATGTCTTTTGAAACTAGAACTTCAATAATAACCAAATCCTTAATCTCATTAACTCTCAATAGTCCAGAATCATTGACTGAATAAACATTTTCAATACAGTTATTATCCATTATAAAACTAATCCAGGCATTGAAGCTATCAAAATCAGACTGAAGGAAAGCAATGTCCATGTGTTGCTGTATTTCCTTATATATTTTTAGATCATCCGGCGTTCAACAGGAAGTTTTGATATGTCACCAGGTAACTGATGGTTGATCTAGCCGAGTACCTGAGCAAAATCTATGTTGTTCAGGAATGATAATATTTGGAGTTTGTACTGACAAATAGCAATGCTGAGAACTTTTCGGATCTGGGTTACGTGGAAGTTTTGAAACATATATTTTTGAAAAAGTCCAATGAATGGTGACTCACCGTAGGAGCCGTAGCCCTGCTGTTGCGGCGGCCCGCCGTAGTTGTTGCCCCACTGAGGAGGCGGGCCCTGCGGAGCGGGCGGCCCCCCCCACCCCTGATACGAGCCCGGCCCCGAGGGCGTGCCGTAGCCGGCGTAGCTCTGCTGTTGGGGCGACGTGCCCCAGCCCTGGTAGCCCTGCATCATGCTCGGCCCCATGGGCGCTCCCAGACTCATCGGCGGCCCGCCCATCTGTCCGTTCGGGCCCTGCATCATGCCCATTGGCGCGCCCTGCGGCGGTCCCCACGCCGACGAAGGATCTCCACCCATCTTGCCACCACCGCCGCCGGAACCGTCACGAGGCTCCGCCTTCTTTATCTCCACCTGGCGATACGATCAGAAGCACATCAATTATTTGTTTTTTTTAATGAATGTATTCAAATAAAGGTATACATCAGAAAAATGATATTCACAGTACTAATTGAAATAATATATAGATATAATATACAGACACAAAGATATAAGGCTTGACGACTGAGAATTTCATGTAAAGAAGTAAACAAATAATATAGTTATATATACAATGTCAAGTAACCTAGTTTATATTTGATTTAATATGAGCAGTTATTTTTGATTTCAAATCAGTATTTATGTCCCTGTTTGTGAATAGATCAATCGTTCACACACAAAGTAATAAAATAAGAAATTACTGAAGTTGAACTGTAGTTTAATTATACTAATTTCATTACTTTGAAGATATTTGATACAAAATCAATTCGTATTTTGGAATAATATTGGAGATATCAAACGAAAAAAAACCTAGTGTAATTAAGTTCCAGTGACAATAAATTTCGATCTTTTTGCTCGAGAATTTATAGCTACAAGCAAGTGATTAATATACAGAGGGTCTTCAAAGTGTTCTCCGTCACTATGAGCAAGTGTTTAAGGTGTCGAAAAGAAGCAGTAGATTATAAAAATTCATTCAGATGTGATGGTTGCAAAATACTTCTCCATGTTGCTTGTGCAAATGTAACTTCAACAGAGGTGAGATGTCTGCAACTTCCAAGGAAAAGGAAGTTGAATTTTTTTTTGTGATGATTGCGAGAATAGCTTATTACAAATACCTATGCTGAAAACAGTGAAAAGGAATTACAATCTGAAATTAAGGATCCATATGAATTAAGATGCATATGGATCCTAATTAGCAGATAAAGACAAGCACATAAGTGACCTTAAGTCACCTTTATGCGAGGGAGAATAATGGGTCATCAAAAATTTCATTTGAGTCAATGTTTGAGGAACTCAAAATCAGCGTCAAATCAGGTCTAACAACATAATGATTTATAATGTTAATGAATCAGCATCCGATGAAATCAGCGTAAGAATTGAAGCAGATAAGGAGGTCAGTAAAGTAATAAGGAAAATGGAAATGAGTGAAGAAACAAATGATAATATTGTGAAGGTATCGAGTCGGTCGTTCTGAAGGTCCAAAATGTACACCTATTGAAGTGGTATTCTCAAATTACCAAATCGTGAAGCAAATATTGAAAGCTAAGAAGAAATTGCAGAGCACATCGATTGGAATTAGCGATGATCAAACAAGAATGCAACAGGATTTGTTCAAGAGAGTTAAAGGAGAGTTAACCCACAGGCAGTCAAATGGTGGAGAAAACCTGATGATTCAGCATAGGAGAGGTAATCCTACAATTGTAATTGAGGGAAAAACTAGTGGAAACCCCAATACAAGTATAGGTACTGTCACAACGTTGGAGGCATTCGAACAAAGATATAGGAACTAATCGAATCTGTGTTGTGTTCTACATATGACTATATCATTCTACTTGAGAGTTGGCTTTAGAACGATATTCTGGATTCCAAAATTAAAGTTTACTCATACAATATCTCCAGGTGTGATTGTAGCTACGAAACAAGTTCAAAATCTAGGGGAGGTGGAGTACTGATTCTCATCAAAAACTCAGTAAATGCAAGAAAGATGAAATCAACAGTCAAGTCAGTCGAACAGCTCTTTTGCTCCAATGGAAAACAAAATTCATAATTAGTGGCGTTTATATCCCACCTCAAGGACCGGAATCGATCTATCTACAACATGGTCAGGCTGTCGAAGAAGTTATTATGAGATATAAACATTGTAATTCATACATTTTTGGTGACTTCAAGGTACCTGAAGCTCATTGGGCTAATGAGGATACTGGAGTTCTGGTTAATTGTCTTCATAAACTGGAATAGGGTGCTCAATTTGTCAGATATAAATGTAGCAACTGCAGAATTTTACCATATTTTGCATATGACTGCATTCTATCAAGAACATGTTATGATCATTATATTCAGGACGAGAACACCAAACTAAAACTAAATTCAAATCCTAAATATTTTTGGACATTAATAAAAAGTAAGAAATCAATGGATAGTTTGCCGTCTACCATGTACTATCATAAATCTATCGCAGGGAACAATGAACAAATAGCAGAATTATTGCAAATTTTTTCTCCACAGTTTAAAATACTTCATTAACGGAGCTTTATGACTATATCCATGTTAACAATAATCATTTTCCAAATCCCACCTTATCGGTTGCGATGTCATTTGCAAAACTCTCTCAAAAATTCCTTCCAATTTAGTACCGGTCCCGATGGAATTCCGAACATGTTTCTGAAAAATTGTGTTTACTCCTAACTTATCCATTATGCCTCATTTTCAAGTGTTCACTAGATCAAGCAGTTTTCCCAGATGTTTGGAAACACAGTTTCATTATTCTAATTAATAAATCAGGTGATAATAATATTGAAAACTATCGTAGTGTATGTAACCAGTGGTCTATTTCAAAAGTACTTGATGGTTTAATTTCGGACCAACTGAACTTTTTATGCAAAGAGACATTTTGGTTTTTCGGACCACCTAGTGAATTGGTTCCGAAGTTTTTTGACAGGTCGAACACAGCATCTCAAAACAAAAACAAAAACAAATCAAGAGATATTTTAGTACCATCTGGAGTACCTCAGGGATCTCACTGCTCGCCACTTTTATTCAATGTCTTTGTAAATGACATTGGAAGTTTCGAAAATTGTGATTTTCTAATTTTGTTTAGACCTATCAAATCTGTGAATGACCAGAATCTTCTTCAGGCTGATTTAGATAAATTGTGTAAATGGTGCGTTACCAACAATCTGTACCTACATGTGAATGAATGCTATTTCATTTCTTTTTCAAAAGTTGGAAGAAAAGTTGACACCGCATATAACATAAATAACCAACATGTAGAATATACATCATCTATGAAAGATTTGGGAGTTATTTTCGATGAGCAGCTTAGATTCGTTGATCATATAAATGAGTGTGAAGTCATCTACAGTACTGGGTATGATTCCACACAATTGGGCAGGATTATCAATAGGAGCGTTTAAAAGGGTATTTTTAGCCTTAGTAGTGTCTCAGTTTGAGTATGCATCGATTATTTGGTCTCCCTTGTATGAGGTTCATTGTACGACTTTAGAAAGAGTGCAAAATATTTTTTTGAGATCTTGTGCATTGAGGTTGGGTGTTCAGATACATGACCATGATTATTCAGATAGTTTACATGAACTCAATCTGAAATCACTGAAAACACGAAGAACTCACGCCGATCTGTGTTATATTTTCAAGTTACTCAATGGACTAATTTCTTGTCCAAAACTACTTGAGACAATCAACTTCAACGTTCCAAACAGACATCTTAGACATATCTATTTATTTCACGTACCATTTCATTCTACGAATTATAGCAAGCATACACCATTGGAAAGAACTTGGAATTATTGAATGACAAGTATATTTGGATTGTCTTACAATATGTTCCGGAAATCTTTGAATAATTTATCAAAGTGAGAAAGTTGTAAATCATTGAAATTTCATATTGTATATTCGTCTTTCAGTAGATATATTTATTATTTATAATGAAACCATTCAAGATTAATTAGGTTAATGTTATTACTTATATATTTATATGTTATTGTATATTATTAATACTGTAATGGGGATTATCCCGTGAATAAATAAATGAATGGAGGGTGTTGGCATCTTTACTTTCTTATGGTAATTTATTATATTGATTCAATACAGTAATGTTTTCATAGATTTCAATAATTTACGCATTGGCAGGTGAAAATTGATTTTATTTCTTGTTTCATCATCATGAACACTTCTTCTATGAGTAATAAATCCTTTAAAGTACGGAGGTGATGATCTTGAATATAAATTACATTGAGAATAGATGACAGGATTATCAGAAATCATTAAAAAAGTAAATACTGTCTGGTAGGTTAATCGAGTAGGTGGTATATTCATAACAGATTTTTGGCATTTTCTCTCCTCGTTTCTAAGAATAGTAATTAAAATAGTTATTCCAATATATTTGTAGTGAGAACATATTTATGATCTGTCCCTTATCATCACTATGCTTGAAACTCGACTTTCAGACACCTAAAAGACAAATTCTTTATTATTCAGTGACACTTTTTTTGAAAAACTTGAAAAACGAATATATTTAAAAAATCAAAATTTCTTCTTAGTAATGGACATATCGAGAATGAATCGACTCACTGAGATAAGTGAATACGTGAGTAAAGTAAGAGTAAGTGAGTAAATTTTTATATTCGTCAAATATATTTGTCTTCCAATTTTTTTAGAAAAACAAGATGTTACTGACAAATAGAAAATTTCTCTTTTAGGTATCTGAATGTTCAATTTCAAGCGCACTGACGTTTTGAGGCAGATCATAAATCTGTTCCCACTACAAATATATTGAAATAGTTATTTTATATCCAATTTTGAAAGAGAGGAAAAAATTTCAAAAAAAATACAAAGTCTTCTCAATTACGTAGGAACTCCAAACAATTGATTCAAAGAGGTTACGAAAACTATATAAACAAAATCGAGAATGAAATTCTCACTGACTCCAGAAGCTTTTGGAAATACATAAAAAACAAAATCACACCACTATACCCCACTCTGTTTTTTTCGAAGATAGGACAGCCGACAATGGTCAAGATATTTGCAATATTTTTTCTAATTAATTCAAGAGTGTATACACTCAAGATACACTTGCGAGTGACCATCTACTGTTCGTTGTAGACAATATTGTAGATATTTCAGAGCAACAAGTTTTCGATGCCATTAACAATTGGAACGTTCGAAAAGGTCCCGGTCCTGATAATATAACCCATATATTAAATTGTATGATAATATAAAATTGTGAGGTTAATCTAACATCACACCTTCACATTTTCAATTTTTCACTTCACACAGGGTTATTCCCATGACTTATTATCCTGAGGAGACGGAACTATTTACATTCAAAGAAGATCAGACATTGCCAATATCTGGTCCACTGTAGGATACTAGTGTGACCGATTGGAAAGTGTCGTTGCCATATTTCCAGTTTAAGAACGAGATTCGCAATAATTATTGACACGTTCATATCATTTTTTCATTGTATTGCAAGTAATACAGTCTCAATGGAACATTTTTCTGAACGGTATTTTATATATCATGAAAACCTGAAATGTACACGTTGGAATTACCGAATATTCATTTTGTGAACTATTACATTGTAACATCATAGGATTTGTTACACACAAAGCGACATCGGCGCGTCCAGGCCACGCCTATTGTATGAATGATTTTTACTACGAAACTGCGATCTGCCCATTTCTCGTTGCGGTGTTGTAGACGAGTGATCTTGTGTTTTGAAGTGTTGTTTTTAGTAACTTTGAATAAATATTGTGGAATTCAGAGTGAATTTTTGGACAATATGGTTCGTCACTGCCAAGTATGCAAAAAACTTAACAATTCCAGCCCTGATGTTTCTTTTCACAAGTAAGTTGGAGTACCTAACCTCCAAATTTGTTTGTTATTCCAGTGGCGTGAATATATGATGTTTAGGTACTGTTTATTCATGTTTGTTAATGATTTAGGTTGTTCATGTTTTCATGGAATAGACTTTCTTGTTCATTGCATCAAAAATTCTAAGCAACTTAGTATACCTATTTCTGTATTACTTCAGGTTTCCCGCTGATAGTGAAAAAAGAAAGATTTGGGCATCTCTTCTTGGCTGGCAGGAGAATCGTCTGAGCAAATATCTTCATGTATATTCTGATCATTTCGATTCAAGTGATGTCATAACAAAGGAAAGTGGTACCAAATACTTATTGAGGCCAGATGCAAATCCAACACCTTTTTTCCAGTAATGAATCGAAATGTGTCATCATTATCCGAATAAATTTGTTGTATTATATGAATATTAAAAGTGTGAAAGCTGTGTTTCTTGTTTTTATCAAAACAGAAAAATTTATTGCGTACAAATTATAAGGAAATTCAATTTTATACAACTGCCTGAATGCATATGATATTGCACTTATTTCAGTTGAACATAATATCAGGAATTACAGGTACTGACAAGAATCTGGTTATATATTTCCAATAATGTATCATTTTTCAGAATGTTGATATACAGAGAGAAATTACATGTTTTCATTGAGAGTACATTCGTAGCTTGTTCATAATCAAACGGAATTTGTTTGCCTTCCTAACTAACAAACACGACGCTTCGACTCCGTACAGAACAATATTCAATAATATAGTTATAGATAATATATTTCCAAGTTATGGAACCATTAGAACGGTACGCCACTGGCTGAAATCAGGGAAACAAGACACATAAACATAACAGCGTTGCCAACAAGTTGGTGAAGACAAAGAGGTTCGATCGGTAGTCTTTCTCATACACGTGCAGTTCATTTTCAATCATTGCTTCAAAACAAAAGCAGTTTTATGAATGAGATGTTCCGTCTCCTCAGGATAATAAGTCTATGGTTATTCCCATCTAAATGTAAATGTTCAATTTCAAGCACAATGACGTTTTGGGGCAGATCATAAATCTGTCCCCACCACAAATATATTGAAATAGCTATTTTAATTTCCTATTTTTATTTTTCCAAACTACGAGAGGCACCCTGAAAATCTATAAAAAAAAACATCAAAAACTGTTCCAAGCAGGAAACATCCCAATCAAAATATACCCGTTGATGACAGCTGTGTCAAACCGTGACACTTTGAATTTTGGCGCGGTGCAGATACGAAATTATTGTTTCTTCTAGAGTCAGATATGGAATTATTCATCAGATCACCAGATGAAGACAAGTTTGAAAGTTGAATTCATTTCAGCAACGTGGACGACACTGTAGAAGTCTGTGTGGAACACATGAAAATATGAAACTTCAAATGTTTCCAGTAGTTAGTCAGTAGTTAGTAGTAACCAAAAGTTAGTATATGTGAATGAATGTTTTATATCATTTGCAAAAAGAAGCTATGATGAACATGTATGAAGATAATGTATGATGATCAGGCGAACCGTAAGCTGATGTACGTTGTTCTGATTTCTGGAATAAGATAAATTGCGGTCTATTACATCAGTATCACTACAAAACGATTTTTGAATACGCCAATAACTTTAGAGCTTCTATCAGCCCTTGTATTGTGATTGATGATTCTTTGGAATTCAAAGACATTGTTTCATTAGACGATATATGATATAAAATACAAAGTCAAGTGAAATATCCTATATACTTCTATCATCTGGTTCAAGCTTGTATTAAAATAGAATGAAAACGAAAAAGCCCTGTACTTTGGGATGAAACAAACAGTGAAAATACCAAACAAATATTGAAACACAGTCAGAGAACCATCTAATCGAGAATTGTTATCCATCTGTGCAAGTTCCAGTAAATTTGGTTGGTTGGTTGTGCAGCTCACAGTGTATAACAGAGCAAATAAAATTTTCTTTACCTGTTTGCCATTCAAATTCACGAAATGCTCTGAAACGCATCTGTCAACAGCTTCATCATCTTCAAAGGACAAAAATCCAAATCCTGAAAAAAGAGAAAAAAATAATCACAGAAAATGCAATACAATTATTGAAATAGTAGTTTGTACAACAAGAGTGAACAATACACTCGTGTAGTACAGTGAATTTTTCGTCAACTGAAACCACTGATTCCTCCAATCCACTGACTTTTGATATTGAGCAGTAGTTTCCATGGTAATGGTTAGTACAGGGACGACTCATATCCCTTTGGTTGATTGGAATTGACTACTTATCTATTTCATATTGTGAAGGAATTAGACAATTTTCAGGGCGTTTCATTATTATTGTAAAAAATTGAAGGGTATCTTCCATGCTAGAAATGAGAAAATAGTTCTCAATGTAGTTTTTGAGAGTATCGAAATATTCTAAACGAAAAACAAAAAAATTCACGATACGAAAAAAAGTTGTATTGTATTTCAGTGTCAAAACCGACAGCATATTGAAAAAATGTTGCAAATAGAAAATATTTGAATTGTGTTGAGAACGGGAGAAGATTCGTTCGTTAAGTAGAGGTTTTGTTCTCATTAAATATATTTGTATTTAGAAACTTTCCAAAGACAAGGTATCACTGACAAATAGAGAATTTCTCTTTTAGGTATCTAAAGGTTCAATTTCAAGCGCAATTTTGGGGCAGGTCACAAAATCTGTCCTTACTACAAATATATTGAAATAATTTTCAATAACTTCTAATTCATTTTTCAGGAACGAGGAGAGAAAATCCCACAAAAAGCTGAAAAATGGATATATCTCATGTTCAAACAAACCAATGAAATCCGTGAATTTCGCATAGTTACCGCGTATTGATAAGTGAATAAAACCTTGACGACGTTGTATAATCATGTTAGTGTTTCTCCTCCTGTCAAAATATGCATGTTAATATCGTGACGGTTCTTTGACGTTCGCCAAAAAAAATAATATCAGTCAAACTTAGTGGAGTTTCGTTGAATTTTTCAATATTTTCCAATTCCAATATATATAGTTTGGAAACAGTTGGCGTGGCGTAGAAATGATGCAGACTTTTGCTTGGTTGACTATTTCAAAAAGGAGTTCAGAAAGGAGTTCAAAAGAGAAGTTCGAATGAGGAGTTCAAAAAAGAGTTTGAAGGTCAAAATAAGCGACTTATTGAGTAAGTATTGAGTTTCAAAAACAAGGTTATGAAAAACGCACTACTGAGTACCGCTTAACATACTGACACTGAATAAAGAGTCTGTAGGTCAGTGCCCAGTACTTCTATTGGAAAATATTGAGCAAAAGATCGTTAAGTTTCAGAACTATTTGTCTCTTTTCAACACTTGATATTGATTGGCTGAAAACAGGACAAAAAGGGTACAAAAATCCTCCTGTGGATGTAAATTAGTGGAGTAAATGGACTCGTGCAGCAGCCGAAAGTATTGGAATAGATACAAAAAAAAATAACTAATCATTGAAATCGCTCCTCTACAGTCCAGAGCAAAGAAATTACCAAAATAACAAGCCACTCATTGATTTATTATTCTTCGTTCGTTCACCTTCACTTTCCGGACTCGGGTGGTTTATCGATTTATTGTGCATTCAACTATTTTTACAAGCAAAATTATGCTCAAAATATTTCAATGGTTAAATTCATCATGGATCCTAGGATATAAAATATGATTATTCCACATACCTCTGGATTTCTTCTTCTCCTGGTCGTACATGATGACCACCTCCATGACCTTGCCGAACCTGGTGAAGAAGCTCCTCAGATCGGTTTCAGTCACGTTTGACGGCAGGCCCCCAAGAAAGACTTTCGGGTAGCCGCCGCCCTTTTTCGGTTTCTGCAACGTTCTCGGGTTGCACGGCTTGGGATCGATGGTTCTTAAATGAAATTAATAATAATTATAAAAAACAAATTTACAAGCAATTGCCATGAAAAGGCAGAGATACATAATGAAAAGAATGGTATAAAAGTAGAACAATTCACAGAGTAATCAAGTATTGTAACCTTACATAGAAAACTAGGCTTGTTGATTCAACAATTCATCATTTATCATTTTTATGAATCTATTTAATTTTTGAGTATTGAGGTTATGAATGCTTCGACTGACAACCAGTTAGTTTGTCAGCTTCAACTTTATAATTCGTTGAGAAATGTGATCATATCTTCTAAGACCACATATAAGTCTGCAACAATAATTTTGTACTCGCTGAAGCCGATCTTGAGTACATTTATCAAGACATGGGTAGTATATGATATTGCAATAGTTCAGCAGGTTAAAACGTATGTTTCTCAAAGTTTTTTCCTTGTTCAGAAATCCAAAAAAATGTTTATCGGCATAAAGTAGCCGTATGCGGGTGTAACTTTTCTGAATTGATAGATTGATGGGTTCCTTGAATCTGGGCTAAGTATCTATGGCCAGTCTTAAGACATTTTGCACTATCCGAGATAGCGATGTTAGTGTAGTTCGAAATAATATTCATATTATTCACAATGATAGGCTTCGAATTTCTGATATCAAAGAATAACATTAATGTTTTAGTTGGATTTATTGTTGAGTTGTGATTATGTGAGTATTCAACAAATCGTTGTGAATTATCGTTTACAGTTTCGAAATGAAACGACGATACGATAATGAAACAGAAGATAATAATGAATGATATAATATTTTAACCTGTGATTATTTTGCTGCCGCAAAATATATAATTTTGGTTTTGGATTTGAAACATTTATATTCTGTATGCCTTATACCTCCACGCATGTGCAATGGACCATTTTCGCAAGTGGAGGACCAAGGTTAATAGCAAGAAGTTCAGGATGAATGGTACGGCAGCACATAAAAAACGAAAAAACATTTTTATATACAGGACCATTTATTAAGTCAGGCAACGAATGCATTTATTGAAAGTAATCTGAAGTGGTCTTCAGCAGTACAGAATAGAACTACGCCATCTATTGAAAGTACTCCGAGGTGAACCACCCTTGTATTGAGGCGATCAATACCAAACAAAAATATTTAAATCGGTCGGTGAAAGCATTTTCGAGTTTTATCCAGACTAACACACGATCCAGTAATTTCGTATTAGATTTCTTCCAACTACATAGAATATTTTCGCATGTAAAGAGCTTTTTGAATGATAATGAAAAAAGAATAATCTATACCGGACCACAGACAGTATCTCCATTTTTCACTTCAGATCGAAAATGAGATGAGAAAACGTTATACACATTTCAATCTATTCAATCTATTTTATATGGAAGAATTCTTGAGTTTTCAAATGTTGAAAAGTATAATTGGATATGCAAGGCAAGTTATACACTACCACATTTTGTGTTTAAATCAATATATTTTTTTTATATTTTCATACTCAACCTCTGAAATTTCACATTCAAATTTTCGATCTCCTAACAGAGATTATCATTCTTGCATATTCGGAAACTGATAACAATCGCCCTGTATATCCTCAAAAAGTAATGAAATTCTACATTTGATGGTGAATACCTTCAGTTTGTGACAACAGGAGCATTTCCTATGGTTGTAGACCATCACAACAGATATTGGAAATACACAAAAGTGGGATATTGGTACCGATTGAGAATAAAATCGAATTTACGCGTCACTGAAGAATACTACAACACAATTACACACAGTCTCACAGAACTCAAGTGTAATATCCGTGGAACCTTTTGATACTAACTACAATGTATTTAGGCGTTATCGTTGTGAAAGTGGTTCCCTGAAATCAGAGCGTGGTGGCGTGCTTATATCAGTAATACAAGGATTCCATGCAGCACCTCATGATAATCTGCAATCCGAGGCTGGTGATCTGTGGATATCTGTGGACGCGGAAACTGTCAAAAATTGGTGAAAGTTTCAACGATTAATTTTTTTTTATTATATCCCGACGATCTGAAAGTATATCGTGATATAAAACATTTCGATGATTATAACAAACTACGAGAGGATCTTGATTCGTTTGTTGAAATATGCAAAAATTCTAGTTTGTTTTTGAACTATGATAAATGCATCACAATAACCTTCACAAGAAATAGGAATATAATTGGTCATATAATGAAAACCGCGAACGGAATTCGTGATCTTGGAGTCATTATGGATTCTAAAATGATTTTTAAGGCTCATATCGAGAAAAACTAATGATAAAACTTGAACCTTAATTATGCATTCATAATGCATTTTGTCTACAGGTAACGTTCATATATTGTATTTTAATAATGTATCAGTTATAATGTCTACTATATAAGTACATTATTATTAGCACACTATTTGATTACCTAATAAGAGGATACTCGTTGGATTTGTCTGTTTGTATCCCTACTTTGTAAAAAAATATTAAATAAATAAATTAGGTAAAAAAAAAATAGTTGTAAAAAAATAAGGACTCACATATTGTGAAGCAGAAATGAATACCTGACACCAGTAGCTCGCAATTTCAATCTGACTCAAGGTGAAAAATTAATAATTAAAAAGGTGGATACACAAACAATAATTGATATGGGGACTTTGGTGTAGCTGAAATTTTGAAGTAGATTCATGAAAAATTAGATATTTGCTGCATTTTGAGCATCCTCATGAAAAGAACAGAAAAATGTTGTCACATCATGTTGCAGCACTGTTACGCCGATGAAGACTGCACACATTAAACGAATGGTGACAACTGTACTAGGACTGTTCAAGTGATAGTTAAAGACGCGTTTTTGAATTTCATTATCTAGTTTGACGAGTTCTATACCCTGATAAAAAAAATGCCGCACCTTCAGAACTCCATCTTTGTTAAAATCTATAATCTCAAAACCCTTCTAATAATTTACTCTACTCAATTCAGTTGGGGTGAGGTGTAATGCATTTTGAATTTCTTTCCTACCTGCCCAAACTGATCGGTTGTAAACTTTATAGGAAGGTATACCAAAGTAGTTTGTTACCTGGATCAAAATACTCTCTAGACAAACATCGTGCGAATGAACGTGTCGTAAAGACTAATCCATGAGCAATAGATATTATCAACTGAAGTGATTTGCATGCCATTCCTTGAAAGAAAAAGTAGGTAGGTACCGTCTACCAGCAAAATGATCATGTCATACTTTGGACACCTTTGTCCAAATTCAGTTGAAATATGAGGGTCCAATAAATTATCTTGTTTTTCTTGCGGGTATTCTGTGATGTCACGAGTCCATAATAAGGTTGCTTGTATCATTTCACGGGCGTATCAAGTGAATTTCATTTAGTTTTCAACAGCAAGATATCATTCAACGTCCCCAAATATATATTTTACAACTTTACAAATCTGATGATACGAATACATCTTTCGAACCCGAATTATAATGAAATTTGAGAAACCAGTGAGCAAAAAAGTGTACAGCTCCATATTTTGTCATGATCGTGAAAACTCATGCCTTCATGCCAAGTTGAATTAATTCCAGGACTACTTTTTACATGCATTAGACACAGTTAATATTTTTACAGATTTATACACCATGTTCCCCAATCTTGCACCTTCATTATTTCTAGAATGATTCTGATTTTGAAAACCCACCGAAATGTAGACGACAATTACCGGAACACTTCGAACTGTAATAATTGTTAAATAATGTTAGGGGGTTAATCGAGGAGCTGGTATATTAATTTTTCTAGATTTTTTTGGATTTTCTCTCCTCGTTCCTTGAAATAAAAATAGAAATAAAAATGATCATTTCAATATATTTGTAGTAAGGATAGATTTATGATCTGCCCCAAAATGTCACTTTGCTTGGAATTTAACCTTCAGATTCTTCAATTGTTAGTGACACCTTGTTAAAAAAAATGGAAGACAAATATAAATTTCAAACCAATATTGAAATCTCTACTTATATTAGTCATGGACGTTTCGGGAACGAATCTGTTCACGTTTTCAAAACAATGCAAAATGTAATTGTAATTTGTAATCGTCTCTTGACACTCAAAGTTCAACATATGGGAGATCATAAATCTGTCCTTACTATAAATATATATAAATAATTATTAAAATTTCTATTTTTATTTTTATGAACGGGTGAAGAGAATCATAAAAAATCTGGAAAAATGTAATAATTGTGTTTTGCTTTTGACGTTCTCAAATAATCGCACTAAAAGCACACGAAATCAACAACCGACATACAGAGAAAACATACTAATGAGAGTGTTCAATACGTTGTATCAAGGTATGACAAGGTATGAACAAAGTTCTTATCTCGCCAATCCCAGATGGAAAGCTTGCACAAATTACCGCTAAATAGCAAGTTGCAAATGATGCGTACGATAACATTGCTCATTTCGAATATCTGAACAAATCAACGAAAGCGACAATGTTGTAATAAAAATTGTGTCCAATAATATTTCTTGGACTATACAAGAAGAATTATATTAAAGGTTGGGTTGTGCCATAAACTGGTACATAGTCAGGTCGGTGATGGTAATATTAGCCCTAATGTTCATATTCGAATACAGGTATACGAAGAACTGTAATCATTACTTCCTGTGTTTTCGATTTTATTCATTTAGAAAGCTCAGAAACTATCAAACGAAGGTACTGGTTAATGATATTTGAACTAATACTGAAAATCTTGTTTCCTTACAATATTGCTTTTAGGATATATCGGATTATTCTTTCGTCTTTGGTTGAACTTTTTATTAGGTTCGCTTATAGTTACAGGTGGATACTGTCATGTTCTGAGCAGTTCACAGCATTGGTCGAATATCACCATAATTCTCACGAAGAAAATGATAATATAACCATTCAAATTCTTATGCCTACCTCACCAATATATTTGATTTCAAGATATAGCAAAATAGTTCTCCAGTGTGAAAGATGGATAATGGAGAATGAAATATGCTGACATACAGAAAATATGTGCTAAAAGTTGCACGACAAACATTCATCACAAATAAACTAACTAGAACTATACACAACTATTATGAAAATGCAGGATTTCAAATTCAGATAATATATGTACAAAAGCATTAAATTTCAAATATAAATCAAAACAATTGCGACCACATTAGATTATTCCAATAGATATAAAAGTTCCGCAATATTTTTTCCCTACGTCGTCATGGACAAAGTATACAGAATACCAACAGTAGGCCGACTATGGCCTACGTGACGAGCTACCTATACTGCCCTCCTCATTCCCCTCGGGTACCGTTCGGTTCCCAGACACATAGAGGAGTACAACACGCTCGAGATGTAATGTATCATTTGCCGTATATCAGCTATCCGCAATCTGCTTTTTGGTACCACAGCAATTTTGCCACATGAAAGCGGCTCACTATTGAATTGGGAATAAAAAAGGACCGAGCGGGAGTCATCCAACTGATATTTATTCCTTAAGCTGTGTCATGGATAACTATTAACTAGTCGTTTTCCCATCTTAGAGCCGGTTAATCGTTGGGTTAGGTTTTATTTCATTGGAACTATCACTCAACGTAAAGTAAAATCAATTCACGTGTTTCATAGGTTTTTTTTTTCAAGTTACTGATTACTACACATGATAATTTCATTCGGGACATTCGCACAACATTTTAAATCTAATACTGATATATGGCTGTTGACTGTCTTGAGTACAGCACTAACTTGTGCCTCTGAGAATTACTGGTACTGAGTTTTCAGCAGAGGGTATGGTGAGATTTCATTTTTGATGAGCTTTTCAATCACCCTACACACGACATACCCTTGCATTTGAAAAAAAAAAAGTTGGGTAGAGTTGTAGCTGAGGGGTTGAAGAAATAAAAATGATTTCATTGGCAACAATACGTCCACCGTAAAATCAGTTCACGTGTTTTAGCGTATTTTTTCCAAGTTGCTGTTTAAAAAGTTATAATTTTAATCCGGACTTTCGCGCAACTCTGTAAGTTCTTACCACTGAACAGGATATGCAAAATTCAAAGGATTTGGGTTCTCTCTGACTCTTTATCAGAATTAGACAAAAACCGACTAAGACATCATGGGCATGATTCTTGTGTACAGAACAATGGGACAAACCGCAATTGTTTTTTGGCTGCCGAACTACAGATCGGTTTTGAAATTGAACTATTCATCGGTGACCTCCGAAAGCAAAATTTCGGAGATATCCACCAAACTCTTGTTTTTTTTTTCTAATGGGACATCCTGTTAGATCATGAGAACAGGTTCTTTTTCGAAAATAAATTGAATAATAAAGACGTTTTACTCAAAGTCGATTTTGAAATATTTTTCCATTGACATCTATGCACTTCTGATATTTTCTTTTGGCAGCTACCATATATGGTATTTCTCGTCATAATCGGAGCTATTTTCCAAAATTATTTATTTTCTAGAAATGCTGTCAAGAATATGCCTGAACATAGAGTACAGTAAAACATAGAGTAGAGTAGACCAACTAAAAAGTTGCTCTCTAAACAACAATAAACCTAGAGCCATATACTGTTGAGTATTTAGAAATCCAAATTACTAGCTTTAGACACTAGTTTTTTTTTAACTTTCCTTAACCATCTGTGATATGTATTGTGATAATTCCTCAAAATAAAGATTATTATTATAGTTGAATAAGATACCCGATTTACTCAATCGGCGGATTAAATGACCATGATTTATGAACCATACTTCTCTCTCAAAAATTTGATCTGATTTCGGAATTCTGAAATATTTGGACCTAGTCTATGTTCGATATATTATAAATGACCTAGTAAAGAGCTTTCCAACAATGTATTTCTTTTCATCTGCAGATGATACTAGTATTCTTTGAAGAAAAATAAAGATGGAATCTCTTAAAGTGTGATGAATGACATTCAACATGTGGTCAGAGCAAAAAATCTCCTGATCAATTTCAATAAAACATCAAGTATGATCATTCACCCGAACAAGTCTCGCGAACAGCCTGAAATTGTTACAAAAGATCCCACAACCAATTGCAGAAGAAAAATTCTTGGGGTATATTCTTAACGAGACTAAAGAATGCATATATCAGCGATGAATATCTAGTGCCGTGTATGCAATAAGAACAATAAAAAACGAAGTGGGTGTTAACGTAGCAAAGACTGTCGTATTTTTTTTCTTGGATTAAGGTGCATTGATTGCTAGGATCATTAGCACCAGAATTTGAAGGAACAAACTTCCTTCCTTTTCGTATTTAATGTTCAAATTTGTTTGTAAAGGTCAGTTGATTTCAGGTAATTGATCAAGTTTTTGATTTGAGAGAAACTCATTAAGTTTTCTGAGAGATGTTCGGATATATTAATATATAATCTGCCGCATATTTCTATATCTTGGATAATCACAAATGATATGCAATTCCGTGGTTGATTCACCACAACTATCGCATATCAGGGGTTCCTGCCCTTCCAGAAGAAATGCATATGTTAATGCTGTATGTCCAAATCTCAGTCTGTGGATTTC
This sequence comes from Gastrophysa polygoni, assembly GCA_963576655.1. NCBI lineage: Eukaryota > Metazoa > Arthropoda > Insecta > Coleoptera > Chrysomelidae > Gastrophysa > Gastrophysa polygoni. The sequence goes on from OY755082.1 coordinate 34,005,243, forward strand.
AACTCTATCAGCCCTGGGCAGTGCCCTTGGAGGTCGCCAAGGCTGAATAGATGGTTTGATTGAATTCAGGTTGTTGTTCACCTGATCCCATTCACGCTGCCACATCTCCTTTATTAGGGATTTATATTCGCCCTTTATGTCATCTGCCCTCAGGACCATCACCTCGATTGTCTGATTCTCAGCAGCGTCACGCGCTGCCCATTATTCCAACATGGCTTGGTGCCCAAATGAATTTAACATCTGCACCGATATTATTGAGATGTCGTGTAAATGAATATTGAGCGCCTCGATACTCATTTTAAAAGCTATTTGAACTCTTTTGGGAGTACGAAGGACACAAACATGAAAAGAACATATTCTCAATCTGATATTGACCCTTTCAACATTTACATAATATTCAAAGTCGCCATTGCAGCATTCAAAGTAAAACATAATATCACAAAATCTTCAGACATTCACAATTACAAATTACTAAACTCTTCAAAAAATAACTTCAGTAAACAAATTGAAAAAACTAAAGAGAAAACTTCTACAAACTTAAGTTTACCATACTCTCAATGAATTTTTTGATGACTTACATAATTTCTACATGTTCTCTTCATATTGAAAAACTAATACTCTATAATATTTGAGTATTGAAAAAAGGGTCTTGCAAACATTTTTTTTTTGCCAAGATTACACATCAAAAATTACAAATTACACATTTCTATCATGCTCAATGAGCAGAACCTGATTTTTTTTATCGAAAATATGTATTTCATGATGTAGTTTCTTGGGAAATAAAACTGTCCTCTGTCTTTCAACTGGCCTGTCACTTACCTGCCGTCGAGAGTGTGGGGTCCGCTCTGCAGCACCACATTGACATTGGCAGGGTCGGCGAAGGTGACGAAGCCGAAGCCCCTGGACCTGCCCGACTCAGCGTTTTTCATCACGACGCAATCGATGACTTCGCCGTAGCGCGAAAAGTACCGCTGCAAGTTGTCCTGGGTCGTCTCCCACGATAGTCCTCCGACAAACAGTTTGCTGCAAGAAAGACATGAACGAATGCCCGAAGAGACACTTCCTCGATCGCCAACTCGAGAAAGTTCTAACCTTACAGCAGAACCACTTGGGAATTTCAGATTCCTATTTGTTTTCTACTGCAATTTTTCATTGGGATTTCAGGAAATACCAAAACAATTTCAGAAAAACCAATATCAGTGAAATAATGAATCTCATTAATGGAAAGAGTCAACTGTATTTTTCATTCTCCAATCAAATGAACATTCTGAGAATCCAATGATGGGAGTCGAATTTGAATCATCGTGTATCATATTCCAACTGTTAATGAATAGAGGTTAGGCAATCATGTTTCTTATGTGATCATAATCATGTTCAAGTGGTTCTGTTAGGTTCATTGAGGAGTATTATGTCACCTCATTCCCAAACAAAGCTGGTTTGTTTGGAAAGACATTTGACAAGAATAAAATGATAAATATTGATAATGTTGTCAAGCTGTCTTGATCTAATGAATAGTTACCTATGAAAATACAGAATGTCTCGAAATAGAAAGGAGATACATGAAAAAATGTTCCTCAGGGTGAAAGAAATCATCAATATAAACGATTTTTTAAATCGTTATTTGAAATAGAACACATCACACACATATTCATTTCACTTGCTATTCATACAAACAATGTTTATGCAAAATTCAAGAACAAACAGGGGTACGTACACTAAATAGTACAAAAAATTACAATTTGAAATATTTCCTATTTTATTTCGAAACACTCTATAAGCATTGCCAAATGCTTTGCTCATTATTATTATAGTGGTTGACAATTTATGATTGTAATTTTTCCGTGAATTTCAAAGTCTAGTATAGTAAAAAGCATGAATTATATGGCGAAACTTCGTTTTCAATACTAAGTGCTCTATATTTTGAAAATCCTCCATCACCTATGCAAACAGAGTGAACACATGATACTTGGTCATTTTTTTGTTCACCCTTTATACTATTTTTAGAAAATAATTGTGAAATATTTATGAGATAGGTAAGCACTTTTCTGAAGCCTATTAAGCATATTTCAAGTATCATGTATTTCTCATAGTTTTATAAATGGAGGGTGTTCAAATATCACATATTCAAGAATAGTGAGGAAAAATTCTATATTATTTGTAACTTTGTGGAGGACCCTGCAATTTACATAGCAAATTATGGTATTTCGTAAAAACTTACATTTCCTCAGTGTTTTGTAGGTCAACATGGGGCCAATCATTCCTAAACAAGTAGCTCATTATACTTATGAACATAACTCATCCCAGCTAATACAAAGATATTCAAAACGAAATAACCATAAACAAGAGAATGTTTGGAAACGAGATAGGGAACAGAATCTCTAAAAATGTATTTGTAAAACTCATGTGACACAGCTTTACATCAAATCCAAACAACTGGACTGGCAGATCAATTTCAAGCTTACAGTTAATAATATTCAGACATCAATATTATTATAAGGGGATAAGATAATTGTTATCTTTAATATCTGAAATACTTACCTTTAGATAAAGAGAAAAGTAATTATTCAGGTTTATCCCAATACCAGGTAATCTTTACCTGGAATAATTATTCCCTTTGCAATTTTTGAAAGTTTCAAGGGTATTTTATTGTCATTTGCAATTCTCAGAGTGTATAGAGTGAACCGGTTGGAATCAACAGAACCATGCAAACCGATAAAAGACAATATTTATAAGATATTTATAAGATATTTATAATGAAGATTGTGGAGAAAACTGTATCAATCATGTTAAAGATTTCTGAATTCAGAATAGAACTGAATGAAAATAAGTACCTCAGAAAATATCTCATCATCCTAACTAAGATGTTCTATAGAAAAAACTAATTTCATAGCCAGAATTTTTCATCATATACCAAATTACAAAATCCTAATGAAATCATCACCTGGAGGTGACTTCAGAATGAATATTGTTGATAAGGTTCACAGTCCTTTATGTTATGGAATAGAATATAAAATGAATAGGACTATTTCTCCGATTCTTAGATAAATGATGAAAGAACAATACAAAATGATTACTGTATCATAAAAAATGAGAAACAATGTAAAAAAACTGGGGGCCTGGACTTTTCTAGAATCAAATTAAATTGCACGGAAGGAAATTAGCACACTTGCATTTGAATAAACTCCATGAAATTAAAACACTGATGTGAGAAATTCACTCATTTGAATTGACAAGCCCTGTATGATGTGAATATTCTTAGCTCATAACAAAAAGAGGAGTCATGGCAAAGGGACAAGATTTGCATTTACTTTGGAGACAATTTTGGCAAAAAAATCAATTCAAATACAGCATTAAAAACTGATTTTAGAGTAAAAGTTTTCCATCTGAAGGTGCTATGTTGAATCCTCGTTGCTTCATTATAAGATTGAATAGGTGATTCTTCAAGGTCTCATGGAGAAGATACAGCCATTTCAAATCTCCTCAACAATTGCTTAGTTACTCCACAATTATGACTGTGCTCATGGCTCAAACAAGACACCACAGCAGAAGTTTGAAAGTTAGCTTTTTGTTACAAATTTTGAAGATATGCTGTTTTTTTATTCACCAAATTCTTGTGGTGAATTTCAAAGATGCCCAATGATTTGAAATATGCTGTGATATTATTGGTCAAATGCATTCCACCACACTAACTTGGTTGAACATGCCAATATCGTCATTTAGTACATCCACAGAGGAATAACAATGTGAGCAAACAATCAAAACTACATTATAGCATCATTTTGTCCGAGAGAAATTCATGGAACATCCCCTCAAATTAATGATCCCAAAAATAATTTAGTTCTTCAAAATGTATGAAATATAGAACAAAAAATTACAATGCAGATTTTCAGCTTGCATGTTATATGCATGGTCATGATGAATACATTATAGAGAAATATAATCTGTGTGATAACATCAGAATCCATACTTTGATGGATATTTCAGGTAACAGAAAAGTAAGTAGGTACCTACTCAGAAAAAATATCGAATATTTTTGAGGTTATTTCTATTTAAATTAAAGCTTTAGGTTAATCAACAATCAACCTAAATATTGCTGCCATTATTATGAGAATCATCAATTCACTGCTTTGTTCATAATAAAAATTCGCCATTTCTCAAAACACTAAAGACATGTAATCTAACAAAAATATTTTAGGACTCCAACAACAAACCAAAAATGATTTATTATCTAGTTCTTTCCAATGTGAATAAGCAGTGAATATGTATTTGTGTAGATTAAAAAAATCTACAATAGTGAAATTAAAACCGTTAAAAGTTATACCAACTATCTGCTGGGGTCGATGAACGATAAATATATTAGGTAAGAAAGGCTGCAATTTCACTAAAAAATTCAAAATGGCCTGATAGCTTCGCCACACATTCAATAAATGATGAACTTATGCATGAGTATTGAAGTGAAGATTTGATAAATGAACATATGAGGGAAATTATGTAAAATGAGAATGTGTTTTCACGGAAGTGACCTAAATAAAACCATTTTTTCAATATTTGGCACAACATAGCTTTCATATACCCTTTTTCGTCATCGTCCATTATTTCGTGCTTCAATCTCAGCATATTATCAGTCGAAAATACGATTCTTCAGAGTTGTTTGAGCCGGTTCTACTCCAATAACTATACCACGTCCATCAAGCCGAACAAACTACACAACAATGGCAGCTGCGGGAAGCTAACGATTCGCAGTCACTTTCAGATGGAAATAATTTGGCGCTCACTGACAGATCCCGAGTTTTTTATGAAATATTTGAAAAATACATACCCGTATTCGTACTCTTCCATAATTAATAAGACTTCTTATTCACTAAACTTAAAATTAATTTAAATCTAATTTTAAGAACTATCCTAATTAACAACTACCATAGGAATACACACACACGTCAATGCAGAGACGTTTTCATCTCTGCACTTCAGCAAAAGCATGGTCAGGAACCATTTTTAACCATAATTTTGAACCATAAACCCTAAACCACAGATCATGAAAGCACAGAATTGACAGAGCCACCGAACTTAACAATCAGTAGAACAAAACAGAGATGTATATAATATGATCTGTGCATTCAGTATTTGTGTTTAGCAAAAAATATTTCATCATTTGATAGAACTCACTCAAACTAGGTTCCAGGAACGATCGTTTTTTTTTCTTGAGTACTCCCTACGTTTTTTGGATGAATATTGAAATTTGCGATTTTCATTGTAGCAGGTAACCAAGATGAATATAGGATGGTGAAACAACTCTTCCGAAACATCTAGACATATCAAACAACCTCACTAAGGCCGCACCGCTTGAGTATAAAAATGTCGATACGATCGTCGATCTTAGAAAGTCAAAATCCGCTTCTACCGACGATGGCGGATATCTGACGGTTAATCTATTCTGACAGTGATGGAAAGATGATTCAATTCTTGCATTTTAATTGAATTTCAATTTGAAACGTGTTTTCCTGAGTTTCCAAGATAACTTTCGACATCGGCAGAGCTAATGCAATCTAGTGTCAATCTCGAGAAGCCTTATTTAGGTTTTGAAATTTGACATCATCAAATAGGTATAAGTATACAACTCTTTATAGTGGCATGGAGATAGCGAATTCGAACAACAGTTTTTATTTACATCATGCAGGAAACGAGCAATTCTAGTGGCGTCAATGCCGTGCCATTCGGCTGCCACTCTCGAACAGACATGAACTGTTGAATTAGCCACTCGAAATTGATTCCAAAATTCATCATTCATCACGACATACATTTCGACTTTGTTTCACGTCATAGACGATGAACACGGATGATGGCTAGAAGCGTCACAAAACGTTGACATGAGTCTAGCGTCTAGCGGTAATGCGTGGAAAGGAACGAAGGAATTCGAAAATATTGCATGTGAGTAAACTTCCAGAGCGAATGATGCCGCTACATGATGTTTTTGTATGAGAACATCTTCATGAAGGTGGTTTCAGTTGGAAATTTGATAGGTGTGTACACGCTCGTTATGATTAGGTTGAGTCAACTCAACGCAACAATCAAATATGCAGACTCTGCTATGAGCCAGTACTTCATACTCCATATGACCATTCCCAAAATCATTTTGCTGTATAATGGGTGACATCGTACTCAAATTTAATCACCATTTCTGGCATATATTTTTGAAGGTCACAAAATATTATCTCGATGCTCACTCTTTAACAGCTCAACGAATTTTAACAGTCAACTCCAATGACATTATATTTCCAAGGAAATATAATAAATGAGTGATTTCATTATCAAATAAACATGAGCCTCCTTTGCCTCAGGTGATTAACAGACAAGTGCAAAATAAAGAGGCAGCATGATACTATAACTCGTTATATTTCTCTATATTCTATTTCTCGTTATAGTATCATGAAGAGGCAGAATGGTTAGTTCTACATACCATATGGCGTGCTGGAAACGTTATGAATGACGTCATTGCTTTCGATCACATCAAGCTCACAGCGAACCATGTCAAGGAGTATACAGGGTGGTCCAGCAACAATTGTAACCTTGATTTTCCGGCATGATGCAAATGTGGAAAATCACTCGAGCACGTCGATTTTTGATTCTAGGAGGAACAAATTTCCCGCTTTTTTTATCACCGTTTCTCCAACCCCCTCATGGGAGTGAGCACAACCCCCTGATTTTGATTGAGGATGAGGAGTGCTGCTATACCTCATTTTGAAGATCTCATCGAGTATCATCTGACCCTAAAACATTTCCTCCAAATTTTCATCAAGAAAATGACAAAGTGTGTGAAAGTAAAAAAAGTGGAAGACTACTAACTTATGTGATTAGTTCATTAAATGCTGAAAATGGGCACCATTCACTTCCATGCAGTGGGTAGCGAATGTTAAATTCACCTCGATGAGGATATCACTCTCATCGGACGCATTTGAGAAGTATTCATTTATTTTTTTCCATGTAGACCATATTTTTGTACCTTAGTCTAGCGTCAAATTTTAAGTACATTAGATGTATGATATTCATACAGTTTCTTTCCATTTTATATAATTCGAAAAAAAAATTTTTATCTGTCCACAGATAAAAAAACATACGATTGATGCAAAACCAACAAAATTTGAGGAAACCCATTTGCTTGAAGTGAACTATTGAACTCACTCATGTCAGGAACTGATTAGTATCTGATATATTCATGATAAAATTCGTACAACCAAATGGAATAGGTGAACTATGAAATTGTTCCTAGAATCTGTTATGATGATAATGTTGTATCTTCATGCCAATCTACTGAAATATAGTGAAGATTGGGTTGAAAAAATATCTATATTTTTCAGGATAAGGATACCTATCCCTATCGTTCCCGCACCTTGGAGAATACAATCCAAAATTCATGGAGTGAATGTGTTTTATATAATTATATAGTGTGAATTCATCATCTCGCTCGTCGATTATTTGTGATCAGTGCGTTGCATGTGCGGTGATACGGAATAAGGATCTGCTGTGTGGTGTGTCATATGTGATTTTATCATATATTTTATCTGATAAAAAATATTCGGGTAGAAACGACATGGAAACGGAAGCTAGAAGAACAAATGACAGTGGTTCGCAGCTCATATATGCGCACGCGTCGAAATTAAATGAGAAGCGACATCTGCATAGGAAGCTGAGATGCTCTCTCCGGGATCTAAGATGAGAAGCAACATTCGACAAGCGTCAAATCCGCGCATGCGAATATCTCTGTTGCGATCGCGCTGACGTTCATTCGTTCCAGCATCACTATCGCATGAAGAAAATTATGGTTCTCCTGATATCATCTCGAACCTCATTGTCATAGAATAATTGTTCACAGAATATTATAGTATTTTCCATTGTTTTCTTATATTTCTGAAATGAATGATAACTGAAAATATTTGCTATGAATATTCATTCGAAAATCACATTCGAGTGATGGAGAAATGAGTTTTATTGAATATCCAATTCAATATAAGTTCCAATCATGCAAGTGCCATTATTACTCCGTAATGCGTACTGACAGGTCATAATACCGAAAAATTGCCATAGAATACCCTTGTAGAAAAGGAATTCTGTGACAAAACAAACACAGAATGACAGACGCTCAGAAGGCAACGAGGTGACGTCACCTATAGAGGTTGAGACATCCTATACAAATATAGTTGAACATCCTAGGGTCCATCCCTCAGAGCAATAAAAGATATTTATTTCATACTGCATCATAGAACATACCTTAACGTACCTGATTTCAATCCGGAAAATAGACTTTTACAGGAAAGGCGCACGTAATATTTCATTACGTGCTACTATCCCGTAATGAAATTTCACCGGATTGTAAGTATTGAAAACTCAGTTATGCGTCAAAAGCATGAATACATATATTAAAAATTCAACAGCAAAACAATACACAGAAATTACTTATTGCTAATATTATTATTAACCGTTAAATTTTCGTTCCCATGAATATGGATACCAGGAGCTCCATTGGATGAATTATTCATTAGGGAGTTGCTACTTGCTGATACATTCCCATTCTTTTGTTGTAGCACTTCAACAAAGATTAATATTTTATTTTTTACTGTTCATTTTTGTTTTTCAGCAGTATGAAATAAAATGTTATACGTCACACGTTATACTTACCGGTCTATTAACGTAAATATTTATTATCCGCAAGCATGTTGATTATAGTAGTAGTCTTCTATAAGATGGCCTGATCCGTCGAATTCGATGACTGTGCGATAATTCCATGACACGAACTAGGATCTGCTGTGCCATGTCTTGTGTCTTTTGATATAATTGAATAATTGAAAATTGCATATATTTGCTGGAACCATCAACAATGCTCTAGTAGTATATATAGCTAGAAGTATGGAACCAAGTAAATATCTTTTGAACGAAAATAACGATATTTATGAAAATTTGCAGTTGAGTCCAATGGAACAAAATGCATGTGATGTACATTTATTTGTTGATAATATTCTCCCGGTTTGACCAGAAATGCCATCAACTTGTCTAATTTGAATAGGATGACATTGTAAGTGTTGCATGTGTTCATGCCAGTGACATGACAACCGGACAATTGACAACTGGGACGAGGGTCCCGGGTCCCGGTCCCGGGTGATCGATAGAGATAGGGAGAATTCGAAATGGTCGTAGTGAAGAGTTCAATAAATAATGAATATGAATGTTGTTTGTACATAATAATGGTGTATAAGGTGTAAATTCATTATAAAATAGCAGTGCTGAGTTTGAATATAAAAGAACCCCAACCACGTGCAGCAAACATTACACATACACATACTGAGTTTAGTGTGAGAAAATTATAAAAACGAGGAATATAGCACTTATTCACGTTTTTGCGTTGGAGCAAAAAAACTATTTAGATGAACTAATTTATGTTTGTATGCATAGCTCAGACGAATGAAATGAATATTTTATTAATGATAAATTATTTTATTATGAAACGACGAATGAAATGAATATTTTATATAAAGTAATTTATTTTATTTGTCTGAGTTGCATAGTAATGAATATACGTACAGTTTACAAATTTTGAAATTTAGAATGCTTCAATTAAGTGAAAGAGAGCGTATTGAAATTTTAATGATGATCGGTCATGGTGATTTATGGTGGTAATATCGTTCTTTTCGTTTGAAAGATATTTACTTAGTTCCATACTTTATCCCAACCCTGTATAAAAAAATCAAGACTATCAGGTGATTTAATCCGCACTACTTCTACATAGTCACATACAGTATCGATATTATGTGCACCAAGTGTTCGTAATGATGGTAAGGTATCATTGTATACTTAGTGTCTTTATTATTATGAAGATTGTTCACTTTCAGAAAATTGATATCAAGAGTACTTCCATAGTTTGTTTTGTGTTTGTTTGGGATGAAAGAGATTCCATTTTCACATATAGAAATAATTTCTCATAAACTATATAAGGTCAACTCGCGAATAACTGCGTATTGAGTTTAACATTTCCGCATCGAATATAACATAGGTATGTTGAACAAAGGAGAATCTGAAACGAGATAGCAATTGTCTGAACCTCCGGTCTGAACTGTCGTCATTGTTTTTGATTGACTAGAGGCACGATGCGACAACCGTTCTACAGCCGAAGAGTATACTGGGTTGCCCAATGAAAACGGAACAAGGCCGATTTGGCATAGTTATCGTTCTCAAAAGAAAAAAACGCTCGAACCCGTCGATTTGAATTTCAAGGGCGAAATATTTTACCCATGTTTTCAACTTTTCCACTTCAAACCCCTCGGAGGGGTGAGCCCTTGATTCTCAAATGAGATAAAAGGGGTCAAGTGATACATCATTTCAAAGATAATCGAAAATCTCTTACCAACGCTTCTTTGTTCTTGGAAGTCAATGCAATAGGCTAGTGATGGAAAGTAACGCTTTTTTCCCTTTCATTGGAACACGAGCTTCCCCAGCTCATGGAAGATGTTCCCAATGGTCTCCGATACCACTCTTGGTTTATGCACGATGGCACTCTTGCTCATTTTAGTCTGATAGCAAGAAATTTCTCAGACGTACAACGATGGGTATAGGAAGAGAGGTCACCCCGGACCTCAATCCCGTCTATTTTTTCATTTGGGGACACCTAAGATCACTAGTTTTTGCTAGCACCATTGAAAACGAGGAAATATTAAGGGATCGCATCATAGCTTCCGCGAATGAAAAGAACCATTCCTGGCCTTTTTCAACGGGTGCGGAATTCTTCGATGAGGAGAGAAGAAGCTTGTATTACTGTTGGAGGTCGTCACTTCGAACATTTGCTGTTATAGTTGTTTCGTTTAATTTTTATATTTTTGATTGCCTAATAGATAACATAGTATTTTTCCGAATTGTTTTTTTTAGAAACTCCGAAAAATAGCACTTTCTTATTGAATAATTGAACCTGTCAATTTTTTTTCTTGAATTGATTGAGCAGTTCGATAATGCTCAGTTCAGAAGGAGTCTGTCCGGGTATACTGAGTATAAAGTTTGATGAAAATAGAAGCAGTTGCAAATAACTTATTATGAAAACCAACCACATATACTCATTTTTATAATGTTCTCAGCAACTTCACTTAGCGCTTAGGAGTTAAGTAACATGCATCGATATAGAAAATTGTAAATATCTCGAAAACGATCACCTCCAGCGTTGTTGAGGAAGTTCACCCTTTTTACTTGGAAAAGGTGTGGGAAACAGGTTCATTCATAAAAAGTACCAAAAGTTTACTGTCAAAAATGTTAGGGCAATTTGAAATAAATAATGACAGCGTACAGAGCACCCTCTGTAGATGTTACATGAGAATTAATACGGAATTATGATTTTCCAAATCAAAAAGACCCTGCGGGTACCAAATTTCCTGCGAATAGCTCATTTTTGCAGAAGTTATGTTTAAAAAGCGAACAAAAAAATTAAATTTCAACACCTCCTGTAACTCCGAGACTCCGAAGCATTTCCGGACACGAGTTTATATAGACTTTCCTTCCTAAAATTGTCTCAGGAATACGTCACCCTGTACGCTAACGGTAAAACATTGATGTAATAAAGCTAGTTTATTACATCAATGGTAAAACTAGGTGATAGGATCGTTGTGATAGGTTACTTCTGTTTTCTGCTCCAATATCAATCAGGAAACAGCTGACGACGATATCGACCGATATTGCACATGATCAAAAGAATCGAACTCTCCGTCCTCGCAAAAATCCGAGAACCGTTAGAACGATTCCGAATCAATCAGGAAATGATCCGATGTCATCTGCGAACACAGAACTGTTACAAAAAATTCAGAATATTTTTAACCGCGAACGCAGTTTTCAAGTCTGTGCATGCGAATAGTCCCTGAACTGGTTCGGAATCGCATCCGCGACCACCTCTTCTGTGACTAAAGCCCCTAGATATAGAAGCTATATCTATGCCAAAGCCGTGGCTGTATGTTTACAACAAGTCGCCAAATGATAGAAGAAGACGAAGAAATCATTTATAGACCTTTTTAGGGGTCAGAAAGTAGTTAATATGAAATTATTGATGTTGCAAACAAAGTTAATTTTATGGCTCATGGCGCAAGCTCACGCATCTTTCCCGAATGTTTACGGCAATATCAAGATAGAAAGTGTCTTGGATGACCCTGGGGTTCCCCTGTATCTGACACCGCTCATCGAACAAAACAAGATCCAAGAAGCCCAAACAGCTGCAGAAGTCCACTTCAACGGCTTCAAGAATCAACAAAGTTATTCTGGATACCTGACGGTGGATAAAACTTTTGATACCAATTTATTTTTCTGGTTCTTCCCAGCCAGAACTGAATACAAACATGCCCCTGTGATCCTGTGGTTGCAAGGGGGACCAGGTGCAACCTCGCTGATTGGTTTATTTGCAGAAAATGGACCGTTTTTAGTGAAGAATAGGAAAGGCTTGAAGATACGCCCCTATTCTTGGACAAACACCCACTCTGTTATTTATATGGATAATCCTGCTGGATCAGGATATAGTTTTACTAATGGTGGGTATGCTCAAAATGAAACAAAAGTGGGTCAAGATTTGTATGTAGCGTTACTGCAGTTCTTCACTCTCTTTCCGGATTTGCAAAAAAATGATTTTTTTGTCACTGGGGAATCTTATGCTGGAAAGTATGTACCTGCAATTTCTTACACAATAATGAAGAGTAATCCAGGAGCTAAACTGAAGATCAATCTCCAAGGGTTGAGTATTGGGAATGGACTCTGTGATCCAGAACATCAATTAGACTATGGAAACTATTTATATCAATTGGGATTGATTGATTCGAATACTCAAAAAATCTTTCAAGATCAAGAGCAACAGGGTGAGTTCATATAGTGTCTAGCAAATACTTTTTTGTTCCTGATTTTGCATATTTGGAGATTCTTTCGATTTTATGTGATTGTGCTGGAGTTATCAAATAGCAGATCAATGAAAATACTCTTCGAATAATTATTTTGTCAATGTTTGACTGTTGAACTTTTTTTTCAGAAATCTACAAGCCTAAGTATAACATTTTTGTAAAATGTTTATCAGGAAACTATATTCTTTCAATTTCATATGATTGTGCTGGAGTTATCAAATAGATCGACAAAAATACACTTTGAATATTTGAATTTTCAACTGTTAAACGTTTTTTTTTCAAAAATCTAATAGCACAACTTCACCAACTTGGTGAACTGTATATCAGGAAAATATATTCTTCCGATTTCATGTGATTGTGCTGGAATTATTAAGTAGCAGATCAACGAAAATACACTTTGAATAATTATTCTGTCAGTTTTTGACTGTTGTACTCAATTTTTCAAAAATCTACAAGCACAACTATATCAACTTTATGAAATGTATATCAAGGAACTATATCCTTTCGATTTCATGTGATTGTGCTGGAGTTAGATTGATGAAATATTTTGAAATAATATTTCATTGAAAATTGAAAATTGCTAGACTTCTATACTGGATGTTGAAAATACGTTGATTAGGCATGGGAATCACGGTGTCCGTGAGAATTACAGTTCATTTTTTATTTTTCTCATCTTTGACAACACAAAATGAAATTCTATAATGTTCAAGGAACATCATGCTAGCAAGCGGTGGGATGTTGGGGAAGAAGGGAAATATTGGATTTTTTCTTGAAAGTTTGGAGGTCATGAGCATGAGAAAACATTTCGCTAGGTGAAGAATTCCACAACTTTTCCGTTCTATTGATAAATAATGTTTGGTAGAGCCAAGTTCGGCAGGTCTCCAGCCTGACAAGAATAGAATAGAATAGAATAGAATAGAACTTTATTCACCTATAAATTATTCACCATAAAATCCACGAATTAACTAGCCTGAAAGTAAAAATTCTTCTGTAGAATAAAAAGCGTGTTCAACTAAATGATTAGATAAAAGGCATTTGAACGATTGGAGACCGCCTGTAGACTCTTCTTGACTGTGTAACTTGTTGAATTTATTATAGAATTTTATTCCTTGATATATATGTGAGTTTTGACCAACTGCCAATCTTGAAAAAGAAAAGTATATATTTTCTGCATTTCTTGTATCATAATCATGAATCGCCTCATGTCTTAGAAGTTTGTCTTTGTGCTTGTGCACATAAATTGTGACTTCCATAATATACAGACAAGGCAGTATCTGTAACTGTTGAAAAATAGGTTTGGCAGGGTCATTGTGACGTGCTCCTATCATAATTCTAGCAATTTTCTTTTGTATTATGAATAACTTATGACTGTGGCTCGAGTTTCCACAGAATATAAGACAGTAATTGAGTATTGATTGGACGAGTCCATAGTAGGCTAGTTTCAAGGTGTCTAGGGACACAGTGTTTCTCAGCTGCCTAATTATGAAAGACACAGTACTCAGTTTTTTAGACTGGTGCATTATATGGTGCTCCCAGGTCATTCTATGGTCAATAAATATGCCCATGTATAAATAAATATAAATAAGACAGCTGAAGTCATAATTAACATTTTTTGGTAAAAACGTCATAAAGTGTGTTTTCAATACATTCATTAGTAACCCATGCTCTATACACCATGAATTGAATTGTTGTGCAATACTGCCTGCTTGGTAGCATACTTGCTGCAATGAGTCTCCAGTAAGAAAAAAGTTTGTATCATCTGCATACAATATTTTTTCGCCTGCCAGATGCGTTGTCATATCGTTGATGAATATTATAAAAAGTATTGGTGCCAGAATAGATCCCTGAGGTACCCCTAAATTGACAATATTTTCAGTTGATTTCTGTTCATTAAATACTACTATTTGTTTTCTCCCATTCAAAAATGAGGCAAACCATTCATTGGCTACTCCCCGGATACCTAGACATTCTAGTTTTTTTAGTTGATGGTCAACCGTATCAAAGGCCCTACTTAGATCAAAGTAGAATGCAATCGATGATTGTTTTTTGTTGAGAGCCTCATATATATTTTCAGTTTAGTAGTTTGTGATGTTCGATAAATTTTTCGAGTCTTGATTTATAAGCTGTATCAATTACTTTAGCAATTTGACTTTGAATAGAAATATTCATATAATTGCTTACCATATCTCTAGGGCCTTTGTTTTTGTATATCGGCATAGATTTTCAGATTTTTAATGCCTTCGGATAACTCGCGGTTATCAAACTTTCGTTAATTATGTGGGATAGGGGTATGCTTATTGTTTTTGCAACGGACCGTACAATTTTTCCATGAATACCGTCAATGCCTGGAGTTGGCTTGGAGGTAGTTTTCATGATGTACTCCTCCACTTCATACGGAGTGGTTGGGTATAGAAAAAAGTGCTTCGTGAAAATGTTGGAGCAGTTTTGCCTCATTACTTGGTTGGGGGCAGGGTATGTCCGCGAAGTGCTTACTGAAAATATTGCATATGTCTTGAGAATATGTCTTGAGAGATTTGTTCTTTTTCACCCCGTTTGCCTTATTTATGATCTTCCAGGATTCTTTCATAATATTTGATTAATTTTGTATCCTTTTATTATTGAAGTTTGTGCGAGCATATCCAATCTTTTCACTGTACAGTTTTTTCAAGGATATATATTTGGCTATAATTATATCATTTTGTTGATTCTTGGCTAATTTCGACATTTTGCAGACCATATAAAATATCCGAAAAAAAAAACAACAAACGGAACTCAGTTGAATTGTTTTCAATTGCCCTCATATGTTGGATGTTACTAAAGAAGCTAGCAAAACCACACACTAATTTGAACACCAGAAATGTCGCATAATATCAAAAACATTAAAGGCTAATTTTTGACCCTATTCGGAAAAATCTGTGGCTTTGCTAGCTTTGGCCCTCGCTTCGTCCCTCAGCAGCGTCCATTTTGAAAAATGAAAAATTTTTGAGATTTCAATGAAGTGAATTTTCGGAAATAATTTTAGCCTAATTTCCACGAAAAAATCTGTGGCTTTGCTAGGTTCAGACGAACTCCGTAAAAACGCAAGGGTTGTGAAATATTCCTTAAGTCGATTATGTCCTTTTCTCAAAATCATATTACCTGAAAAAAATATCATTTTACCTGAAAACGTGGAGCAAAGAATTCGTAAATAGGGTAATTAATTAGCCTGAAATTAGTACAACAGTTTCACTGTTTCGAATGTCCATATGGGGACGGATTAATAATTTTCCCATGGTGAATCCTGTCTGTCGTAAGAGGCGACAAAATGGATACCCATGGGTGGAAGATGATGGTTCCCATCATCGCCCGGTTCGACTCCACCACATGGACAGAGATGCTGTGTAATGGGTAATGGAACTGAACCTTCAGTAGTGAAATATTAAAAAGAATATAAAACCACCTCAAGTTTTATCACATTGGGTACCAGTGCAAGGGCGCGGAATCGGCAATTGGTTTTGGTTTTATGGATCTAAAGCTGAATATAGGCACCACCTGGTTTTGAATTTAACTGGAAATAAAACAGGAAAAAAACCACTCAATTCAAAGAAAAAAAAAAGAACGTAGAAAAGGTTACTCGATAAAGCTTCAGATGGTGACAGAAAAAAAAATAATTCATTTTTGTTTTTTCTCGAATTTAATGGAAATTACAAATTCAACAGCAGAGGGCTGTAATGTCCAAAATTTGGTAGTTGAAAAAAATTGTATTACCAAAAATGTATATACAACAATGATAGAGTAATTCGAATATAACAGGATAGCTGAAGGCTCAAAACTGAAAATATAATATAAAAAGTGAATCGTTCAAGTAACCCTAACAAAATACGGTGGCTTGCAAGGTGTAGATGTTACCAGCTGGCATTGGAATACGGAGTAGGCTATCGACGAGAGTGGAATTCGCAGGTACTAACTCTGCATACGAATTCTAACTGCGACTCGTGAGGGTAGGAGCTCTTGGTGCAATGTTCTTTGTTTGGAGATGATTTATCCAGATCTCTGGAAGAACATGCCCAGGCTCGACCGAGTTGTGGAGACAGTTGATTCGGCTTGGATTCTTGTAGAATGCAGGTACGGAATAGATATGTTCTTCAATTCCAATCCTCTCGGAAAGCAATACTCCAAATACATGCGAAACAATCAGATGTGTAAGCCACCAGTATTGACAACATTGAATGTTTAGAAGAGGTTCCCTTTATAAACCTGAGAGGTTACTCTCAGGTTACAGCAAAAAAAGGCAAAAGTTGAACTTGATGTTCATGGATAAACCAATTCTTTCATTTAAAAAACCCCAGTAATTGACTTATCAATTAGATAATCTTCATTTAAAATAAAATCAATATCCTGATATTATATCACAATCATTTAAACCAACCCCTGTAAATTGCTTAGCAAATATATATAAATTTCAATTTAACAGAAAATCATAATAACTTTTGAAACACCCCGGTAGATTTCAGAGAAATTAGAGAATTTTGTAGGGACAGGTAGATAGGAGAGATGTAGAAAAAGCGTTATGAAAAAAAAATATAGGCTAAAGCTTATCTGAAGCTGCCTCGGTAAATCTGATACTCAAGCGACTGGTTGAGAAATGCTGAAAATGATGAGTCCTGAATAAATCCTTTTGTGCTGCTTGAAAATTCAGCATTAATCGAGTTGGAAATCCGTATAAGAATCTCGGGAACAGAAATCAGACAGGTATGTGACCGTATCCAGTGAAACGAATTAAAAAAAACTAAACTTCCACAATGACCGGTCATAAGAAAATATGACAAAAAAATCACACAAGGTTCCCGTGAGGATCATCATCAAATCGTTTCTATCATGGAGTAAAGTCTAGCTGAAAGCAAGATCAATCCGAAAAGAAAATGATAATATCACTCAGGCGATATGGAAATATTTCAAACAAGCAAAATCAGAGCACACACGGTGGTGACAATAAATACAGATTAACTTTTAGTGAAATTCATTCACACCACGCCATTTCGCAAAAAAAACAACCTCGAGAAATACCTAATTTACGCTAACTGCAAGTTGAAACTGAACTTCTCGATATTACTTTGAAGAAATAAAAGCAACAAAACAAAATATACCACATTTCTCGCCCCTACACCGGTATTTTTGGTTCACCGATAGCTCATTTCTAGGCGGGAAAAGAAGCGAAACCAGTCTGACCGCCCAGCAGTCGAGGCGCAGTTTTTCGTTTTCAATTCACTCAGATTCGGTCATTTCGCACACGGTCAATTTGCTCTGGCGATTTGTGTGTCTGGTTTGATATGGGGGTCGCTCCAAAAATAATGAAATAACTTCATATACGTATTTGCATAAGACCTAGCGATGTACAAAGTGCTCGTTACAGTAACTCCCATGTTTCAGTATTTGGTCGATGCTTCCGGTCATATCCCCATACCCTAACTCCTTCTTCGCAACCCAAACCGCCCATTTTAGGTAAAAAAAATCAAGATGATAGATTCTCCTAGAGTAAAACACTTCGGAAGTAAAATACCTCTCCATTCGGATTTCCGGGCGAAGATAAGATCAAAGCTCATAGAGTGCCCAAATGGTTCCCGTTCATTTTGGACCTTTGCCACGGCAATCGGGAGAAATTTCACTTCTAGCTCATTTCCTCCACTCCCAAAGGATGATAATACATTGGCTACAACAACCCAAAATGTTTGCAGACGATTCCACCTTGGATCCACGAGGCCAGGAAATTCCCATAATCGCTACCATCGATAACCGTATGCCAGAAATTGTCTTCCGGCAACGCACAATCAGACACATTCTGCTTAGCCTCAACGTCAAGAAGGCCTGACGGAATATCGCCTATTGTTCTTAAGGAATGTTCCCCAGAACTAACACCAGTTCTCTCTGCAGGTTGTTCACCCTTTCGTGCAAACTCGACGTATTTCCTTCTAACTGGAAGGAAGCTAGGGTCCAACCGATTCCAAAGAAGGGCAAGAAAACCCTCTCTAACAACTATAGACCGATTTCACTACTATCTGTGATCTCGAGCTCATCCGATATCTAGAGAGCACAAGAGTCGTGAACGACCGGCAATATGGCTTTTTGCCTATGTTACAGAGTGGCAGGTGTCAATCGAGAAACATGGGGAGTCTCGCCTTGAATATCTCCAAAGCATTCGACCAAGTTTGTCACCTAGGCCTCCTAGCGAAACTTCCACAAGGCTATGTCTTGGTACCAACTTTGTTCTTGCTCCACATCAATGAGTTGTTGGATGTAACCTCCAGCCCAGTTCATAGCTTTACGGATGATAGTACACTTCATTCCGCCTTTTCCTCTAGAGCCCCTGTATCATCCAACGAGGCCAAGGGTGCAAGACGAAGACAGGTTGATGCTTTAAATAAGGATCTGACAAGAATACTGAAATGGGAATCTGGAAATCTAGTACAGTTCAATGCAAAAAAAAAACTCAAACTCAACGCCAAGAAGGCAGATCACACAATGCCCAATTTGATGATGTCGAGACCACTGTTCCTATGAGGTCGTCGAAATCCATGCTGGGTGTCACCACCAACAGCGATCTCTCACGGAACGATTATGTTCGGTCCATTGCGAAATTTGCTTGACAACAACTTGGTTTTCACCGACCTCTCTAGAACATCGTAGAGAGGTCGGTGATCTCTGCCTTTTTTATAGATACGTCCAAGGTCGGTGCTCAACGGAAATATCATCTATTATGCCGCCACGTGCGATTCTTAGAAGACAAATGAGATGAGCTCAGGCTGGTGACCCCTATACTGTCGAACATCGCTATACCAAGCATCATACATAAATAGAATGGCAAAGTTGTGGAATTCTTTGCCTAGTGAAGTCTTTCCTGATGCTTACAACCTCCAAACTTTCAAGAAAAATTCCAACACCTTCCTTCTTTCCCAAAATTCTACCGTTGGCTAACACGATGTTCCTCGAACATTATAGGTTTCCTTTCGTGTTGCCAACAGATAAAAAAACAAAAATATGGTTTTTTGAAAAAAGATATCGCTGAGTTCGGCCGAACCTAGCGAAACCACAGATTATTTCGTGAGAGAGATGTATTAGAAGTATGGGAATGAGGTAATAAATTAGCCTAAAATCATCTCCACAAATCCACTCCATTAAATCCTAAAAAAAATTCATTTCTCAAAATGTACACTGCTGAGTTTGGCCGAAGCTGTCAAAGCCAGAGAATTTTCCATGATCGATATGAGCACAAAATTCTGGAATAGTGTCAAGATTCAGCCTAAAATAAGCCTACAATTATGCCACCTTTCTGGTGTTCAAATTCGTGTGTGGCTTTACTAGCTTCTTCAGTATTCATGAACTAATAGTCGTGGAAGTTTGAGAAAAAAATCCTTCAGAGGTAATCGACCAAGGAAAATTGCTGGAAATATTTTTTAAATTCATACGTCCACTGCTAGGGGCGTCATAGCTGCGATGGTATAAAAAATGGATCTTTTTCGAAAATATTCCAAAATAAGTGAATCCGTTAATCCTAAACTTTTTGGACTGTAAATGTCTATACCGTAAAATGGGGTTAATAGTTTTCCCAAGTTTTCGAATAATATAATTGAACCTATGAAGATTTTCAGCAGATTAAAAATTCTACACGATTCGTATATCCATATAGAATAATCATGCAATCTTTTTTTGATGGAGCCAATCGAAAAAAAATATCTTAATCACGTTATCAAACCAATACCTATATTGGGGTGACTTTGATAGGGCGAATTTTTTCGCATCCTCTGTACAAGATTATCAAAATAAGTTATCTGCAATGCATTGGGGTGAAATTGATAATCCATATTAGTTGAATGTCTTATCAAAGTCACCCCAATTATTTAGGTTGATACATTGTACTTTACGTTGGTCGGATATACAGAATATATCCTTTGGTAAATAAAAAGCAATAATCAGCTTCCAAAACAAATATTTATTCGAATAACATGAAGTCAACTTAACAACTTTGTTCCAAATAAAACAAACCGTGAACATAACTAATCAGGTAAATTGCGTGAAAGTAACGTCAGTGAAATATTGAGCTGATGTTCAACGCTCAAAAATATCAACTGGTTTTGTGAAAATATATCTTTTGAGGCGAGTTCCAGAATTTTCTCTTTTTGGTTCACTAAGTACCGAAACTATGTCAGAGCAATAGTAAACTTATCGTTCTCCACCTCTCTGAAAATTGATTTTTCTGTATCAGTAGACTTCATACCCACAACATCGTATTCATCATATTCCAGTTTTTTTTTTCAACAATAGCTATGTACCGACAACATGTCGCATTCCTTTTTCCAGAGAGAACTGGTACAAGGAGAAACGTCCCTTCTTCAATATCATTTTCTTCAACAGAGATGTATTCCACCTCTTCATCATGTGCACTTTTGACTGAAATTTCACCTGACGTATCTTTTCCGTGGTTCGTCAAATCATTGTCATTTTCAGATTCAGACTCCGGACAAGATACGCTTCTTCCAGCAACAATATTCAACATCTTCTTTTTTCGCGATGGGCCACGGACATGAGTGCTATTGTATCGTTTCTCTTTCAGAAAACAACCAAAATGTTCTCGTAATCGGCGAAAAATAGCCCCTTCTCTTTATTCTCGTTCGGAATTTTATTCAATACCTTTTCTGGATTGCATGGATGCACGCCAGTCGCTTCGAAGCCGCTTCTCAAATTTTGTCTTATTGCATCACCTGCATGGTTGCCCGATTCATTCATTTTATCAGGAGTATTTTTCAACAACATTGGAAACTCCTCCTTCTTCAAGGACAATATTCATCGATAATTTCCTTCGAGACCGCTGCACGTGAACGTAACTTAAGAGCGGGGATTCACTGCCTACTTCTGAAACTCTGTCTAGATGGCGATGCGATGCCCGATCGTAATCAAAAATGATTATTTTCCTAAGGCTGGTGCCTTATTGTAGTTTCCTCCTTTTTGGCCAGTTCTGGCATGTTCTCAATAGGTGTCGGTATACTAGCATCGCATCGAAGTGGAAGTTTTATATTATTTGGTTGCTGTTACTGTCCGCGCAAGATAATTATATGTATGTTGTTTTTATAGGTCTGGAGTCTCGATCCAGACAATGTGAGTATTTATTTATGTCGCGGGTCGCGCAGCTTGGTAGAACCGGGGAGCACATAAGTCTACAGAATGTAATATCACAGATCCGTAAAGCATCAGAATATCATGTTGTCAGACTGATAAATGGACAGAATAGACAAATCCAGAAAACGTACAAATCTGTACCCCAAGTTTGTAGAACCGCACTTTCTCAGACCGTATTTTGTATACTATGAACGAGCAAACCATACATTGAAAGACTGCAAATGCACAGATGTGTATCCGACCATACCAGCAATGTGACAGAACAGTTAACGAACAGAATCAGAAAGTAGCAAACCATGATCAAAGCAGAATATGATTCCGTCAGAATCTCAAAATTTCACACTTTACTTCGTCAGAATCATAAAATTTGAGACCGTGAATTCGCAAACTGTACTTCATCAGAATCGTAATACAGCAAACCGTGAAACGTCAGACTCGCAAATCAACAAACTGTTCATTCAACAAAATCATGAACTATCAGAATGATAATTTATCAGAACCGTAAAATATCATACGGTATTTCATCAGGATCCCAAAACACTAGACCGTAAAATGACGACCCGTACTTCGTCAGACCCATAAAACAGCAGGATGTATCTTGGCAGGAATGTAAAGCTATAGACAGTACATCAACAAAATCATAAAATGTCAGAACCCTATAACCTCAGAATCATAAAATGCCAGGACCGTAAAATATCAGAATCGGAAAATGTCAGAACCGCAAAACGTCAGAATCGTATTAGTTCAGAACTGTAATTCATCAAACCGAACATCGACAGACTGCGGTGAGAAAGTTTGGAGGGGTACCGAACGCTGGCTTTAGACAACGTTGCCAGCTCTCACAATCTGACAAGGATTCTCTGTAGTTATTCTACATTTCGGTTGGTCGAGCAAGACATGTGAACGAGTGACAAAAAACTTTCCGTGAACATCAACAACTACCCAAGCATTCATAATGGATCAAAAAAAATTTGAAAAATATTTGAAAGGATGGTATTGATGTAAAGAATATGAAATGAAAATTAGGAAAAAAATAGTCCAGTCGCCCATTCTCCCCACATTACAAAAGCGCTGAAGGAAGTAGATTTTATTTTTATCTCATTATCATGAGTTAGCTATCTGGTTATTATGAGATACATAACTCATTATTATGACTCAAATATCTCGATGTAATGAGATTTATCACATTATAATGACATATTTATCTCATTATTATGGGATACCATAGTCAATTGATCGAGTTATTCGTAAGCCGTAAGCTTTGCTCCTAGCGAAGGAACCGAGTTGATAAACCACAATGGTTTGTATGATATAGCGAAAAGACGATGTTTGAGCACGACGACGTAGATGCATCATACTCAATGATTCCAGTGCTATATGGACAAGTTTCACATTATTTTTTCTTCGACTGGAATCGTTTCATCAACGCATCCTTTTTGCTGTTTATTTCTATTGACAATGATTCATTTGGCAGATTGAAATATGATCAACACATCAATATGCACTGTGTCCGAGATAAGGTGAGCCAGTATAAATATCTCGGAACCTACAGGAGATACAGATTTCGATGAATGAGCTTGTTCGAACGGTTGCGCTATTTTGAGGGTTCTTACACACATTATGAAACACTATTTCCATTTATTCTGGCGCCTATCTACAAGGCAGGAGGAAAACAACAACGATATATATAAAACTATTCATCTCTATATATCCTTCGGGTTTTTTGCTATATAACACATGACACGAGTACAAAGATTTGATGGAAGTTTGACAAGTTTCTGTTGTTATTTTTGGTAAGTAATGACCTTTTCTATACAATCTCCTTCAATGCATCAGTATATAGTAAACGATATCCATTATCTTCGGATAAAGCACAGAATTCATATCTGAACAGCTCGGCAACACTACGCCTACGCGTCTCTCGACCTGCATGCGTTCAACATCATCATGGTCTGACGATGTACGGTTCTGAAATTTTGCGGTCTGTCATTTTACGGGTCGGGCATCTTACGATTCTGTGAGATTACGGATTCGTAGTATTACGATTCTATCATTGTACTGTTCTGCGTTTTTATAATTTCGGCATTTTACGGGTCTGTCAGTATGAGATTATGTCTTTTTAAGAGCGGGGATTCACTGGCTACTTCTGAAACTCTGTCTAGATGGCGATGCGATGCCCGATCGTAATAAAATATGATTATTTTTTTAAGGCTGGTGCCTTATTGTAGTTTCCTCCTTTTTGGTCAGTTCTGGCATGTTCTCAATAGGTGTCGGTATACTAGCGTCGCATCGAAGTAGAAGTTTTATATTATTTGGTTGCTGTTACTGTCCGCGCAAGATAATTATATGTATGTTGTTTTTATAGGTCTGGAGTCTCGATCCAGACAATGTGAGTATTTATTTATGTCGCGGGTCGCGCAGCGTGGTAGAACCGAGCCGACTACTTTGACGATATTTATCTTTCTCAGAGATAAATCTTGATGGCTTTGGCAGAACGCGGGTATTTCGCACTGAATTTTCATCTATAAGAATAAGAGGGGTATTCCCGATCTCTCGTATTCCACCTCGTATGTTTACGAATTTGACGTTTCGTATACAATCCAGACAGGTGATTGGTTGACATACTTACGAAACGTCAATTTCGTAAGTATAAGAAGAAAAATACGAAGATCAGGAATCCCTAATATCGAAATAAAAATACAAGCTCTCATTTAGTTTCATCAAATCTTGCAAGTTGAATTTGACCCACTTCTAATCGTCCGAATGATTAGGAATTTGGCAGGTGGACATAATTTTTACGACAAGGCATTATGAAATGAAAAAAATTGCGGACGAGTTTTGTGGTTATCGTCAGATTTTACTCAAAATCGATGTCTGGTGGTCTTTGGAGTCGGAAATTAGAAGTTTTTGTCAAAAATAGAAAATTCAACATGGCGGCTCCAAAATGGCGGAACACTTATTTTGGTCTGATTCTATTAAAGATTTGTATTTTGAGATTTTCGGGGTCATATCGATATTATGATTATTTGTCAAAATCCCGAAATTCAACATGGCGGCCCCGAAATGACCATTTTTTTTCATAATGATCCCAGTCTATTCGGTATCTGGGGTATTCGGAACAGTTCTGTGATTATATCGTAAGATTCTTTTCGAAATTTCCATTTGGGGGTTTTTTAGGGTCGGACATTATGATTATTTGTCGAAAATCAAAATTCAACATGACTTCAAAATGGCGGAACCGAGGGCGAAACAGTTTTGTGATTTTGGTCAGATTAGATTAGGAATTTTCGTTGTGGGGTTTTCGAGGTCGGAGATTGTGATTTTATGTCAAAATTCAAAATTTCAACATGGCGGCTCCAAAATGGCAGATATTTTTTTGATTTTGGTCTAATTCTAAACTAAATTGCTTAGTATGGAGGTTTTTGGGGCCGGAGATTTTTTTTTGATCCACCTGTCCCAGTGTCTGTCTGTCTGTAATCATATCATGCAAGTTAAATGAATGAACAAAATAACAAAAATTAAACAAGCTTTCATTTGTTGTAACAAGATGAAGAACTGGAAACTGGCACCCCGACCGGCCGCTGTTTATACATGGTGTTTTATTATTGTTGCACGAAACTTCGAGGTCAGATTTGTTGGGTCAAAATATGAAAAAAAGTCAGAATGAAAACCAAACTTATGCATAGCTGTTGGAAGAAAATCTGTGATACTCGAGGAAGCTATTTAGCTACAGCCGATCGATCAGCAAACTAATCGGATAACTAGGTATACTTACAAAAATCGGATAACTTATCGGATAACTAGGTATACCTAACAAAAATCCACTTGAAACATTTCTAAAACGAATCGATCTTGAATTTTCGTGCAGCATTGATGACACACCCTGTATAGGCATTGCAGAACCGAACAGATTGAAGTGTAGGTATGTTTTTCAATCGTTTCTACTGGCCTGTCGAACTATATGTATATAATATATCGCAACGGCTCTGATCGAATTCGAAGGAACAAAAGAATTGAATATCTTTATTCGCATATTTATTTTGTATTGGCTCTAAACCCATTCTGAATTACTTCATCGATATCGGTATCTGCTTCCAGGATGATAGTATATAAACATGGTTGCAACGATCACCTTTGTGTACCTACCACAGTAAACACCAAATTTGTGTCAGGCATTTGAAGAGTTTGAAATATAGTATTTTTGAATAGTACACTATTATAACAGGTATTTGATCTCGAACACGTGTTCTTGTGACAAAGTCGCTGTAGGTAGGGAGGTGATAATAATAATGATAATGATATTATTGATAATTTATTCACCTAAATGAGAAAAAACACAATGGGTAACTAACAAGTAACAAATAACAAATGTAACTAACAAATAAATAACAAGCGAATAAAAAATAATATAAAATAATATGCGCGGCAAGCAAAATGAACATTCTATCGATAAACAAAAAAAGTAATGTTTTTGTTATGTCATTTAGAACTATGGCAACAAGAAAATGTAAAGTAAAACGCACTAGTATGAAAATTTTTCACAAACGCACATTCGCATCAATGATCGATGCGATGATGAATGTACTGATATTTCAATTGAGAATTTAACTGATGATATGATCACATATACATGGTGCCTATGCCCCCACTTATCATATATCCAGGTTCATTCCGCATCCCGATCTCTCAAAATATGAATCCACTACAATTCAAGAAGATCAAGTTTATCGACTATCGTTTCATATCGATGATACCAATAATATCGATAACAACGACATCATCGAGAATTATCGATGAATTTGACAATCCCTAGACATAACACAGTTGAGTCATTTCGATACGATGAACTTGAATTAATTTTTCTGCGCACAGATTTATTATCATGAAATTGACATAGGTATTTTCATCAGATCGGTCACTCTAACGGGTCACCGCTTGGGTATTCTCGTTCCAGACTGCTATATTTTGGATAGCCGTCGACAATGAGCGAAACTGACTAGAAACATGTCTCATAAACACTCATAACGCTCATAATTGAAATATTCTATATTTCAAGCACTCGTTACATTTCCGCACTTGTCGCTACACGGCTCGTACTGAATATCTTCTCGATGGCGTATTAGAAGTATCTAGAGAACGGAGCAGAATATATTTTTGAAATTTTGGGTACGGAAATGGGATGTCAAAATCTAGCTCTTGAAAATATTTTCACATGTGCAATGTTGCCAGATCTAGTGTTACTAAGAGCAACTTTTGAATTTCAAATGGAACACCCTATATATCATTAGATTCTCGAATTCTGAGACATTTGAATTGATTGTTGATTTTCCACGGCGAAAACTGCGACATTTTTCTTGCCAGTTACGACAGAAAGCTGAAATTTCCACAGCGGCTTCCCAACACACAGGTATCTGAGCAGGTATCTTATGAATTCTCGTGCATATTGAATCAATATTATACAGGTGTGAAAAAAGGTGCGTCAAACTCGGGTACAAATAAACTCCAAAAATTCGATTTTTTCAATAATTTCTATCATCCATTACCTTCCGAATGATATAATATGTCCCTTCGCCTATCTTCAACAGTTTTTGAATTATAGAATTGAAATGGTGAAGTTCAAGTAATGGGAATGGCATATTTATGTACGAGAGGAAAGATTTAGAAACCATTCTCCATTCATGGTCAGTTTAACATGATAATACCAAGGGCATGCGGAAAATTGATGAAGATATTTTATGAGATATTTCGGAAGAAAAATAAAATTTGTTCAAATTTGATTGTAGTGGGCCACATGACTCAAATTTATCAAACACAAATGATGATTAACCTAACAATGACAATTTTATCCTGGTTTATATCGATATAACATTTGAAAAGAATCGACTTTTTCGATCTTATTCGTGCCCGAGTTTGACGCACCTTTTTTCATACCCCGTATAATAATAATTCAATATGCGCCAAACCTAATAAGATGACTATGTTTCAAGAAGCACTCGAGGAAGCAGCAGTGAAAATTGCAACATTCTGACAGTATTGATTCTTAGGTCAAAAACAGTGAAAGATAGCTATAGGACATCCTACAGCAAATATGCTCAGAATCTTCTTCAGAATCCGAAAATCTAATAATATATAGGGTGTTCCATTCGAAATATCAAGGCTCCCATTTGCGTAGCCAAAATTTTAAAAATATATTTCTCATATATTTTTTTGATCTGATTATAAGTCTCGCCTTCCCCAATGCTAATGCTAGACCTTGTTTATACTGCTATGCCACGACCATGCTAATTGTGAAGGCAAAAGGCAAAGCAGTTCGTACGATGACTGAGTCATTACCTACGGCAAAAAATACGCCACTTGAGCGTTGACTCTGGGCACCGACCTGTACCCGAATTCACCCGAGAGGTATGAGAGGAGCGGGGTAGGTAACGACTCAAGTGAGCCAGAGACCAGCAAAAACGATCTGCAAACTCTGTACCAACCAGTGTTGCCAAGGGTATAAAATATTTCACAGCAAAACAGTAGTTGTAAATAATTATTGACTTCCATCTTATTGACAATTGTTGCTCTATTGCTGAACCCCAGCATCAAATATTTTACCCCGATAGTATGTACAAGGATCATCACTATATTCTGACTCATAGTTACCACGCACGTGGGCGTGGCTAGTGTGACGTCAGCTTGTGAGAAATTTCACCATATTGGTGTTATTGGGCTATATTTTGCGTGTGTTTACTGTTGCAAATCAAGAAAATATCTCTTCGAAATAATCAACTTTGAAGTTTAAATTTGATTGAAGATGAGCTGCCCAGTGCATGGTTGTAATGTTGACAATAAGTGCAAGGGCTTTGTGTCTGGTACAAAGTTTTATAGCTTTCCTAAAGACAAGGAAATGCAAAGTGATAGGAAAGAACTGTGTGGACGACAGGACAGACAGACATTGTCGAAGTCCAGTAGAAGTGAAAAAATTGATATAGCAATTTTTTTTGACGCAAATATTATTTAATTTTCATTGGATATCCTCGAACTTGCGAAAATTCCGAGTATTTGGCAACACGGCATCAATATTTCTACTTCCACGAGGAGTTTCATAGAGGTGATGAAACTTACGATATTTTATACCAATTCTTGCTCCATAACAAATTAGAAAAGAATTATACATAATGAGTAATATATAAATATGATTCGAGAATCGAACACATTCGTGTAACTTGTAACCTTTCGTATCATTGAAAACGCGGGTCGACGTGAATGCCATCTGCTGGTTGTTTACGTGTGTACGTGTGTACCGCCGTCTATTAGGTAGGGTACGAACCAGTACGAACCGGTCCGAACTCGCAAATTAATGTTTTCTACTTCATCTTTGAACGAAATTCCTTCAGAATCTAACATAATAAACCATAAATAGCGTCCTTGTGTCAAATTTCAGATTCAAACATGCTTTTAGTTCGAAGGAAGGCATTTCAGATGCTGATATTATGGCGAAGCATTCCTCAATTTTGGTTCCATAGAATGAGGTAATTTCATTTGATTCTGAGACACAAATTTTACAATGTTTACATTTTTCAATGACCCATAACTTTTTCAAATGGAAGAGTTTTGACTCCAAAAAATACTCATTCCCTAATTTGAACCTTCCTCTTCACACTAATTCAATTACTTTTGGGTTTGAATCCATGACAAGGCCGGAAAGCATGCTGAAAAAAAGGGTCTGCCAAACCATTTTGGTGAAACGCCCGTCTTAAGAGTCTGTGGTTTTACGGATCTGCCGTTTTATTCCGAGACATCATCGGCATAACGATTCACGGGTCTGGCATTTTAGTCTGTCGTTTTACGGTTTTGATATTGCACTGGTCGATCTTTTTGACTGTATGTAATAGTGATGGTCTGAAATTTCCACAGTCTGTCGATATACGGGTTTGAACATTTCACATTCTGTTAATTTCCGAATCTGACTATTTGATGTCTATCAGTTCAACGGTTGATGAATTCCAGTCTGATGAGTTCAAGGTATACAATGTGAGAGTCTGCGGTATAACAGTCTGCCGAAGTACGGTTTCGAAATATTACTATTCTGAATAATTGCGATTCTGATAACATGAACATTGTTTTATTTACTGGTTTGAGACATTACAGTTCTGAGGATGTGAATGTCTGCCGAAGAACTTTCTTGATTTATACATTCTGATAGTATGCAGTCTGACAAAGTACGGTTTGATACTTTACGGGTCGGCCATTTTACAGTCGTCGAAGAACAATTCTGATAATTTGGGATTGTATCTTTTTAAGATTCTGACTCAATAAATTCCTGTCGATCGACGGTCTGTGTATATACATTCTGCTGATGTATATGGACCCGTAGAACCGAGCCGACTACTTTGACGATATTTATCTTTCTCAGAGATAAATCTTGATGGCTTTGGCAGAACGCGGGTATTTCGCACTGAATTTTCATCTATAAGAATATGAGGGGTATTCCCGATCTCTCGTATTCCACCTCGTATGTTTACGAATTTGACGTTTCGTATACAATCCAGACAGGTGATTGGTTGACATACTTACGTAACGTCAATTTCGTAAGTATAAGAAGAAAAATACGAAGATCAGGAATCCCTAATATCGAAATAAAAATACATGCTCTCATTTAGTTTCATCAAATCTTGCAAGTTGAATTTGACCCACTTCTAATCGTCTGAATGATTAGAAATTTGGCAGGTGGACATAATTTTTACGACAAGGCATTATGAAATGAAAAAAATTGCGGACGAGTTTTGTGGTTATCGTCAGATTTTACTCAAAATCGATGTCTGGTGGTCTTTGGAGTCGGAAATTAGAAGTTTTTGTCAAAAATAGAAAATTCAACATGGCGGCTCCAAGATGGCGGAACACTTATTTTGGTCTGATTCTATTAAAGATTGGTATTTTGAGATTTTCGGGGTCATATCGATATTATGATTATTTGTCAAAATCCCGAAATTCAACATGGCGGCCCCGAAATGACCATTTTTTTTCATAATGATCCCAGTCTATTCGGTATCTGGGGTATTCGGAGGAGATTATAATTTTTTGTCAAAATTAAGAATTCAACATCACTGCTCCAAAATATCGGAACAGTTTTGTGATTATATCTAGTCAGATTCTTTTCGAAATTTTCATTTGGGGGTTTTTAGGGTCGGACATTATGATTATTTGTCAAAAATCAAAAATTCAACATGACTTCAAAATGGCGGAACCGAGGGCGAAACAGTTTTGTGATTTTGGTCAGATTCGATTAGGAATTTTCGTTGTGGGGTTTTCGAGGTCGGAGATTGTGATTTTGTGTCAAAATTCAAAACTTCAACATGGCGGCTCCAAAATGGCAGATATTTTTTTGATTTTGGTCTAATTCTAAACTAAATTGCTTAGTTTGGAGGTTTTTGGGGCCGGAGATTCTTTTTTGTTCCACCTGTCCCAGTGTCTGTCTGTCTGTAATCATATCATGCAAGTTAAATGAATGAACGAAATAACAAAAATTAAACAAGCTTTCATTTGTTGTAACAAGATGAAGAACTGGAAACTGGCACCCCGACCGGCCGCTGTTTATACATGGTGTTTTATTATTGTTGCACGAAACTTCGAGGTCAGATTTGTTGGGTCAAAATATGAAAAAAGTCAGAATGAAAACCAAACTTATGCATAGCTGTTGGAAGAGAATCTGTGATACTCGAGAAAGCTATTTAGCTACAGCCGATCAATCAGCAAACTAATCGGATAACTAGGTATACTTACAAAACTCGGATAACTTATCGGATAACTAGGTATACCTAACAAAAATCCACTTGAAACATTTCTGAAACGAATCGATCTTGAATTTTCGTGCAGCATTGATGACACACCCTGTATAGGCATTGCAGAACAGATTGAAGTGTAGGTATGTTTTTCAATCGTTTCTACTGGCCTGTCGAACTATATGTATATAATATATCGCGACGGCTCTGATCGAATTTGACGGAACAAAAGAATTGAATATCTTTATTCGCATATTTATTTTGTATTGGCTCTAAACCCATTCTGAATTACTTCATCGATATCGATATCTGCTTCCAGGGTGATAGTATATAAACATGGTTGCAACGATCACCTTTGTGTACCTACCACAGTAAACACCAAATTTGTGTCAGGCATTTGAAGAGTTTGAAATGTAGTATTTTTGAATAGTACAATATTATAACAGGTATTTGATCTCTATTCGTCGGCGTTTGACAGATGCTTTGTTCAGAACCAAGCCGCAAACACGTGTTCTTGTGACAAAGTCGCTGTAGGTAGGGAGGTGATAATAATAATGATAATGATATTATTGATAATTTATTCACCTAAATGAGAAAAAACACAATGGGTAACTAACAAGTGTATACATAAATAACAAGCGAATAAAAAATAATATAATATAATATGCGCGGTAAGCAAAATGAGGATTTTATCGATAAACAAAAAAAGTAATGTTTTTGTTATGTCATTTCTAACTATGGCAACAAGAAAATGTAAAGTAAAACGCACTAGTATGAAAATTTTTCACAAACGCACATTCGCATCAATGATCGATGCGATGATGAATGTAATGATATTTCAATTGAGAATTTAACTGATGATATGATCACATATACATGGTGCCTATGCCCCCACTTACCATATATCTAGATTCATTCCGCATCCCGATCTCTCAAAATATGAATCCACTACAATTCAAGAAGATCAAGTTTATCGACTTTATCGTTTCATATCGATGATACCAATAATATCGATAACAACGATAATAGCGATAATATCGATAATATTGTTAGTGTGAATTTTTATCGACATCATCGAGAATTATCGATGAATTTGACAATCCTTAGACATAACACAGTTGAGTCATTTCGATACGATGAACTTGAATTATTTTTTCTGCGCACAGATTTATTATCATGAAATTGACATAGGTATTTTCATCAGATCGGTCACTCTAACGGGTCACCGCTTGGGTATTCTCGTTCCAGACTGCTATATTTTGGATAGCCGTCGACAATGAGCGAAAATGACTAGAAACATGTCTCATAAACACTCATAATGCTCATAATTGAAATATTCTTGGTCGTTGGAACTCGTTGGAAAGTGTATTTCAAGCACTCGTTACATTTCCGCACTTGTCGCTACACGGCTTGTACTGAATATCTTCTCGATGGCGTATTAGAAGTATCTAGAGAACGGAGCAGAATATATTTTTGAAATTTTGGGTACGGAAATGGGATGTCATAATCTAGCTCTTGAAAATATTTTCACATGTGCAATGTTGCCAGATCTAGTGTTACTAAGAGCAATTTTTGAATTTCAATATATCATTAGATTCTCGAATTCTGAGACATTTGAATTGATTGTTGATTTTCCACGGCGAAAACTGCGACATTTTTCTTGCCAGTTACGACAGAAAGCTGAAATTTCTACAGCGGCTTCCCAACACACAGGTATCTGAGCATGTATCTTATGAATTCTCGTGCATATTGAATCAATATTATACAGGTGTGAAAAAAGGTGCGTCAAACTCGGGTACAAATAAACTCCAAAAATTCGATTTTTTCAATAATTTCTATCATCCATTACCTTCCGAATGATATGTCCCTTCGCCTATCTTCAACAGTTTTTGAATTATAGGATTGAAAAGGTGAAGTTCGAGTAATGGGAATGGCATATTTATATACGAGAGGAAAGATTTAGAAACCATTCTCCATTCATGGTCAGTTTAACATGATAATACCAAGGGCATGCAGAAAATTGATGAAGATATTTTATGAGATATTTCGGAAGAAAAATTAAATTTGTTCAAATTTGATTGTAGTGCGCCACATGACTCAAATTTATCAGACACAAATGTTGATTAACCTAACAATGACAATTTTATCCTGGTTTATATCGATATAACATTTGAAAAGAATCGACTTTTTCGATCTTATTCGTGCCCGAGTTTGACGCACCTCTTTTCATACCCCGTATAATAATAATTCAATATGCGCCAAACCTAATAAGATGACTATGTTTCAAGAAGCACTCGAGGAAGCAGCTGTGAAAATTGCAACATTCTGACAGTATTGATTCTCAGGTCAAAAACAGTGAAAGATAGCTATAGGACATGCTACAGCACATATGCTCAGAATCTTCTTCAGAATCCGAAAATCTAATAATATATAGGGTGTTCCATTCGAAATATCAAGGCTCCCATTTGCGCAGCCAAAATTTTAAAAATATATTTCTCATATATTTTTTTGATCTGATTATAAGTCTCGCCTTCCCCAATGCTAATGCTAGACCTTGTTTATACTGCTATGCCACGACCATGCTTATTGTGAAGGCAAAAGGCAAAGCAGTTCGCACGATGACCTACGGCAAAAAATACGCCACTTGAGCGTTGACTCTGGGTACCGACCTGT
Organism: Gastrophysa polygoni; assembly: GCA_963576655.1. Classification (NCBI taxonomy): domain Eukaryota; kingdom Metazoa; phylum Arthropoda; class Insecta; order Coleoptera; family Chrysomelidae; genus Gastrophysa; species Gastrophysa polygoni. The sequence continues at coordinate 34,039,735 of OY755082.1, forward strand.
ACCCGAATGCACCCGAAAGGTATGAGAGGAGCGGGGTAGGTAACGACTCAAGTGAGCCAGAGACCAGCAAAAACGATCTGCAAACTCTGTACCAACCAGTGTTGCCAAGGGTATAAAATAATTCACTGCAAAACAGTAGTTGTAAATAATTATTGACTTCCATCTTATTGACAATTGTTGCTCTATTGCAAACCCCAGCATCAAATATTTTACCCCGATAGTATGTACAAGGATCATCACTATATTCTGACTCATAGTTACCACGCACGTGGGCGTTGCTAGTGTGACGTCAGCTTATGAGAAATTTCGCCATATTGGTGTTATTGGGCTATATTTTGCGCGTGTTTACTGTTGCAAATCAAGAAAATATCTCTTCGAAATAATCAACTTTGAAGTTTAAATTTGATTGAAGATGAGCTGCCCAGTGTATGGTTGTAATGTTGACAATAAGTGCAAGGGCTTTGTGTCTGGTACAAAGTTTTATAGCATTCCTAAATACAAGGAAGTGCAAAGTGATAGGAAAGAACTGTGTGGACGACAGGACAGACAGACATTGTCGAAGTCCAGTAGAAGTGAAAAAATTGATATAGCAATTTTTTTGACGCAAATATTATTTAATCTTCATTGGATATCCTCGAACTTGCGAAATTTCCGAGTATTTGGCAACACGGCATCAATATTTCTACTTCCACGAGGAGTTTCATAGAGGTGATGAAACTTACGATATTTTATACCAATTCTTGCTCCATAACAAATTAGAAAAGAATTATACATAATGAGTAATATATAAACATGATTCAAGAATCGAACACATTCGTGTAACTTGTAACCTTTCGTATCATTGAAAACGCGGGTCGACGTGAATGCCATCTGCTGGTTGTTTACGGAAACAACATCTCACGAAATCACAGTTGGTAGCATTGGATCGAGGTACGTGTGTACCGCCGTCTATTAGGTAGGGTACGAACCGGTCCGAACTAGCAAATTAATGTTTTATACTTCATCTTTGAACGAAATTCCTTCAGAATCTAACATAATAAACCATGAATAGCGTCCTTGTGTCAAATTTCAGATTCAAACATGCTTTTAGTTCGAAGGAAGGCATTTCAGATGCTGATATTTTGGTGAAGCATTCCTCAATTTTGGTTCCATAGAATGAGGTAATTTCATTTGAATCTGAGACACAAATTTTACAATGTTTACATTTTTCAATGACCCATAACTTTTTTGAATGGAAGAGTTTTGACTCCAAAAAATACTCATTCCCTAATTTGAACCTTCCTCTTTACAATAATTCAATTACTTTTGGGTTTGAATCCATGACAAGGCCGGAAAGCATGCTGAAAAAAGGGTCTGCCAAACCATTTTAGTGAAACGCCCGTCTTAAGTTTGACTCAACAGAATTTTGCTAACAAGGTCTGGTTCCAGAAGGGAATGAAAAAAACTGTAGGAATAAAATTAAAAACCATCTATGACATCCTGGTTCTTTCCGCCCCCTCTAGGAGGCGTGTTTTATAAAGTTCACCATTTTTACATTTTTCTCCGAAACTGCGAATGGAACCGTATGATTATTTTATAAGATTCGGAAAGTAGATCAAATTTGCAATATTATATGTTCTACTCGGATAACGATATCTTCATTCATTCAAATGTTATAGCTTGAAGAATATTTTTTACCCAATTTATTGAAGAAACAAAATCGTGTAAAGAAGGGCGATATATTTCTTTTTTATAAATATTCCCACGGTAGGTAATCAACGAGAATCTCGTCTATTATGCAAGGTAGATAAACTAGACAACCTCAGGCTGGTCATCCCTACATTGTTAGGCTCAAGACCTGCCGAACCCCGCTCTACAAAGCATCATTCATCAATACAACGAAAAAGTTGTGAAATTATTTGCCTTATGAAGCCTTTCCTCATGCTTATGACCTCTAAACTTACAAGAAAATTCTGATACGTTCCTTTCCTCCCAATATTCCACCGCTGGCTAACACAATGTTTCTCGAACTTAATAGGTTTGCCTCTCGTGTTGTCAGAAGAAAAATAAATAATTATTCACATTCATTCGAATAGAAGAATTTCATCATTCCTCGAGGAGGAACTCTCAGCAGAAACGTGTGTTGTGAATATAATATAATCATCATCGGTTATTATCAATACTGAATGTGAGATGTTTCAAGTTGATAATCGAATCTGATCCAATTTTTTCAGCTACCTTCCAACTATTTTGGTAGGTATATCACAATACCTCTCGAAAATCCTGCACATATAATGTCGATGAAAAATGATTTCGAACGGATTTGAAAATTCTAAAATCAGCTCAGGAATATCTGATCTAGGTATAGTGAGCAACATTCATGGTGAATCACCATGTATGTTTTCGCAACAGAGTATTCCAGTTCGATTCCATTGTTACGTAACTCTGAAATGATTCTCAAGTAGACGAAAGAACCAGCGGTTTCTCATATGGAATTCGAAACAGTTGGACCATAGAACTCTCATGATGTACCGGGTGTACCACTAAGAAAGGACGCTGGCTGAGTCTAGGAAACTATTTGCCGCACGGGTTTCGGAAACAAATATTTATGATGAAAGTGGTGATGAAAATCTCTGGGAATTATTTTCAAGCTTCCAGGACGGCCGCTAGAGGGCGTAATTGCATTGGCCAGTTTAAAAAACGGGTTTTTATGAGAATTTGACATGATTTACCATCATTTAGATCAGGAAAAATTGCGCTAGCTCTTTAAATAAAAGAGGGAGGGGGGGATGAATAGCACTATGAAAAAACTCTCATTACTTCAGTTGGGTGCAATGGAATTCAACGAACTTGTTCTCATTATGAAGGGTTCTTTCAGCTCTTCCAGATAAATCACGAATCGAGTCGATTCAAATCCCCTGGTGGCCGCTAGATGGGACCGTATTTCAGTTCCTATTCAAATTATATTTACATGATATTATTTCGAATATTTCTCCGGTTCCTTAAGAATTATCAACTCGCGGTTTCCACCATTTTTTGTTCTCGTTTGCTCTAATCTGAAAATACATATAGTTCCATTTGAAATTCTCAAAAATTAATGAAAAATTGTCTGTTTTTCCAAACGGTGCCATCTAGCGGCCACCACGGGATTTGAATCGACTCGATTCGGGATTTATCTGGAAGAGCTGAAGAAACCCTTCATAATGAGACCAAGTTCGTCGAATTCCGTTACACCAAACTGAAGTAATGAGAGTTTTTTCATAGTGCTATTCATCATCCCCTCCCTCTTTTATTTCAAGAGATAGCGCATTTTTTTCGTGATCGAAATTGTAAATCATGTCGATGATGAAAAAAACTTTTTTGATATGTCTTGATATATAAAATTCTCATGACAACCCGTTTTTTGAACTGGCCAATGTAATTACACCCTCTAGCAGCCGTCCTGGAAACTTGAAAATAATTTCCAGAGATTTCTCTTGGCCACTTTCATCATAAATATTTTTTTCCGAAACCCAAGCGGTAAATAGTTTCCTAGATACAGTCGGCGTCCTTCCTTAGTGGTACACCCGGTACAACGTTTTGCCACTCATTCATTCATCTGTAGGTCTGGTCATATCTGAAACATACAGAAAAAAAATGTAGCCATTTCCCATGGAATATTCTCTCATGAAAAATCCGACTTTGATATATAAGTGGCAACACTATCCTATTTTCCAGGTTTTGACCATAGAACTATTATTGGGTTGACATACATCAACAGAATAACAACTATTGGGTGATTTTCAGAAAAATACTTTGATTCTGAAAACATTAACCTTCTAAGTTCGATATCAGAAAAACTGTTCATTATTAGAAGTGTTCCAATGGAAACTTTTGATCAGCTCATCAAGATCTACAACATACCAAAATTTCAGCAATTTTCATCGAGGGCCATCTGCTCATATGTTTAGTGCGGAGTCCTTTCAATGTATAATGAATACTCAGTGCAAGAAAAGTCATCATGAAATGATTGATGTCCAAATGATTGATAACTTCTTAGGATATCTATGCACAATGCTTCTACGCTATTCAGGAACAGTGCCAAAAGTTCTATTTTTACTTTTGAGTCTTCTAATTCTACTATCGTCAAGTCCTATTTTTCAATATGCTCACTCATGTACTGTATACGCACCACAACTATGTACTTATCTGAAATCATTTTTTTTTCTGACGAAAGGGAAACCTATAATGTTCGAGGAACATCGTGTTAGCCAGCGGTGAATTTTAGGAGAGAAAGAAGGTGTTGGAATTTTTCTTGAAAGTTTGGAGGTTGTGAGCATCAGGAAAGACTTCACTAGGCAGAGAATTCCACAACTTTGCCGTTCTATTGATGAATGATACTTGGTATAGCGATGTTCGACAGATCTCGAGCCTGATAGTGTAGGTTGGTCTCTCTGATTTGTCTTCTAGGAATCGCACGTGGTAGCATAATAGATGATATTTCCGTTGAGCACCGACCGTGGAAGTATCTATGAAAAAGGCAGAGATCGCCGACCTTTCTACGATGTTCTAGAGAGGTCAATGATTTGGTGAGTGTTGTATAATCGACTAGGCCAATAGCTCTCTTCTGAATTGAATCTAACAGCTTTAGCGTATGTTTGGGGGCTGAGCTCCAAACATGTGAACAGTACTCCAGGACAGGTCGAATTTGTTCTTTGTAGATCATAAGCAGTTGCTGAGATGTGAAGTACCTCTTCGCATGGAATAGAAAATCAAGTTTTTGTGAAGCAGTTTTCGCAATATAACTCACATGATCGTCCCATGAGAGAGTGCATTGGTGGTGACACCCAGCATGGATAATGACGACCTCATAGGAGGAAATTGGGCATTGTGTGATCTGCCTTCTTGGTGAACATACATGCTTGAGTCTTTGTTGCATTGATCTGTACTAGATTTCCAGATCCCCATTTCAGAATTCTTGTCAGATCCTCTGTTGAAGCATCGACCTGTCTTCGTCTTGTACCTCTGGCCTCGTTGGTCTAGAGGAAAGAAGCGGAATGAAGTGTACTATCTTCCGCAAACCTATGAACTGGGCTGGAGGTCACATCCAACAAATCATTGATGTGAAGCATGAACAATGTTGGTGCTAAGACAGAGCCTTGTGGAACACCAGCATTGATCGTCATTGTATCAGACGGGACGGGACTCGGAATGAATGAATGAATGAATGAATGCTTTATTTATCATCAGATAATCAGTTTACAATGTAAGAATATTAAAAGTAAAAATGGTATAAAACAACAAATTTCACACTATGTATTAATAAAATAATAATATATCAAATGTATAAATGAAATAATAATATCGAAAATAATCAATTAATATACCCACAGCAAGAGCCAACTAGTATACATTTATATAATAATATTCAATTTTTCACGTGACCCTTCAATTTGGTTTCGAACATTTTAATGGAAGAAGATTCTTTGATTTCACGAGGAAGTAGATTGAAATCAACGATACCTTTAAAAAAGACAGATTCCATTGAACTAGATTGAGAGGTTGGTTTTACATGTGATCTGTCTTCATGGTGAACATACAAGCTTGAGTTTTTGTTGCATTGAACTGTACTAGATTTTCAGATCCCCATTTCAGAATTCTTGTCAGATCTTCATTTAAAGCATCGACCTGTCTTTGTCTTGCACCTCTGGCCTCGTTGGATGATATAGGGGCTCTAGAGGAAAAGGCGGAATGAAGTGTACTATCATCCGCAAAGCTATGAACTGTGCTGGAGGTCACATCCAACAAATCATTGATGTGGAGCAAGAACAAAGTAGGTGCCAAGACAGAACCTTGTGGAACACCAGCATTGATCGTCATTTCATCAGACGAGACTCCGTCTACCACCACGTTGAGTGATCTATCTGCAAGGAAAGTAAAAGACACAGTTGGGGAGGCAAACCTAAGTTTCGCTAGGAGGCCTTGGTGCCAAACTCGGTTAAATGCTTTGGAGATATCCAAGGCTACAGCCAGAGACTCCCCATGTTTCTCGATTGACACCTGCCACTTATGTGTCATATAGGCAAGCAAGTCTCGAGTTGACTTCTGGTGACGAAAGCCCAATTGCCGGTCGTTCACGATTCTTGAGCTCTCTAGTTGTCGGATGAGCTCTATGTTGATTGCTTTTTCCATTACTAGAGATCACAGATAGTAGTGCAATCGGTCTAAAGTTGTTAGGGAGGGTTTTCTTGCCCATCTTTGGAATCGGTTGGACTCTAGATTTCTTCCAGTTGAAAGGAAATACGCCGAGTTCATATGAAAGGCTGAACAACCTGCAAAGAATTAGTGTTAGGTCTGGGGCAAATTTCTTGAGATGTGAACTAATTTCAAATTAGAACATAGAACCATATTTGATCAATTATTTCATAACATGTCGAAACATGACGTTTTTGTCTTATGAAAAAATAGCAATGCATAATCCTATCCAATCATTAGGTATTATAACTAGTATTTTTTCATATGTCAAAATATAACGTCGTGTTCTGTCAAGCTAAAGCAATATTTACTCCTAGCCAATTATTCGGTTTTGTTCCTTGGCAACATACCTGGCGTCGTAGATAAATTGTTGTTTGAATACCTTCCGAACTATCAATACTAGTTTCATACTTGAATTAAGTATTCAACCATCTTATGTGGAATGATTGAATCATACACTATAGTTTGAAAAAGAATTGCCTAATTTTGCATCCCAACACCACTCCAAGGGTTGGTTCATAAATAACAGATAGGTTATGCCTTACTCTCAGCTATTATAAAAAAGGTGCAGACTTTTATCAGGCAGTTCAACTACCAGGTAGCTATCTGTAACTTTCAACTGGTGGATAACAAGATAACTGGAGGATAGCCACAAAACTACCAAAAATTTTCCTCCTGCATAAAATCTGAGTTTATGAAGGAGCTGGTCATTGGAGACAGCTGGTGCTTGATTACAGTCGTTTTCAAATAAAAGCTTCCGTTTCCATTCCATTTTTATGAGTCAAAAATGGGTAATATGCAGTGTTGAGAATAAGACTATATCTTTAAAAATTTCCGAAAGAATAGAGATATTTGAGAAACAGTTGAAAATAGGTATAAAGAATCTTGATGGAATATATCATGAAATTTTCTCAGGAATCGAAAAATGTAATAATTTACCGGGTGTTCTATTTGAAATAAGAAAGTTCATGGTGACATCTGGTATAACCGGAAGTGGTATAATCTTGAAAATTTTTTAACATGGAAGAGAACATTTAATATGTTGAATAACCCTCAAGTCCAGAAATTCAGAATTCGTAGTTATCTTAAACCACGAAAACTTCTAACGAACGGCTGCTGTGAGAAACCCTGTATGTACAGTAACCTGTTGGTTAGAAGTTTCCGATGTTCCCATTCGAATGAAATTGTGAAAATTTGGTACGTCATATAAGTCAACATAAACAACAGATATGGAATATCGCCAGGATCGTAGCACTTACGGTTAAGCCGGAAGTGGACACAAACTTCCTTATTTCAAATTGAACACCCTGTATTTTATGACATTTTTGAAATCTCAGTACAAAAATCGTATAAGATGTCCTTATAGTACTGTTTGGCCGTTTTCCAATTATTACGATTTTTGTAGAGTTTGCACTAGTATCTTTAAAAATGCTCATCTACAAAATTTTCGAAGTTGAATCTTCAAATCTCTACGAAAGCTAGTATTCATGATGATCTTCCAAGTCAGATTAACAGAATCATCAAATCTTATATCGTGTGGTCAAAAATACCTTGTCATTTGGAGGTTTTCGAAAGCCCGGAAAGTACGAATGGAATGCATTGTATATTATCAAATAACTGAACGCATGATTGAATTGTGCTCCAAATGATATAGGGTTACCTAAATCAAACTCCATAGGCTTTCGTGTTATAAGGGTTCAAAAATAATCATTTTGTTGTAAAAATATTTGGCTGACTGAAATATTTGTTCATTCAAGCTAGACAAGACTGAAGGGATATTAAGAAATTTGATGAATGAAACAGCAATCACATCTGTTGATTTCTCCAAACCTCGAATTTCATGTTCCTATCAGTCGATAATTTCAATGTAAGAAATGATCCCTCCAAATAGTTTGAATCGAATGATATAAGGAAATAGTTTGGAAGGGTGCAAAGGCATGTATTTTTCAAGTTATTTTCAAAATGTCCGAGTATAATTCATCGAGTTATCTTTTATTATATATTTTATTATATTTATTTGAAATAACGACTCTAACAATGAGACATATTTTATGGAATCATTGTGTGGCTTATTCAAATTTTCGAAGTTACCCAAATTATAATTCTGATATTTCTAATTATAGTAGAAGCATTTGAATAATTCTCACATATCAATCTCAAATATGGTCAATGAAACGTATCTTTGTCACATATCCTGCGCAATAACGAACAAAATTAGTTTCTCAAGTATTTTTTTATCAGACCTTTAGATCTTCTGAAGATATTTATTATATTAGAAAAGAAAAAAAGGATGGTTTCTCCATTTTACTGTATAAACTGCCCCATATTTGAAGTGAGACAAGCGAAAATGTCTTTCAATTTCGAACCATTATAACTTTGGATAGGAATGATCGATTCTTGATTTCTTTCAAGATTCTGACATCTCAGTTCATTGTGTATAATATCAATTTCTTTCCGTTGCTCAACCATTTCGAAACAATGAACTACAGGGTGAAATCAGAGAGTGTGAAAATTTTCAAAAAGTTTGAGATCATCCCGTTGGCAAGATTTTACTTATTATTATATCATACTTAACTGACCAGAATATTTCAACGGTTTCCTAACATCGAAGTAAGTTATAAGACAGTTCTCACAGTTGTATCAATCTTCTTTAAATTCAGCATGTACGAATGTAGTATACTGTAATCCAAAGAGTAACAACGAGAGGCGACAGCTATAACGATTCTTTTGATGTCTGATGGTTCAACGCCAACACGCTGGATTTGACAGATATACTACATAAAATCTCCAAAACACTGAGAGAAATGGTAACTGATCTACACACAACTACAATTCTGTTCAGTGGCCTTATAGTATGTGGACATACGTCATAATATAATTCAATGATATTGAAAAATGAATGAAATTTGTTTGACGGATTGAAGGATGTTTCATTTAATAAAATACAAGATTAGCTGAAATACCTTTATCAAAACAGCACAACTCGATAATGCTAATATGAGGATTAAAATTATATCGCTACGTTGCCTAGCAATAAAAACATATTAATTCATTTTTAACACTATTATAGTAAATTCAACAACACTTCAACACTGTTACTAATGCGATGAGGTATTGATTTATTTTTCACTCTCCGACTCGTCCTCACTGACTGAACCTCACCGATTATCTGACAATTCCTTTCTATTTTGTTCCAGAGCAATCTATCCATAGAGAAACGAAAAAAAGAGAGTGACAGATACTGTAGAAATTCATAGAAACACGAACAGTAGCAACCCTATGAGCAGAGGGTACGAACTTATGATAGAATGCGGGAAATTCAAAAGTAAAACGGGAGGCGGGAATTTCAAATCAAACCTATTTTTCAATTGCATTATATTTTTTCAGACAATCTTTTTCTGATGAACAAACTCACAAACGAAATGCTGCAAAATATATTCTGGATAATAAAAAAATATATAAAATAAAAATATTGATATATCATTGAAAATAATAAAAATGAAAAGTCACAAAATATCACAAACATAACTGGAATACACAAAATAAAAAAAAATAAACAAAACAAACTGGTATGCTTTTTCATTCCCCTCTTAGAAAAGAGAATTAGGTGAACATAAACAAAAGTCAAAAACCCTAAACTCAAACAAAAGTGCACAAAACTCAAAATAAATAAAAGAATATGACTTCTCTGACTATGAGCTCTCACCAGAAAGTATTATTTTCTGAGGTTTTTTTTGGTAAAACTATATATTTTCAAATCTTTAAAATATTTCTTTACAGACAGTTTAATAGCTATATCAATAATTTTATGATTGAGTTCCTCAGAATGTTCTGAACATCTCAACCATACGTTTTTTGAAACATACTTCAAAATGGTGTCTTTCAAAACAATATTAATGTTAAATACTGTCTGTAAGTTCTTCGAGGAGGTGGTATATTCATTTTTCAGCTTTTAATGGGATTTTCTCTCCTCGTTTCTAAAAAATAGAGTAGAAGTTATTAAAAATCAGTAAGGATGAAAGAGCATAAGAACAATATGAAGAGAAGATATACTGACAAATCAAAATTAGCTGAGCATATCCTTACTGAAAATGGACAACATATGGCCGATTGGGGTAATATTAAGATCATAGGAAAAGAAGACAACAACCAAAAACGAAAATCAAAGAGTCTGCTTGCATTCTCCTGAGCGGAGACAATAATATTGCTTCTTGTTCAGTTGATATAGATAGAACTTGGCATCCACTTCTGAAACTTGAATATGAAAATGGAAAATTCGATATCAATTAATGAAAACACCTTGTAACCAGAATTCCTCCGTCTGCCAAATTGTCACTTTTCAGTGTCAAAATCGAAAACATTGAGAAAATTTTACGAAGAGAAAAATTTTTCAATTGTGTTGAGAACGGGAGCAGATTCGTTTCCGAAACGTCCACCAAGATAAGTAGAGGTTTTATTCTTATTAAATATATTGGTATTTCCAAATTTTTTCAAAAACAAGGTGTCACTGACCAATAGAGAATTTCTCTTTTAGGTATCTAAAGGTTTAATTTCAAGCGCAGTGACATTTTGGGACAGATCCTAAATCTGTCCTTACTACAAATATATTGCAATAATATTTTATAACTTCTACTCTATTTTTTAGAAACGAGGAGAGAAAATCCCATTAAAAGCTGAAAAATATTAATGTTATTTAAATAACCATACTTCTTCAAAAAAAGTGTTGTAGACTCATAAATATTTATCACAAAATAAACGAATCCTTTGGAAACATAGTTCAGTCTTCTATGGTTGTCATCATGTTTCCTAAACATAGTAAACATATTCTGGGAAGTGTACATCACATCTGAAAGTAAATCAGTTTCACAAATTTTGCACTCAGATGGTACTGACTTTTTAAATTTTTTAAAAATGAACCCACAAACATAAGATACAGCAGATAACTCTGTATCGCCAACTTGCAGAATTTGACCATATTCAAAATTTAATTTCATTGTTTCAATTGTGTTTTCAAGTATGTATTGGCCTTTTTCAATATAATCTTGTAGATTCTCTAAAATATTGAAATCATCCTCCTCACAATTGGAATTTCTACTTGATTTCACTAAATTGTTGAGTAGACTAGTTTTCAAACTTGAGATAAAATGTTCCGCAGTTGGATGTAAGTTACCTCTGCCTTGCTGTCTGATAGAACAAAATAAATTTTCTATACAGTCTTGATTGACAGATCTAACACACAGAAACCTGAAACCAGACCTTTTGCACCTTTCCCAAACCCTCATCATTCCTCGTATAGAAATGAGCCATCCTTTTTTAATGGGATCATACTTTTGACTGCGAATGGTGCTATTCTCGATTTAAATTGCCAATTCCCAATTTTTCTCATCATCTCCAGCCAAAATGAAACATGAGGTGATTTATCATACATATACATCGTTTGTATTTCTTTGAATTTTCTGGACGACAAGTTCGTCCATTGAAACTGTCGAACAATTTATCAATGTCATCGACAAATTCAGAAGTATGAATTGCTTCAGCAGGTAGAATATTTGAATAAGCACACATGGCTTGAATTGCACATGCTACTCTGTTGCTCAAAGTTTTTGCTGCAATTGATACTTTCATTTTGTGAGGGCCTTTGTCTAAAAAATAATTATCTTTCAAATTATAAAGCATTTGAAATCTCGACACTTTATCAACATTGAAACAATCCTGTATATGAGATAATTTTGCTACCTTATTAGTACCAAACAGAATGTCATTGCGGTACAAACAATTCCATGTATAATTGATTTCCCATTCATAACGTATATATAATCATTTTGTTCTTCATGTTCATGATCTATCAACTTTTTAATACAAGAAACATTTGTCGTTCCTTGATCACAGACTGTACAAACAATTTTCAACCCAGTTTGTTGAAGAGCTGTTATTACATCTTTTAATAAAATAGTGAGTTCAGTGGTTTTCACAACATCTTTAGTGAAATAGTAGGCAATATGTTGCTTCCATTTTTTTCTCAACCCCTGAACCATGAACACTAAAGCATATTCTGCTACCTCATTTCTCCTACCCAAGGAACCTTGATCTACATAGCCTAATACTTTTCCAAGATCTGGACGGTACGTCAAAGCTGGTGTAATTGACATTTCATCGAAGATCAGAGCACAATTTTCATCCAAATGTTCCATTTTTGCAACCCTATTACCTAGCTTTTTGAATAAATGCTCATTCAAACCTGTATCAAATGGAATATAATTTAAACATGCTCTTAGTGTACTAGGAGATGGAAGTTTGATACAACTTCTCAAGAATTTATAAGCTCTTGGACCTTGCTTATAAAGTGCTAGAGCGAAAGCCTTATTCTGAGGTGTCCAGTTTGGGCGTACTTTATTAGAATTTTCGATTAAAGAATTCAAGAATGAAAAACCAGTTGGACCATAATCCAGCTCTAATTCCTTCAAATAATCTTCCTTTAATTTGGCTAGACTGAATCGTTTTCTATGCTGTTTCAAGAAGTTTTTCAGCTTACATATTTTTGACTGCTGTAATCGATGAACTTTGTAAAAGAGTTTTTTACGTGGTGTAAGTTCTGAACTCTTTGTTACATTAATTTTTTTCAAGATGCTAGATTTCATTTTCCTAGGAGTTTGAAAATCACTGGATGGAAAACCTATTTCAATAGATGAACTTGCTGTGGGTTCAGTATTAATAATAATTGTGCTTTGCACTTCTGGAATGTCAACTACATTACCACTGTCAGCTTCATTCTATGATCTTTGATGAAAAATGGTTGGTACAGCCTCTGATCTAATACAGAATTTTTGTTTCAAGGAACTGGTGAAAAGTTTTTCTTCAGAATGGTCCTCACAAATGAAAATATATTTTCCACTAAATTCTATTTTTTTTTTCTGAATTATCATCGATGAAATCTAACCATTTATGCCTCAATGGTTCATTTTCTGGAAATCTGAAAAAGTGTTTATTTTTCATCAGAAATGTTACTATAAAAGATGTTTCTGCAAGTTGGCACTTTGCATTTGTACTTGTATGTTCCTGGTGCTGTCATATTGAAATGAATTCACTATGTACTATGTTTAGGGATCAAGAAAACATCTACAGGTACAAGTATATCACATCAACCTATATCACTTGATTTGCAAATTCACAATTCCGTATTCCTTCATATCAGCAGAGCAGAAGAGATCTAAAACAAGTATTACCTATTGAAATCTCTAATCCATACTGAATTTCATCAGAGTTTCTCACCTCATCCTCACATATCCACTAGTACTGAGTATGATCGTAGAATAATAGGTTATTCTAATCGTTGGTATGACTTTCTTCATACAAACACAATGGAAGCTGTAGTACTGAGCCCTCAGCTCCAGTATTCATTCCGAAAACTTTTACCCCAATTTAGTTGGATATTTTCCGTTTAGCACTGAAATGTTTAGATTGTTGTTTATTTTCAATGAGTTGCAGAGAATTGAACAAACCTACCCCCTTCTGATATCAACAATAACAATTACCTTATGATGAAAGAGGTGAAATTATCTCTTGTACATAACTACCAAAGATATAATGTCACCTACTAGTAGTTTTTCGTTATGAATTCATTGTCATAAATCAACGAAAAAACAAAAACATTTTCTTGTTCTTGGTGGAGTGACAGATAATAATAAAAATATTCAATTTGACGTACACAGAGCATGCGTATAACTTCATATTCTTTTGCGCGTCCCCCTATGAGCATGGTGGCGCTGCCGGTTGTGTTTCGATGTCACGAACCCTTTCAATAACTCTCTTTTTTTCGTTTCTCCAGGAATCTATCTGTCCCATTCTTTCCTTTTCCTTATAGTTATATTTCTTCCTCTCTTTCGGCACCTCAGAAGCCTCATTAATGCATGCAAACTATCGAATATTGAAGGAATTCACTCGAAACAGAACAAAACTATTCACCACATTGTACCAAGTGTCAAAATTGTGGTTGAGTCAGTAAATTTTTGGTGGAATAAATATATATTTCGCGTCAATAGAAGCCAAAACAGAGAAAATAGTAGTAAACTTTCGATAAAAAAGGTCATTCATCAACCGCCGCTACGCTGTTTATTTCCGCATTCCAGGCTCGAGCTAGAATATGTCAATGCCTTATGTAACTCACATCTCAATATACTATTCTAAACTGTTGTTCGATACAGCGGATTTCAATTGAAACTTTCCACAAATATGACAGCATTTTCAATTTTATTATTTAAAATATTTGTTACAGCTGAGATCCCTATTTGTATATTCATCTGCCGCCTCTCGTTGTTACTCTCTCCTGTATTTTCTGTCAAGATTGTGACACGCAATATATTGGGCAACCAATAGAATCACATCACACAAGAGCCACTGTAGATTACATCCGGAAAGGTGTGCTCTAGCAGAATATGATAATACTTTCGATTACCATATGAACTATCAAGAAGCAGAAATGCAAAAGAACAGTAGAAGAACATTTTCAGAAATGACTTTCATTTACCAAAAAGAGAAATGTAAAACAAGAGAACATATATAAAACATTTGAGTGAAATCTATTCATATCTACTTTCCATAGAGACCCAATTCCATAACCAAGTAGAAACTTCGAACACAACACACATAAAAGTCTAAAACCTATTGAATCAATACAAATCGAACAAATATTAAAAAATCTGAGAGTTATGGTATGAGACAAGTAGGGAACATATATTCTCATAGTCGTTCTTCCAGAATACCACCTCTGAAAAACTCCTCCGCAGAATAGAAAGCCTTGTTCACTTAATACAACACAACAAAATACAACACCCTTGATTTCATCAGGTAATAGATTTTCAGAATCCCTATTGAATTCTTGATATGTGTACCTTTTACCTTATACTTATCTCTGACCGTTTTCCAGATTTCAAATATTTTCCATTTTTTTGTGGAAATCAGCACTTCCTAAAAATGCTTATATTTTTGGACACCGAAGTACTGGGACATTGAAATTTGGTTTGTGGTTACATAATAACTGGGAACTACCAACCAAGCTACCAACACAATAGCCAAATCTGAAATACTTCATACAGGATGGTCAAAAAATATCGGCATTTCGTTCACATGAAAGTGACCGGAAATCGATTTTTTCTAATGGAACACCCTGCATATGATTACTGATTTCGAATGCTGATGAAATTTTGCTATTCATATTCATACCTATACCTAACTAGTCAGGATCTTGACGTATTAGCATTGATTTGTAATTGAGAGATAACTCTACCTTGAGGAAGTAGATATGTACTACAAAAGAAATTTCTGAAGATTTCAATATTCATTTCCGTATAACAATTCGGAATCTCGGATGATAAAATAAAAATATAAATATAAAAATATCAATAAAGTTGCGTTTCTAACCGCTGATAACGAAACATCTTCATGTGAAACTTCGATAGTCGATTCTAGTTCATCTTCCCATATGAATATTAACAGAACTTTTTTTTCAAAAATTCAAGAATAGTATTCAATGAAAGCAGTTGCCAAGGATTCAGAGAGCATGTTGTCATGAGGTATTGGAACTATTGAATTCACTAACTGCATTTTGAAAAACTTACTTTATGTGCCATAGCTCTCAAGAAATTTATTGTCAGTAAAAACTATCACCGAAAATAGAGGTGAAGTACAGGCTGTCCCATTTTCGATGTCCTTACGGGATATCTCGCTTATTTTTGAAGATACAGGTTTGCGGTTTTCGCGAACGTTGGCTACTTTTTTGTGAAACTCACGAAACCGTGAACAAAATTTCCATAGCCCGCTTCGTTCCTGAGATACAGGGCGAAATTGAAAATATTGCATTTTGGGACCCCCCCCCCTGTATCTCAGCTATCTTTCAACTTAGAGGAAAAGTAAGAACTGTGTCTTTCACAATTTTTCACGTAGAATCCAGTGGCGTAGTCAGATTTTTTTAATGAGATGTCGTTATTTAGATACAACCCAAAGTTATGTTGTTTCAAATAGAACACCCTGTATATTTTTCAATATTTGAAACAAGAAAGCTTTGCGCTTTTCAAAAATATATAACACTTATATGATATTTTGAGTATGAGTCCTGTATTTGGATAATTAATTAGTTGATAGCCATGAAAAAAAACACAAATGCAGATTGTTTACAATTCTTGTCACCTACCTGTCAAAGTTTACAAATTTTTTATACAATGGCGATTAATAATCCAAGATATCAAAACTACGAGAAATTAGATATGGTTGGGATATATTACCAAGTTGGCTTCAATGCAAATCAAGCGAAGGACCTATATTTTGAAAGGTACTTACTATCTCTCAATTGCTGGGTATCAGTTAGTTACAATATGATAAAAAATTTATGTATCCCGAGAGGAGACAACCAAGTAGGAAAATATTTGGCAGACTGAAAGAAAATTTGGAAAATTTTGGATCTTTTGAGAAGCCTAGACCAAAAAGTTATAGTAAAGAAAATGCCGAAAACGATGAAATTAGTGTCCTTGCAAAGGTAGAAGAAAGCAATAATTATACTTCTTGCAAAGACAAGGGTTTCCAAGATATTGAAGAAGAACAAATATACCCCCTACATACCACAAACTATTCATTATTTGAACCCGGGTGATGCTGTGAAGATTGAGTTTTGTAGATGGTATATCCAAAAGACGGAGGAAGAAAATATAAATTTTGGGCGTTCAGTGGTATGGTCCGATGAAAGCCATATAAGTAGCGCTGGAATATTTAATCGAAATAATCATCGTTATTGGTCAAATGAAAATCATCACGTTACGGTGGTTCGCCAACAGCAAGGCAGATTCGGCTTTAATGTATCTTGTTTCGTTTATGGAGGAAGACTAGCCTATCGAATTTTCGACGGTAACTTGAATCACCAAAGATATTTGGAAATTTTAGATGATTGTCTTTCTGAACTACTTGACGAAATTCCGTTGGCTCGATTCAGACACAGTTTCTTTCAACAAGATGGCGCACCTTGTCATAACGCAGGTGCCATCAGGGTTTATCTTGATGAAAGATTTCAAAACCAGTGGATTGGTAATAATGGTCCCATTCACTGGCCGCCAAGATCCCCTGACTTATCGATGGGGCTATATAAAAAATAAAATATATCACACGTGGCATGAAAATCGACATTCACTGATGAATGCTACGAGAGAAGCTTTCGAATATTTACGTATGAGACCTATATTTTTACTCCGGTCG
The DNA here is from genome assembly GCA_963576655.1 of Gastrophysa polygoni. Taxonomy (NCBI): domain Eukaryota; kingdom Metazoa; phylum Arthropoda; class Insecta; order Coleoptera; family Chrysomelidae; genus Gastrophysa; species Gastrophysa polygoni. The sequence goes on from OY755082.1 coordinate 34,057,186, forward strand.
ATTGACGCTAAAAGTAGCCAACGTTCGCGAAAATCGCAAATTTGTATCTTCAAAAATAAGCGACATATCCCGTAAGGACATCGAAAATGGAACAGCCTGTACATTTCAAGTTATCCAATGTTCATATTTTCGTTGATCATGAAGAAGTTTTACTAGAAGAGAAAAGTAAAAATGGAAACTATATTTTCAAATTGGAGAAATACGAAGCAGAAGACTTTGCTGTTGAGGAAAATGATCACGCTTTCGATGGCATCAAAAATTAGCCCATCTCGGCATTTCCAATATAGCAAGACTGTTGAAATCATCATCTGGTATGAATATCTCCGAATCTGAAATAAGAAACCGTGAAGGAGAACAAAGGATATGTGCAACGAGACCCCTAGAATTTCTGCACTTTGATATTTGTGGCCCTATTGAATCTGTCACTTGGGACAAGAAAAATTACTTCGTGACAGTTCTCGATGATTTCACTCATTTCGTCAAAATTTATCTAATTCGATACAAAAACGGAGTAAAGCAGAGGCCCAGGGGCCAAATCTTGAAATTTTTGGCTCTACCGCATTCGCTAAAGCTTTGGGTTATCTCAAGAAGTTGAAAAGTAGAAGTAACAAATATATATTTTCTATTTGGTTATTCACTGAATAAATTGATGATGAGAATAAGAAAATTATGCTATCAAGTGATGTAGTGTTCCAAAGACCTATATTAACTACAACACAATTTTCGAAAAATTGCATAAAATTAGAATATTTGGAAGACCTTGAAACTCGAGAACAAGATGTGGGTCAAGTTTCGTTTAGCTGAAATCAGTTATGGAGAAACTGTTCCCATGGCAACGGTTGTCAACAAAAACCTAATTCCCAGGGTGAGGAAATGCGTGATTGCCAAGTTGTATCGGGTTTCGTTTAGCTGAAATCGGTTATGGAAAAACTTTTGCCATAGTAACGAGTGAACGAGAACCCGATTCCCGTGGTGAGGAATGAGTGGTTGCCGAGTTGTATCGGGTCCAGTTTAGCTGAAATCAGTTATTGGAAAAACTGTTGCCATGGCAACCATCAGCATGGTTACGAGTGAACAAAAATTCAAATCTCGTGGTGAGGAAATGCATAGTTGCCAAGTTAGGATTCACATATTCTTATTACGCCGATTTTTCTGACGTTATTTCCATGTATGATTGTCAGAAAAGTAATGATTTGAATAACACGACGAACACTCTCCGAGATATCGATGATGAGCGTATTCGTTCGAATCAAGTTATGGTTCGGATACCAGCATTGTGAAACAAAAGTTAAGGGTGGAAGATTGTGCTGATTTTTATAATTTATTGATTTATAAATGTCATGAAAGTGTCAGTTCAGAATCCCCTCGTTCGGCGAACTTTGGAATGATAGTTTAGGTGGGAAAAATATCGAATTTTACTTCGAATCATCTTGAGATTTGAACATTTTCCGTCGCTTGAATAATGCGAGCGAAGCGAGCGCGCTGGACCAAATCTGAACATTTCCCTCTGAACACAGGTATACTGCGCGCCGGATCGCGATGTAAATGAACTCAAAACAGGAGATATAGCAGAAACCGAAATTGGAGAGGAAATACCAGCAACAAACATTGATTTAGAAAAATCAAGTGAACATGAAACAGATCCTGTAGAAAATAAAACTTATAAATATATCGAGGACTCGAGGAAGTTGCTGACAAGAAATGCTTATCAAGTGAATGAGTCTTCAGAACAAAAGAAAATAGAAGGCATAAAGCACGCCTTGTGGTGAGAGGGTTTGAAAAATAATACGGTATAGATTATTTCGAAACCTTCAGCCCTGTTGTGAATAGAATATCAATCAGAATCCTATTTGCATTAACCTCCCATCGAAAACATCATATCGTAAAATTTGATGTGAAAATAGCATTTCCTCATGGTGAAATAGAAAAAGAAATTTACACGTTGGTTTCTGAAGGATATAATGTTAAAAATTAGGTATGCCAACTGGAAAAGTCTCTCTATGGTTTAAAACAGTCAACGTTGAAATGGAATCAAAGATTTACAACATATCTAAGAAAGAGTGAACTAAATCCCATCATGAGTGAACAGTGCATATTTAAAAAAAAAACTGGATCTTTGATATTGGCAATTTATGTAGATGACGGAATCCTGATTGGAGAGGACACCGGTGAAATTAAATCCTTATTGAATAAACTCAAATCAGAATGCGAAATAGTCATCAGCCAGGAGATGGAATCATTTTTAGGCATCCAAATTGAAGTCAATTCTCATTACATGAGAATGAACCAACCAGAATACTCAAAAACAAATTTTGGAGAGATACAGAATGCATGAATCGAAACCGGCTACGACACCCATATTACCAGAAGATAACCGAAAAAACCAAAAAGAATGAAAACAGACCAATTTCCCGTACAGGGAAACGATTGGGAGCCTCCTGTATATTTCAAATGAAAGTCGACCAGATATGGCATATACTCCATTGGAATGGTCATTATCAGCCATGGCTTTCCGTAGTGAAATTTTCGAAACTATATTGAATATCTCTATTTGAAAATGTTGTGAAAACCTCTACCTGTCACTGTGTAGGTATATTCATCACTTCATACATATATATTTCATGTTTTCTCTCCTCATCGAATCAGTGTCTTTGTGTATCATTTTCATTTTTCATATCCATGTAATTAGGCCAGTAGGCCTGTATGGATGGAAAAATGAATAAATAAATGAATAAATAAATATGTAGTTAGCTTTGGAAGCAAACATCTCGAAAAACCGTCAGAATCAGATTTGACAAACGTCAAAAGAGTGTTGAGGTATCTGAATGGAAATAGCCAACTTGGAATAAAAAACAGCTCAAGCTATGGAAACAAATTGGAATTAGATGCATTTTGTGGTGCAGATTACGCAGGAGATCTGGAATCAAGAAAAAGTAGGACGGGGGTGTGTAGTGATGTTCTGGGGTGGACCTATAGCTTTGTGTTTCCGAAATCAACCTATTACGGCGCTATCTAGTACAGAAGCTGAATATATTGCAGCAGCAGATTGTTGTGAACAAGTTCTTCACTTGAAAACTATCATTGAGGAAATCATTTCTCAGAAAGTTGACGTGACTCTTCATGTAGACAATCACAAGTTCTATAAAGAATGGTATTGTCAATAGGAGAAGCAATCACATAGATGTACGATATCACTTCATACATGGGAGAGTGGCTGAAAATCTTAACAACATAGTGTACTGTACAAGTGAAGATCAAGCAGTAGATATTTCAACGAAACCGTTTCATTCAACGAAGTTTGTTAAACACTGACAAGATTTGATTTCCTAAAATATTTTTCTGTTGTCAATTTATTCATACATATTCCTGAATTAAGGGAAGCTACATTTGAATTGGATAATCTTTTATTATAGCTATGGTAATATAATAATAATTTGTTGAAAAAGCATAATAATATGATAAGGCACACAGGAAATACTCCTGTTTCGTTTGAATTATTTATCAAGTTAACTTATATATATCTTTAACACATTCTGGAGTGATAGAAAGTAACTCGTGAAGCGTCATGGGGACCTATTGAATTGTGAAAATTAGGTCCGAAAACGAAGAAGAGTTTATGTTGAGTATTCCATTTTAGTGGAGGGGACAGCGTGTACAAATTATCAAAAATCTGAAAATAATCAGTCGCATGGAAATTCTCGAGCGCATCAGACAATCATATGCGCTATATCTTCCTTATATCCGAGAGATATTAATCTGACAATTAACTAGTTGGGGGTGGCCGTAAGAAGGAGTAGAAGAAAAAGAAAAGAAGGTATTCGAGCGGATCAGATATTCAGGGGAAATGTTGAATGAACTGACAAAAGTGTCCTATTGAAATGACTGAAGATTCAGATGTGACCAAAGGTCATGACCGATTTTTAAAATAAAGTTTTTTTTCACAATTTATGTGATAAAATCAATGAATATATACATATTTATCTTTTCCATACAATGATTTGTCTCCAAAGCAAGTTTCCTCTTGGTCAATTACCTCGTCATCTTGATTTATATTTTTTAATTTCCTAATGATTTATCATTATCTGTGTTCTGTTCATCTGTCATAACTTAAGATATCAGAGGATGCTTTCAGATGACTTCTTGTCAAATAGGATGTCTTCGGTCATTGCAAAAATCGAAGAAAGATGAATTTCCTTTTTTTTGTGAAATGATGCAACTCATCTCAAAAAAATGGACACCTACAACTACAGTCGTATCAGGTGTTGAAGAACAAATCTCCATCAAATTGAATACTGAATCAAAGCAATGTTGACAAATTCAATAATACCGCCTGCAGTTCTTGTACCATTTTATTAGTAACAAGCCCACTGGATTCGTTGTATCACTCAGGCTGAACTCTCTCCCTACCTACCTTGATGCTTCTACCGTATCTCAACTTGGCTGTTGGTGTTTTCTAATTTTTCAACTCAGAAGGGTTAAAACTACCCCTTAGACAGCCTGTAAATATTTCATCTGGATATAGTATTCTATTAAACACTTCATGTACCAAACTTCAGTTTTGTGAGTTTTTTTCTGAGTGGCGTTTTTCATTTGATCATTACTCATGATGTCAACAACTCATGATCCATGGTTTTCATATGTTCTATTTGTACTCGGTGTGTGAATTTCAATCATAATTCTTCTATAGCTAGATAAAACATTGTTTTCGTAAAAAAATTATTTTCCGACGCCACTGGCCAAATGGCTGTTGGAAAAAAACGGCCGTTAGAAAGTGGCTGCTAAGTTCACACCGGTGGCGCCGAGTGAGAAATACACACTTCTCAGCATCTGTACGCTTCACACTTTATTGGTGGTTTCAGCTACATCGCACCATGAAAATCGTCATATTATATTTTTTCCGCAATCCTTATAGGATTTCCATCAGATATCTCTTGATCTCTTGATTGAAGGATATGTTCAAAATTAGCTGAACATATCCTTACTGAAAATGGACAACATATGGCCGATTGGGGTAATATTAAGATCATAGGAAAAGAAGACAACAACCAAAAACGGAAAATCAAAGAGTCTGCTTGCATTCTCCTGAACGGAGACAATAATATTGCTTCTTGTTCAGTTGATATAAATAGAACTTGGCATCCACTTCTGAAACTTGAATATGAAAATGGAAAATTCGATATCAATTAATGGAAACACCTTGCAACCAAATATTTCTCCGTCTACCAAATCGTCACTTTTCAGTGTCAAAACCGAAAACATTGAAAAATTTTGCGAAAAAAAAAATATTTCAATTGTGTTGAGAACGGGAGCAGATTCGTTCCCGAAACGTCCACCAAGATAAGTAGAGGTTTTATTCTTATTAAATATATTTGTATTTCCAAATTTTTTCAAAAACGGTGTCACTGACCAATAGAGAATTTCTCTTTTAGGTATCTAAAGGTTTAATTTCAAGCGCAGTGACATTTTGGGGCAGATTACAAATCTGTCCTTACTACAAATATATTGAAATAATTTATAATAACTTCTACTCTATTTTTCAGAAACGAGGAGAGAAAATCCCATGAAAAGCTGAAAAATGAAGAATAATCTCCTCTTTTAGTTTATCGAATGTCTCAACGATCTCATTCGAATGCCTTTCCGCAACATCTTTTCGGTTTCCACACTCCTGAGAACAGATCATTTTATGTCCTTCGATTTTAGTCATTCGTTGTGTATGCAGAAGATATTGGAATATTACTTGGTTTTACAGCATGTAAATGGTGCTTCCTTTTCGCCGTCCCCTCAAGTGCTGTGCGCCTGAACGATTCTTCTTGAGTTGATTTAGAAAATAATGCTAGTTCTCGATGAGTTTTTATTTTGGTGATGATCCTAAAACTCTTTCCCCATAGTTGTTCATGTTTTTATTGATGAAATTTGTATTTCAGATGTGGAGTTCTATAAATTGGATTACAAATTGTTTGTTGAAATTTCTTAGATCTGTAATTTTTAAAGTGAAGTCGCAAAATACGAAAAATGAACTGCAAAAGACATCAGCACGTCACTGAAAAAAAAACTCCTTTTTAACCGCATCGTCACACACACGCACATACTTGCACGACCACGTTTTAAACGGGCGGTTTTAGTCAAGCTGAAACAGAAGAACGACGGTTTTCAGCCAAATATTGACAGTTTCACACGTACAGATGAGAGTGTACGGATTAAACTGAGGGCCTTAAGAAACAGACCCGCATCTATGAAATACATATATCTTTTCATGAGCTTTATTCTATTTTGTTTGTACCATTTGTTTCAGAAGGATCATTAAATATTCATCATCATTTTTTTATCATTACCTATTCTCACTGATATCGACTAGCTATGTTTTTTTTCCAGCACTGAATTTCATCAAGAACAAACAGTTCGACAAAGCCTTCGAAATCTTCAACAGTCTGTTGGACGGTGATCTATCAAACGGATCGACAGTATTCAAGAACGCCACGGGCTTCACCAACTACTTCAATTACTTATACCCTTCGGACCCTAACGGCGCGGAGCTCGCCAACATGGGCAAATACGTCCAGAGGGCGGACGTCCGGGCCGCCATACACGTTGGCAACTCGACTTTCCACTGGGGAGATCCTACTGTGGAGAAGTACCTAGCTGGCGATATCATGCAGTCCGTTGCCCCGTGGGTGTCCGAACTGCTGGGCAGCTACAGGGTGCTTGTTTACAACGGCCAGCTGGACATTATCGTGGCGTACCCGCTGACAGTGCGCTTCTTGCAGAATCTGCAATTCAACGGGGCGGACGAGTACAAGACGGCATCGCGATATGAGTGGTTTGTCGGGCAGGATTTGGCTGGTTATGTAAAACAGGCGGGAAATTTGACGGAGGTGTTGGTGAGGAACGCGGGGCACATGGTGCCTGCGGACCAGCCGCAGTGGGCCTTCGATCTGATTTCAAGGTTCACCAGGAACAAGCCTTTTCGTCGATGAAGTGCCAGGAATTCCAGGAGAATTTCCTGGCATTTTTAAGATTACAGAATCACTTAGTACGTCCTGGAATGAAAGCGAATCTAAATAGGGATAAAAAATTATCAAACAATACTGAAGTGTTGATAACACGATAGTTTCGCACAGTTTCTTCCTCAAAGTGAAATTCAAAATACATTTATTTGCGAAAAGCAGTTTCAATGATAAGTACGACTTTTTCACCAAAGCATTTATGTGGCTCTTGAATTTGAAATCAACATCTAATATCAGACCAAGATTCTTACCTTCGGTAACTGGTGGTATGAGAACATTGTCAATTTGGAGAGTAAAGTTGGCTTTAACGTCCTCATAAATTTGTTTCGAGCAGAATAACAAAAATTAAGATTTTTTAGGGTTTAGTTTCAGAACATGTCTTTTACAATAGATGTTCAAGCGTTCAAAGTCATTGTTCAATCTTTCAACTGCGATAGGGATGTTTTCTACATTGAAACAATGTTTAATTTGGGTATCATCAGGGTACGATTGCATTTCTGAAAAATCAATATGGTTGTATATATCGGCAGTGTAAATGAGAAACAGTAATGGTCCCAGGATAGAACCCTGTGGTACACCTGATCCAACATGCACTGGCAAAGACATGCCCTTATTAGTATGAACTTGCTGCGTACGATCTGTAAGATAGGAAGAAAAGAAGTTGACCGCAATGTTGTCCAGACCATAATATTTCAGTTTTGAACATAGTAACTCATGGTTCACAGTGTCGAATGCTTTCGAAAAATCTAATAACACCAACACTGTAGCCATTTTCTTGTCAGTGGCCATTATTATCTCATCGCATATCTTTATCAATGCACTTGTAGTACTATGACATGTCTGAAACCTGACTGATTTGATGGTATTATGTCATTATCGAAAAAGTATTTTTGCAACTGCATATTCACGACTTTTTCCAAAATCTTGCTCAACACAGGCAATAGACTTATTGGGCGCAAATCGCTATAATCTTAAGGATTTTGGTTTTTAGCAATAGGATTCACGATTGCATTCTTCCACTCCAAAGGAAAATATCCATGCTCCAAGCAACATCCGATAATATGTGTGATATAGTCTAATATTGCTGGCAAACACAGTTTGATCATATGCAATGATATATTGTCAATACCAGTGGCATTAGATTTTATGCTCTTGATGATTTCAAATATTTCTGTCAGACTTTGAAAACAAAAACTAAAATTAATGTCCTGATTATAAACATTACTCTCGTAAACGTGGATAGTAAAAGGGGATAAGAAAGTGTTGTTTATTAATGTAGGATCAGTAAGATTATCTGGAAGTTCAGTATTTTGGTGCCTTTGTATTTTCATTTTTTTCAAAACCTTCCACATTTCCGAATTATTAGTTCTTTGTAAGAATTTCAAATATCCTGCTTTTTCTCCTCGTATCGTAGCGAGTGCATAGTTACGTAACTGTTTATAGTGTTGCCAGGTTTGTTCAGTTTGAGTCTCCTGTACTTAGCAAGTGCTTTATCTCTTTCTCTCATTATAATCTTTACAACATCAGTTATCCATGGAGAATGAGGCTTATTCATACGCACGGTGCATATCGGGGCATGAATATTAAACAGTTGCACAATATTTGAAGATAGTAACGAAACTTTGTCTTGGATATTTGGAAGATAATAGATTTCATGCCAAGGTATTCCAAACATATCTGCATCAAAAGAATTTTGATCAAATTTTGAGAAGTCTCTGTATGTATGCATTTTGGCCTTGCACATTCAATACTAAATCGATATTATTTATGAATATGGGATCAATAAAAGTTTCAGTGAATTGCGTAACCCTTGTCGAAACCTTGCGTGAAACCATATGCATCAAAAACTGGAGATATTGAATTGTTGGGGTTGAGCAAATTGACATTAATATCTCCAGATACGACAATTGTATCATAAGAGGGTACAAGATATAAAATATCTTTTAGTATGTCAACACACTCCGGAATGCTTTTTGTGGATGCCTATAAACTACACCAAAAGCAATAGTTGATTTATTCAACTTGAGACTTAGCCATAAATGATCAATATTGCTGTTATTTTGTTAATCTAGTATTTCAGTACAAGAGTATTTGTTTTTCACATATATGCCACCTCCCCCTCGTCCAGCTACCCTATCTTTACGATAAAACCTATATCCATCAAGTGAAACTGAATCCGTAGGCACTTCATTCGACAGCCATGTTTTAGTTACCTACAAAAATTGCATCGAAATCATTACATTCTATCAGATCCGAAAATTCACCCCAACTAGCTAACAGTGATCTAGTATTAAGGTTTCCTATTTTAAAACTATCTCTATAAGCCATAGTCAATTATAGATTTCAAACGCGCAATCTGGTTATGGTAACAACTACATAATTTATTATCATTAGCGGAGTGATTTATTAAAAGTGCATTGTTTTTCAATTTCTTCTGTGTGTTGAAACTCGTACAATTAACACATTCTTTCATTTCTGGGTCTGGACACTCTTTAAATTCATGTTCGCCAGCACATATTCCACAAGTTGGTGTAGATTGTTTGCAATTTTGTTTTGTATGTCCATAACGCGAGCATTTAAAACAGCGTGTAACATTAAAATAGTCTTCAACTGTACAGCGCTTCCAGCCCAAATAGACAAAACCATTCGATAAAAGTTAGAGGGTAATGACATGTTTAAAATCAGTGGCATAATCTTCCAGCTCAGGATTATTGTATTTCATCAAACATGGTGTGTTCATTTGAAACAGTATCCAAGTCAACATTCGATATCACAATACGTTCTTTTGGCTCACTCAGTATGAATTTATTGCCGAATTTGCCACAAATTGCATTTTTCAGTTTCAACGAGAGACATCATTCTCACAGTTCACTACCATTCCTCCTTGAATCGATTCCACATTATTTACGTTGATATTTATATTTGCAGGATTGATATTGATATTGGATGTTTATGTTTTTGACTGCCGAACTGTAGGAATGCGATGATATGCCATTTGAAGATAAAAACGGGGTACTCACAGTTTTTGTAGATAATAAATCGAGGTGATCTTTTTGTAGTTTGTTCGAATATTGTAGTTCGCTTACTAAATCATTCAAAAGACTGTTTTTGCGTTTCAAATATTCCACTTCCTTTTGCAATACTGTTGTAGAATCATTTTCATCTCCACTGGTTGATTTTGTAGCAGCCCCCATGCAGTTTTTGTATTGCCAGTTACTTTTTTGGGTAAAAAATAGCTTGGCGACGATCTCAAAACACTTCAGATGTAGATGTATATTACAATCATTTTTTGCACACTTTATACCACTCTTTCGTAAACTACAAGAACAGATTTCACAAGTTTTATCCACTTTTTGATCTAGGTGATCGGAGCGTATGTCTGTATCGCCAGCCATACTTCTATATGTGATACTCGAAATTACCCAAGTACTCAAGTTTTTTTTTTGATTTGTTCAATCTTATATGTGAAATATATGTGGAAATCCTTGATGCGCATTTTGATTACCATTTCAGGAGAATAATGATGATCTGGACTAGAAAAAAAAAGTCCCACGATCAATCCCGATATATATATGTATATACACACACATATATATATTGTAACGTGTAAATGTACCTTTTCCTCTAATTTTCAGTTCCGAGGTGAAGTTCATTGTGTATCAGGTGTTTTGATGATAGCTTTCAGTTTTAACAATTAAAGAGACACTCACACTGTATGTAATGCTTTTATTAATGTTAAAAAGTACATGGCACTTATATATTTAGAACATTCTTCCTCCAATGGTCTAGAGTGTAAAGTAGTCGTTTACCTGAAAATATCAAAACATATTAGTATAAAACAATAATGAAGTTGTTAAAGTAATCACCAGGACTAAGCTGCTTGATTCTTTATCAGTATAGTAGGCTTAGGGTGGAAAGATGTCCTGGTTTTGGCACTTCATGGTTCCATCTGAAAAGAAATGAGTAATTAGTAAATGTGAAAACAGTTTCGAATGGTAGATTTATTATTTAGGTTTGACAATTTATAGGAAATTCCACTACGTACCCTGTATTATTATGGTCTAAGATGTATTTGGAGATTATTGTTTTCATATTGGTATTCAATAACAATTGTAGATTTATTTACATTATTTTATTTTGACATTTTTGAAACTGACGTCTCAAAATACTGACAGTGCTGTCATGTCATGTCACTTACCTTCATACGAGTCGTACCTGACAGTACCAATAAAAGTATGCTGACTGCAAACTCGTCGGTGTAGGTAGTTCCATCGGTTCGGTCGGAGTAGGATGACGTTGGATCTTCGATCAGGCTATGTTCCTATGTGTTCCGTGGTCATATATTTATTGGTTCATGGATTCCGTGCCGTGGATTAGATAGGACAGTCTCGTAAGCTATGCCTGTGGAATTGACCAACCCAAGGTGAGGATGCACATCACGTGATCAGCGTTTCCTGCCATCTCCAAAATATCAAGTTGCGCAGGAAATTTCAGTTTTTTTGAGTAGAATTTTGGATGGGAAAAGTCTAGAAGGCGCAGGAAGTGTCCCTTCCTAGATTGGCGGTGTCCTTTCATCATTTCCGTCTTCACCATCATGATCTCTTCCAAGATGAAGACTGATCACTCTTACAAAGTCAATTGTAGTAGTGAGGCCTTTCCTGATCTCAGGGGTAAGTTTCAAACTTAGTAGGGATAAAACTCTACTTGGTATTTTCATTCTGGTGGCTATACATATGGTGTATTGCCGCAGATTATTTGGCCTCGACGGATACCCCATCGGCTATTCTGGGCAAGACCTCTCCTAGTCGTCCATTTTCTGATACCTCGTGGAAGGCTCAGCGGACCACATCGACGGATTCCACGCCGGCCTTCGCGACTGTTACACCTGCAGATGTACCTTCTGGAACGTTTAATTTTGACTTCGTGCACTGGCTGCTGTTTTCTGCCTTCCTGTCTCTGGAGACTGCTTTGGTAACATCTCTGCCGCCTCCTCTGCAGTATTCTCTGCAGCGCCAGCTTGATCGTCAAGGTCTGCTAGTAGCAGATGTTCTTCATCGTGGCTGAGAGGCCCCTTTTTGCTGTCTGGTCCTGTCCTGGTTCTGCAGACATGGTATTTTGGTTTGGTTCAAACCTGAGTAAGAGCTGAAGTTGAAGTTTTCTTTCTGGTTTCTTTGAAGTTACCACTTATCAGCACCCGATATAAGTCATATGATTTTTACCATTTTTTTACCATTATCTTACCAGTTTACAGTTAACATTTATTGAAATTCACCTTGTATATGATAATACCAAATGTTCGCCCCGATATAGATCTATAAAAGGGAATCCACGTTAAACTCATACATAAGTAATTGTAAATCTGATTTTGGATATTTCTTTTAATTGGAAATATTGAGTGTCATGAGTGCTCCATGTAAATGTTAAGCTGGGTTTTACGAAACATCATTAAACCACCATTGAGTTCGCACAGTGTTTCAATTATATCATCTTCTTTCGTGAAAGTAGTTGAATTTAATATCTCATTCATTTTCTTGGTTTTCATTCTGATACAAACTAAGTGGCGCCCCTCTGGTACCTCAACAAAGTTCGAATCCATGATCATCGCTCGCCAGACGAAAAGCTGCCTGTGCCTTGCTAATCTAACTTTTTGATATTTCTATTTTTTTGTACCATCTAAGAAAACTTGTCTAAAGTAGGTTACAATATATATATATATACATACACACATATATATACACAGGGTGAGTCAAAAATGTGTACTGAGCTTTCTGGGGGTGATAGAACATTGAAAAATAAGTGTAGTTTGATGATTAAACTCATGGCCCAAAATGCATATTAAGGGAGATATATCCTTCCAAAGTTGATGAAATTGAAATAATTTCTCCGTATAACTTCTGAACGATAAAAGCCACCTGATTGAAATTTTGTGCATGAATGTATGTTGTCAAAATACATTTTTTCGTCACACTTCCACATTTCTGATATTGTTATGAAGGGTGTTTTCAGAGGGTGAGTCATGATTTTTTGTAGAAAACTCTTTTCCCTGTATTATTTTCACGCTCACCTCCACTCTACCTGCCTGTAGAGGAAAGGCTGTGCTGGCGCTGTGGCACGCCGGGCCACGAACGAGACTCCTGTGCTCGTCCCGTGAGGCTGTTCTGCTCCCGGTGTGGCCGGGATCGCATCCGGTCAAGCGATTGTCCCTGCCCACGACGATTGAAGACAACCCCAGCCCGAGCCCCGACACCCCCAGCAGCTCCGACGCCGTACCCGATACTCGTCCCCGAGTATCCTCGATCATCCCGCTCTATGCCAGCGAAAGTGAACCAGCGCACCCAGACATCAACCCCCACCGTCGCTGACAAGGGAGTTCAATGCAACCGCTGCTCGTGCGAAGGAGTACGCCCGAGACACTCCCGTTGAAGACAGCCCTAGTACATGAGTATTATCATAGATTTTTCCAGATGTATAATTTTGAGATAAAAAAAAATAATGATTGTTACACAATCATTCTTTTTTTTCCGCAAGTAGGAGGGGTGTGTAATGAAGTGTTTTCTCACCAGCTTCATTACTAGGCTTCGGTGTACGAGCCTCATACGAGAAATGAGGTTAAGGCCATTTTAGAGTCACCCTGTATACCTGATTGATGAATTCATGAATCAAGGAGCTCCTTTGGCTAGTATTTTGAGCCACCCAGAGAGCCCTACCCCAGACTAACCTTGTTTAGCCCCGTTGCACCCTCCTGAGGGTAATAAACTTCATGACACCCCTGCCTCCGTTTTGAAAGCACTACCAGGCTAATGATTTCATACATATCATGTTCAGACTCTTGATATTAGTATTGGTAGGATTTGATTGCATAATGACCGTCCAGAGCCCTGGGAAATAAGAAGTCCAGTATGCTATCCGTTTACTTGCTTTATTCTTCTTGCAATGATTTTTGCATCCGGAAATCCTGATCAACCCAGAGACTAAGACTTCTTATTGCCTATGGAGAGTGTATTTATGATTTTGGAAAGAGTTAGAATGGTTTTCATACCTGGAAAGACATTTCAGGGCCATGTGATATTGTTTAGGTCATAACTTTGTTATCCTTCGTAATTTTGCAATCAAATTCGCTCAGTAGCACAAACATGGAATGCCAAGCACTTTGATACCACCGGTTTTGAGGAAAAATGATTTCCACCGCAAGTTTACAGACCCAAGGTCAAGTAGTGTTCACTTTTTCCTTGAGAAAACAATTCATGGTCAGCTCGAGGCCAGACCAGCCCGACCAATCAGAATCCCGACCTCGCTCTGTTTTTTGCCAAACCTGAAAAGAGTATAAGTAGCAAAATCCAGAGGCCCGAGGATAGATAGTGAGAAAGACTTTTTGGCAGTGACTATTCTGATTCCGATTCTCGATTCTAATTCTGATTCTCAGTCTTACTCATTGATTTTCGATTCAGTCCGATTCTTACCGTTTGATTCGGTTCGTATAACCGTTATAAAAAGTGATCGAGGTGCTCGAAGTTTTTCCTGTATTTACATCTCGTTTTTGTGTTACACAAAGTTGAAAAAGTGAGCCAGAGCTTTTTCTGCCGACGATATTCACTCGTGAAGAATATTACCAGTCAAGTGTGAGTTAACTGCATTTTGATTTCACTGCATTTTCTCATCTTCCTATCAAACTGCAGATTAACTTTATAGATCAAATAATTTTCCAGTAAAAACCCAGTTGTTGTGACATTTGTTGTGACATTTGTCGGCCAGTTAATAGGGAACTGCACCAGTAGATATATGTGGTTAGGATAATCTACCCTGAGATTATTTGATCTGTGGAATTTTGCTATCTTGTGACTGACACCTGTCGACATATTCTGTCATCCGAATTTCCTCGTGGTCGTATTTTCTTGGTTATGATAATAATCATTGTGAGAGATAAATTCGATCTGTTTATTGTTTCCAGTGAATAAACCAGTTTAAGTGTGAATTTTAGTTCTGATTATTTGTTCTGAGTGATATACCAAACACCCGCAGCAACCCGTATACCAGGGTGAAACTAAGTGGGTGAACTTAAAGCCCTCACCCTGTGTATATATATACAGGGTGTCCTTAAAAGGTCTTTACAAAAAGCTACCACATATTCTTCAGATCAAAACAATTCGATACAAGCAAACTTACCTCAGTAAAAAGTTGCTTAGTTTGGGCGCTAGACGGCTCTGAAGTTGAAATTTTCAAATCGATTTTGCTTCATAACTTTCGAACGGCTCATGAGATTTTTTTCAAATTTGGTACGTTGGCATAGACTCATCGGGCAATGAAACTCATATCATAATCATAATGAATATCATTCCATGGGCGTATAACTTGATTTTTTCAGTAAATAAACATCTAAAACTCCTACGCCAATGGAAAAAAATTAGTTTCAATATGAAATCTAAATTATTCAACTCATTCACTACAAAAAAGGTACTCTTGACAAAAGTCGATTCCTCTCATGGTTTCGACAAAATTTTAATTTTAGTGATTTAGAGCATAATTAATAATAAAACGATTAACAGATATTTCATAAAAATTGTTCAAAATGTTCACCATTTTCACGTATACAAAGATTTATACGACGCAAAAAGTTGAGATGTACTTTTTGCATAGGTTATTTCTATTGAAAATAAGTAGCACTGGTTTTTTTTTCTGAAGACTATTATTATCTGCACGAAAACAGTGATATTCACATTCTTGGTTTCCATAGTTTCATCTGTGTTGATTTGTCGAGTTTTATTGACGTTGATTGTTGATATCGGACTTTTCTGATTTATCATGGCCGTACAATACACCAATGGAGAATACACCGATATGTTATTGGTATTCGGATATTGTCAAGGAAATGGTCGACAGAGTGTGAGGGTGTATTCGGCAAGGTTTCCAAATCGTCGCGTACCAAGCCACCCAACCTTTGCTGCAGTTGAGAGACGTCTTCGGGAGACCGGTCATTTTGCTCCTAGAACTGGTGATTATGGAAGACAGCGTTATGTAAGGATTCCCGAAGTCGAAGTAGAAATTTTAGACCGTATTGAAGAAAATCCAGAATTGAGTACTAGACGGATAAGTAATGAACTAGAAGTTTCTAGGAATGCCGTTCATGAAGTACTAAGAGAACAATTATTATACCCATACCACAAGACGCCAGTTCAAGATTTATTAATCCATGATTCACAAAGTCGTCTGATGTTTTGTAGGTTCATTAATTTGCAAAGAGAAATGAATCTGAACTTTGGAAAGAATATTTTGTTCACTGATGAAGCCTGTTTCACGAGAAGAGGAATAACTAATTTTCATAATGAACACGTTTATGCAATTGAAAATCCTCATTCCATTAAAATAAACCATTTTCAACACGAATTCAAAATCAACGTTTGGGCTGGAATAATAGGAAATTTTATAATTGGTCCTGTCATACTTCCACAAAGATTAACAGGAGACATGTATTTACAACATCTACGGAATACGTTGCCAAATTTGTTGGAAGATTTACCACTCCAACATCGGGTAGATATGTGGTTTATGCACGATGGAGCTCCACCACATTTTTCGGTGGATGTTAGGAATTTTTTAAACCAACAGTACCCAGACAGATGGATAGGTAGAGGTAATGATGCACCCGTGAATTGGCCACCACGTTCTCCAGACTTAACACCGATGGATTATTTTGTATGGGGTTATCTCAAGTCTACGGTTTACAAGACCCCTGTGAATACTGTAGAACAATTATGGCAACGTATCCAACAGGCGACGAATAATCTTACAGGCGATGAAGAAGTTATGCAAAGAGTACATTTCAACTTTTTGCGTCGTATAAATCTTTGTATACGTGAAAATGGTGAACATTTTGAACAATTTTTATGAAATATCTGTTAATCGTTTTATTATTAATTATGCTCTGAATCACTAAAATTAAAATTTTGTCGAAACCATGAGAGGAATCGACTTTTGTCAAGAGTACCTTTTTTGTAGTGAATGAGTTGAATAATTTAGATTTCATATTGAAACTAATTTTTTTCCATTGGCGTAGGAGTTTTAGATGTTTATTTACTGAAAAAATCAAGTTCTACGCCCATGGAATGATATTCATTATGATTATGATATGAGTTTCATTGCCCGATGAGTCTATGCCAACGTACCAAATTTGAAAAAAATCTCATGAGCCGTTCAAAAGTTATGAAGCAAAATCGATTTGAAAATTTCAACTTCAGAGCCGTCTAGTGCCCAAACTAAGCAACTTTTTACTGAGGTAAGTTTGCTTGTATCGAATTGTTTTGGTCTGAAGAATATGTGGTAGCTTTTTGTAAAGACCTTTCAAGGACACCCTGTATATATATATATATATATATACACATTTTTGACTCACCCTATATATATATATATTGAGCTTTCTGGGGGTGATAGAACATTGAAAAATAAGTGTAGTTTGATGATTAAACTCATGGCTCAAAATGCATATTAAGGGAGATATATCCTTCCAAAGTTGATGAAATTAAAATAATTTCTCCGCATAACTTCTGAACGATGAAAGCCACCTGATTGAAATTTTGTGCATGAATGTATGTTGTCAAAATACATTTTTTCGTCACACTTCCACATTTCTGATATTGTTATGAAGGGTGTTTTCAGAGGGTGAGTCATGATTTTTTGTAGAAAACTCTTTTCCCTGTATTATTTTCGGTGAAAAAA
This sequence comes from Gastrophysa polygoni, assembly GCA_963576655.1. Lineage (NCBI taxonomy): Eukaryota > Metazoa > Arthropoda > Insecta > Coleoptera > Chrysomelidae > Gastrophysa > Gastrophysa polygoni. The sequence goes on from OY755082.1 coordinate 34,074,900, forward strand.
CAGGAGCATTCGATGGAGCTAAGAAAATTACATGAAAAAGGTACTCTTATTCAAATACACAAAGTTGAGCCGTTCGTGAGACATTTGAGTTTTTGTAGTTACATTGTAACGTCTCCCCCTTCTTGGGGGGGGGGTGTTACTAGAGTGGTGCTCAACGGGGTATGTCTATATCTAGGATAGACCGGGGTTGCCTCGAGCGCCAGTTGGATTATAGTGGTGAACTCCACTTTCTCCCAACCAGGATTTGTTGGGAGGCCTAGGTAGCAACACAGTCGAAGCGACGGTATGCCAGGGGTCGAAGGCCTTCTGGACTATGAAAAGATCACAAGGGGGTGAGGGCTTTAAGTTCACCCACTTGGTTTCACCCTGGTATACGGGTTGCTGCGGGTGTTTGGTATATCACTCAGAACAAATAATCAGAACTAAAATTCACACTTAAACAGGTTTATTCACTGGAAACAATAAACAGATCGAATTTATCTCTCACAATGATTATTATCATAACCAAGAAAATACGACCACGAGGAAATTCGGATGACAGAATATGTCGACAGGTGTCAGTCACAAGATAGCAAAATTCCACAGATCAAATAATCTCAGGGTAGATTATCCTAACCACATATATCTACTGGTGCAGTTCCCTATTAACTGGCCGACAAATGTCACAACAAATGTCTCAACAACTGGGTTTTTACTGGAAAATTATTTGATCTATAAAGTTAATCTGCAGTTTGATAGGAAGATGAGAAAATGCAGTGAAATCAAAATGCAGTTAACTCACACTTGACTGGTAATATTCTTCACGAGTGAATATCGTCGGCAGAAAAAGCTCTGGCTCACTTTTTCAACTTTGTGTAACACAAAAACGAGATGTAAATACAGGAAAAACTTCGAGCACCTCGATCACTTTTTATAACGGTTATACGAACCGAATCAAACGGTAAGAATCGGACTGAATCGAAAATCAATGAGTAAGACTGAGAATCAGAATTAGAATCGAGAATCGGAATCAGAATAGTCACTGCCAAAAAGTCTTTCTCACTATCTATCCTCGGGCCTCTGGATTTTGCTACTTATACTCTTTTCAGGTTTGGCAAAAAACAGAGCGGGGTCGGGATTCTGATTGGTCGGGCTGGTCTGGCCTCGAGCTGACCATGAATTGTTTTCTCAAGGAAAAAGTGAACACTACTTGACCTTGGGTCTGTAAACTTGCGGTGGAAATCATTTTTCCTCAAAACCGGTGGTATCAAAGTGCTTGGCATTCCATGTTTGTGCTACTGAGCGAATTTGATTGCAAAATTACGAAGGATAACAAAGTTATGACCTAAACAATATCACATGACCCTGAAATGTCTTTCCAGGTATGAAAACCATTCCAAAATCATAAATACACTCTCCCTAGGCAATAAGAAGTCTTAGTTGGGTTGATCAGGATTTCCGGATGCAAAAATCATTGCAAGATGAATAAAGCAAGTAAACGGATAGCATACTGGACTTCTTATTTCCCAGGGCTCTGGACGGTCATTATGCAATCAAATCCTACCAATACTAATATCAAGAGTCTGAACATGATATGTATGAAATCATTAGCCTGGTAGTGCTTTCAAAACGGAGGCAGGGGTGTCATGAAGTTTATTACCCTCAGGAGGGTGCAACGGGGCTAAACAAGGTTAGTCTGGGGTAGGGCTCTCTGGGTGGCTCAAAATACTAGCCAAAGGAGCTCCTTGATTCATGAATTCATCAATCAGGTATACAGGGTGACTCTAAAATGGCCTTAACCTCATTTCTCGTATGAGGCTCGTACACCGAAGCCTAGTAATGAAGCTGGTGAGAAAACACTTCATTACACACCCCTCCTACTTGCGGAAAAAAAAGAATGATTGTGTAACAATCATTATTTTTTTTTTATCTCAAAATTATACATCTGGAAAAATCTATGATAATACTCATGTACTAGGGCTGTCTTCAACGGGAGTGTCTCGGGCGTACTCCTTCGCACGAGCAGCGGTTGCATTGAACTCCCTTGTCAGCGACGGTGGGGGTTGATGTCTGGGTGCGCTGGTTCACTTTCGCTGGCATAGAGCGGGATGATCGAGGATACTCGGGGACGAGTATCGGGTACGGCGTCGGAGCTGCTGGGGGTGTCGGGGCTCGGGCTGGGGTTGTCTTCAATCGTCGTGGGCAGGGACAATCGCTTGACCGGATGCGATCCCGGCCACACCGGGAGCAGAACAGCCTCACGGGACGAGCACAGGAGTCTCGTTCGTGGCCCGGCGTGCCACAGCGCCAGCACAGCCTTTCCTCTACAGGCAGGTAGAGTGGAGGTGGGCGTCGTTGTCCAGCGGAAGATGGCGGGGTTGACTGGTGGTTTTCCGGGTGGAGGCCTTCCAAGGACTTCAGCATGATGTATTGGAGGCCTCGTGGTGCGAAGTCTCCTAGCGGGACGGCGAGTACCCCACCTCGGTGGCCGGTATCACCGGGGTCGGCTTGTCTGCCGGCGGTGGAGCTAGTGGAGTCGGGGCTCAGGTTGCCATGGCCAAGGTCTGCGGTGTCAGAGCCTGCGGTGCCGGGGTGTGTGGTGTCAGAGCCGGCGGGGTCCGGGCCTGCGGTGTCTGGGCCAGCGGCGTAGGGGCCTGCGGTTTCAGGGCCTGCGGTATCAGGGCCAGCGGTGTCAGGGCCAGCGGCGTAGGGGCCTGCGGTATCAGGGCCGGCGGTGTCTGGGCCAGCGGTGTCTGGGCCAGCGGTGTCTGGGCCAGCGGCGTAGGAGCCTGCGGTATCAGGGCCTTCTTCGGCCGCGTGGTCGTCTGGGAGTGGGGACGCGTCCAGGATCAGGACCTCCATTCTAATTCTGAAGAATATAAAGTAACTGGGCTATCCTCAGAAGGACGTTGATTATCGGTACAGGTGGCTCAATGTTTTCTTCACGGGGAATGGAGATCCAGACTGGCTTGCCCTCGGCCGGATAAAGGCGGACCCGGCAACGCCGATTTGGGTCGGATCCCGGGGGTCTCAAAGTTTGGACGAGCGCCTCCATCATGGGCGACCAGTCCCGTCTCGTCCGGCAGCGCAGAAACTCCGCCGCACTCCACTGCTGGACGGTCCGCGGCTCGTTGAGTGCCGGGGCGGTCGGGAGCGGGAGGCGTCCCTCCCGCTGGCAGGACAGGCAGCCGGGACATGGGCGGCCGGCGTTAGGAGCCGGCGTAGGATGGAAGGGGGGGAATCGGATCGAGTCAAGAGGAACCGTAATATAGGTGCTCGCCGTTCCTCGGGGGAGAGTTCCCGAGGACGAAAACAGGGAATTCTAGGAGGGTTTATCGGAGCGTACTCCGGAGGCGTCGGTGAGAAGTTGGGGCTCGGCACCGAAATGATCTGCCCAGGGAAAACAGGAACTGGACTGGGAAGGGGGTCGTAGTAGACGGGGGGAAGCAGGAACTCTTCTGCCGGGTCCTCCAGCCGAGGGGTGAACAGTTCCCCTGGGTCCTCCTGGACGGCGTCCTGGGCACGCGGTGGGGTTTCCAGGGCGTCGAGGAAATCAAGGTCCTCCATCGGGATATCTCGGGCCGGTGCCAAGATGATATCCTGGATGACCTGAATTTTCGTGTCGTCCGGCGACATTTCCTGGAATGCAAATAGCACGGGTTATTGGTTCTGGTCAGGGTAAAACGGCTTCAGGTCTTTGATATGAACTCGGTTGAAACGCTTCCCAGTTGCACTTCTCAGGTCGTATACAACGGGGGAAATCATTCTGGTGACGGTGCAGGGTCCTGTATACTTCGGGGCCAACTTTGCGGCATGCCCACGGATTCCAGAAGAGAGATTATGTTCTCTTTTCATGACTTTGTCACCTAGGTGACATCTCCACTCTCGGCGTCGCAGGTTGTAGTAATGACTCTGATTGTTGAATGCCTTAGCCAAGTTCAAGCGTACTAGCTCGTGAACTTCTTTCAACTTAGTCATATGTGATGTCCAACTGGAAGCGGCATCTTCCCCTTGTTCTTCAGGTACAGGTGGTCGGAATAAAGCTTGGGGCGGTTCTAATTCCCTGCCAAACATCAGGAATGCGGGAGTGAAACCGGTAGAATCATGTCGGGCGGTGTTGACGGCGAATTGGAGTTCTGGCAGGTGTTGATCCCATTTCCGGTGGTCGTTCTCACAGTATTGTGAGATCATGGTCTTGACGGTCTTGTTGGTGCGTTCTACTGGGTTTGCCTGCGGGGTATAAGGAGGAGTCAATCTGTGTTGAATTCCTAATTCCTTCAACAATTCCTCGAATACTTTACCAGTGTACTGGGCACCATTATCGCTAATGACCGTAGCGGGGCGTCCAAACCGGAGCACTATGTCCTCATAGAACGCTTGTGCTACAGCTCTAGCTGTTGCTTTACGGAGTGGTCGCATCTGTATCCACTTGGTGAAACGGTCCTGGTAAACGGCAAGGTAGCAGTTTCCTTTGCTTGACCTTGGTAACGGCCCTACTAAGTCGGTGGACACGGTGTCCCATGGCTTAGTGGTTCAGGGATGGGTGCATCTTTCCAGGCGGTTGCTGCTGGGACACTTTATACTCCTGGCAGGTTTTGCAGCTTCTCACGTAACGGGCGATGTCGTGGAACATTCCAGGCCAGTAGTACTTCTGGGTGATTCTAGCCGTGGTTTTGGCAATGCCCATGTGTCCTGCAGTCACGTCATCGTGATTCTCCTTCAGTACCTGTGGTCTAAGTGGTTTAGGAACACATAATTTCCAGGGATCGTCCATCCCTAACTCACTCAACTTATTAGCATCCCAAAAATGGCGGAAGAGGCGGTCTTCTTTTCCCCAAAAGTCGGGAAAAGCAGCGGGGCGCTTCTCCACTTCCGCCTTCTTGTTGCGGTACCACGTACATCTTTGTCCAGCTTCCTTCTCCAGCTCCAAGGTGCAGCACAGGGCATCCGTTGATTCAGCCTCCTGACTAGACAGGGGAAGAGGCTGTCGGGATAGAGCGTCGGCAACTCTATTCAACGTTCCCTTGCGGTATTTGACCTCGAAGTCAAATTGCTGCAGGTACATAGTCCAGCGGGCTATGCGGCCAGAAGGATTCTTAATGGACTGCATCCATTTCAGGGAGAGGTGATCAGTTATCACCATGAAGTGGTAACCCTCCAGGTAGGGTCTCAGTTTCTCAATGCCCCAGACGATGGCCAAACATTCCTTCTCGGTAACGGGGAAGTTTCGCTCTGGAGCACTCAGCATCCTGCTGGCATAGGCGACAACCTTCACCTGACCATCGATCGTCTGGGTGAGGGCGGCTCCAAGTCCACAGTTGGAGGCGTCCGTCTGTAACACAAAAGGCTGGGAGAAATCTGGGCAAGTCAAAGCAGGGGCTTGTATAAGACAAGTCTTCAAAGTAGCAAAGGCGGTTTCCTGAGCTTCAGTCCACTTCCAACTGACATCCTTCTTCAGGAGTTTGGTTAGTGGAGCAACTATGGCGGAGAAATTTGGAATGAATCTCCTATACCAGGAAGCCATTCCCAGGAATTGTCGTAGCTTCCTCAGGGTTGTAGGCATCGGCCACTGGACGATGGACTCAATTTTATCAGGGTCCGTCTGGATGCCCTCAGGAGTGACCATGTCCTAAGTATCTAAGTGAATTCAAACAGAACTTACACTTGTCCGGATTCAACTGGAGATTAGCTTCACGTAAACGGGTGAATACTTGCTCTAAATGCTCCAGGTGTTCTTCGAACGTTTTGCTTAGCACAATTATATCGTCCAGGTATGCAAAAGCAAAAGGTTCCAGGTCGGGTCAAATGATGTTGTCCATCAGTCGCTGGAAAGTTGCGGGGGCGGAATGCAACCCAAATTGCATCACTCGGAATTGAAACAGGCCCCTTCCAGGCACTGTGAAGGCTGTGATGGGTTTGCTATCTTCGGTGAGCGGGATCTGCCAATAGCCTTGGCGGAAGTCCAGGCTCGAAATGTACTTAGCTTCCCTAAGTTTATCCAGGATTGCATTGATAAACGGCAGGAAGTAGGCATCTTTCTCGGCGACGTTGTTGACCTTTTGGAAGTCAATGCAGAAACGTGGTTTCCCATCCTTGTTCTTTACAATCACCACCGGCGAACTCCACGGGCTTCTGGAGGGCTCGATGATTCCTTCGGCCAACATCTTGTCGACCTCATTGTTAATGACTTCCTGCATCTTCGGATTCTGGGGTCGGTATCGTTGTTTGATCGGTTCGGAGGTTTTCAGGCGGATCCTATGTTGGACCAAAGGTGTAGGTCCCTTGATCTGTTCGAAGGCAGGCAGTTCTACCTCCAGGAATCTTTCCAGAGTTAACTTCTGCTCTGCTCCCAGGGCCTGGTGGTCCCAGCTGTGGTTCTGCGGGCGAACCGCAGGTTTCTCTGGCAGGCTGGCCACATCAGCCTTGCTCGGGGTGTGGCGGGGCGGCTGACCGTCTTTTCCGGCCGGTTTTCGCTTTTACGGAGCCTCTCATGGTCGCTACATCAGCAGGCGTCTTCTCGGGTTGTTCCTGGGATTTTACAACTGAAACAATTTTCTGGTTACAATATACGGCGGCCCTGGTAAGATCTATGCCAAATCCGTGTTGGCGAAGCATATCCATACCCAACACTAGCTCCGTAGACAGGTTTGGAATGATCAACAATTCATTTGTCAAACACTTGTCTCCTACTGTCATCCAAACCTTGTATCTTCCGGTGATCCTAGTGACTGATCCATCTGCCTGGGAAGTCCGGATGGCATCATGGGGGTATTTCTGTAAGCTAAACTGCTTACATTTGTCCGCAACAGCGCTGCTGGCGAAGGACCTCATGGCACCGGTGTCTACCAGGCCCAGGAACTGTTGGTCTCCAATGATAACGGGCACATACAGGCGGTTATCATCTGGTCTAGGCGGTTTTTGTTTCTCCTGGATGTTTAATTGCTGGAGCCTGACTGTCCTCGGTTCAGTCGGGCTCCGGGGTAGTTTTCCGACCTGGCACAGGTACAATCTCTGGACAGGATACCATCACATCCACAACGTGAGCAGAAAATTCTGGATGCATTCCTGCCTTCACTCCTTCGGTGTCCAGGTTGTCCACATTTCCAGCAGTTGTCAGTTCGGTTATATGCCCTTTGTGGCGGGGATGCAGGCGTTCGGGGTGTCTGCTGTTCCACAGGGCGCATGTGTCTCACAGGTAAGGGGCTGTCGGCAGGCGGAGTAATTCTATTCCGGTTAGTCTGAACCAGAGGAGTCTGATGAGAATTGTCATTATGGGTTGGTTCTGGTGATGAATTCCTGGGCACGGTTGGTGGCATCATCCTCGGGGCAGTGTCAATCCTAGCTGCTGGGTGACGGGAGTGCATCTGCCTCAGTTCCTTCCGCAGGTTCTGGTACTCTAGAATCAGAGAAATCAGGGATTGAATATCATGGTAATCGGTCCTCTTGATATACTGCCTGTAATCAGGTAGCAAGTTCCGGTACAGCCAACCTAACTCCTGTTCAGGTCTGAGGCTTCCATGCCTTCGGATGAGTGTCTGGAGATCGACTATATAGTCCATGGCTGGCTCATTTTCCCGTTGCAGGCGTCGACTGATGGCCATCTCCATGTCTTCCTGGAACCTCAGTGGGAAATAGGATCTCTTGAAAACATCCTTGAACGATGCCCATGAGTGCCAGAAGCGTGCATTGCAACGGTACCACAACAGTACTCGACCTTGCAAAAGTTCGGGTAGAGCATCCAGGAGTTGTTCGGGGTGGGCCCTTTCTGCCCTGCCAATTCCTTCCAGGCGTTCCAAGAACGCCACTGGATCGGTGCTGCCATCAAAATGCAAATTCCAGTGGTACGGTTTCAGGAGCGGTCGATATGCTGGAACATGTTCTGGAACATATGAGTTATTCACGGGGTTTGGAAACGGCATATTTCCCTGCAGCAAGGGTGCATATGTTGCGGGTTGACCTGCTGGCATAACAGGTGCGGCTGGAGTGTCCACAGGACATTCCAGGAATGGTTGTACAGGGGGTACAACATGTCCCGTCGCTGTGTGTCGGGCTCCCACTAGCTTGGGCAGTTCTTCCCTCAAGAACCACACAAGTCGACGGCGTAGTTCCATCACTGTACCATCAGCATTCAGTCCATATCGCTTCAACTCCTCCGTCAGGTCTGGTTTCTTCAAACGGTATATCCATCCAACTCTCGGCTCCAAGTTGGCCAGATATTCATCTCCAAATTCTTCCCTTTCTGGATCAGGAGAATTTGTTCGGCTAGTCCTGGTAATTTCAGGGGGAGCGAGCTGAAGCTCACTGGATTCTCTGGTTGTCTGCGTTTCAGTCATTTTCCTAATGTGAACTGGATTGTCTACCAAACAAAGATTAACAAACAAACAGTGTATTGTTCGCAGGATGAACAAGAATAGATTCCAGGAGGAAAAGAAGTATGCAAAAGCAAAACTCACCGGATTGATTAACCTAGAAATCATTAAATTAGGTATCAAAAAAGAATCAGCTCATTCAACAGAAAATTGTGTGTACGAAACAAACGGGACTGCAATTATATTCACTCAAAGAAAATAAAAACAGTGAGATATAATTGCCTGGAATGTAAATAGTTATCCACCAGAGTTTGAAACGTAATACACCTCGTAACACACAAATGATATCTAAAAATCACAATTTTACGGGCTTCAGCAATAGCTGGAAAACAATAACGATTTCTGGTGAAATAACAGACCAAACTATCGATACAATTAACTTAAGAAATACCTGGGAACTATCCACCACTGCAAAGTTCAAAATTGTCAGGAAAACACAAGTTCTGATTTTCTGTATACCTTCAGGATTTTCTCTGGATTTCTTCTTCGAAACGGTCCCTGCTCGGGCGCCACTTGTAACGTCTCCCCCTTCTTGGGGGGGTGTTACTACAGTGGTGCTCAACGGGGTATGTCTATATCTAGGATAGACCGGGGTTGCCTCGAGCGCCAGTTGGATTATAGTGGTGAACTCCACTTTCTCCCAACCAGGATTTGTTGGGAGGCCTAAGTAGCAACACAGTCGAAGCGACGGTATGCCAGGGGTCGAAGGCCTTCTGGACTATGGAAAGATCACAAGGGGGCGAGGGCTTTAAGTTCACCCACTTGGTTTCACCCTGGTATACGGGTTGCTGCGGGTGTTTGGTATATCACTCAGAACAAATAATCAGAACTAAAATTCACACTTAAACAGGTTTATTCACTGGAAACAATAAACAGATCGGATTTATCTCTCACAATGATTATTATCATAACCAAGAAAATACGACCACGAGGAAATTCGGATGACAGAATATGTCGTCAGGTGTCAGTCACAAGATAGCAAAATTCCAAAGATCAAATAATCTCAGGGTAGATTATCCTAACCACATATCCGTTTACTGGCCTGGAATGTCCCACGACATCGCCCGGTACGTGAGAAGCTGCAAAACCTGCCAGGAGTATAAAGTGTCCCAGCAGCAACCGCCTGGAAAGATGCACCCATCCCTGAATACTAAGCCATGGGACACCGTGTCCACCGACTTAGTAGGGCCGTTACCAAGGTCAAGCAAAGGAAACTGCTACCTTGCCGTTTACCAGGACCGTTTCACCAAGTGGATACAGATGCGACCACTCCGTAAAGCAACAGCTAGAGCTGTAGCACAAGCGTTCTATGAGGACATAGTGCTCCGGTTTGGACGCCCCGCTACGGTCATTAGCGATAATGGTGCCCAGTACACTGGTAAAGTATTCGAGGAATTGTTGAAGGAATTAGGAATTCAACACAGATTGACTCCTCCTTATACCCCGCAGGCAAACCCAGTAGAACGCACCAACAAGACCGTCAAGACCATGATCTCACAATACTGTGAGAACGACCACCGGAAATGGGATCAACACCTGCCAGAACTCCAATTCGCCGTCAACACCGCCCGACATGATTCTACCGGTTTCACTCCCGCATTCCTGATGTTTGGCAGGGAATTAGAACCGCCCCAAGCTTTATTCCGACCACCTGTACCTGAAGAACAAGGGGAAGATGCCGCTTCCAGTTGGACATCACATATGACTAAGTTGAAAGAAGTTCACGAGCTAGTACGCTTGAACTTGGCTAAGGCATTCAACAATCAGAGTCATTACTACAACCTGCGACGCCGAGAGTGGAGATGTCACCTAGGTGACAAAGTCATGAAAAGAGAACATAATCTCTCTTCTGGAATCCGTGGGCATGCCGCAAAGTTGGCCCCGAAGTATACAGGACCCTGCACCGTCACCAGAGTGATTTCCCCCAAGTAAACGGATAGCATACTGGACTTCTTATTTCCCAGGGCTCTGGACGGTCATTATGCAATCAAATCCTACCAATACTAATATCAAGAGTCTGAACATGATATGTATGAAATCATTAGCCTGGTAGTGCTTTCAAAACGGAGGCAGGGGTGTCATGAAGTTTATTACCCTCAGGAGGGTGCAACGGGGCTAAACAAGGTTAATCTGGGGTAGGGCTCTCTGGGTGGCTCAAAATACTAGCCAAAGGAGCTCCTTGATTCACGAATTTATCAATCAGGTATACAGGGTGACTCCAAAATGGCCTTAACCTCATTTCCCGTATGAGGCTCGTACACCGAAGCCTAGTAATGAAGCTGGTGAGAAAACACTTCATTACAAAATGATATCAGCAGATTGATTTTATTCATCGCGAGATTCATCGGTATAACGATATTTCAGCAGCATTTGCATTTCCGAAGCACTCGCCGAGCATTAGAAGCATATCCGTTTATTCAGAGAACGAATAACCTGCCATATTTCTTAAAATCTCAGTTGATAATCGCAGTGATAAATGACACAGAAAAACCACACGAACAAATCGACTACAACAATGTTGACTCGAATGTTGATGACATGAACGTCAAAATTGAGAACAAAATTATTCATCATGGCCTGCTAAAATATTGTTACCGATGGATCTCGCGATGAATAAAATCAATCTGCTGATATCATGTAACTACAAAAACTCAAATATCTCACGAACGGCTCAATTTTTTGTATTTGAATAAGAGTACCTTTTTCATGTAATTTTCTTCGCTCCATCGAATGCTCCTGTTTTTTCACCGAAAATAATACAGGGAAAAAAGTTTTCTACAAAAAATCATGACTCACCCTCTGAAAACACCCTTTATAACAATATCAGAAATGTGGAAGTGTGACGAAAAAATGTATTTTGACAACATACATTCATGCACAAAATTTCAATCAGGTGGCTTTCATCGTTCAGAAGTTATGCGGAGAAATTATTTTAATTTTATCAACTTTGGAAGGATATATCTCCCTTAATATGCATTTTGGGCCATGAGTTTAATCATCAAACTACACTTATTTTTCAATGTTCTATCACCCCCAGAAAGCTCAGTACACATTTTTGACTCACCCTGTATATAAATATACATACATATAAGATATCTAACATAAAATCGTGAAGTAATTGAAATATGCGACAATCGAGACAAATCTTCTGGTGAAGTTTCATTTTTCGTACTAGGAGTGGATGGAGATTTATCACTTCAGAATGATTTTTTCATCCCGTCAGACTTTGAACTTTATTGCCACGAAGATGCCACTACTTGTGAAAAAAAACAAGAAATGGAAAGAATAATAACACCCGATCATATTCAATACACTTTTAATTCATTTCCCAATATGTTGCATTACAATTATTAGAGATATGAACGGGATAAAAATACATAAAACTTTTTACATAATCAACATCCAATACGTATATATAATATAACTAATAATTACATGGTTGAGCATACGCGGTGATGAAATGACTTTCATAATCAAAAACATGGCAATATCTGGAATTGAGTATCTGACGTCGATTATTTGAAATTTATTTTATGACACATTGCTCAACATGTTCCAGCAGACTATACGACTGAAGAGGTTTTGGTATATATCGGCACTTCTAGCCTAGCGAGCATCTATACAAGTGTAGTACAATTTGATATCTCGAAATAATGAGAATATTGTCAAATGTCTTGTTCATTATTCGTTGTTTTTTTTAAGCTTGAAATTTCACTAGGTATTTCATAATAAGAAATGTCTCTCTGTGCAAATTTTCATGAATACATAGTCACATTGTATTGTATTATCTTGTAGCGCATTCAAGTTCAGACTTGAAGGTTCAAATATTATTATTACATTATATTCAACAACTTGTATCAAGAATGAAGCATGATATGTTGTTTTATAAGTTCATGACACCATAGTCAGGGTGTTTTGAAGATAATTGATGAATGAATAATATTATGTTCTCCTTGTTTCTAGATGATAAAATAGAAGTTATTGAAAATTATTTCAATATATTTGTAGTGAGGACAGATTTTTGATCACTCACTGATTCCTAAAAGAGAAATGTTATAGTTGTCAGATACACGTGTTTTTTTTTCAAAAAATACATATAAATACAAATATAATTTAACGAATCTTCTCCCGTTTTCAACACAATTAGAATTAGAATTTTTGTTGAGCTTTGACACTAAAAAGTAACAATATGACGAACGAATTCTGGCAACAAAGTGTTTTTTCTTAATTGATATTGAATTTGCCATTTTCATATTCAGTTTTGAGAAGTGGATGCCAAGTTCTATCTATATCAACTGAGCAAGAAGCAATATTATTGTCTCAGAAGAATGCAAGCATTGATTCATCGTTTTTGGTTGCCGTCTTTTCCTGTGATCTTAATATTACTCCAATCAGCCATATGTTGTCCATTTTCAGTAAGGATAGGTTCAGCCAATTTTGATTAGTCGGTATATCACAATTTTATCCTTACTATAAATATATCGAGATAATCTTTAATAACTTATATTTTATTTTTTAGAAACGAGATAAAATCCCACACAAAAGCTGAAAAATGAACGTACCACGTCCTCGAATGACTTACAGACAGTATTTAAATAATATTATCTTCGAAAATTCGCTCATACGAAAATTCTAAAATATCGAATATACTCATTAATGAAATATATATTTTATGAAATATGAAAATGGCCCTGGCCGCACAAATTGTAATAATCAACACTAATCCTCTATTTTCAGTCTTTGTCAACAGTGCTAGTGGAAGTTGACGCAAGTTTACGAAAATAATACACTCATTGACATTATAACTTCTGATAAGAAAAAAATCATCGATTCACGAAAATGTTCGTCAATTTGGTGCAAGAGTGAAGGGTGAGACAGGGCCTTCTCTATCTCACTGAGCCAGAGCATCTCTTTCGTGACGTCACACTTAGTAGGGACAAAATCAAGACAGTGGAAATGGTCTCTGCCAATGCATAGATGTACCGCGGGAAAACTGTTATAGTCAGAAGAAATTATGAAGAGATAAAATTTTCAGGAAACAGAACAGAATTTGCTAATAGGTGATCATTCAACTATTAGCGAATCAACATTCGCTAATCTAAAAGTGATAGTTCTGGAAATATCGCATATCAAAAGGAATTGGCTCAATTCCAATTTGTCGTTTTTTCAAACCAAAATTCAAATTGTCAAGTAACAGAAAAAAAATCAACCCTACAATGACTAGATTAACTGTGATTTTATGCGAAATTCTCATGTGGCAATTACAAATCGATATTTCAATTCAAATAAAATTTTGAATATCACGTATATAGTATGACAAATACTGAAGTTCTGACGCCTTCCACGCTAAACCTATCAACTGTGGATATATGCTGTCCATGACTTTTTTTCAGAGAATCTCATTGCCTATAAATCGATATAAATTACTTTTACTCTATCTAAGAGGGTTTAAGCACCGTTTATCTCTGATGGTAATTCAGACAATTCAGGAATAACCGCGAAATGTCGATACGGCGAATTCAGTTCGAGAAGAAATGCGTTCACGCTCTTTATAATTGATTTCAGACTCTATTGTAGCACTATTCAATTGATTCAGCATACTATTTTATTACATTCAGTCACCATCATCATACATCAATTTCAAATTGGCGAAAAACAGTATGTCCTGATTTTCATTTACCTGGAATTTATTTATGTTAGAAGTTGCAATTCAACATCCACTATATATAAAAACAAGAGTTTGGTAGTCAAGATATAATTATTGATTTGTTAATTTTAATCAATGTCAATTGAAATATATACTTCAATAAAAGTTTTTCATATAAGTATTATCCTGGAATTACAACAATTTACAACTCAGTAATGATTTCTATTCCTATTGAATTCTGTTCCTCACGAAAAGTTAGGGATTGATTGATTTCGTGTCGATTGATTTTGCTAATAATTTTCATAGTAAATAAGGTACTAAATGTGCCTTTCGATCATGAATGCACCAATAAGAATAGATGTGAAAACTCAACCCACTAGTTGATATTTTGAAGATTCGAAACAAGGGAAATCGTTACAGAAGTTGTTCTACAACCTGTTGAGGAATGCCCAGTTTTTTTGACACACAGATGTGTTTTTGAATTTTTTTGGGCTTTCTCGTATGAAATATGCGTATGATATAAAATATTGAGGATATTCTCAATGCTTCGAGAGCTGGGTTGTATGCCTAATAGGGACACTCTGTTGATTTGGGTACTTTACTCGAAGATCGCTTGAATCAACTTTTCTTGAATATATCGTTGTATTAGTTTTTTTCGTGATGCCCACAATATTACCGGCTACCTACTCGTTTCTCATCGACAAATATAGACATATAATATACAAGGTGACTGATAAGTAATAGGTAGAGCAAAGTCCAGTAACTTAACAACGCCTGCATATCATGAAATTATTCACTTCAAAATACATAGGGTGTTTGAAAGAAAGTAAAATTTCACAATACATCTTGTTTACCTTGAAATAATTGGAGATTCCATCATTTGATAACAACTATAACTGGATTTATCTATTTATTCGCCCTGTATATACAACCTGTACAGACGTAACCCATTGGTTGAAAGTTTTCGACCTTCTCATTCGAATGAAATTTTGAAAATTTGGTTGAATGAGAACATCGAAAACTCCTTACCAACGGGTTATGTGATGAACGCTGTATATAGATACATATATATATATATATATATATGAATACACACATGGTTTTCCTTAATATCATGTACGAACAAAAGTAGGTGAATCTTCGTCTCATTTCATGACAAAGTTCATATGATCCGCAAACGCTTCGTTACCAATCTCACAGGGTTCTCAAGTACAATATGAGTAGAATATATTTTGAATATATTTTTAATATATTCTGAATTTATTCGTATCTGCGATCGTTTTTGAGAAAAAAGGAAATGAACAAAACAATAAGCTATTATCTAGTGAGCTGCAGATTCATTTGTTTCTGATAATTTTCAAAGTTTAGTCAGCACCACCTTTTTGAAAATAAAGCTAGGATGACTTGATTTTTGTGATTCATTTTGATACCACAAAATAATAACCGAAACAAGTAAACTACATAACAAGGACTAGAGATTCGAGACGCCCCCACAAGGAACAATCAATGCCTGTATGAGTGACCAGTAAGTCGGCCATGCAAGAAGAAAGTACCAATAACATGTTCCCCAAATATACCACTTCAAATATTTAATGAGGAATGCTCTCGAAAATGCCTTTCTACAATTCTATGTAGATTTTCTTGAGCCTACAATGTGGTTGTTACGAAAATTTGTAATAACAATGAAATTGTGTCTGTACCTTTCGAATGTGGTGAAGATATCTCATAGAATCACGCAAGATACGCCAAACAACAATATTCGACTCGTCAGAGACTTTTCTGGTGCTAGTGTCTGTATGTTCTTATATTTCATTCAGAACAGCTTCTTCTATATGTGGTATTCTAACAATACGTGGTCTACCTGCATCAATGATATGATATGATATGATATACAAGACGCCTATGAATATTCGAGAAAATTCGATGGTCAGGTATCATTCTATTGGGATTCATTCTATGTATAGGCTTCTGGTTCCTCTTTCATTTCCATTTGCATATAATAAAGTCCGTGCACCACTAGGAAACTCAGACCACACACTCATTTCCACGATATGTCCTTACATCACTCCGCGAACCAGTCCAACACCCCCACGCGCTGTTTGGCATTACAATTCAGCCAACTGGGATGGCCTTCGCATGTTTTTTTCTGAGTTTCCTTGGAGGAGAATGTGTTTTGAATCGGGAGATCCTACGCAATGTGCTGAAGAGATCTCGGAAATCATCATGCTGGGAATGGAAACTTACATACCACATAGCACCAAATCACGAACCACTGGTGAACCATGGTTCAATAGAACCTGTTCTAGGGTTGTCGCACTGAAGCAAGCAGCATACCGTCGTTGGCGCAGAAACCCAAGCCCTCAAACTAGAGCTGAATATGTTGAAGCTAGGAATACATGCAATCGAACGATAGATGAGTCTAAAGAGGCATACAACACGAAAATAAGATCGAAGCTCATAGAGTGTCCAAATGGTTCCCGTTCATTTTGGACGTTTGCCAAGGCAATCGGGAGAAATTTCACTTCTAGCTCATTTCCTCCCCTCACAAAGGATGATAATACATTGGCTATAACACCTCATGAAAAAGCCAACACCTTCGCCAAAATGTTTGCAGACAATTCTACCTTGGATCTACGAGGCCAGGAACTCCCCAAAATCGCTACCATCGATAACCGTATGCCAGAAATTGTCTTCCGGCAACGCACAATCAGACACATTCTGCTTAGCCTCAACGTCAAGAAGGCTATGGGGCCTGACGGAATACCGCCTATTGTTCTCAAGAAATGTGCCCCAGAACTAACACCAGTTCTTTGCAGGTTGTTCACCCTTTCGTACAAACTCGGCGTATTTCCTTCTAACTGGAAGAAAGCTAGGGTCCAACCGATTCCAAAGAAGGGCAAGAAAACCCTCCCTAAAAACTATAGACCGATTGCACTACTGTCTGTGATCTCTAAAGTAATGGAAAAAGCAATCAACATCGAGCTCATCCGATATCTAGAGAGCTCAAGAATCGTGAACGACCGGCAATATGGCTTTCGTCACCAGAGGTCAACTGGAGATCTGCTTGCCTATGTAACACATAAGTGGCAGGTGTCAATAGAGAAACATGGGGAGTCTCTGGCTGTAGCCTTGGATATCTCCAAAGCATTTGACCGAGTTTGGCACCAAGGCCTCCTAGCGAAACTTCCGTCATATGGTTTGCCGCCCCAACTGTGTCTTTTACTATCGAGTTTTCTTGCAGATAGATCACTCTACGTGGTGGTAGACGGGGTCTCGTCTGATACAATGACGATCAATGCTGGTGTTCCACAAGGCTCTGTCTTGGCACCAACTTTGTTTTTGCTCCACATCAATGATTTGTTGAATGTGACCTCCAGCCCAGTTCATAGCTTTGCGGATGATAGTACACTTCATTCCGCCTTTTCCTCTAGAGCCCCTATATCATCCAATGAGGCCAGAGGTGCAAGGCGAAGACAGGTTGATGCTTCAAATGAGGATCTGACAAGAATTCTGAAATGGGGATCTGAGAATCTAGTACAGTTCAATGCAACTAAAACTCAAGCTTGTATGTTCACCAAGAAGGCTGATCACATAATGCCCAATTTGATGATGTCGGGTACCACTGTTCCTATGAGGTCGTCAATATCCATGCTGGGTGTCACCACCAACAGTGCTCTCTCATGGGACGATCATGTGAGGTTCATTGCGAAAACTGCTTCACAAAAACTCGGTTTTCTTTTCCGTGCGAAGAGATACTTCACATCCCAGCAACTGCTTATGATCTACAAAGCACAAATTCGACCTGTCCTGGAGTACTGTTCACATGTTTGGAGCTCAGCCCCCAAACATACGCTTAAGCTCAATTCAGAAGAGAGCTATTCGCCTAGTCGATGACACAACACTCACCAAATCATTGACCTCTCTAGATCATCGTAGAAAGGTCGGCGATCTTTGCCTTTTTTATAGGTACTTTCACGGTCGGTGCTCAACGGAAATATCATCTATTATGCCACCACGCGCGATTCCTAGTAGACAAACCAGACGAGCTCAAGCTGGTCACCCCTACACTGTCAGGCTCGAGACCTGTCGAACATCGCTATACCAAGCATCATTCATCAATAGAACGGCAAAGTTGTGGAATTCTTTGCCTAGTGAAGTCTTTCCTGATGCTTACAACCTCCAAACATTCAAGAAAAATTCCAACACCTTCCTTCTTTCCCAAAATTCCACCGCTGGCTAACACGATGTTCCTCGAACATCATAGGTTTCCCTTTCGTGTTGTCCAAAGATAAAAAAAAAAAAAATATGGCATTGTAACGGTAATAACAATAATTTCATTTTTTTTTCACCTCACAGTTCATAACTTTAACCATTGAATTATAAACATATGCATACAGGAGTTGAAATTTCAAATGCAAACTGTCAGTCGATGAAAACATGAGAGTGTCCAAATAATGCCAGAGCCTGCTAGACCATTCAAATTTTGTTGAGTAAATTGAAAATTATCGTTTCGAATTGTTTAAAAAAGAACTAATTCTTCATTTAAGAATCTACTATCGGTGCACCCCAAAAAAGTTCATAAAAAAAAAGAATGACCTCTGAAAAAATATCTCTATAAATGTGCTTCTCACAACCATTTGGCATGCCCAATGCGTAATCTGTATTCCAAATTTGAGCGAAACATCTCAAAAACTGTAGGAACTATGAAGAGAAACCTGAAAAAATCTTGAAATTTCAATATCCTGTAGATCGGTAACGAAGCGTTTGCGAATATGTGGGCGTACACACTCCTAGGAGTGATAGAGCTTCTCAAAAAATTGATAAAATATCCTTCAAACATATGTCCAAAACTCTGTCGTTACAGAGTTACAGAGTAGGTAGTGAATTTTTTTTTTATAAAATTTCCATAGTCTTCTCCTTATAGCTCCTGCAGTTTTCAAGACATCCATCTCAAATTCGGAATACGTGTTTTTTCGAGCAAATATGCTATAATTACTATTTAAAATTCTCCTGTCATTGTTGTAGTGCTAGGATAATTGTGATTGCTATCTCTATACTGATTAATACTAGTTAATGTTTAATTCTGTCCATACCAGTGTTAACATGGAATCTGCAAAAAATGGATTTTACGAATGAAAAAATGGCAGATATGCATATGATGTATGGAATGGCTCAGTGTAATGCAGCAAAGGCAAGACGACTCTATCGTGATCAATTTCCTTATCGATAACTATCAGAGACAAAAACGTTCCAGACTTTTGAGGAATTCAGGTTGTTCAAAAGAAAGTTTGTCGGATAGTGGCAGACCACTTGAGACAAATTGAGGAAGAGATCTACGGATAAGTACGCGACGTGAAGAAACTCAAGAAAAAATTGCACATGCTACAGAGTGGAGAGTTTTGCGAGATCAACTTCTACATCCTTACCATATTCAGCGAGTGCAAGCATTGGAAGAACGTTATTTTGTTCCACAATCGTGGAATTTCACGATCGGTTCATAGAAATGGCTAATCGGGATCATAATTTCTTATCACCTGGTTTTTCTTATCAGCTGGTTTTTCAAGAGATGTTATTTTCTTTTTCTATTGACCACCCACTCTCAGGTGACTACAAGCTTGCGTTGAATCACATGCTGCTCATATCGAGCATTTGCTTTGATACTTTTATTTTATGATAGCCCAATAAATGATATTTTGAACAGTAATCCTAAACTTTGTTTTTCAACTTGAAAATTTTATATATTTCATATGTAAAAAACGAAAAAAACTGTAAGAGAACTAAAAGATTATTACCGAACTATTTATTGCACCTTGTCATGAAATCCACCAGTGACGCACCACAAGAATGTTCAGGGTGGAAAATATCTTCCTGTACATTCTCAAGACCATTTGGCATGCCAAATGATGAGAGCCCTATAGTGTGACTCGTATTCCGAATTTGAGATGGATATCTTGAAAACCGCAGGAGCTTTGAAGAAATGACTGAAAAAACTTTCAACTTTCTGTTACTCGGAAACAAAAGAGTTTTGGACATATGTGTATGGGAACTTTTGTCATTCTTTTTTGAAACTCTATCACCCCTTGGAGTGCGTCTAACATATTACGAAACACCCTCCTATATGTATACAATGTGGTGAGTTATAGGGCGAAACATATTCTATTGATATGCACTGAATTATTCATTTTACCTATCTGATTGATGCATATAGGGTGGGCGAAAACAATAACATAAACCGTTAGCCAATTAGTTCTGCAGATGAAATTTATAAAACTTACACTGAAATGAGGATTCGAAAGGTCTTAGCATTCTGCTGGTTGCTATTTACTGATCCATTAGTCTGCGAATTTCTTTCGGTCCACACAATTATAGTATAGTATAGTAGATTCCACCTACCTAAAGTATATTTATATTCGTTTCTTCTTGAGCATGAAAAATAATTGACGATGAACAACACTGAGTAGTTATACCACCAAGATGATATCGATACAATTTAATTATCTATACAAATTCGATAGAAATGAAAATAGATTTAAGCATCATAATAAAGTCAGTCTCCTTTCTAATCCGAAGGTTCTCACAATACCTGAGTACCAGTTCTTTAACACACATTCTTTGAAAAACAATCATATGAAAGCAGTTTGTTCTTATTCTCATGAAGATACCCTTGTAATATATTCATTTTATCACCATTTTACTGCAAGGAGAAGAAAACACGATGAAAACCCTTTACAAAGTTCAAAGGAAAAATTTTGTTCGGTTCAATTAAGGTGTTCAGTATAGAAAGGAGTTTCAAAATCTCATTCATATCCTCCATTTCACTTATCTCCTTTTCAATTCTATAAATTTTCTACAGGCTTTTTTTATATTTCTTCTGTTTTTCCTCGTGCATGATATGCGAATATACAGTATATCATTGTTCAATTCCCTCTTCCTAAGAAAATATCAACCTCCGTGATGAATGTGCTTTGACATTGAGCGAAATCGTTGAGACCATAAGAGTTAACGTGAGTTAACAGTTCGTAGCACATATTTAAAATGTATTTGGGATATTCTTATGAAGGGGATCTTCGGGATTTTTAATCGCTTCACAGGATTGTCTATGATACATCTTAATTCCAAAACCTTGGCTTTGAATGAGATTTTTTCACCAGAAATAAGTGTGTAGTGAATTATGAAGTGTGTCCTAGAATACGTGGGCGATATTCCCTACAATATTTCTCACTACGGCCACTCATGCGAAAATAACAGGCCTGGAAATTTTTTTTTTTTCGTTATGAGGAAGTGTTTTTTCAGATGAATTCTCTTAAAATTCATTTCAAACTGAATGGTACTACATTTTTGCTGTCGAAGATGAACACTGAAACGTTCCAAATTATTTCTATTTCATATTATCTGTGATATTTTCGGATGGAAATCTGATTCATTCAATATTTTCCTGGAAAAATTGGAATTCATTCGACGTCGCGAACATCCGCTATAGCTAAATTCATACATAATGTACAGTGTTATCTACAATACCACTTCGGTAATTTGGTTATCTCTCAATCGATTCGATTATTGGATTTAAGGTTTAGATCATAGCATATTTGATATCCTCAACTGGAACACCCAGTAGTTGATTCCATAATCGGTTATGAATTTTCATGAGGGTAACTGAAATGAGAACCTACGTTTCACTTCAATGCTGTGTTCTCAAATATCTGCGACGAAGTTGTGATAGTTGATCGGATAGGCGATCGGATATGTGAATTTTCTGAAGCCAAATTTGACAGTAGAACAAAAATATAAGAATAACTGTGTAATAACTTTCCTCAGCTATTTCGTAACTTCCTCATTACGACACATTCGCATATCTTAGATGATTTGCATAAATGAGGTCTCTTTTCGTTATTCATTTCATTTGTCAAGTTATTTCAATATCAAATCAATCGAAATCATTGCATACTTCTTACTATTCTTACCATTCTTGACTTTATCAATCGAAATATGATTAACAAATTATGTAGCAAGTCGATAATTGTGTAGAATATATCTATGCAACCAATGAAACAACCAAAAATTCGCACTTTCGATTGCTGCTATTTACATTTATGTTTTTGTGGATTTTTTTAATTATCTAAAAATGTGTTCATTTGTTCTTTGCTGAACAAGCAAGACTGAACTACACTGATACAAAGATTTCAAATGGCGTTTGAACAGATTTTCAATATTTTCCCCAGTAAATAATATGGTCCTATCATATTTTTCCAATTGAGGTCACATTATTGTTTTCAATCGATGAAACGTGTAGTCCTACAAAAAAAAACTCAGTTCTGAATATTTTCGAAGAAATATGCAGATCACCCAGTATAGGTGGTGTGGATAATGATTCAGGAAGTATTGATACAAGAGTCAATACAATATGGTTGTAAATTTACTGAAATTGATAGGAAATAATACTCTTCGTTGTAAAAGGGCGACTTCATGAAATTTCGAACACTATTTTATCACTGGTTGGGAGTCTGTTGTGATAGAATCAGCCGTGGACTCTGGAGTGTCTGATAGCGGTTGTGGACTTTTTATTATCACCTCGACAAGAAGCTAGCAGACGCCATCAGGACGACCAACGCGGACTGGGCGAAGATTTGCAAGGACACAGCGTTGTTGGAACGATGGCCTCTTGCTGGTTCTGCTAAACCTAAAAAATTGGCAACATTGATGATTCATAGAGGCATATCAGTAAACTGAGATGAATTCAACAACAAACAAATTAATTGAAACCGTGTGATGCAGTGGAATTTGAACATGTGAGAAACTGAGGAATTGAAATCAATTCAGAAATCGAGAATGTTGGCCAACATATATATGCGCCCAACTCTATCATCAGTGTTGTTCTTACTTGTACCAATGTCAGTTATGACAACTTTGGCGTGGATGAATTGTGCAGCTTATTTGAAATAGTTGATAAAAAGGAAGGAATTGAATGAAACTATAATATGAGAAATAGAAAATGTTTTTGTTGGTCTCCATTTCGGCGACCCATTTTTAAATGTTTTCAGTTCATTCTTGACATTCATTTGAAAGTATAGTTTGGGATATATTTTCAAGGATTCAATATCATTTTCATTGATAAAAGTACATAAAAAAAATTATATCAGTTGAGCTCAATGAGAGTTATATATTCCACATTGACACCTTCAATAATATATATTTAAATCCTAGGAAATTGATCCATGAAATTAGTAATTTAGCTTAGAGGCATATTTCAGATGCTCATCAAACCTGGTATGGTATCAAACCTTCTTCTGGCTACTAATTTCAATTCCAATTTATAAAACACAGAGTCTTGCTAGTTTTATTTGGAAGGAAAGGCGCTAACGAATAGACGCGATCTATGTTAGTAGATATCATGAATTATGTGTTATCTTCTTAGAAATTGTACAACATTTCAGTCAATTACTACAACGAATGTTGTAGTGATTAACGCATCAATTTCCGACAGCACATCATTTTGTACCTACAAATTTACAGCATGGAACAACACTGTCTATCATCAACTTGCCGGATAGCCAAATAGATAGAAAGATAGCCGGCAATATTCCTCATAGCGGGCTGCTTTCAATGGGGTTTTTTTCATGTTCAGTTCTAGCTAATTTGGAACGTATTTGTTGTTTTTAGTAAAAGGTTGATTCAATTGAGTATTTATTGAGATACTGACATTTCGAGACGAAAGCCTGGACAAATTTCCAACTCTATATAGTGATTTGTTAATTCTCCTAATTGATTTTGCATGAACGCCAGCCTCTCAATTTAAAATTCACTCATATCCTACGTTCATTTTAGTTGAGTTGAAGTTGCACAAGGAGCCGGTTAAATTGGAGATGAAAATCATATGTCGAAGATGAATTACTTGAACCAAATCAATGGAATCTAGTTTCTTCAAATCTGGAATTGAACTGTAATTATAGCCACTCTCTGTAGACTGTACCCAGTTGACCAAAACATGCTGCAGCTTTATCACTGATGCATTTCAAATGTTCCATGTTTTATCAGAGAGATGTTCCAATCGTAGATATAGAGTAGGTGAATGTCCGCCTCGAATGATATCACAGATTCACTTCAAACTCATCACATGTTTTATCACATTTGATTCAGTAGTTCTATCACTGTTGCATCTCAAATGCTCATCACAGGAATGCCGCAATCGAAAATATAGCTTCGATGAATGTCGGCCTCAAATGAAATCACAGACTTATCTCAGACTTGTCACATGCACAACAATGGTTGGTTGAAATGATGGATAATTACTTCACAAACTATCCTTCAGAGGAACGAATAAGCGGCCGTTGCGGAGCACAAGATGGGATTCCAAAACATAGTATATCTCACTCATCTACTCGCACAATAACTTTTATAACCTCATTTGATTTCTTTTCACATACCTACCTATTCCACCATATTCTGTACTGGAGTTTAATCATCTCAGATATATCACATTTCATCAGTTTTCCACTACCTAAACTGAACCTAACTGTTACCTGAACTGTTTACCACTGTTTACCTTTTGGTCTTGCGATGGAATTGAATTCTCCAATGAATATATATTCATATATATATATATATATATAACAAGATATATTTCAGATACAAGTTGCATATGTAACTTTCTGATGACACAAAATTCTCACGATAGAACTGAGACAAGTCTGGTTGGTCAACTGGGTACCTACAGTCATGTGAATGAAAATAATATAAAATAAAAATACTTACTTTCTATTGTTTATATTCATAACATCTCTATAGATAATTGACATTATCAGATGAGAAAAGGTAGCATCGAGAATGAAGTTGCTTCTTTTTCGATGCATTTCCTAATTTCATGATCATTCACTCCCATTTGGAAAAGAAAATATGGGAGTGGCCCAAATCATAATATACTTCCGTGAATTATTTCCATTCACTTATCACATGCATATGTAACTTTCTGATAACACAAAATTCCTCGACTGATCTCTCTCACGAAAGAACTGAGACAAGTGTGGTTGGTCAACTGGGTACCTCTACAGTCATGTGAATGAAAATGATATAAAATAAAAATACTTACATTCAATTATTTATATTCATAACATCTCTATAGATGATTGACATTATCAGATGAGAAAATAGTTATATAAGTTCACTCCCATTTGGAAAAGAAAATATGGGGGTGGCCCAAATCGTAATATACTTCCGTACATTATTTTCATTCACTTATCACACATTTCGGTAGCCAAGTCAAAATCTAAAGACGAAAGCTGGATAGTTGGAATTTTGATGAATGATAACTGAACAAATAATCTTTCGAATGCTTCCTTCGGAATGAACGATTGTTCTAGTAGAGTAACTTAAAATATAACTAGACTCATAATGGGGTTTGAAACATCGCAATTTATATCGCCAAGCTCATTCGGATATTCTGTATGATATTCTGCAAACTTGTGCCATATGCCATCGAAAATCACATGAATCAAATAATCCAAATCTGCCGGATGAATATTTCATCGACTAAAAGTCCACTAAACGAAAGTAAGTATTAAACGAATTCATTCCCCATTGAGTTGCTTGCATGAATATCAAATTTAATTCTCCCAAATCATTTCCTTTCAAGTTCATCTACCAGTTCAGACCAACTAGAATCATCGGCTTTTATTCTCGAATTCCAGACATTTCGGATAACGCGCCATCCACGATGGGAATCATTGCCTGTACAAGATTTTTGGTGAGTGGAGCTTTCAGCAGCGCTTTCAGCATTGTTTTGTCATTTAGAAAGTAGCTCATTTCACTATGGCAACAGGAAACTCTATGGCAACTCACTAGTGTGGAAATATTAGAAAAAGCACGCTAGCATTGATTGATGGATGTAAAGATATTTTACCTAGAAATTTTCCTGCTGGTGTCATCACACATGGTAACCTCATTTCATATTGCCTATTTTGAATTGGGAAATGATTCAATCCACTACCTTCTTCGTTCCTTCTTCGACATGTGTCTGGTAATGTCACAGTATATACCTCCATAGAGAAACAGTGATTTCACATTCACAAAATTTCTGTATCAATTCGCAGTGCGCATGATCCACTCGTGGGTGAATTATGGTTGCGCAGTGAAATGAGGGCACGTCTGTTGGAATTAGGCGACGTTTTCAAGTAGTACCTATCTTATTATAGATTCTGATCGTCCTCGTTTTCTCACCCGCATTCGATCCCATTTTTGAGACAGACTTTCAACTTTTGAATAGGTTCTCTTGAAATGGATCTTGAAAGTCTCCCAAGACTCAATAAAATCAGATTTAGCATCATACCAATAAACTGCAGGGCCCTTGAGGTGTGATCGTGCCACTTCAAAAGTGTGATTTTCAAACCATCGATCGAGTTCTGCACTTGTTTCAATACTGCTTATCTTCAATACTGCTTCAATATACTTCAATATCTTATCTGCTAGTGGAAGGTCTTTATCACCATCAGATTACCATTCGATACCGTTTTGGAGGTAGCATTAGCTGGAGGTGTCAACCTATCTATCACTTGTAGAAATAAAGCATCTCTCATCCTGCGATTTCCAGATATAAACATAATCTGTCATACGTTGCATGTGAAGATCTAGAAGTGTGGGTCTATTCACTTCAGATCTATTCGAATCTCCACCAAATCCTTCCAAACTATCTTCTGCATCATTATATTGGTCGTTCAGTATTATGCGGCATTCCCAATTCCACTTCTGATATGTTGAAAATTATAATGATAACCATTTCAATTTTGCTTCCTAACTTCGATTGGCACTCAGCAAATATATATATTTATTACTCAGATGATAATAATGAATCAACACACCCTGTGCTATCACAATTTATCAACTCCTCTCTCTCTCTCTCTCTCACTCTATTCCCCCCTCCTTTTTTCCCAATAAACAAGACTACCAACTCAAAATACTCATTTTAACATCATGTACACCATTTTTCCTGCGGCGATGAATATTGGAGTTATTATTATTCCAGTTCCACCCATATCTATTGATATTATCATTGATTTCACGAAAAACGCCTACTCGAATACGGAAGTTATTCAAAGTTTCGCTCATCGTCGACAGCAACCTCGCGACCCAAAATACAGCAGTCTGGAACGAGATCCGAACGGAGATCCTTCTCATAGTTTGAGAGACAATACCTACCATTTCATTTTCATGTAAATAAATGTGTTCGCCTATGGATTGTAATAGGTTCGGTAACCTTCGGATATTTCATCATCATTGGCAACCAACTTCACTCAACTGTGCTGTTTGCATTGTCATGAATGGTAATGTTTCCTGTTTTTGTTTTTAAAATCTGAAATGAATTTTTTAGTGGATTCATAATATCCACAGAGATCAGAATCAAGGAAGAGAGGAGGTCATGAAAGAAGGGAGGTAGTGGATTTGATACGTATTTTATTTAAAAGGGATGCCCCACGTTGGAGAGTATACCATTGAGCCTTAATTTTGAAATAATGTCACTCGATTTCAACATGTAACAAGGAGGATTGGTTATGGGCTCACAGTCTAGCTTTTAGCATTGAGAGGGGGTGAGTTTGTTACAGGGTGGTCATAAATTTCAGAAGGGCACCAACAGGTTCTATTCTTCCAGAAACCAATAAAATCAAGAATGCTCGATATACAGAAATCGAACCTATAAAATTCCTATATATTTGACATTTTGCTCATTGGTAGATGTATTCAGACACGGAAGTCTTCGAGACAAAATATGTATTTTCTGTCAATTCAACAATCTCACAATATTAATGGTATTCAGGGAGTCGTGCACGTACTCTCGCGAGAGGGGAGGGGGGTGTATAGATAGGATAGTTGTATTTAAAATGATACGATCTATCCACTCTTTTACATAAATATACAGCGGACATATAAAGAAACGAGGTTAGCACTAATTAATCCTGAATGAACGGTTATTCAACAACAAGCTATAAATTCATCGACTATCAATACCGTCAATACGAACTGACTGAGTGAAAGGCACTTAGGTTATTAACCGGCACTGATTAGCGCATGGGTTGACAGACATTATAAATTATTGTCTCTCTCGTGCGGCTATGAACTACTATCGTCAAGCCGACATACTATGATGAACAGTTAATTCATATCAAACATTTATCACTCCTAGGTATAAGCTTATTTTGCAACTGAATACAGAAGACCTGTGAACTCTGGTTCAAGGACGGTGCTGTCTCCAACGATTCCTGAAAGAGGCGTGACCAAGAATACGTCACTGGTGAGTGGCAGTATTCCAGAACAGTCTGTGATTGCTGAGAATTTTCCATTTCTAAGGAAATACAGTCCACTGATACAAGATCTCAACATGATGCATGTGATCCCAACATTCTGAAGAAGACACTGAACTCTTTCATTCCAAATTTTTCGAATAGACTTACCACCAACAATTACATGGTTGTTGTGGGAGATCGGTCCAACTTTGATTTCTGGAAAAAAATACGAAAATGTAATCAATATTATAATCAATTATCAATATCATATCAGAAAAAACAAGAAAAATACGAATGATATCAATATTCAAATCGTATATTTCATCTGTTTTTTTACAAGAATTATGAAATGATTCCTCACTATATCTTCGCTAAGCATTTCAAGATCCATGACAACCTCAAACCAAAACTCCTGATAATTCTCTGGATGATATCAGTGTAATAGGTCTGACAATAGTGGAAGTCATTATGTATGTCAAAATTTAAGATGACAAAAATAAAATCCAATACGTCAGGGATAATCTAGCTGTACCTAAAAAATGCCGCAAGGTGTTGAATCCCTTGATGGTATCGTGAACGTAGTCCCATTGCAATCGATACTCAAAAAGAATATCAACAGCGATGCAACCAAGAACTATCAAGAATTCAAAGCGGTTTACAGTAGGAACGATGCAAAATTTGAAATGAATCATGCAGAGGGTCCGAAGAGAGGCAGTGACGTGAGACCAAGAACCAATTTGACTACTATCACAATGGACATGACAGGTTTGGGTTCAGAGAGAGCTATATTACAACCCCGGAAGAGACTAGTGCTAAAGAGCTCGAAGTTGAGAGCCAATGAATTCGAGGTGGAGAAGAAAGTGACAATACAAACGGAGCCAAGTATTGTGCAGAAACTAACCGAAATGGAAAAAAGGCTAGAACGAAAACCATCCTTGGAGCTCGAGAAAACTCCTTCCAGTTTCTTGGAAAGGACCAACTTGGAAATAACCATAGCAGCAGAGCAGTTGGAACATATCAAAACACTGATCAAAATGAAAGAAGCTGTCAAGCCTAAGAAACCCAAAACACTAAAGTCAAAATCGATCAGATACGGTCACCGCCATAAAGATTGCCTGAGAAAAAATTACATGTCGACTCTTACAACTGTACAACAAAAGCTACAGACTCTCGAAGATAAATACTTTTCCAGACCCAAAATCATGTATCGCAACGTCAACGATTCTTTCACGCAGTATACAGATGTTGAGACTTTATATGAGAGCAACAAAATGCTAGAGAAGGAAGTGGATGATACCCTCAAAGATTTAATTCAAGAACTAGACGAATTGACTAGTAGAGATGAAGAAGCTCCCAGAGATTACCCACCAAGAGATTTATCTTTGGCTAGTCCACTAGAATGTGAGAGGTCAGAAGGAATGACTCATTTAGATACCGAAAAAATATTTTTGGTGAAGAATGGAGAAACCGGAGATTCTGGTTCGAAGTACCCTTCGTTTGATAACGAAAGTAACGAAGAACATATAAAAGAAAATAGTTGTTACAGTTACAACCGACTGTCATTCAAAAAACCCCAAAGCTTCGTGCCTAAAGATGCTATATCGAAATTCATCGATGAATCTGAATCTCGACTAAGGCGATTCAGAATGACGAAACAAGATATAATCGACATAGAAGCTGTCTGCGATAAGATTCGTGACCTCACTAATGAAGATGAAACAGAGAATATGAACTCGAAAGATTTCGTGGATTCAACTAGCTTCTTCGATGGTACTGAGTTGCAACAGAAGGTTTCGAAGTCTTGCTATTTGACGAAGGAATTCGGTGCTGTGAAAGTTTTCAGCGAAGAGAGGCCGCGGTCTAGGTTACAAAGCAGTTTCAAAAGTGTGACTAGCTTGATAAAGTCTGTAGCTTGCACATTGCAGCATTCAATTTGTGAAGTTGGGGCAAACGATTAGCTCGAGGAAATAATTCCTATAATAAATTTCGATCATAGTAAAGATGTGTGTTACTGCATTCTTCGAGAGATAATAAGAGTTTTTCCACAGGAAATCGGCACTGTTACAGTGGTACATTAAGTGAGTTTGAACACCAACAAATGCATGGCCTAGAATCCTGTCGACATCATTGATAGCAAGCATTGAGCGAAACTGGCTAAACCTCTCATCCAAATATGGCGTTTCTGATCTTATAGCGTTAGCTACTCCTTTTTTACATGGGGTGTCGGTTATTCGCTGATGTATCATATTCAATGGAATATAATTTCAGTTCCGCCACTTTCTGTATTCCCTCATATATCGAGTTCAAAAGCAGTCCGCCTCGTATACATATACAGGGTGATTCACCTATGAATGCAACTTATGAATGCAAGGATTAGTCAATGAGCTTTTCCCACCAAATGGACTCTGAACCAAGTGAAATTGAAAAATGAATGATTGAAAGAATGTAAAAATTATAATGCAATGCACGGCCATGATGAGAACAGGAACTTCGGCGACAGAAGATAGGTGATGTAAGTATATGTCTGCACGTGAGAACTGCTACTTCACGTCGAATTTGATTCCAAACATCAATACTTTCTAGCTCTAATTCTAGATGTCATAGATTTGTGCACACCGAACTCTAACTGTAACTCTACGAATGGAAATTCATATCCAATCAAATTTGCCGTGGTTGGAAAATCGATTGAAGAACTGAGTATGAACCCAAGAAGAACTTTGATACCACGCTTAGCAAATACATGTTTTTATTCGTTCGGCGAACTTTTTCACGTGAGTATTCACGAAAAATATAAAATTTCCATCTTTGATCACGAAAATAATATTCCGTAATATTCCGATATATGGTGATAATCATAGGATATTGAAAGAAGTGCTTGATTTCATTAGATTTTCAGGGTGAATCTTGATATCTTTCGCTTGATTAGATTTCCATTCATTCTGATGATTGGACCCGATATTTCTCTGTTTGTGTTTTGGAAGGGAATCGAAATGAAAATCGAATTGAAGATCAATAGTGGAAAATTTGTCGGTTGTCCTTCGTTTTCGAGCACCTAAATGGTTGAATGGAAATCAAACTTTCAATCTTTGTTGCCCAATTCAATGACGTTTTCATGGTTATCAAGCAGCGTCCACACTATGCCGGAGTATGCCGGGCGAGGCCGGGCGGGCTGACCCGGGCGGCCTAAGCCGGGCGGGTTCGTTCGGGCCGGCACGACGTCCACACCGAAAACGAGGCCGCCCGGGTTATATCTACCTATATTAGTTTCAATTCGACACCAAGACTGGTGACTTCGTTGACTACTTTCAAGAAGTTTTTTTAAAGTGTGTTTTTTTTAATAGTGTTGGTGTTAAAATGATTGCCGACTATGACGTCGCTATGTCAGCCATGTCTGTGATTATAATAGCTTTAAGTCAGCCCCCAAAAAGACGTCCAAGAAGATTTTGGATTCGCCCGAGCCTTAGGAGAGGACGGCAGCTGTACAGGACGAGCGAATTGATAAAAGATTTAATTTTGGATGAAGCAGACCCGCTGAATTTGGAATACCGAAATGACGTTGGTTTCACCAACTTTTTTCGAATGCAGCGATCGGACTTTCAAACGCTACTCGACAAGGTTGGACCCAAAATATCGAAACAGAATACCTGTTATAGAGATGCTATTCCAGCAAGCGAACGATTAGCTGCCACTCTACGCTTCATTGCGACTGGTGATTCGTACCACTCACTAATGTATGTTTTGAAGATCTCCAAACAATGTATCTCTAAATTCGTACCTGAAGTTTGTGACGCCATTGTAGAGGCCCTTCAAGATTACATTAAGGTAAGGAAAATTAAACAACATTGATTTAGAATAGTACTTTTATCGACAACATAATAATTAAAAATAATTGAGTACAAAATTTGAAAATAATTTATTACAAAAGTTAAAAATAATTGGGTAAAAAGTTGAAAACAATTAATTACAAAAGTTACAAAACTATTGAGGAAAGGGGTCCATATTTGAAAGTTCTGAACCAGTGGATGCAGGGGATGGCGATGGCGATGGCGAGTACGAGGAGATTGATGACGGCATTGAGTAGTATCCAGATGTCGAAAACCAGTTAGATGATGCATTGGTCAATTCAGTGAAGATTGGTGGTTGGAATTGATTGGGCATGTTGGAAGCCTGGAGGAATGGAGGCACCATTGGATTGGCCGGTCCAGGATTTTGTTGCATATTGACTTGTGGCACATTGTACCCATGCTGATGATCAAGGTATCCCATTTCAGCTTCAAATAATAATTGGTTGATTTTGTTTTGCACGACCAACCTGGTTCGGGGTGAAGAAAGATTCCTTAGTTTAATCGCTATTTGTTCTCCGTACAAGGAATATTCATCTTCCATGTTCGCTCTTTTTGTATGAAGAGATCTCATAACATTCAGAGCCTCATCCAGTGGACCGGGACTAGCCACTAATCGACGTTTTGCAGATTTGCTTTTCAGTGCCTTCGGAGATTTGAATGTTTTTTTGGTTCCTTGGACCTCTGAAGGGGAAAGCGTTGATGGTTGGTTTTCTTCAGAGTTTTGGGGATGAACAACTTGGCTGTCATCGTTGATGCCTTCTCGCCACTCCCTGTTGTTTTCGTTTCATTTTCCTTCTTTTTCTCTCTCCAAAAATGGCTTGTTGAATTTTTCCACTTTCGCTCAATTTCTAATCTTTCTATTCCAAAAGACACAGCGATCTCCATGAGACTGTCGTGTCTTTTGTTTTTTAATTTATAATTTGGATCCGAACTGTCCCATAGATGACGTCGTTCTCTGAATAAGTCAATTAACACCAACACTTGTTCGTCGTTCCACTCCATTAATAAATGATATTTATTATTTAAATAATATTAATAATTAAATAATATTAATAAATTAATATTTAGATAATATTAATTTTTAGAGAACCCAGAGAACGTCTAGTTCGTTCGGAGGCTCAATTGTACCTAAAGCCGCCCGGTGCCGCTCGGCACGTCCCCATACATATTTTCGTTCGGCTCGGGCCGGCATCCTTTGATCTGTACCTACTTTCTGCGGGTTGGGATCGGCTCGGCTCGGGCCGGCTTTTTAAGCCGCCCGGGGCGTCCACACCAACCCGGCTTAGGCCGCCCGGGTCAGCCCGCTCGGCCTCGCCCGGCATAGTGTGGACGCTGCTTTAAGAATGTATGACTAGTTCTGCCTTGTTGATGTGACACAGGTGATCTTATAAGTATGGACAGGTTTCGATATTTTGAAATGGAATGTAACTACTCCAGTGGGCATTACATTATGTTGAAAATATATTCCATTCCACTATTGATTGTCAATTCGTTGTAGCCCTCTGAGTGACATCCCGAAAGTTCTGGCGTCAATTTTGAAAAACCCTAATTACATGGTAAACCTACTGTAGACTTTCTGCCGTCAAGACCGGAAGAGGAGAAGGTAGCGAGCGGCATCAGAGCGGTGTTTTCTGATATACAGTGTGACCCACAAGAGTGACACCACACTTGAATTTTTACTGAATCTCTGATTGTGACAAACTATTTTTCGAGCTGTAGAGCTCGAAGTGCTGTACTTCAGGACACGAAACACGATTTTTCTCTACAAATACCAAAGCCAGCTGAGTATATTTTCAGAGGTAGAATTCAAGAAATCATATCAGCTATTTTTTTACGAGAGATATAAATAATCATCAATGATTGTTTATCATTTATTTCTGTAGATATTCGAAATTAACCAATAATACAAACTTGATATTTGATTCTGTCGCAAGGATATTATCATTGAATGTTTTTTTTCATGAAATTCGGTATTCGACCATTTGGAAGGTTGCCCAATCCAATGGTGATTTCAGATTGTTCGAAAAAAAATCGCTAATATGATCTCTGAAGATATACGCAGTAGGCTTTGGTTTCGTAGAAAAATGATATGTTTTGTCTCAAAGTATAGTTTTCCGAGATCCACAATTGGAAAAAGTTCGTTGAAATCGAAGAATCAATACAAATTATATTGTAATGTCCCGCATTCAAGTGGGTCACATTAATTTCCATTCGAAGATATCAATGTTTTTGGTTTCATTCGATGAATTGAATGAGAAAAAACACGTGAAAATACGTCAAGAAATTGAAAGATATACAATTGCGATTTGAAATACAATAACTTCAGTCTAGACGTCATAATTACTCGCTTTCTTCATGATTACAATGAATTGTTCTGTTTCTGTTCTGGTTCTGTTCTGTCTGGATCTGTGAAATGAAGATTTCATATGAATGAATGAAACTTACCGTACAGTCTCAAAGTTCCTTCAGCTCTACCCAAAGAATTCGTGGATACGCAATTGTAGGTCCCGATATCGCTGGACGAAAACGATTTTATCACCAGCCACATGAATACTTTGTAACCGCTTCTGTCTTCCCTTATGTCATACTTCGATCTGAAATGAAAATGAGATAATGAAGAACTCCGAGGTGGGTATTACGAAGATAACTTGATGAAAAGGCTAGTTATTCATATACCAAGGTAGTAAAAAATATCATTTTACATAATATAATACATATATATATATATATAATATAATATCATTTTTATTTCCTACATTTCTCCACAGCTAGGAATATAGTTCAGTCAATATGGTTCTGAAAAATACAAATACAGGGTGAGGCATCGTATACGACACGGTCTCTATGTGGAACACCATACAATATCTCAGAATTTTTTTTCAACTGGCAGATAGAGAATTTATTCATGTACAATCTCAAATTATTTCGAGATATACAGGGTGTTCCATAAAAAAGATACATATCGAAGTTATATTTTTTTAAATGGAACACCCTGTATTTTTCATCTTCTTGGTGGAGGTGAGTTTCTTCAATGTTCCCTATACCTATCATTTTTCGTTTTCGAAATATTTCGAAAATTGGTGAATTGTATGGTACATGAAGATAATTTTTATTTGGCTCTGCGAATAATTTTGAACCTTCCTAATAGCTTCGATTGTTTGGAGGTTGATTAGGAATATATCTTCATTCATATTTCAATGTCGAAATTCATACAGGGTGATAACAAAATTATGGTTGGGAACTTACAATTTAGGAAGTGGAAAAACTTTGTTATTTCAAACGGCACACCCTGTAGTCAGTTACATATTCTAACGTAGAATTTGATTTCCTTTCGACCTGTATCATGGTTTCCTATTCCTAAACCCAATACATTTCTAGAAATTGGCGATTTTATTCAAAACGGGTATTATAATTCATCATATTCATTCTCGAGACATTTGGACATGTCGAAAATATATCTGGTGGTTATCGTAATAACAGTTCCTAATGGGAAATAACACAAGGAAAAAAAACTTTCAATGTACGAATACATTGAAAACTCGTGGAAATCACCCATTCTCAAAGTGGTCCAAGTATTTTCAAAGAAAACAACTCGACTGACTTGGAGATTTTTGTTTGTTTTCTTCGAATAATGCTGAAAATGACCTTCATTTCCTTTTATACACAAACGTAACCTTCTTTCGAAGGATCTTTCAACATTCAATAACATTTGTGGAATCACGGTTTGAAAAGCAGTTGTTATTCTCTCCTTCATATTTTCAGCTGTTGTTGGATGTGTGTCGTAAACAATATTTTTTATGTATCCCCATGTAAAAAAAATCGATACAGGTCAAATACAGGGACCTTGGTGACCAATTTTGGGAAACGTGTGTCTAGAAATTCCCTGACATTCCGTTGGAAATGTGCTGGAGCTCCATCCAATTGTAATCACATCTGCTGTCTGATATTCAAAGGCATATTTTCAAGAACCTCAAGCAGGTTATGGCGTAAACATCTGAGGAATTTTTGTCCATTCAAAATTCCATCAAAAAAGTAAGGACCTATTACTTGGGACCCAAGAATTCCCTCCCACACGTTAACAGACCATCTATGTTGATGATCAACTGTGCGGAAGAAATGAGGATTCTCATCACTATAATAATGGAAATTATGTCTGTTTACTAGGCCGTTGTTATGAAATGTGTATTCATCAGAAAACAAAACTAGATCGATGAAGTGTTCATCTTCACCTAATCTGTCCAAAACCCAAACACAAAAATCAACTCGGCGATGAAAATCCATTTCATAAAGTTGCTGGTGGATCTGGATATGGTATGGATGGAATTTATATTTCTTCAATATTCTTGATATGCTTCTTCTGCTGATACCTGTTTCTCTTTCAATTCCGCATTGGCTGGTATGAGGGTCTTCTCTGACAGATCCATCAACCACGAGAAACTCATTTTCTTCTTCTTTATGGATGTAATGAATGAATTATTTTGGAAGAATGTCTCCTGAAAATACTTCTTGTTGGAGAAATATCAATTCATATTGGTGCTATTTTCACTTACTGTATATGTATATGTATATTTGAAATTTGGCAATCAAGTATGTAATATGTCAGGAGTGTTGAAGTTCCAAAGGTTTGTCGTACTGAGTATGAAATCCGTGCCAAAAATTGAGTGCTTCAATACCTACCCATGGTCTAAGGAAGTAGATATCTATCGGAATCATGGGATATTTCCGTTGAAACTCACAGAATATGATGGAATAAAAATCTCCAGCTGTGGAATATTCCGAGTATTTTAGGAAAAATGATGGGCTATCAGATCAGAACCGAATCAAATCAATAGACAACTTTTCATTGTACGAAGGAGAATACTCACAATGCCGGTTTTATTGAGCATGATGATTGATGACGTATCAAATACCATAATATCCTTGTAAATTGCGAATGATATCCAATGTTCCTTCCTGCCTGAAGCAACCTGAGTCTTGACTAGTTTATCATATTTTACTTGGAACAATGTCATTATAGCAGAAGAATGCGCCAAAAAAACAGCCTGCTTCATAAAGCTCGCGCGTAATGGAAATTTACTAACCTTATTTCCAAAGGCGTCAGAACAAAGAGGAAAGGAAATTGAACTTGGTGAAGCTTCGTGTCACCCGAATTTATATTTGATTGAACGTCATGGATCCAGAAAGAGCTAGGATAATTTGCGTGATCCGACATTGAGACTATCAACTTAGTGAGAAGTTGCCTGGCTTCATGTAGCTTTTCGGTATGTCGTCCAGCATCATTGTTTTTGTGAATAACTCTCATCATTTTGAGATCGAAATGATGAATCTTTTTGTTTGCAAAGTTCATGATTCTCCTCAGACCTAGCTAGAAAACCTTTTTGGATACCATAGTCACTTCATGACCGAATAGCGTGTAATTTTTGTTCGGCAATTGATGGGTCGGAAAACATGGAATTTTTGATATTTCCTCTACCTATCTCTTTGAAATGGTACCTTAGAAAAAGCCTGAAAGTATCCCCTTCTCATCCTTTGTAACGGATCTGAGGAGCATGTTCGACTTTTTTACGTAATACGTAAGTACGTTATATCTCGATGTTATATCCTTCGTACGTACAGTGGATATTCATTCGTCTATGGTTGTTCCGATTGAAAATGGCCGTAAAATGTAATTCTAATGTAAGTTCGATTATTATTGATGTCCAGGGCCGTCTAATAGATGTTCAATTGGAAGAAAAATCAGTGTACGGCAATCTTTCTACATACGATGGTTGTACATCATGGATTCATAAATTGGAAATGAAATGGTGAAGTGATGTCCATCGGACATCTGACCTGCAAACAAGTTCCACGCAGGAACCCCCACATGTTCATCTATTCGACAGTCACACTTTGTGACATCTAATAAGCATCCATATTTGCATGTACATCAATGGACTATGAATATCCATTCAATATCCATGGACCTGAGGACCTGCGGGTATAAAGCTTATTATTGAGAAATGGAATGGGCCGTTCCGTTTGAGTCACCGAAAATTCAGAATATTGATCCGCGTTCATTGAAGATGGAATAGGTCTCGTCAATAATCCGTCAGGAACATCGATTCAATTTCTCTCATGCTAACCATAGTTTTTCCAACCTCATATTCTCAGAAGTTACTATTCGGAGACTGAGGTTGAATTCTGAAATATAAAATGAATGAATACCAAAAGAGCTCTCTTTATCAAGTTCTCTCTACCAAGCAATCATCAATAGAACGTCAACGTTATGGAATTCTTCGCCAAGTGTAGTCTTTCCTGATTCTTACAACCTCCAAACCTTCGAGAAAAATTCCAATGCGTCCCTCCTCTCACGAAATTTGATCGCTGGCTGACACGATGAAAAAAACAATCGACTCCACAGAGGAAGCGTTGCTCAACATATTATCGAAACTAGTCATCCAATAATCTCAGATGATTCGAGATTGGAATAGTTTGGAGAGTATTTTCATTCATCGTGATAAGAATCTAATAATGAACCAAGACCTTGGTCCTATTCCATATTCTGGATTATTCAATTTTCTAACCTGACGATCATGCAATTCCATTGAATAACAACGGTTCATCGTATCCATGACATAATATAATGTTCAAATAGACTGGCATGAATACTGAGGAATATCTTGAAAGATACTAAGGAGTTGCTGTTCTTTTTTACTCTCCAGGTCTAACTGAAGATGACAACTTAGTTGCCAAAATACGTATTTAGGCTTCTTCTAAATATTATTATGGTTTGGGTATTTATTTATTTATTTTGTATCGGACTTTATGTTCTGATCAATCGAATTCTTCTCGATGTGTTGATAATATGATTGTTTATGGATCACTGTTTGAAGTCAAGTCTTCACTCACTCGCTTACCTCGCATACATCTCTCAAGTTTTTCTACACGCTCTCGCCATAGTTCTTTCCATAAACACCACCCATCATGCTACGAGTGAAAACAATACATACGCAGTGGAATGACCATAGAGATTGAAAGAGGTGGCAAAAGGCATTCAACGTATTGACAAGCTCTAAAAGCGAGGCGAAGCTGAAAAAAGATAATGAGAAGTGGTTTTTTTGTGTAATTAAAACTGTGTTTCTGAAAAGATTCTCCAGTGGAAGTGGAGTCTTTGTTCGCAATCCTATTTCGGTAGTTGGAGAGCAGACAAAAACAGCATGCTTCAAGTTCGGGCTTCAAATTCGAGAATGATAGACAACAGTTGTTTGAGGATGTTTGCTCAAGAGGTGAGTAGTTGGGGTATAATTGCAATTTTGTTCCTCTTTACCACTTTTTTGAAATGGTTATGGAAAGAGGTCTATTCGCGAGGAAAAATATCGAGAGTTCCTGAACAATATTTCTGTCAGAAACAAATGTGAGTGAATCTGGATGAAGATCTCGATATTTCGTTCACTTTCTACCATCTTTCGAACTAATGAGCCTGAAAATACTAAATCAGGCTCATTAATGGATTTGGCGCCCCTTATTCTCACCTATGCTTTTCGGGGATCGAGATCAGTTCACGACAAGGACTTCAAGCTTCATTCATTCGCTATGGCTAGCTTTCCGAAGTTGATGGAATGTAAAGGCGCTGGATATTACAACAATGATATCTTCATCTACTGCTGACCTGGCAACACGTTCTCTAGAGCTTTTCCTAGGAACTTGATATCGATATTATTTCATCACAGGCCTGTACGTTCGTCTCTAGATACAGCCTGCGACCTTTCTCAGTTGAACCCCTGGTACAGGATTGTACAAAGCACGAAAATGATCGGAGTGTATGTGCAATAATGCATCAGGTGAGATAGAACGGTCCGAAAGATCATTGAAATCTTTGGTCAGACAACCCAATCATTAGTATTGGTGGTTGTGGAATTGTGGATACGGACAGATGCGCTGCGACCTGGTTAGATTCATTGTGCTTCATCTTAGTCCGCTTATTCCAAGGTTTACTTGTTCATAGCAGCTCCACAAGCTTAAATTCCCTCAGGAATTTCACAATTTTCAGTCTA
Source organism: Gastrophysa polygoni (assembly GCA_963576655.1). Lineage (NCBI taxonomy): Eukaryota > Metazoa > Arthropoda > Insecta > Coleoptera > Chrysomelidae > Gastrophysa > Gastrophysa polygoni. Next base: position 34,115,040 of record OY755082.1, read on the forward strand.
TTTGTGGTATCTCTTCCACTGAATGATCCATCTTATCGCGAAGTCTGATATTTCATGAATATATGGATCAAACTGCGTAGTTTTTCTGAAACATAATGGTGGAAGGTGAAAGTGCCTTGGCTCATCCAGGAACAAAATTCTTACCCCTGATTCTTTCACGTTCATGAAAATTTCCTGTATAGATCAAATATCTGAATCAGTACCAATCGTAATTCTAGACCTGAATCTGTTTTTCGTCTTCTTTCTATAATGACTTATCCTAGATGTATCATAAACAGAATGTACAGATTGAAGTGAGATATGTATATTCATCATATATATCAGGGGAAAATCAACAGCTGTATTCATTATTTCGATTGCTTATATGCTTGTTCAGATAGTGGATTCAATTGACCTCATATATTCCTTCGTATTAGCTCCTGACATGCTATACTGTGTTTCAATGATGATGTTCTAGATAAGAAGTGATCGATGGAGGTGTAATGTTTTGACAGTGAAATCTAAATTATTTCGACATCTTTTAGAATAGTGCATTCGGGATTCTCATGATTTCATAGTGGAAATGGGAGACGAAGAAAGTTGGGAAACAAGAGATGGAAATGAGATAGAACCAAAAGGGTGACATAGCTCAATTTTCTTACCCGTTCAGGAGCATCTCGCCTCTATTTTTTATCCAATAATTTATGGTATTCGGATACGCCTCAACGTAGCATTCCAATTGAACGTCCGTGTTTACTGGTGCTCCCAGAAGTTGATTGGGCACCTTTATAACAGGTGCGACTGAAAAAAAAAGAGAGCTTCATGAACACGATATGATTCTCTATATCGTTAGGAAGAGTTCGTCTCTCTGCATGTGATCATTATTGATTGAATCAATAATTTTCATTGAATCTGTTGTTTTTCATTTTGATTTTTCGAATGGCAAAATAATGCGTAACACATTTATGAATCGAAAATTCCGTCATCGCCTGTTTCAGCAAGAAAAATCTGATCCATTATTGACCATCGAGTGTGCAAGGAATTTCATGAAACACGACTGAATCACACAGTCGTTCTTGAAATCACATATTTGTCGAAAAATTCAAATAAGAACTGTTTATTTGTGATGATTATAGTAGGAAAAGTGTCATCAATGTAGAATCCGATGTTTTGTTGGAGAATCCGAGTAATTCTTTGTCCACTTTCACGTTCTTTCACATCAGGCACATTAATAATTTTTGTAGTGATGATATTATTCCTGAAATTCGGGAGAGAGTCATTGTTAAAGTATCGCCTGAAGAGTCAAAGTCACTTGAGTTTGAACATTCACGTCGAATAAGTATTCTGCCAACTTTGTCTGAGGTACTCGAAAGGGCTATAGAAATACGTACAATTGAAAAAACATAGTGATCAGTATTCACTTTCACCCATAACAAAAAAACAAGTTATACAACGGCCTTCTCCATAATATTGATGATGTTGTTCAAGCTTCAGACAATGGTGAGTGTACTGTTGTTCTGGTTTTACTGACCTTCTCCATTACATAGAACGAATGATGCTACATATCTCTTTGCATCTTACGTCTGTGGTTGTGAACAAATGGTTTTAGTTTTAGTTTCAGTTCAGTTCAGTTTAGTTTAGTTTCAGACATTCCTCCAGTTATATGGATTCGAAGTGTGGAGTCCCTCAAGCCCCCATTTTGGGGCTTCTGCTCTTTGCTATATATATACTTCCTGTCTAATGAAAAATCTACGAATTTTTGATGTACACCTGTATGTGGATGATATTCAACTTATAGTTTCCATCCCAGTGCGGTAGTAGAGTGATGTGACCATATCAATGAGGATATTAATAATTTCATCAAAGCCGCATAGGATCACTGTCTAAACATTGATTGTAGTAGCTTCAATGTTATACTTCTTGGCAATAGAAACAAACGAGATGAGATTCCTGATAGTGTGCATATTTTGATAAAGGATGACGATCTTAAAAATGTAAGGGAAGCCAAAAGTTCAGGTTCAATATTGGTATCCACAGTCGAGAACATATCTCACACAAATTGAAAGATAATGGTTGGCTACATATAACCAACAAAAGGATGCAACATGCTGCTCTTCTTTTACATCAAATGATTTTCAATGAAGCACTCTCATATCTGCACAGAAAAGTTACCTATTGATCCGATATACATAACCTAAATATCCAATAGTGCCTCCAACTTCCGGACTAGAAATTTTTAGGCGAATATGTTCGATTCATAATCAGGTCCTCAACATGTTCAAAACTTGAAGTTTACAATGATTCAAGAAGGCAGCAAAGCAAAAACCGTAGAAAATCAACAAGACGTCCGATGTCTTGGCCAAGCAAGGATTCACATTGGCATCAAGAGGAACTGAACTTTCGTCTAATGGACACAATCATTTCTTCGAATCCAAATTGTAATATAACCGCATCTCATCTCCGAGATTCTAAACACTGCATTATATATATCGTGAATGCTTTTCTACAAACTTTCCTACGGAGGTAGCCATACCACAACTACTTACGCAGTGGGATCATTATACAGCTCGGGACTGAGCCATCCAACTCGATCTAACTTTCATCGTTCGTATTGTTATGACTCTGTCACTACTGAATGGTCGAGGTGGTTGGGTATGCACCTTTCCATTAAGGTCTTCTAATTGGGGTATTTCAGCGACATAATTTATTTTATGCCCATCCCAATTTCGTCCAGACGTTGCGTAGGTCTTTGCATATTTGATTACTCCGGGCGTTAATTACTTAGTCATCTAATTTCGGCAATGAAATGTTGGTTTGTCCCCAATTAATGGTCCCAGGGGATACTAATCAACAATATAGCCGCGATTAACAAGTAATCTCTCGAGAGCTTCAATTACGGATTTGATTGAAGTGCTGAACTAAGCCGCATGGGATTTTTTCGTGATCCTGGCTTCATTCTTCAGTCCAAATGATAACTATCAGGTTGGCGCTATTGTTCCTTGATGTCTAGTATCCATCCATAATGTACTCTATTATGCAAGAATATTATACTTTCCGTAGGTCGATCGAGGAGGTGATTATCCAGTTTTCACAGATTTCTGGGATTTTCTGTATTGACTCTGGAGGGGACATTCAGAACAGAGTGGTGATGACTAATAATGGAGGAATTAGAAACTCCATTATCATCATGAGCAATTCATTATAATCAAAAATCATCACCAAAGTGACTCATTTTGACATCTAGAACTACAATCATTCTGTTTAAATGTTAAACTCTGCAAGGTTAAAAACGACATTTGTACGAAATAGAGCAAGACAAAATAGTTCGGATGAATCATCTCAGTTTATTTGAGCGCATTGGCATAAGGAGCATGTCCCTATCTAGGAGTCAAAATAGCGTGGAGAAAAGATTGCGCAAAGACAATGATAGGTGGAAGTATGAATACTACTATAATATTATTGGGAACCCGAAAAGAGACAATCTCAAGGGAAAATCACGAAAGTCTAGAAAAACAGAAATGTCTAGGTTAGTTCCATGGTTGGAAGTAATTCTACTCGAATTTACAAACATACTCAGGTTTGAAATATATATTATTTAAAGTTCGACTTGTTCCTTTGCGCAATTCTGAATACTGAATACAAGCAGTAAGTTCTCCAACCATGCTAAGTAGGTTGATTTGTTTCTTTACGGTATGTATTTCTTCATCAACACTGCTGCATCCCCTTCTTTATAGATATTTCTATGGTTGTTACTCAACGGAAATCTTGTCCATTGAATCAACATCAGATATTCCAGGTAGATGAAGTAGGCGAAATCAGGCTGGTCCCCTACAGTGTCAGGTTCGACGATACTTGCAGAACTTCGCTCCACCCAAGTATCATTGTACTCTAGGACGAAAAATTTGTGGAATTATTCACCCACTGAGGTCTTCGAACATCCCACTGCTAACTTACACAATGTTTTTCGATCATTAAAGATGTTCTTCTCATACTATCAAAATATATGAAAAAGGGATCAAAGGGAGATATATAGCAGTCAATTTCGGTATATAGGGGTGGCTGGTCGGGGTGAGGGCGGGTGCCCCCTTCGTTCTTCAGATTCGTTCTGAAGAATTCCGAGACCAGCTAGAAAAATTCAAATATTCCGAGTTGGTCGATTAGTATCGAACTTTTGAATTCAATTTTAATAGCTGGTCTCGAAATTTTTCAGAACGAATCTGAAATACGAAGCATTGATTGAGTGAATTTTTTGAAGGAGGCTTTGGTGCCAAACTCAATCAAATTCCTTGGAGCTATCCAATGTTCTCGATTGATGCCTGCCAGGTATGTGTTAGGTATGTGCTAGGTGAGCAGATTGGGTTTCGTTCGTGATAATAGTCATCATATTGGTCAGATTATGTGAGAATGAAGAAGTCTCCACGAGAATAGTGTTGTATACTTTCAAGATCTTCTCACTATTTTTGTCTCCCCGTATCATGTATTATTCCTGATTCCCGGTCCGGAAGAGGAAAACGGTATGATAGGGGCAGACACGTCGCCGTCCTCGAATTTCCGATAACTACTTCGAACTAACTCTTACAACTCCTGGCAAGTTTCGACCTAATCTCTGGATTTCGAAGTGGACTCTCGAGTTATTCCTGTTGGTCAGTTATCGCTCTTGTAACTTCTCTCCGGTATGCCAGAGATTCGTTGCGAACGTGTTTATGTGCTTTGGTATAATGTTCGAAATGGGGTGTTGTAACCATTTTTTTTTCATTCTATTACGAAGTTACATTCATTCATGATAATTTCATGAAAATTCTTTTAAAAACTGAGAGAAAGTTGAAGGAATTCTTCTGCTTTCGTTTGTCGATCAACTGATGGGGTGGAAAACCGAAATCTTTGATTTTAAATAGTTTATCTTCCGTTCTAGTGAATTAGTTCGACAGTTCTTTACTGAGAATCAAAGCTTTCTCTACTACAGCTGTCGATTTATCATATTGAATTATTCTGGTAAATGCGAACGGAACAGAAACATGATGACTTTCGATCCAGTCGATATGAAGAATCATAATATGATTCATCATCATCCTGTGAGAAAAAATATATTAATAATCGATATGCTGATACACGTAATGTATCTTGTGCCTTCGCCAATCTGTAAGCAATGTAGCTCTTTGAGAAAGAAAATATTTCATTGGTCTTCGACATGATGAACGGTTCCTCTCCTGATCACTTCACGATGAAAGTCACAAACTAACTCTATATATCTATTTCTGCAGAATTCGAAACGAAATCATTCAACCCACAGATACGCCAAAATGATTTATCTTTTAAATTCTGACGCTCTGGATATGAATGAAAGAAAATATTTCATTGGCCTTCGACATGATGAACGGTTCCTCTCCTGATCACTTCACGATGAAAGTCACAAACTAACTCTATATATCTATTTCTGCAGAATTCGAAACGAAATCATTCAACCCACAGATACGCCAAAATGATTTATCTTTTAAATTCTGACGCTCTGGATATGAATGAAAGAAAATATTTCATTGGCCTTCGACATGATGAACGGTTCCTCTCCTGATCACTTCACGATGAAAGTCACAAACTAACTCTATATATCTATTTCTGCAGAATTCGAAACGAAATCATTCAACCCACAGATACGCCAAAATGATTTATCTTTCAAATTCTGACGCTCTGGATATGATGTGCATTCCCTTGATATCCTTACGAAAACATGTTATAAAAAAAGTGAGGGATTGATAGATTTCAATTTATTATATATTTCCCAACCATCTGTAATCTGTAAAGGAATACATCGACATGAAATCATCATCCATCAGAGCGTTGAGCTCAGATCAAATCAACTCGGATATAATGGAAAGTGTTACAAGAATTGAATGGGCTAAACAAAAATGAGAGAACGATGACTCACCAAAAGTCCAGTGGGCCCTCAAATTCCTAAATCAGGCCCAACAGAAGACCCTTCAAATTACAGAGGTATTGCGTTATCGAACTGTCCAGATGAGGTATCTTACCAATAGGCTGAATACCTGGGCTGAAGATAAGACGATTTTACGAGGAAATCAAAAAGGCTTTCAAACAGAGGTTCTCTAGATAACGTATATACTCTTAGTGCTGTCATTCATTCATTGCGATTGAAGAAATATAAGGTAGTTGCGGTTGTAGATAAGGCTCGAATGGATGTCAAATCTTCAGAAGAATTTACGAAACCATTCGATGTCACAACAGAGATTTCTCAAATTGTACCACTGAGCTCATTGCTTTTCGCCTTGTTTTTGATCGATATTGAAAATTCCTCCTGGACCATAGGTGCTCCTGCGACGGATTTGGATAACGAAAATAATATTTTGATGCTTCTTCATGCAGACGATTTGGTGTTTTTGACAGACTCGGTAATAGATCTTAGCCGCAAACTCAAAATCCTTGAACTGTAAACGTGCTTGAAACTAAAATTATATGTTTCCGAAGGGGCCAACCCTCACTCTGAAAATTTGAGATTCACCCATAAAGGCAACCATATCGAAATCACAAAAATTCAACTACATAGCAGTGAAATTTCCCTCTTTATCTCTCTTTCAGAATTTGACAATTGACAATTTGACATCCGCGAATGAAGACAAGCAAGCTGTGGTCACTGTTTCACTCATCATGGCCAAAACAGAAATGAATTGCTGGCGCTAGTTACATGAGCGGTATTCACGGTTTCCCATGAAATAGGAAACGCTTCATCAGCATTTTGACGATTCTCGTGAGAACTGCTGATTTAGACTTATCAATTCCCGATTTATATGAATATTATTCAATTAATCTTGACAAAGATATTGTACTGGTAATTTGTATGTGAAATAATTTTTTTTTAAAATAATTTTTTTTGAAAAATAATAAGAGAATGTTCTCTATGAGTACTAGTAGGATGATGACTGGTTGGCCGATCAGATGAAAACTCTTTTTTGCTGCCGTATTTGCTTCTCGTGCAAGCCTGTACCACTAATACCAAGATACGGAAAGATTGAGTCATTGTTGTGTAGTATGAACTAGTGCAGTGAATATAGTGAATGAGCAATCGTAGTTCAATTGTAGTGATTGTGATTGATTTGTAAATTCCATCTAAGTTGCCATGGAGATTCGTTTTCGAACTATTTTCCTTGCATCTGTCAATCGGATATTATTAATAACAATAATAATAATGATAATCGTCTTTATCCTTCCCAAAGGAAAAAAACAAGATTATATTATGATTAGAATTCATAAATGTTTGCATATAAAGGGCGAAGTTTATTTTTTTATGTGCAAGCACACCAAAAAATATTTTCCGCTCAACCCTGAACATAGCCTGTATATACAAATATTCATAAATAGTTAGAACATAGTGATTGGTAGTAGTGATTGGTACATAGTATTTGAAGAGGATATAACAACAGTATTCATTCCAGATTTCAATTTTGCAGGTCTAAAAGATGTTTTTTTTGTAAAAAATCTTGAAGTTATGAGCTGTTTGAGTTTTTATGATATTCAGTACCGGATTGCACAGCGAGTGGATTGCATAGCTGAAAGATCGTCTGAAATATTCAGTTCTGAGAGGAGGTTTGGTCAATAACCTCTTATTTTTGATGTTTAAGTTATGCACATCTGTACTATAGGTTATTTTTCTATGGGGATAAGGTGGTAATTTTTTCGTAATAAATTCATGGAAGAGGCAAACAGCATGAAATGTTCTTCTATTATTCATATTCAGCTAGCCAATTTCGCGAAGTTTGTGTGAAATCCTTTGCCGTCTCCGAATACCATAAATTGAACGGAGACACGAATTTTGAAACGAATTTTTTTCTTGAAGTGAGTTGTTAAATTTGGCCCATAGAGAGGATCGGCGTAATTGAATATAGAAAGAACTAGTGATTCACCTAATAACTCTTGCGTTTGAGTAGGTAGTGAATGGCGATTACCGTAAATTATTTCAAGATTATTAGGATCTCGTTGTAGTAGTTTATTGATATGTCTTTCGAATCTCAAATCGGGGTCTATAACTTCTCCGAGATTTTTAGCTTCCCTCACCATCTCGAGTTGTTCATAATTCACAAAGATACTTATTGGATTAACTTCTCCTCTACAGTTTTCCCTACTACCGAATGAAATGAATTTAGATTTAATGGGATTGATGAGTAGGCAATGTTCGGTAGCTCAGATCAGCTGAGATCATTATTAATCAATGTGCAAGCTTCACCTACCTCATTTGGGCAAAAACTGTGGTAAAGCTGAGTATCGTCTGCGTACAGGTGAATTTTGCATGTTTGAATATTAGTTAACAGATGAGACGAGTGTATCGAAAACAGAAGTGGCCCAAGGATAGATCCTTGAGGTACACCTGATGATAAGTAATCGGAGCTCACTCCATCCACACATACCCTTCGTTGCCTATGCTTGAGATAATCATTCATTAGCAATAGTAGTTGCCTGAAAAACCAATATAATGTAAAATGGTCAATAGCAAGTCATGATTGATTATATCGAAGGCTCGGCTGTGAACTGTCCCCGATCAGAAGCCCTAAGAATATATGTAATGTGGAATAAGGCTGTTGTACAACTGAAGTCCTTTCGGAAACCAGACTGTATCGAAGCTAACAATGGCTCTCTCCAAAATTTTTGATAAGGTAGGCAAGATACTAATCGCTCGTAAGTCTCTGAAATCATTTGGGCAATACCCTCACATCAGCCTTCTTCCATTGAACTGGAAAAACATTTTCTTTCAGACGAAAGTTCACAATATGTGTAATATATGGCACTATATGGGGACAACATAGCCTGATCAGTTCTACGCTGAGTCCATCACACCCCTTTGCATTAGTTTTTATGTTGCATATAGCTTTATATACAAAATAGTTATCGACTTCGTCAAAATGGAAGAGAGACTATACGTTTCATAAAAGTCTAAATCTATTTATTGCACTTGGATCTCTTAGGGTTTCAGGAATATAGATATTCTTATCTGGAAGTAACTTGTTAGATTTCAAAGTACGCCACACATTCTTGGGATTATTATTATTGAATTGGTGGATAAAATAAGCTATTTTTTTGATTTGTGAGATTACGTATTCCCTATAACCTTGCAGATGGGCCTCAGATTTCGTTCGTTTGAACCGTTCAGGCGCCTTGTCTCTTTCTTTCATCATTCGCTTGATTGGAAATGTTAGCCAGGGAGCTATTGCCTTCGTTACTCTCGAAGTTGTTATCGGAGCATGTCTATCGAAATGAGCGTTCAGAGAGTCAACTAGAGAGGATATTTTTTCATCTATGCCTTATTGATCATAGATTCTGGAAAACGATGTATTGGAAAGATCACGCTGAAAGGCATAGGGATTGAAATTTTTTACATTTCTATATGTTTTCATTTTTTGACGCCCATTTCCATAAGCCAACAAAAATTCACAAAAAGTAATGAAGTGATTGGACACAGAATTATCCATAACACCTTTTTCAACTCTAGCTCCCTCTTGAACTATCACATAGTCCAGTGAGGTAGAAGATGTTGCCGTTTTCCTAGTAGGTACGTCTATCAATCGAGTCAGGCTAAGAGATTCTAAAATAGAATGGAATGGAATTCGACTGAGCTGTCATCATAATTTAGCGATTCATTGACCGTTGGTTCATTTCATTGAACGGTATACCTACCAATCGATTTTTCTCCTCCCAGTACTATTCCTTGATGACGTTAGATTGGCAATAACATATTTTTTTTCTGTATTGACATCTCAAATGTCGAAGATCCTTGCATCGTTAGTACCATCTGATATCTGAAAATCCACATGAGTTGAGTCTTGATGACTAGATTTGGAATTATCAGTCCAGAGGTCGGATTAACCCTGTAGATGGAGTTATTGAGCAATAGATTTGTCTATCAGTGTTACAGTTGACTTTTCATCACAAAGCGATAGTCTCCAATATGATGTCATTGTATAGCTTCACCTCCACCCTACGGAGTAGAATATTTCGAGCATCATGTCCTGCAGCAAAAACATTTTCATTCTCACGATGTTCTTTCAGATGGCATTTTTGTGTCTGATCGTTATGTCTGAGGCAACTGAAACGAACGTTCTCCTAAGACCATAATGGAAACAGCGGGCACCACACTCATTCGTTGTTTCATCATCCAGAAAGTAGCCTTTTACTATGATAACAGGAGAGTGGAAATTGGAACACTCAAGTGTGGAAATATTTTCAAAACGCACGCTTGTAGTAATCGATAAAGATGTAATGATATATAGCAAGCGCGAAGCGTCGAAGGATAAAATGTGAGAGCTATATAATAGCATTTTCACCCGAGGTATATATGATATTTTGTCCACAACTAACACTGGATTATCAGCATGTTTTTATCAATTCCGGTTTTCATTTCCACTCGAGGAATATTTCAGTACATTACTGACATACACTAGAGATGCGTTCGGACACGTAGGTATAAGGGATGGAAATCAGAATATCGATTACTGATAAATATCGCAAGTATATGTCAAAAATACAGTGTTCATTGAAATAATTTGGGATATCCAAACCTCATGAACATCGCAAATGCTAGTGCTATCGGCGAACTGATGTATATACGAAATGAATCGTATCATTCTTCGCACATGGTGTTCTCTCAGTTGATGCCTAACTCTAATTAGCACATGACAGTGACAACTCAGCTCACGTATGATTTGTGACATCTCAAAAATTGATTTCCATTCATAATTCTGAACATTTTCCATAATTGCAGAAATCGCTTCGAGCTGTAGTGAATTTCGCTATTTTATCTATATTTCCTATACCTTTCTGTTAATGATGGATTTTCCATTGGTTGCATCGGTATCTACGTGTGTATCACAGATATCATCGACGCTATTGATATATTTATCATTATTCGCCTAGGTAAAACTTCTTCATCATTATTTACCTAGGTCAAAAAAGTTTTACTTCTCATTAGAGGAATTCTTTGAATAATGGTGATTTCTCTGGTTAGTAGTGGAACAAATACATTCATCATTCATGACGCAGTTGACTCAGTTCAGTGAAGTAGATTACCAAAGCTGAAATAAGCCGAATGAATGACAGTGGACACTGGGTTCAACTCAAAATATTAATTCACATGGTGATATTCCAATTACATCAATATCAATAATTTCAATAATCGAATATTCATGGTCGTAGAAAAAACACATGAACATTACACGTTAGAACGTGTTTTTCATGCAGACGTTACATTTTCTTCGCCCTTTTTTCGTCCACGTTTCAATTGATTAACTCGAAGAACCAAAGATTGTTCGTTATCAGAATGATATAAACTCTTTTTTGTCTGAGATCAGAATATCTTGGATATCGTCAATTCTCGTCTGAAAAGTCGAAAACAACATTTTTTCACGTTCCATTCATTTTTTTGTTCCATTTATAGTTCACAAAAAACATTCAGTTTAATGAACAAGAAATTTTGTGAAATTATAGAAAGTACTGATTACTGGTTGGATATAAATTTGGAATTGAAGTGAGACCTGAACCTGATAATAACAGAATATATATAGAAAAATAATGGAAAGTTACATGAAAGCCATGGCACAAAACCAAGAATTATTCAATTCTTGTATTGAGTGAATCACATTTTCCAAGCAAGGAGTATTTCGAAGAGGCATTGATGTACGAATAGGACAATCAAATAAGAGATGATCTATAGTTCAAGCTCATAATTGTTACATACTGAACATAGTTCTCTTCGATTCATGCAGAAGGTTGAGCCACGGTAGGTGAATTTCATCATGAACTCATCACATTGGTAGAACAAGGTTGTACGAGAGAACAAGGACCTGTCTTCGGTCTTCGATTTGTGTGTATACGTAGAAAGGAGCATCAACTTTCTCTGTATGAGAGACCTAGATGTAACCAATGATAATGGCAAGATGGAGCATATTCAAGCTCTTCAGAAACATGAATCGACCAATTGTATCTCTGATCTAGCTGTCTTTTGGAACACATTTTTGGAAGGCGACTTTCATCCATTGCTAGGATTCTGATCGACCAATTCAAAGTGAGATTGAAAATAGTATAAGGAATTTAGACCCAACCTACCTCCAGTCTAACAACATAATCTGGAGTATTCACAGGCAAACATAGCATTCTCTCCAAAATGTTCACTTGAACACTTCCTAGAGTATCATCATAGCGCCAGCCTCCAACCGGTATACGATTGGTTAACCCTCTCAAAACAAGCGAATCTAATAGTTTTTCTCTGGAGCGACTTGAATGATTCGGACCGCGAATTGGGTTTTTTGGGTTTTTAAAAAAAAATTATTTCACATACAAATTACCAGTAAAATATCTTTGTCAAGATTAATTGAATAATATTCACATAAATCGGGAATTGATAAGTCTAAGTCAGCAGTTCTCACGAGAATCGTCAAAATGCTGATGAAGCGTTTCCTATTTCATGGGAAACCGTGAATACCACTCTTGTAACTAGCGCCAGCAATTCATTTCTGTTTTGGCCATGATGAGTTTCAAAATTCGTGTCTCCGTTCAATTCATGGTATTCGAAGACGGCAAAAGATTTCACACAAACTTCGCGAAATTGGCTAGCTGAATATGAATAATAGAAGAACATTTCATGCTGTTTGCCTCTTCCATAAAATTATTACGAAAAAATTACCACCTTATCCCCATAGAAAAATAACCTATAGTACAGATGTGCATAACTTAAACATCAAAAATAAGAGGTTATTGACCAAACCTCCTCTCAGAACTGAATATTTCAGACGATCTTTCAGCTATGCAATCCACTCGCTGTGCAATCCTGTAGTGAATATCATAAAAACTCAAACAGCTCATAACTTCAAGATTTTTTACAAAAAAAACATCTTTCAGACCTGCAAAATTGAAATCTGGAATGAATACTGTTGTTATATTCTCTTCAAATACTATGTACCAATCACTACTACCAATCACTATGTTCTAACTATTTATGAATATTTGTATATACAGGCTATGTTCAGGGTTTAGCGGAAAATATTTTTTGGTGTGCTTGCACATAAAAAAATAAACTTCGCCCTTTATTTGCAAACATTTATAAATTCTAATCATAATATAATTTTGTTTTTTTTCCTTTGGGAATGATAAAGACGATTATCATTATTATTATTGTTATTAATAATGTCCGATTGACAGATGCAAGGAAATAGTTCGAAAACGAATCTCCATGGCAACTTAGATGGAATTTACAAATCAATCACAATCACTACAATTGAACTACGATTGCTCATTCACTATATTCACTGCACTAGTTCATACTACACAACAATGACTCAATCTTTCCGTATCTTGGTATTAGTGGTACAGGCTTGCAGAGAAGCAAATACGGCAGCAAAAAAGAGTTTACATCTGATCGGCCAACCAGTCATCATCCTACTAGTACTCATAGAGTACATTCTCTTATTATTTTTCGTTATAATATTGTTGTATTCCTCTTGCATCGAGTATCTGAATCTACCAACAGGTCCATAGAGTTTGTTTGAACCATTGTATCTATTTCATTATGCGAGGTGTTTGAAAAAGAAACGGAAATTCAAGAGGGGGAGAGGTCCTATACCGCATACTTTTCGTTACTGATCTACAGGGTGTTGAAGTTTAATCGGACAGAACAGTTATGACAAGATATTTTGAAAACGACTTGAGATATTGAAATACTTTGATGACACTTTGACAAATGGAACAAATTTGACGGATTCAAAATAATCAATCACAAGACGCATTCAAATAACACTGACATTCTTGATTTCTGGATACCGTTGATAAAACAGGTATTCTTAGTCGAATTGTTTACAAATATTCCTGGATTGTAAAGGAAAATGTACATGCCTTGGAATGGTTTTTATTTTTTACATAAAAAGTATGCGTCGTACGATAAAATATCAACAGACGTTTTTTCTTCATAATTGAACAAGGAATGGAAAACAATGTTTTATTTTTAGAGAATTCAGTGCCGTCCTATGTTTTTCATTGAAATTATCCAGTGTCGTGCCAATACGTGCGCCGCAAGTGAGACTAAAAAATCATTGTGTATTGCAAAATATGTTTCTCCTATATACAGGGTGGTCCATTGAAAACTAAACATGGTATGCATTTTACTGAGATATCAAGGAACTGACATCGAAATAAATGATTCTGTATGTAATGTTGGATGAGACAGGATCAAAAAAAAACCATAGGGAACTTCTTAGATAAACATCGTCCTAACTACAAAATGGGAAATAGTGATGAAAGGGAAAAAAGCGTTACTTTCCATCACTAGCCGATTATTTCATTAAACGTGTTTTCTTGAGAACTACTGCATTGAATCCCAAAAACAAAAGCGTTGGTGAAAGATTTCGATTACCTTTTTTTTTTTTTTTTTTTTTTTTTATCTGTGGACAACACGAAAGGGAAACCTATGATGTTCGAGGAACATCGTGTTAGCCAGCGGTGGAATTTTGGGAAAGAAGGAAGGTGTTGGAATTTTTCTTGAATGTTTGGAGGTTGTAAGCATCAGGAAAGACTTCACTAGGCAAAGAATTCCACAACTTTGCCGTTCTATTGATGAATGATGCTTGGTATAGCAATGTTCGACAGGTCTCGAGCCTGACAGTGTAGGGGTGACCAGCTTGAGCTCGTCTGGTTTGTCTACTAGGAATCGCGCGTGGTGGCATAATAGATGATATTTCCGTTGAGCACCGACCGTGAAAGTACCTATAAAAAAGGCAGAGATCGCCGACCTTTCTACGATGATCTAGAGAGGTCAATGATTTGGTGAGTGTTGTGTCATCGACTAGGCGAATAGCTCTCTTCTGAATTGAATCTAAGAGCTTAAGCGTATGTTTGGGGGCTGAGCTCCAAACATGTGAGCAGTACTCCAGGACAGGTCGAATTTGTGCTTTGTAGATCATAAGCAGTTGCTGGGATGTGAAGTATCTCTTCGCACGGAAAAGAAAACCGAGTTTTTGTGAAGCAGTCTTCGCAATGGACCTCACATGATCGTCCCATGAGAGAGCACTGTTGGTGGTGACACCCAGCAAGGATATTGACGACCTCATAGGAACAGTGGTAGCCGACATCATCAAATTGGGCATTGTGTGATCAGCCTTCTTGGTGAACATACAAGCTTGAGTTTTAGTTGCATTAAACTGTACTAGATTCTCAGATCCCCATTTCAGAATTCTTGTCAGATCCTCATTTAAAGCATCAACCTGTCTTCGCCTTGCACCTCTGGCCTCATTGGATGATATAGGGGCTCTAGAGGAAAAGGCGGAATGAAGTGTACTATCATCCGCAAAGCTATGAACTGGGCTGGAGGTCACATTCAACAAATCATTGATGTGGAGCAAAAACAAAGTTGGTGCCAAGACAGAGCCTTGTGGAACACCAGCATTGATCGTCATTGTATCAGACGAGACCCCGTCTACCACCACGTAGAGTGATCTATCTGCAAGAAAACTCGATAGTAAAAGACACAGTTGGGGCGGCAAACCATATGACGGAAGTTTCGCTAGGAGGCCTTGGTGCCAAACTCGGTCAAATGCTTTGGAGATATCCAAGGCTACAGCCAGAGACTCCCCATGTTTCTCTATTGACACCTGCCACTTATGTGTCACATAGGCAAGCAGATCTCCAGTTGACCTCTGGTGACGAAAGCCATATTGCCGGTCGTTCACGATTCTTGAGCTCTCTAGATATCGGATGAGCTCGATGTTGATTGCTTTTTCCATTACTTTAGAGATCACAGATAGTAGTGCAATCGGTCTATAGTTGTTAGGGAGTGTTTTCTTGCCCTTCTTTGGAATCGGTTGGACCCTAGCTTTTTTCCAGTTAGAAGGAAATACGCCGAGTTTGTACGAAAGGGTGAACAACCTGCAAAGAACTGGTGTTAGTTCCGGGGCACATTTCTTGAGAACAATAGGCGGTATTCCGTCATGCCCCATAGCCTTCTTGACGTTGAGGCTAAGCAGAATATGTCTGATGGTGCGTTGCCGGAAGACAATTTCTGGCATACGGTTATCGATGGTAGCGACTTTCGGAAGTTCCTGGCCTCGTGGATCCAAGGTAGAATTGTCTGCAAACATTTTGGCGAAGGTGTTGGCTTTTTCATGAGGTGTTATAGCCAATGTATTATCATCCTTTGTGAGGGGAGGAAATGAGCTAGAAGTGAAATTTCTCCCGATTGCCTTGGCAAACGTCCAAAATGAACGGGAACCATTTGGACACTCTATGAGCTTCGATCTTATTTTCGTGTTGTATGCCTCTTTAGATTCATCTATCGTTCGATTGCATGTATTCCTAGCTTCAACATATTCGAAATGATGTATCATTTGACCCCTCATCCCATTTGAGATTTAATGGTTGGAGCTGACCCCTCCGAGGAGTTTGAAGTAGAAAAAATGAAAACATGCGCAAAATATTTCCCCCTCGAGATAAAAATCGACCGGTGCGAGCGTTTTTTTTTCTGCGAAAGATAACTATGTGAAATCGGCCTTGTTTCGTTTTCATTGGGCCACCCAGTATATTAGCACGCCTAATATTTCATCACAACATCTCTAGTCGTTTCCACGATATCCTGTTTTTATTGTTTTGTTCAATTAAACTTCAACACCCTGTAGATCAGTAACGAAGCGCATGCGGACCTACGTTTGTAGGAACCTTTTTTTCATGAAATGGCTTGTATATGTTATATTATTATAGTGCTATATTATTCTATAATACCATAGTACTACTATCGAATAATTGTTTTCATTTATCACCTTCCAATGCGAGTTTACCACCAAGTCATAACCCTATGTGGGTCGTGAATAAATCACTAAATATTTTGATATCTGAGATCGTCTACTGGAGGAAATGCCGTACAAATTCTTTCTCAAAATCATAAGCTACTAAGCTGAAGAGGCAGCAATGAACAAGACTGCCTCAAAGGAAATGTAACACGAAATACCTCCATATATCCAACCATATAATTTTAGGCAACGATTCGCCCTATTTAAACATCAAAATATCAATACTGGCGCGTATTCCAAGCGGAAATAAAAAATAGATCCTGTTAGCGAACTCTATTAAAACTTTTCTGTGTGAATCCATAGGAAGTGTCAATAAAATTGAAACATTCAAGAGATCACCAGACTTTGTTTTGTCATATATCCGAGTTGGGGTTTTATCTGGCTTTTTATGTCTTTGACATATCTGCCATGGGTATGTCTCACCTTGACGCAGTGAAGTACGATGTACGATGTCACATCAGGTAATGTTCGTTTGATCCTGGTGACATGAAAAAGATCAACATGATATCACAAGTGAGTGAGAATAAATTGAAAATAATTGGACAGATTTTAGAAAACTTGTGCAATAGACACGAGAGCCCGAAGGGCTCGAGTGACTATTGCCAATTGTCAACAAGTTTGAGAAAATGTATGGAGAATTATTATCTAATTTATCGAACTCTCGTGCGGTATTCGATAGACTATTTTTTGAAGTTACAATCAAAATCACTTTCGATATTTTAATTTTCATTTCAACGAATTTATATCACGACTGAGTTATTCAAATCAGGATGCATTGAGGTTTCGAACATGAAGAATAAAATTATCATAAATGTTCTGTCCTTGTGGGGAGGATTTTTCAAAATTGTTCTGTACTGATGCGTCGAAAGTAAATGATGCTAGGTTATTAATTAAATTTGAATGATATTGATTATCCAATTGCAGGTAAGGTTTCAATGAATTGGATGAGCTGTGTCCTGTGATTTTTATAATTTCCTGCTCATTGATACCTGATTTGGCAAGGTGAGACACAGCGGTCGATCGTGCGGAATGGTTGATAATTTTATTCTTTTTTAATATCGAGTCCAATCAGCTTTGCAGATTCTTTAATCCATTTAGACATCATGTTCACTCCTATCGGCATATATTCGTACCCGCCTGAAGAATATGGTTCATCCCAAGCAATATTAACTGTTGGAAATAACCTATCAGTTTTGATATTTGCATTTCGCTTTTTGAGTAATTTTTTGAGCAATCGAACAGGGCAAATATCAGAGTTATCTGTATTTGGTTTTAACCTTTTACTGTCCGCATATCTTTGTGCTCCTCCTTGTGTCGTTTTTGAAAATATAGGGTTATACTCTATTCTTGCGGTGGTCAACCCCGCATTGTTCGTTTCGTCTTTGAAAAAATTCTCTAAACATTGAGAACCTTATCCACCACGCCATGCCAGTTCATATGAAGCAATATGATAGAATTTCTTCTGCAAGAGAGTCGTAGAGTTTTATCATGTCCAAGATTTCTCCTTTGCTCAAACTTACAGAACTTCGTTTCCTTTTTTCGGACTCTTTCTGTGATAACTCACGCTTGGTGTTTTTAGCATGGCTGGCGGATTTGAATTCGATATCATTGAGTGGGTCGAATCATCTATCCAATTGGTCGTAGTACATATCTTGCAATAATTCTGCGGTTTCATTCCACATTGTCTTGATCATAGCTTATTTATGGTCTTCTCCATTCTGTTTCTTCATATTGAATTCATAGTCCTCCAAAATAACGACTAGTTTTGTTGTTGATGTATTTTCTTCCAATTTATATTTCCTCTCGTCGCAAAATAATTGGAATTGTTTCCAAATCGATGCTCTGCTCATTATGGTATTCTTACATGCACTTTCAATGATTATTTTATTTATTTCATCGACTGATGATTCAATAAAACGTTTAAGATTCATTTCACGAATTTCTTGAAAATTTATGACAGACGCGTCAGATCGAGAAAATACGTTGTCATGTGGTTGCCATTCAAGAAAAACAATGTACGAGAATCATTCTCGCTGGAATAATGTGAGTAGATTATGCACACTATATTAATGTTTTGATTGGCTAAAAAAGTATATGAATTACTGGAATTGTGAATTTTTGTTGGGTTTGAGAAACGTCAGAAAATAATCATTTGTATATTCCATTGAATATATAATACAGGGTGGCCCAATGAAAACGAAACAAGGTATGCATTTCACTGAGAGATCAAAGAACTGACACTGAAATGAATGCTTCTTCATGTAATGTTGCTCAGGACAGGACTTGGACGAACTACAGAATTAGGAAGGATAAATAGTGTTCAAAATATGATGTATCACTCGACTCCTTATCCCATTTGAGATTCGAGGGTTGGATCTCACCCCTCCGAGGGGTTTGAAGTGGAAAAGTTGGAAACATGCGCAAAATATTCGCTCCTCAAGATGAAAATCGACCGATTCGAGCGTTTTTTTTTCTGACAACGATAACTATTTCAAATCGGCTTTGTTTCGTTTTCATAACCACCCACCCACCCGCTATATATATGACACAGTTTTGAAAATAGTCTTGGTTCTAACATGAAGATTATTGTTGAATAATGTTAGGTTTGTCAATCCTCAAATGTCATTCCAACTATGATTAGGTGATTCCTTGTTTTGGAAAAACATCAGTAAAATGAAGCTGTATCTCCTACTCTGATTCAGTCCTTTTGAATCTTCAAATCATATGTTGATCTTTGTATGATATTTTGAAGTTCCAAAAATTCTCATCAGGCTAACCCTCTCTTCCCTGAGGAAGGTTAACAATAAATGAGGAGATAGGATGGGGAAGATAGGAGAGAGAAGGATGAGGAGACATGTGTCGTAAAGTTTAACATGAGCACTCGAAATAATGAATACTGAAAGAAAGAGAGATTAGAAAAGATATCAACACAGGAGCTGGAAAATGAATCTGGTGCGTAAATGATAGGCAAATGAATGAGCTATGGAGCTTACTTCATTCCTAAATACTGAATACAATTGTGCTAAGGTGAATACTGTTGGAATACAAATGTAGATAGGAATTAAAATTTTTCGAAGTTAAGTGACCTGTGTTTCAGTTTGCTGATCAATGTCCTCAACAGGTTTCGAAGATTGGAAATTTGCTCACTGAAGGTATGCTTTCTTAGTATATGAGCTTGCTCTTCGAATTCGCTCTCGAACCAGTGTTCCTTCCTATGGAGCTTCAGACTTGATCTAATATTCCCGATTTCAATGTTTCTCTTCGATGGGTCTCCTTCGTAGTTTTTTTGTGATCACTATTCTTATTTTGTATTCAACTATCGTAATATTGACCACGAGTCTTACATGATCTGAAGGAAGTCTAGGATAACCATCGTACAGGATCCAGTGGAGTCATAAATATATTTGTATATTAAAACATCTGATGGGGGTATCAGAGCATGGGAGCACGCCATGATTCTCGAGTCGGGATGCCAGAATAGGCAGGAGCCAGACATGTACCGAAAATACCCTCAACGACCTAGTTCGGTCATTTTTTGTGATATACCAGCTGCAACAATATACAAAGATATAGGGAGATGGCATATCTATTGAAGATATATCCAATGACTGAGTGTGATAATCTTCAGTGATATACCCTGCTCGCTTGCTGCCTAGAAAAGTTAGTGATTCTATGGCAGCGTAAACTTGAAGAAGACCACACTCTCTCTTTGGTTTCTCTCATTGGGATATACTTAAACTAATAAGAAGCAGAAGCTATGAGTAGAATAATACTACTATTTAGTGGTAGAGAAACATCTAACTTTTGTGTGTTCGAAAGTTAGGAAAGGATCATCATATGAAGCAACAACTGGGTGTTACTGCGCATAGTGCAGAACACTAATGTGAGTGAATCAAAATGTTTCATTCTGTTTCTAGATAGCACTTGATTGCAGAGATTGTGAGCACTATCTACCTCCAGTGATTGAATGCCTGCTGCCTTCGTTGACTGAATTTGATCCAAAATTCATGTGGGTATAAGTTTCCTTGAACAGAAGTTTAGCCATTGTCCTTCTAAATGGCTTCTAATGGCTAGTGGGCTGGGACAGTCCCAGCCCACGATTTTTTTTCATTCAGATGGACAATGGTTCGGCACTAGCCTCTCATCATATAGACTTTCGCATTGAAGATTGGTCTTAGTCAGCGCCTTTTTCCTTCACTTGGAATCTCAACGTTCTTTGTCATTTGCCTATGATTGATGTATTCCATCACAGTACATCATTTTCATTTCATGATCACGTTTATTATGTGAAATATTCTCCTTGCTCTTCTTGAAGATGGTGTGAAATCTATGATAACCTAACATAGGTATGTTAAATGTGATATGATGAACATGATCTGATCAACCATTGGGTGTTCCGAAACTCATTCTTTGATGTGATTTCCACCATTCCAAATGGTGGATATTTTTGACGACGAGACGTTCATAATTTCGAAACATATTTTTCTCCTTGCACAGGACATGCACATCCATTTCATGATTTGAAAGTAATCGAAATAATTTTGCTGGGGATGAAATACTGCGAGTTACACTTTCCTCGTGATATTGAAGTTCTTGAGTATCACTAAAGCAAACTTAGACATATCGGACGCTACCGCTTGATGATATATACGCTAATCCGAAGTTTGATGAGCATCATTCTCTCTCCTCTTTGTCCTCCCGAACTGAACACTGCCGAATGGATTCGGAGCATGATCCCTTTCACTTCATCGCTCGCAATTACCTAGATGACAGTGTTTGCGAAAAACATTCGAGTCCAACTGTGTGGAATAACCTTCGTGAACTCGTTAATATATGGGGATGTGGGAATCAGTCGAACGAAAATAAATGTCTGATTCATCGCTCCGAATCCCATCATATATAATATCGTTAGATCGGAAATGTCCCAACAACGCAATGGATCGAGAGCCTTCATTGATTGTTTTGTCATTTGATGTATCCGTGAGTATCAATCCCAGTACCGGAATTGAAAGTATAATCTACCATAGAATTAGCAGTAGGTGAGACAGATAAATAGACCCTATGTGGATTAGGTGGGTCGGGTGATGGGTAGCTTTCCGAGCTCCAACTGTATTTTTCTTAGAATGGAATTCAGTTTATTATTCATTCTAGAGCGCCCAATAGTGGTATCTCATTGAGGAGAAAATAACGAGAATTCATGTGAAGCAAATTTCTTCATTGGGTTCTAGGATGCGAATATTTACTCACAGTTAACGCTGAGGGATATCCTTTTACTGACTGCCGGAGGTATATCGTTACTAGCTATGCATAGATAAGCCCCCATTTGTCTCCTATCCAATCTCCAGAAATGCAGATTGGTGCCATTGAAGGTTTCCACTGCAAAAAATGAATAGGATGAGATCATGCTTTCAATATCTGAAAATCTGTGGATGACATTCTAGACAATGGAGGTTACATCACACAATCATTCTCTGACAAGGAATTGGTGAAAAATTATCACTGAATGATGTTATGAACGATATGGAAGCGATCAATAAGATTGGTGGGATTTGAACCTACTCCCCCCCCCCCCAAAAAAGGAAATTGTAGACTTCTGGACGCGGCCAGAACCATTGCTCTAGAATTGAGATTTGTATCTGCTAAAGGTGATTCTCTACCTTCTCCGAAGAAGTTTTGTTCCACAAAAACAGGCCCTAATGTATTCGTAGTGCGAAATCGAATGGGTAATGTGTAAATTCACCCAAGAATTCCGGTTTCCTGACATGAGGTTGCTTAAACATTCTGAAAACTACTCCTTCTATACAAAGGAATCATAAATTCTTTCGAGCTTCTTCCGTCACATTATAACAAAACAGAACGGACAAGTTGAATCAATGAGACCCCGTACCACCATGATTGGGGAATCCATTATTTACAATTGGATAAATATGCATAACCATTTTCGGAACACATCAAAGAAATGTCTTGCAACAGAAAATTCCGGACCAAGGTGAAAATCTTGCTAGTTCAGACTCGATTATATAATCGAGGAAAATATCATTCACACCGGTTCTGAATTTCTACCTTTCTTTTTCGATGATAATATATTTCAATTTCAATTCATGTGGTTACCGAAATTCGCAACAATATACTCAAAACTCATTACAATAGGTCTTGATACTAAGGAGTTGAAGGAATGTCTTTTTACAAATGGTATCGAAATTTCTTGGTTTGAAACGGCTAAGCAAATTTTTCTTGGTCATACATGAATTGTCATTCAAGTTGTCAATATTGAAATTTCAGTTTGAAATTCGTCAACTTCAATAATGATAATAATAATAATAATAATTTATAATAATAATTATAATAATTATTCATTCCCAAACATAAATACATAATTTTCTCGTAATATTCGGCGAGAAGTGGAAATGAATAGAGCGAGGTACACTGAAATCCGTAGATTAGTACGTTTTTGATTTCACTCTAATAAATTTCTTAATCAAAACAAATCGTGAATAGTGATAATGATAATGTGAAATATTCATTAGATGAGATGAGATGTAATAAGCAAAAACTGAAAATATAATATATGTAATAAAAAATATAATTTCTTATTTGGATTTTTAAGTTGTAATATGTACATGTATAGAAATCTATGTATAGAAATCTCGATGGGAATTGATGATTTTAATCAGTTATTGAGATCGATCCATTTATGTATAACATTTCGAGGGATAGCGAAGAGCCATGCTCTCGAGGACTTTTTGAACTGGTTCTTAATTGCATTTTCTTTGATGAGATTTGTTATTTTACGGTAGATATGTGGGGCCAAAAATCCATATGATCTTTGGCTCAAATTTTTCTGAAACTTTGAAGTTGTTGTTTTCATTTTTTTTATACTGAAATATAGTTAGATTATCGGAAATGCATAAAATAACAGTTGCAATGAACTTCTGAATAGAGAATAAGGAGACCTTTCAAACGATATATCACAAGCCTATACTTCCCATTTAGAAAATTGGGGGTTGTACGATCACCTTTCTCGGACTTATGACCTCAAAAATTTTTCCCTATTAAAAAAATAATGACACTTTATAGCACTCTTCAAACTTCGTTTATCAACTTTTCGAAGTGAAGTTTTTGTTATGACGTCATGAATATCGTCTGGTAGCCAAGTCCTTAGTCAAAATTTATGGATATTGGATTTTGTTGTATGTTCTGATCACCTTCGACCTGTGCGAAAAAAATAAGCCTAATGACTGCAGTGTTTCACCATCGGAACCTTGTCAATTTTGTTCGAATCGATGAGCCAATCGAATACTTTCTTTTTCTTTTTCTAATCTTTTTCTAACACTCTGTGTTGCAGAATCTGATCCTCTCCATCCATCTGGTGGACCTTATCGCCAGCCACCGCCAATCCTCGTATTCCGAAAACCCTCACAATTTCGAACGAACAAAGAGGAATAAGAGCAGTGCGCTTTGCGTTTCGTGACAGTCCTTCGTTAAATGAAACATCGAACGATATTCAGCACATTTGCTTTGTGTTTGGTAATTATTTCTCGTCGTGTTAGATTCGTTAGATGTCGTTTTTTCATGCATCGGAAAATGGGTATGTTTAGCAAAATAATTGTATCCCATTTTTCGATAGTACTCATCTAAACTAGTTTTCCGGCAAAATCCGTTTTTCTCTTACTTTCTAGTACTTCCTACGTAATTCGAGAAGAGATACTCCTGACGTTCATTTTGATGGTCTTCACAAGTGTACAAAACTGTATAGGCATACTTACTGGAACCAGAACTATTTTATGTCCTCATGAAAGTTTTATTTTGGTACTAAATTATCTCATATGAATTCAGGATGAAATATATTTTTCAATATTTCCTGACCTTTCGTGCGGAACAATTCTATCTTCTGATAAGATAGTTCTGACTCATTGTTCGGAGCATAAAAGCATATAATTCTGAATTACCTCAACCAATGATGATGAAATGCTCATGAACGTGACAAAACAGAAGACATGCTATTGGCGTATTTCCTTATAGCCATATTCATAATAGCTTTGTAATCGCAACAAAATGTTGCAAATCGTCATCGAGATTTCAATAGTATACGAAATTTCCTTCACAATGAGAATGAATCGATTCCAAAAACTTGCGAAATTGATGATTTATTTCATCATATTCAATCGTAAGTTGATGCATTCTCGAGATATTGACAAGGTAGGTACTTTTTTTCAATCCAAATCAGATCTTTATCAGTATGAGTCGAGTGTGAATAAGGATGACAGGGTATTCGAAAAATCGATTCCTCATCTTGAACTGAAAGCTTGTGAATCGACCTTTTTCAACTGTACAAATAATGAAGTTAGTGAAGACTCGTGCAGTGAATCATTGATAAATACAGTTCGAAACATCGTTACGAAAATAATGCAAGAAGTAGATGATATAACTTTTCTAAATAATATAGTAGATAATATAACCATATAACAGGATACGGTTTACAGTATATAGTATCACACCAATAACAACTGAGAATGATTTCTTTGATGCAGTGAAAATATATTCTCAAGATAATGATGACTCAATAAGATATTCCGATTACATCATTTGCGAAGAGAAGGATGCAAGAATACTGTATCGATTCCGAGTATCGAACAACTTAAAATACTAGAATTCAGAATGAAGAAAATGGGGTATCGAATTGAGAGTCATACTTTATCGGGATCAACTCCAAAAAACACAGTTAGTTAAAGAAATTCAATGAAACACTTTGTTTCGATGAAGAATTTTTCAGAGAATACTGCAGGTACAAGACCAAACGATGAAAAATATGGAAAATGGAATGCACCAGAATGACATGAGGTAGCGAATGAAGAGAATTCAGACCAGAAGAAATGTGAATGTGAATGAAATTCCATGTACAGAAATCAATGCAGTGGACAAGAAAGAAAAACAGAAATATGGATAGATGGAAGCGAATGAAATAAAAAAAAATAAACAGCGGTCAAAAATATATCAGCTAGAAAAGTGAAGAGGTTGCTGCGAGAAAAAAGAAAAAAGGTTTTATGTAAATAGGTGATAATTATTAAATTACCTTCCCAATCCGAAACTACGTTTCATGAGTATGATGTATAACTTACTGAATTCCCATGCACAACCCCGAGTTTCTATTGGATTCATGTTTGTTTACTATAGGTTGTGTTCTGTAAACTTCACCACATTCATGTATTTTTGGTAAATAAACATTATTATTATTATTATTATACTTATTACTGAAATTGAATCAGCTCTAGTTCTTATTCAATCATTCATTTTTATCCGTCATAGCAAAGTGAAAACAACTATTTAATTTTCGGATTTCAATGTTTCTATGATATAAAATACCTGTATATTTTGGTTTCAATATAGGAGTCGTTGAAACATTTTTTTCGAACAGTTAGGCAGCGTTGAATATAATTCATCGTCATTGGTTCCCACAATTAGGAGGAACCAAATGCCAAGGATTATTTGAATGGGTTTCCGGATGGTGTTGAAATTTGAATTAGAAAATAAAGTATATGAGTTAACTCCTGGAATGAATGCGGTTTCAGTTGGAATTTCGATAACTGTGTACACCCCCATTGCAGGTTACTTTAATATATCAGTCTCGGCTATAGTGTTCCTACCATACTTGAAGGAGATTTCGACAACGACATGTTTCTTTCCACTTACTTCAGTTAATAACTGCAGACAAAAATAAGTAGAACAAAACGCCACAGGTCTGCAAGAGATGTATTTTGTGAATCCAGTAGTGCGTATACTAAACACGAAAATAACTAATGGTTGATCGAAACGTCATGGAGATTTTCTCTACCACATTCTTGTCTGGATTTCTTTCACGTTTCCCAAACTCATTCGGAATTAATAGGACACAAGGAGTGTTATTCGGCGGCACACTATAGGAAAATCTATCTGGAAATAGAATTTCCTCTCTTCCATTGTTTTCTCGAAAGCGGTTGTTTCCGGTGTTTGAAACTCGACATATGTTTGTTATGTTTTATATACCGTGATGTTCACACGGACAAGATTGATGGACGATTGATGAACCATTGTGTCGATACGAAAAGTGTTTTTGCAGCGTTTTTTCGACGAAGAAAATTCACTGCAAGAGTCAGCTCTTTCTGCACACGATATTTGACTGATGAAAATAGTATACGAACATATGAACCAGAGCCAAAAAGCCAAATAATCAATGAAGAATAATGATATCCTCCCAAATTGTATCTTCACGTTCTCCTTAGTAGGAATTTCTGATAGCTCACCAACAATCTGAACTCATTGAAGACGCTTCACATCCGCAATTATATTAAGTCTATATTTTTTCGACAACTTCTCGAATAACCCTATGCACCATACCAACAAGATTCATACGTGAAGTTGTCAGAAAAATATGAATCCTTCTGAACTATTCGCCTAGTCGATGATACAACACTCACCATATCATTGACCTCTCTAGATCATCGTAGAAAGGTCGGCGATCTCTGCCTTCTTTAAAGGTACTTTCACGGTCGTTGCTCAACAGAAATATCATCTATTATGTCACCACGCGCGATTCCTAGTAGACAAACCAGACGAGCTCAAGCTGGTCACCCCTACACTGTCAGTCAGTCTTTCCTGATGCTTACAACCTCCAAACTTTCAAGAAAAACTCCAACACCTTCCTCCTCTCCAAAAATTCCACCGCTGGCTAACACGATGTTCCTCGAACATTATAGGATTCCCTTTCGTGTTGTCCACAGATGAAAAAAAAAACTAACAGTTAATATATGAACAACAAAGTGGAGCCAGTTCCTGTCATTCTCGACTGCCTCTTGCTTGAGCATGGCCGCCTGTGCACATTGATATACATCTCTAGGAAACACATCAGAATCAGAATACCATCAGAACATGAAACTTTTGTATTCATCATTTTTTGATAACTCACGAAATATCTCGCATAGGTGGGGTGTCGAAATATCTCGAATATTCAAACTATCTTCTCGGAACAAACCGTTTTCCTCCAATGAGATGAGATGAATTAGAGAGATGAAATCTTCTGACGTTAAAGTATATTCTGATTTGATTTGATTCACTCATCCACTCAACCACCACTAGACGGAGATGCTAGAGTAACTATAAGAACCAGTAAAGCTCCATCAGACAAATGAGTATGAGGTGATGAATACTCATTGGTTGCTTTGGTATTCAATTCGAATTCAAGCAAAATTTTTGTTCGGTCGTTTGGAAGCGTTGATAAAATCACCATCGTAAAAGAATCTGAAATGACAAATCATCGTATCACTTGTTCAATTGTCTTCATTGGTGCTACTTTGATTTGAGTTAAAAAATATATTGGTTCATTTTCAGTGTATTTCCATATGAAAACATTTTCATGAAGCCGGTGTTGGTTGAAAATTCATTAGGTGTGTCCAACCTCATTGGTAATCATCTCATGATATTAGGGGATATCTAAAGATTCAGAATGCCTTTCAGGCATTAGATGCAGGAAGCGCGATCGTAGAGATTGAAAAGCTCTGCTCCCCAACAGGTCACTGGAAAAAATTCCGTGGTGACTGAAAGATCACTTCATGAAAAGAGGAGGTTGGTCGGTAAATCTTTGGGGAATCTTCTTCTCTCACCAAGAAAGTTGTAGGAAAAGTGGAGATATCAGAGTTATAACTACATGAGAAAGTTATTTTTCATAAGAATACATGATGGGTAACTTGCTGCAATCTCCAAGTGAACTCACGTACCGTATGTTATGGAATGTGAAGTCATAACTTATCTGTATGAGTAATTTTACACTATAACATCACTTATTTCTCTTCTATGCTGATGTAATTTCCCATATCATTCCAGATTTGATGTTGATCAACATGTCTGTTCGAACATTTATACTATCATATTATACAAGTATAGTTGATTACTATCGATCAACATTTCATGGTGCAGCATGTATTATTGCATAAGTATTCAAGTATTTTTGGATATTCCTCATTCATTTATTGGTGTGAATTGAACATGATGAAAACATACATATAATAACATTACTTAAACATACATTTCAGAGTTATTTTCAGTGATTCTAGATTTATTGATCTATCCCACATTAGCTGGAATAAACTGTTGAATGAAGTGAATTCAAGAAAAATAACAGTTGTGGCAGATACTGAATAATAAATGGAACAAACGACTTACCTGTAGGAAGTTCGTTCCATATTATATGAACACAGTCTTTTCCAAATAGAACACTCTGTAGTAGCTTCATTGCGATGGAAGCATCGTACTATTTGTCCACACTTTTTAACTAATGACAAACAATTTATTTCCCTGGCTCTGATATCGCTCTTGCTGTACCGGTCAGAACACGATTTGTGTTAACTCATCACTTTTGAGGAGAGGGCGGGTGGAAATGAAGTATTTGGAAAAGACTGTGTTCATATAATATGGAACGAACTTCCTACAGGTAAGTCGTTTGTTCCATTTATTATACTCCACAGCAGTCTTTTTTAAATAGAACACTCTGTAGTTGTCAAAATAATCAATCCAAAAGCGATCTACCAATGAATTGTTCGTTTACTTTAAGTGAAAATTAGAACAATAATATAATAAGTTGTGAACAATTATCTAATATTTCCAGTATTGCTAGTAAAATCATCAATAACAAAATTCATAATCATACACACATATCAATATAATAATACATCAAACATGTTAACAATAAATAACTTTCTAGGTCAGCTGCCTAGCTTGTTATATGTCTACTGTTCAACAGTGCGGTTGCCACTTCATTTTTATGGTTTATCAATGGTCCGCAATAAAATATTGCGAAGGTCGATGATTTTTCAGTCCAGCCGGCAGATTGCCTGATATTTTCTAGGCTAACACCAGCTCTGCTCGGTGCGGATGTTAATGCGTGCCTAGTGGAATGACCAGTGAAGATTTTTGTGTCCACGCCCCCTTTTTGCAGCACGGATTTTAGCCACCTACTCAGTGTCTGGGTAGTTGCCGCCTTATGGGGTGGTTTATAGGTTAGAAATAAGAAATCATCTTGAGTTCCTCGTACTGGCTCAGTTCTTTTTATGTAGTTCAAAAAAGATGAGGTGACGCACAATTTCGGATTTTCCAGAAAATAATTCAATTTCAGTAATGGCTGTTGTCTTTTAGGACAAGACGTTTTTAAAATATCGATCATTGAGATTTCAACACCTTCTTCATTATGGTGGATTTGGCTTAATCTTATTTTAGAAATGGTTTGTATTCTTTGTGTTATTGTAAGAGCTAACAAACCAAGAAGTTTTTTGCTGGCATTTTCTAAACTCAGAGTTTCTAGAGGATGTAGAGTTTCCAAGTAGTTAAGAACACTCGAGGGATCCCAAGGTGATTTCTATTTTGGAAAATTAGGTTCCAATTTGAAAATTCCTTTGAGATACCCCTTTACTAATCATTCCTGATCGTAGTTTTTATGAATTATCAAATGTAATGCAGACCTATGCGAATTGATTTTATTGTAAGTTGTTTGCTTGTCAACCAAACTATTCAAGAAAGAGATGACGTTAGTTATCGTTGGCGTGAATATACTTATATTTCCATTTTTTTTGCAGTATTCGTACCACTTCCAAATTGTGGTAGAATACTGTTTCAGTGTTGACTTGCTTAGGGACGCAATTGTTACTGGTATAGCCTCTTCTGGTACTCCTTTGTTGATAAATGCTTTCCTGATAATTTGCCGGCTATCAGTGAAATATTCTGCCAGAGTGGGTGACTCTCTCTGATAGGAGAAAGTAAGAGGTTTTTAGAGGGTGGGATAATTATCGGTTCCGAGGTCAGTAGTTTGTTGAACAGTGGGTACCAGGGTTGGCTCCGCCAATCTGGTGCAATTACGATTCCCTCGGCTTCATCTATTGTAATTTTGCTCAGAACCTTATTGACAAGTGAGAATGGTGGAAATGCGTAAAAAAACATTGGTTCGCCCCAGTTCACTGTGAAAGCGTCTGATGTCAGCGAATATGGGTCTTGGAACCACGATACGAATTCCGTGCATTTGGTATTTGAATAGTTAGCGAAAAGATCAATATTTGGAGAACCAAATACTTGTATAATCTGCTCATATATTATCTGATCGATACTATATTCTGTTCCGATTTTCAAAGTCCTAGACTGCGTCTGCTCTATAGTTGTCTGACGAGCTGATATATGCTGCAGTAACAAAACTATGTTTGCTTTCGCAGTACTCCCAGATTTCTCTAGAGAGTCTATTGAGATTTTGGAATTTTATTCCTCCCATTTTATTGACGTAAGAAATAGCTGTCGTATTATCTATTGGCAGTAGAATATTGCATCGATATTTATTCTTGGTGAATGATTTCAGTTCATGAGAGGCTGCCAATAACTCTAGATAAGTTATGTGTTTGACTTTTACTAGATTTCCCCGAAATCCACGAGCTATTCTCTGATTGCATGTTGCACCCCATCTGGTTTTGGAGGCATCACTAAATATTTCTAATTCATACCGTGGTTTTTGGAAAGTATTTTGGCTGTTCGGCAATGTGTGAAGCCACCAATCTAAATCTTTTTGGATATACTTGGGTAGGATTATTTTCGAGTTATAGTTATTATTACATTCTTGCAGAGATAAATATCTTAATCTTTCGAATCGTTTAAAATGTGCCCAACCGTAATTTATTGCCGGGCAAGCAGCCACTCAATTGCCTGTTATTTTTGCGATGTGTCTGATTTTACAAGTTTCCATATTTTTGAGTAAGTTGAGTTCATACATTATCTTAGATAATTTTTTGGCTGTCAGTCTAAGAGTCATTTGAGTAGTATCATAGCGAAAACCTAAAAAGGTGGCCAATTGACTAGGATTGATATGGCTTTTTTCAGAATTTATAATGAACCCAAGTGGTTCTGGGGTTTCAATAGTTGTAATAGTATTAATATTGCACTTTTCGAAATTGTTATCCATTATGAGTATATCATCCAGATAGCAAACGCAAATAATCCCTCTATATCTGAAGTATGCAATTATGGGCTTGAATAACTTGGTGAATACATAAGGTCCTGTGCAGAGTCCGAATGAAAGGCAAGTGTATTCGTATAATACACGTTTGAAACGAAATCTCAAATACTTCCGACTCTGTTCATGAATTGGCAACATATAATAAGCATCCGTTAAGTCGATACTAGATAAAAACGCATTTCTTGTAATAAGATTACATACAGATTTATAATTCTCAAGTTTGAAGTGTGGTGGGTATATAAATGTATTAAATTTTTTTAGGTTCAGTATGAATCTATATCCACCACTAGGTTTTTCCCTCAGAAAATATGTCGATAAAAACTTGCCTTCAATATCTGTGCATTTTGATATAACACCTTGATCAACCATTTTATTTATGGCAGTTTCTAATGATTCAGAATATTCTTCGTTTTTCCGACATTTATCAATATTGAGACCTTGGACTGATTGTTGTTTGAATTCAATTTGGTATCCTTGTACCCAGCCCAGCAAGATGGTGTTTTGGGTGATTGAAGTCCAGTTTTTATAAAAATATTTCGATCTCCCACTTGGATGATTTACCGTTTCTATTTCCTGTACCCTTGGCGGTTGTTACTCGAATAATCTGTTCGTCTCTGGTTGGCTCGCCCCCCCTCCTCCTTCCGGTAGAATTGTAGGTTGTTTTGGGATGTTTTCGGCTTGTAGAGGGGGCGACGGTAGTTTAAAGATGTTGAAGGGCCCGGTTTCGAGAAATTTTCCTTACTGAACATCTTCTTCTTCTTCGGCGTTTTGGGTTGAGCCCTCAACTCGTTGCCGATTTTTTCAGAATTTTGTGTTGTTTTCAATTTGTCTGTCAAATCTCTCCCACACAAGAACTCGTCTGGTTTACTATTTGATATGAGTTTCCTCACATTTTGATTAACGAATGGGTAAATATGAAATGTGTGTGGACAACATATTCATGGTGTCCGCTGAAATTCTGGCCGTGTCCATGACCCGCGGCAAATTTTCGTTCCTTGCTACACTTGAGGGGAATTCCAGAAGTTGATTTGCAATTTTAGATACTGCACACAAGGCTGTGCTGAGTCTCGTTTGAATTTTCTGTAGAAATTTATCCCTTCTTTGGTCTATTTCTGGTAACAACCCTAAAATTTCTGGATTCATATCAGGAACTCCAAAATCGCATTCATTTGGGACCCGATATTTTTTGAACAGTTCTTCTCTCTCTTCCGGTTCATCGCCGTTCTTTATATAATAATTGAATCTTCTGACAAGTGATTCATGAATTACCTCCGCCTTCATCTTAGAATCTTCAAAAGGATCTTTGCCTAATAGTTGAATTGTCTCAGCATTCAATTCGACCCCAGGAGGTGTGGTTCTCCAATGAGGTTGTTGCGTGTTGTCTTCGCCATCTTCCTCGTCAGAGGAAGTCAAAGATCTCCTCAGACGTCTGAATCTCGATGATTGTGCTGAAATGGTATTGGTGGTTGCACATAGTGTATAGATATATATATATATATATATATATATAGATAAGGATATAAGGAATTCGAGCAATGGCACTCCTCCTTTCACCAAATCACAATTGACCATGAAAAGTTCACATCTCACACAAATAATCGATTTTAATATTTTTTCTCCCATTCTTTCCGTCCCACAAATTCAACTTTGTCATCTGAAAACCCACGAATTCAAAAAACATCAAGAACTCATATCTGAGTTTTCCCAAGTTATAAGCAAAATCCGATTTTTTCAAAAACGTACCCCAAATTTACACCCCTATAACTCCGCCTCTGTGCATCTTAGATTCCGAAAACATACCCACATAAGAAGCGATGGTTCATCCCCTCTCGACTTAGCCAGATATTCAATTTGAATTTTCAAAGGAATATGCGATGGTACACCACCAGAAGCAGATCGAAGTTCGATTCCCTCAGAAAAACATAACAAAAACAACTACTTATATCAAATAGAACTTACGAAAATTCGCAAAAACAGCTATTTTCCCAAGCGATACAGAAATAGCTTTCGGACATAAAACGTTACACATGTGACGGTACCTTACAATATTTTTCATCGGGGATGATTTCATGAAATTCATTCTAATAAATGATGAGTATTCATCCATTTTGAGTACGTCTCTCTCTGACCTAGAACATTGTCGTTATTTTCGTGGGGTGAAACTATTTGTGTATACATAGGTGCGATATGTTCCCGGAGATTACCACCTTCTCCACTATGTTATAATGTGTGATTGCTGATGTGGAGGGTTTCTAAAAAAAAAAAAATAACTACCAATCTTCCGGTCCTATATTCCTTGATTCTTGATATTCCTTGTGAGTTGCTCGATCATTCAAACATAAAAACTTTCATATAATGAATGAAAACTGAGGAGAAATCGTCAAGTAAATATTGATTTCTTTCATTAATTGTGTCACGCTGTTTCGTATATTTCCAAATTCATTCGGAGACTGACAAAATGAACATATGAATATCATTTCACTTATGAAAAAATGACTCATCCATAGGAAGGTACTCACTTCATAATTATTCGATGACAGTTCAGCACATTCATCTTCATAAAACCGCAAAATTGGCTTGGGAATCGCTTGGCAGTTCACACCCTTCAACTTCCTCAACACGAATGAATTCTCAATGAATTGGATAAGCGACTGAATTTGCTTAATAGGCAGAGAACAAATATGCAGGTGCACCCGAAGTATATGTGAGAGAGGATAGCGTCATGAAAAATCACATGTGGATTATCACAAATGGATTATTTTGTGAATCGGCGTGATTCCGTTGTAACTCTACATTTTACTTATTACCGATTATTCCATTCATTCATTCATTCCATTCATTGAGCTGAAATCACATGAGAAATCGCATTGAATTACATTCGACTGTGAAACAAAGGAGAGATACAGAAAATCAAATGAGAAATGAGTCAACAACTAAGAAAAATTATGATATGGTGGGGAGTATGTAGTTGTCACATTATGGCGAGTATTTTTCCATCCATTTTTCACTTCGTATTCTCTGGTGAAGTCAGTAACTTCTCAATATCATATATTTTTCGGTAGATAGATCACTCATGATGATAGATAGAGGTTCATTCATCAGAAACATAAGAGAACGTGTAAAATTTTCACCTTTGTTATATTCTCGGACCCCCTTCCTAATCATTATAGGCTGACCGTCTTCTTTCTTCCACGTGATTCTTGGCGTTGGATGTCCAGCTGCTTTGCAAGTCAATGTGGTGTTCTCCCCTTCTGATACTGACATGTCCCCACTGGTGTCCTCGTTGAGTATGTCTGGAGGAACTGAAACGAAAATGATCGATGAGTGTGTAGAAAGCACCACTTTGTGGTTTACAGGATGAGTTTTGTAAGCACAAAGAAATCATCTATTCTCGAACATACTTCAGAGGGAAATACTGAGAAGTTGAAGGATTTCAGATGACAATCAAAAGAGATGAGAGAGGAAATAGAGTATCTGGGATATTCTACGACAGGAAGATCATTCTGAGAAACAAATATGACCAGTTTTATTCCAGAGCAGAAATCCTATCCACAATCTCCGATGCTCGATACTCTTGGAGTACCTTAAGTATCACCAGTGTAGCAGTGTACGGATCTTGAAATCATTCAAATTATCATATACTTCGGCAGCATTTTGTGTTTCGAGTCCTTTTGTTTCGAGTTTTGAGTTCGAATTTTTTATTTCGACTTTGGATACCACACACGCATTATATACGCGTTATTTTTGAATCATTGAAAATCCATTACATACGCCCGAAACTGGGCGATTGCATGGGTTTGGATAAAACGGTTTGGAGAGGCCAAACTTTCACTGTTGTTCCTTCCCTAGGTGAGGAATTTGTCAAAGAAAATGAATCGAGTTGGTTGTACTGTGTGTACCTTGATGCCTAATGGTATGGATTTATCATTTCGATCAATGTACATATTTATAGAGAATCTCGAAACACGTCTTTGAATTATGAATTGACATTGTTCAACGTCAAAATGCGACACCCCCCAATTTATATATTCCATTTAATGTTCCTAATTCTTCTCGAGTATAAGTTTGTGATATATTGTTTGTGAGGTCTCTCCTTCCTTTTCTCAAAAATGTTATCGTTTTCAAGTTTATTGCAATAACTGAGATAAAATAAATTCATGAGAAATTCGCTGCAATAAAATGAAAAAATCAGAATCTAATGCAAAATGTAATGAAATGTGACACACTGAATAGGTCTATGAATGTCAACGGAGTAGATGTTCAAAATGATCGGTAGAATGGCCAGCGCGATCACCTGATCTCACATCATTAAATTCATTATTATCCAAATATGATGAAGAAATAGCTGACCATTTCAACACCTTCTTCTCTAACTTGGTACCAAAATGGCACAAGAAATTAACATACCACCAATAACCGTTCAACAAACGAACAAGCCTTCCAAAAACTCCATATTTATGAACCCAATATCCAATAATGAAATAATCTCTATCATTTCAAGCTTAAAAAATAATACATCGTCAGGCCCCGACAAAATAGCTGTACACTTTATAAAAAAATATAATAAGTTTCTTATAGGACCTCTGTGTCACATCTTAAACCTAACCCTGACAAAAAGTAAAGTACCTTCAGTATTCAAAGATTCCATAACAACTCCCATTTTCAAATCAGGAAGCCGTGAACATGCAACAAATTATAGACCCATAACAGTGATCAACAATTTTGCCAAAATCTTCGAGAAATGCATTAAGAACAGAATAATGGATTATTGTAACAGTGATGAAATATTATCTGCTTCACAATACGGTTTCCGTAAGAACTTATCTACCGAAAAAGCTGTATTTGAGTTAACAAATAACATATCGACCGGCTTTCAAAATAGAAAAAAATGTCTTACAATTTTCTTGGACTTAGCGAAGGCGTTTGATACCGTCAACCATGCACTCTTGTTTGAACGCCTGGAATTTATTGGAATCAGAGGTATTGCTTTAGATTTGTTGAAGGACTATCTGACCAACAGAAAACAGGTTGTTGAAATAGATTGAACCCGAAGTAACCCATTACCTGTAACAATGGGTGTTCCACAGGGGACAGTATTGGGACCGATACTATATATTCTGTACCTCAATGAATTATTCTCGATAAGTAACTTCGAAGGCAAATTGATATCTTATGCTGATGACACAGCAATTATATTTGCTGGAAATACATGGGCAGAAGCATATCAAAACGCGGAATGCGGGTTGAAATTAATATATAACTGGCTCAGTAATAGTCTGCTAAGTATCAATATTTCTAAAACAAAATTCATTGCATTTTCCTCCACTTCTAAAGACCGTGACATTCCAAACAATTCACCACTCCATACAAATGATTGCCCGGATATTCTTCAATGCTCTTGTCAAACAATTATGATGACAAAATCTATTAAATACTTAGGAGTTTTCGTAGATCAACATCTACGATGGGATGAACATATCAGCTACACAGTTAAAAGACTACGGAAATTGATTTATAAATTCTACCATCTGAGGAATATTCTGAATAAAAAAATGTTGTTAATGGTTTATAATTCTCTAGCTGTGTCCCTATTGCGTTATTGTCTCATTGTTTGGGGTGGAACACTCAAAACAGCAGTGCACAGTCTGGAGGTTATACAAAACACTCTACTTAAAATGATTCTCAAATAAAACAAACGTTTCTCTACAAAACTTTTATTTGAAGAGTCAGAAGTATTCAATTTACAAAAACTATACATTTATCGATCGCTTATATGGATGACGAATATGCCTCAAATGATTCTTACTCATGATTATGGAACTCGTAGAACTGCCTTGCAAGTCCTTTCTATTCCTTGTTTCAGACTTACCCAGAATCAAAAATTCATTTTATTAATTTATTAATTTTATGGACCGAAACTTTATAATCTGCTCCCTGCTGACATAAAGAACATCAGAAATACAAATCTCCGGAAAAAAACATATAAAAAATATTTGAATACTCACCCTCAACCATTTCTGAAAATTCTGGATAATTAATAATAACACATCTCCATTCCAAGGATAACAATTGTTTTTTTTTCTCTTTCTTCGTACTCTTATAGATTAAGTCAAGGTACTTATAGTTTTCGTAATTTATTATTTTCTAAGAAATATATTGATATCTTGTAGAAGAATGTCCCACAACTCAAGCTCTGCTTAGGTGGCTTCTTCTGAAAATGTTTTCTTAAATATATATATGTTTTAGTTTTTATGATCACGCACTTATGATAATCAGTATAGTTTCAACTGTTAATATGTATCATAATCTATTGAACATATAGGTACGTTCTCTGTTTATTCATACTCTAACTGAACTAATTTTACTCTTTCTCAATAATTCAACTCAAAGTTTTTTATAGGGTGTTGCATTAAAAAAAAAGGTCGATGACTTGTAATATGGATATCGTCCTGAATAAATCTATTTCTAAATCTATTTCTAAATCTATTTCTATATAAGGGGAGCATCATGTACAAACCTAAAACTTTTGATTCGAATGATTTGAAAGGACTGAAATCGCGATATGTCTGTGAATAATGTTGGAATAGAGTTTCATTTGAGATAAGGATGTTACCAACCATTCGCGGTGAAAATTTTGAACATCTACTTCATTGACATTCATAGTCTTTATGAGTGTTTTATATATTATTACGTTCGGCATTAAATTCTGGATTTCGCTTGTATTGTAGCAGATTTCGGTGACCACATGATTTTATTTCATTCTATCCTAATTGTTGCTATGAACTTGGAAACGATAACATTTTCTAATAGAGAATGAAGAGACCTTTCAAACGATATATCACAAGCCTATACTTCTCATTCGAAAAATCAGGCGTTGTACCTGTTATTTGAAGGAGGTTGATAGTAGTTATCACATTTTGATGTTGAGGCATGTCAATTCATATTTCGAATTTGATATGTTTTGGATTTTTTTTCAATATGTACACTAAACGAGATGATTCATTCCCTTTGGCGTTCAAACTTTGTATGTAGCAGGCAGTACCTCATGAAACAGTGGGACCAAAAATTCTTGCCCTATATCAAGACCTGTATGGATGTGAGAGATAGAATAGAATAGAATAGAATAGAATAGAATAGAATAGAATTGTATTTACCACGTTATGTATAAATACATTTGTAGCAAGTCGAAACGAGATACAGGTAATTAGGTGTATTGAGTGTAAGACTATTATCAACCTAATATGAAAAGTGGCAATGAATAATAGATAAATCAGTGTATAAGTACAATACAACAAAATTGAAATGCATGTTGTGATATATCACATTGAGCATTATATATTCAAGACAGACAATGGTCATATAATAAAAGTTCAGATTTCTAGTTGAATGGAGTCTCCATATATTCCTGAACTGAGTAAAAAGATTTTTCAATAAAAAATTTCTTGATTGAACTTTGAAACAAAAGTTATTCATATTTTTAATGTGTGGTGGAAGTTTATTGTATATTTTAACGTATAAGGTGTAGCGAGTAGATGTTGTTAGTTTGAGCCTTGGCGGTCTAAGGTCTCCTGCCTTTCTTGTTGGATAGTTATGGATGCTAGAGCATGGGTCGCGAATGAGTCAATGTTATTGCGGAAATGTGTCAAGATATCTAAAATGAATAGTGAGGGTAGAGTTAAGATTTTGAATTGTTTAAAAAGTGGTTTGCAGTGTTCATATATTGCCCCATCTAGAGTACGAAGTGCTTTTTTCTGCATACGAAAAGCTCTAATTGAGTGAGTTGAATTACCCCATAGTAATAGATACCATATGATGAATGTGACTGGAATAGGCTGTGATAGGATGTAATCAATACTTCCAAGCTCAACACCTTTTCCATATGACGAAGCAAGTGGAGTTGTGTAGCGAGTTTTTTGCACAGCTGATCTATGTGATTTTCCCATCTTAGACCGTCGTCAAGGACTATGCCTAGGAGTTTTGTGTGGTGATTTGCTGTCATATTGGAGTTGGTTGAAAACATGATTTCTTGTGTCTCATCTTTGTTGAGTTTCAGCATGTTTGCAGAGAACCATTCCTCTGCTTTATCTTCAACTCTTTCAGTAGTTTTCTCGAGTTCTTCAGCACTAGTGCCAGTCCCCAACATTGTTGTGTCATCTGCATAGCATACACAGATGTTATGTAGTAGATAGTTGAAGATATCGTTTATGTAAATTACGAACAGGATGGGACCAAGAATAGAGCCCTGAGGAACTCCGTGTTCTATAGATCTAACATCCGAGCGTGATTTTCCTGTACAGACAGTTTGTTTTCTATGGGTCAGGTAAGACTTAAGAAGGTCTGATGCAGTGCCACGGATCCCATAGAAATTGAGCTTTTCTATCAGCAAGTCGTGATTGATGCAATCGAAAGCCTTACTCAAGTCCCACATTGTGACAGCAGTATGTTCACCTCTTTCGAGACTCTCAACAATGTTGCGAACTACCTCCAGGACTGCTTCAGTTGTTGAGCGATTGCTGAGAAAGCCAAATTGGTGTTCATTTGAAGTGCTGTGAGTTAAAAAAAAATGTGGTTAGGCGGTCTTTAAGAATGATTTCTATGATTTTGCCAAAGATGGGAATTATGGAGATGGGTCTGTGGTTATCTGGTAATGTAGTATCTCCTTTTTTATGGATTGGGATTACTTTGGTCACTTTGAAAATGTCTGGAAAGTGACCTTCACAGAAACAGCGGTTTATAAGGATGGTTAGTGGTTCAGTTAAGTAGTCTATTGTTTCTTTGATAATTTTGATGTTCAGGTGGGCACCCAGAGTTTTTCAACTTATGAATTTGACCTCCTCAGCAGCGACCGGCAGTATGAAGAAAGAGTCTCTTGGTTTAGATAAATGATCTAGGCAGTTCATTGGGTTGACCTTTTTTTTGGGGAGAGACTCAATGATTTGTTCAGCTATATCTGTGAAAAATATGTTGAAGTCATCACGGTCGATCTTGGTGGTGATGACAGGTTTACTAGCAGAATTTCTTCCAAAGTTAATTAGCCTCCAGGCATCCAGCGGTTTACTGTTTGACATTTGAAGAAGATTATCATAACTATTCCTTTTTGCATTATTGATTGTCAGTTGATATTGGTGTTTGAAGTCCTTGTAAGCTTGAGTGAGAGCAAGGTCATTTGAGGAGTCACTGATTATTTTCGTGGATTGAATAGTGTATCTCATGCGCCGAAGATGATCATTGGAAAACTCAACTGGCCGTCTTGTTTTAAGATTTTTCTAAGAGGAAAATGTTGAGAAACAAGAGAACTATATGTATTTGTTAGAAATTCTGCTAGTGTACGTGAGCTTACTTCCTCGTCTTGAAAGATTGACCAGTCGATTAACCTAAGAGATTCGATCATGTCAGACAAGCCCTTTTGCCCTATACACCTTCGCCAAGTGTATTCTGGTTGTGATTTTGGAAATTTGAGAATAGTCATATATTGGCCATAGTGGTCAGACAGACAAGGATCTATAACATTATTTATGCAGTTGCCATCGTCTAGGTTTGTAATAATGTTGTCAATGCATTTGGAAGATGTTCTGGTGACTCTGGTTGGAATGGTTATTTTTGGTTTCAGCCCGAAAGAATCAATAACATCCAACCAGGTTTTCGTGTGAGTATTTCGAGTGCTAATATCGATGTTAAAGTCACCTGATAAAATTATTTCATCAAATTTTTTGGATATGAATGCTAGCAGACTTTCGATTTTATCGAAAAATATGTCAAAATTGGTGGAGGTGGAGGGTCTATAGGCAGGTATGAGTGCTGTTTTTAATTCTACTATTTCAATTCCACATAACTCTGCATGTTTTTCTATGCAAAAGTTAGCCATATTCAGTGGTTTACATTTAAGATGGATACTTACAAAGATGGTGACTCCACCATGAAGGTTATTTGATCTACACAATTGGTTCATCAGAGTGAAGCCAGTGTTCAGTTAGACATAGAATATCATATTTATGTTCATCGAGATATAATGAGAGCTGATTCAATTCGTTGGAAATGCATTGGATATTCAGGTGAAAAATCTTCAGGGCTCATTCTTGGAGATTAGCTGTCGGGGTGTCTACACTAAAAAGTTTGGTGGACGGATGTCTGAGTTAGGAACCGTATCGTCTAGAAATCTCTTCCCTCTTCTGAAGTCAAAGCGTTCAAATGCCGTTTTTCTCGGCCAAAAATTAGGATCATATATGGTTTCATACACAAGAGAAACTAAGAGATATTTGCAAGAATATATGAACACGAAGAGTACTCAACCTGGAAGAATGCCATAATCACGTATAACATATGACGTCTGGACGAACCAACACTCGAACAAAATTCGAAAAAGCTCCCTGCAAACTCATCATTGATGATTTCAGTCAATCAAGCATAACAGACATTCAAGACATCTTACGAACGGCGGAGTCTTCCACCACTATCCATACACCACTAATGATAAAGAAATTCTCCAGACCATATCAAATTTTATCAGTATTTGACCACCCGAATAGATTGTAGATACTTGAAAATCAAAATCAAATCATTCACACACTGCATCAATTTTCAAAGATTTCTGTCATTCTCATTTCGATACCAGTTTCCCATGTCAACTTGGCCTTCAATTCTTCATACTTTTCAACCGTTCTTCATTTCTGTGCATCTTATCTCCAACCGTGAGTTGTCATACATACATTTCATGACATATGTACATTTACATATCACTGCTGTATATGGAGCCGTATTTGTCCCTCGTTGTTTCGAATATAATAGTTTTTTTTTTTCATTCAAATTCAACATAACATGCAAAGGTGAGTTAACTTGTCCAATTTGTTCAGAGGCTCACGATGTTCAAGGGTGTAGCCCAATAGTAAAAAGCAATCAACAATAAACGCGCCGAAAAAACTAATATTAACATCGATCATGCTGTCTGGGATTATCCACACCGTGTAGCTCACAATAGAGCCGTACAGAAAATGAGGTGTGATTTATTTGGGCCGCCCAATAACTACTTTTCAACCGTTCTTCATTTCTTCTGTGCATCTTATCTCCAACCGTGAGTTGTCATACATACATTTCATGACATATGTACATTTACATATCACTGCTGTATATGGAGCCGTATTTGTCCCTCGTTGTTTCGAATATAATAGTTTTTTTTTCATTCAAATTCATCATAACATGCAAAGGTGAGTTAACTTGTCCAATTTGTTCAGAGGCTCACGATGTTCAAGGGTGTAGCCCAATAGTAAAAAACAATCAACAATAAACGCGCCGAAAAAACTAATATTAACATCGATCATGCTGTCTGGGATTATCCACACCGTGTAGCTCACAATAGAGCCGTAGAGAAA
Source organism: Gastrophysa polygoni (assembly GCA_963576655.1). NCBI lineage: Eukaryota > Metazoa > Arthropoda > Insecta > Coleoptera > Chrysomelidae > Gastrophysa > Gastrophysa polygoni. The sequence continues at coordinate 34,158,230 of OY755082.1, forward strand.
ATGGGGTGTGATTTATTTTGGCCGCCCAATAAATAGCGACTAGGAGTGTTATCTTTCCTGAATTCGAGCTTTTGTCGATGAACTCATACTACTTTGTTTGATTTGTCAGTTTACTATCAAAATATGCGTGTACTCGATAAGAAGTCAACCAAATTACTGCATACTTCTTCCTATAGCGAGTATTCAATTATTGCAACAACAGAAACGTGGTTAGGTGCAGATAATGGATAATTTTTCGATTCGAAAATATACACTGTTTTTAGATATGAGAATTATTTTTTTCTTCTCATTCTATTCCATTTATATTTCACAACGGCGCATAATGGGCCACACACGAGGGCCACAACATTCTGATTCGGAATTTCCGAATTTCTCATACGCCTTCGTGATATTCTATTATGTTTTCATTTTCAATATCTTCAACGAGTTGCTGCTTTCTAAGATCTCCACATTCGAGATTGAAGAGTGATACATTTTCAATACATGAATATGAGGAGGATAAGAAGAGAGCACAAGCATAGTTGTACCCCAAAATAGGATACTTCGTATCTTGTTGTATCAAATTCTCGAGTATCTCAAGATGCCGTAGACACTGAATCACAGGAAGTTCAATGATGAACTCGCTCGCAGGAACGAAGAAATTTCATTCATTTATGGATGAAGATCTCGCATTAGCACATCATAACTGGAAAATTCAATGTTACTATGAGCGGAAAGTTACAAGTAGGGCTTAGTTCCTATTCTTCTCGATGAAAATCTAGCCATAATCTGATGATTGATTTATAACTGTAGACTGATGATACTAGACAATGAAAAATGGTTTGATGTTGCTTGCATAGTGATGATAGCTATGGGAAGACTATTGTGTTATTTTCATCTCTGATATTTGCGTTTGATTCCTTATCATGAATTGTACATATTTCCTCCACAAAATGTCAGTCATCAACTTGTGGTACATCAAAATGAATTCAGAAAACATGCTGATTCCTAATAGCAGGCAAACAAAGGAGATGATTTTTCCTTGAGCTTCAACTGATGTTGGAAAAAAATCCATTGATACCATCTCAAAGCCTATTCAGACAATTAATTTTCTCTTGATTTTCCCGAAATCTTATGACAACAGCCTGTATTTGGATTTTCTCCACTGATAGTGTTTTTTTCATATACCTTGTATTGAGTTTTGTTGACAGAAAGAGCGAAGAGAAAGAATCCATACCAATGCTGGAACAATTGATTCGAACGACTAGGTCAATGAACGAGTAAATAATCGACAGAAATTGGAGCGCATTGTCAATTTAAAAAAAAAACGGGGAAATAAATGTGAATATTTGATGACCCAATATTTGATCAACAACCAAGATATTAGGTAATTGTACAACGCTAACTACAAACAAACAGTACGATATGAATGCTCTTCTTATGGAAGGATCTTTCACAATATGAATTGAGGATATGAATACTTATTTTCGTATTTTCATTGGAAATCCATATTTAGAAGGTTATACAAATTGTTCTCATTATTGATATATTCTATAGTTTCATACGAGTCTATAGTTGATAATTTTTCTGTTTACCTCTACTTCAACGTCCAATACTCCAATGTCCAAGTCGATAATTGTGCGAGATGAGGATGACGGAAAGATTTCTAATAGTGGACTCCGAACATCAATGATTTCTTGCATATTTACACTTTGAATGATCTGAACTCGAAGCGGAAGAATCATTCAATTGAAGTGACATGATTGATAATCTTGCATGAAGTATGTTGAAGTACGAAATGTATTTGTATACGAGTATTATTCATATGAATCCTGACGATAGGTATGATATCAATTCAAAAACATAAAAATTATTGATGAACTCTTGAATTTGAAGCCGCGCTCTGTTTTTATGCAAAAATATGGAATTGGTTACTTTGTTTATATATCATTCTATGTAATGAAATTAAAAGAAGTAACTAGACTTGATTAAGAATTCCGATTGGTGAAAAATCATTCGGAGACAACAATTTGTGGAATACTAGGTAAACAGGAATTGATCTTGTGATAGATACATATTTCACAATACGCCTGTACGCTTGAGCTTATTCTGACTTACCAGGAAAACATTCATTGTTAGCATGAACTGTGACTGTGCAGATTCTGAGAGATATCAAAAATCTACAAATTTACATTCACAATTATACAATATTATGTATTCCGTATTCTAATACGCAAATTGAAATATAAGTTGATAGTTACTTTTCTTGTCTACTATAGATTTCACATTATCATTCTCATTTCCCAATTAACAAGTTACGATTGGAAATGCGATTTCAATACCCAATATTGATTGATTGTTCATGAATTTGCAATTTTTAGTTAGTTTCATACATTGATTATTTGAAATTATATATACAACATGGGAGTAAAATGCCTTTTCCTTCCTTATATGATCACTGCAAACTTCATCAATGGGAAGAAAAGTAGCCCTTTCCTTCTTTATTATACACATAGCTATATTTGTATCGTGGTTTCATGAAACAACACAATATTCTCGTCATCACAACTTCTCATGGAATCCAAACGAGAATGGAAATGTTTTGAAGAGATTAACCGAGTTGTCATTTGCCAAGGATGTTAACTCCTTTATGAGATTCTTGAGACTGAAGAATAAATGATAGAATGTCGAACTCAGGTGCATTTTTTGGAAAATGAGATACCGATGATTTGGAAAGCCTATATTATATCGAAACGCACTCTGTCAAATTAGAAATTCAACATAGTGATCATAGTAACCAATAGTATAATCTGAAATGAATGGATGTGTTGAGGTATAGTCTACAACTACTCAAGAGCAGATACATTTTTCCAATCATGATTATAATAACGTTCTTTAATGAATTTCACGATGAAGGAGGAGATGGTATTTCACTATACTTGTTGAAAGGATGTGGAGAATGGTTGACAGAGCCTCTGCTCCACAATTTCAACCTCATTATTTCATCTTGTACTTTCCTTTTGCACTGGAAAACTTCTTGAGCTACACCAATATACAAATCAGGTGATAAAATGGACATTACGAACTACAGACCCATATCCATTATGTGCGCACCAGCTGAGTTTTTCGAACAGTATTTCGTATCCCAACAACATGGATTTATCGCCAATGAATCTATCAGTACAAACCTATTCGTTTTCGGAAATTGTGTGTACGAAACTTTGGAAAGCAAATCCCAATTAACCACAGTCTTCACGGATTTTCGTGAAGCGTTCGACAAAGTAGATCATGACGTATTGTTGTTGGAATTGAACAAATTCGGTTTGTCGGGTAATTTCCTGAAGACATCTGAAAGTTTGTTAGAAAATAGAAATTCAAAAGTGAAACATAACGGAAATACATCGGGAAAATTTGAAGCCAATTCAGGTGTTCCCCAAGGCTCAAATCTAGGACCTCTCCTATTCTCCATTTTTATCAACCATCTGCCGTCTGTAGCACAATCTTCAGAATGTCTATTGTTCGCGGACGGTTTTAAAATATTCAAAGGAATACATACAGTACGTGATTGTATAATGCTTCGAAAAGATTTCAACAGAGTCTATGGAAATGAACTGTATTTCAACGTCAGAAAGTGTCAATGTCTATTACCAGATTGAAATATCCTGTTTCATTCGGTGACGAATTTCTGACGCGCTGTGATGAAGTGGAAGACCTTGGTATTACATATGATGACAACTTTTCCTTTTCCCACTACTTCACAAGTAAACTAATTTCTGCCAACCGGTTGTTGGCAAAAATCATTTACTACAGTATGATTCGACCAAAATTGGAATTTGGTACACATATATGGTTTGCTGAACACCACACTGAATTGGGCCAATCGGAAGAATTACAAAACAAATTTCAAGGATACATTCATTTCAAGAAATAACGATCTGGCTATAAAACTGTGAGAACACACCAACTGAGGAATGAATTAAAAATATTATCGCTAGGAATTAGACGAACTCTCACTAACTTTTTTGCATAAAATGATTGATAACAAGATAAACTCCCCAGAAATCCTTTCCCTGAGATTAAATGTACTCCCTAGAAGAACTCAATCTTTCTCTATGTTCAATATTCCTCTCATGTTCACTACTAGACCGCTTGTAGCCATGTTGCGATTAGCTAATGAATTCAACACCTTGATAGAACTTGATTGGACACTGTCGCAAAATACATTTCGCACATTAGTTTTACATCACCTCATACATCTGTGTAATTCAACCCCATTATATGGTTAAGTTGAATGTTAGCATACACCTAATACCTTCTTGAGATTTATTATGTAATCATTTTTGATGTTACCTTCTCATCCTTGTAATGAGACCTCCGTGGTCTGTTAGGATATAAATAAATAAATGAATAAATGAATACAATATAACAAATATGAGGAAAAATAAGGAGAAATCATTCAGAGAACACTGGCGGAAACAACAACGGGAGTAGAGGTTGATGGAATACGGGAGTAGAGGTTGATGGAATACACATTAGCAATATCCGGTATGCAGATGACACCATATTTATTGCCGAAACAATAGAAGATTTTCAGCCTTTCCTGAATAGATGAAGGTAACCTCGCTACTTTCGGCAATGCACTACTAGCCTCGGTAGTCAATCTACCACTTTGCTTCCTCATAAAAATCTTCCATTCTCATTCATTCAAACACAAAATGAACTCAGAAGTGATCACTGACAAATATCTGCCGAAGAGCAGAGTTTAAATTGCCTATCAACCACACTATTCGGTTCGGGTTGTTCAATTCCATCAATTTTCTCTCTGTATCTCATTTAATACTCCTTAATGTGATAGTTCTACATCAATGCTTGCATGACGGTGGAGAATCAGCACAACAATGTTCAATGTCTACAACTTTGAAACCGCTCATTGTATTGTCAGTTCGAAACTATGGGCTGGGATTACAACAATAGAGAGTTTGGAGGCGGAATCGAGACGATATCTTGGGGTAATGCCATTGAGGGATACATGAATACGTTAAAGATGCAGACGGTAACTCTTCACCAGCAACTCTGTATCAAACGTACGAAGACTTCGTGAGAAGGCATAAGAGGCTGATGTCTCACTTCGTTCGTTTTTCTGAGATCATTTCTTTCTTCGACATGCAAAAATTGAATGCAAAGAAATGAGGATGATCTCGAATTATATTGCTTCATTTCGAAGACACACGTTCGATTTCATAGAAAATGAGAACGAATTCGAAGAGAGATTATGCAACACATGGATAAGTCACAGAAAGTTCAAGGCATGACATGAAGAAAGTGTTCTCAAGACTGCGGCCTATTTTTTAAGAGAATGTAGAACGCATTGAAGTCAATGATGTTACCAGATTTTCCGATGGAATTCATCAATTTTTTCTTGCATGCATTTCTTGAAAAATGACCTACTTTATTGATAAACTCGTGATGAAATGTGATCATTCTCAAATTGGCAACATGAATGAAATATTGAACGTGCAAACCTTTGGGAACTCGAAGTGGTAATTATTCCGTGCAAAGGAAAAACCTAGTTGGTCACTTGCTGTTTTTTGTATCACATATCATCAAAATAGTTTACCTTCCAACCCGAATTCCAAATGAACATGAGCGCCTAGGGGGACACAATTATAATGAAATCGTTGTTTCCTAAAGAAACGAAGTATCGATATCTTTCCAATATATTGGATATGTTTCTCAAATATGTTGAGTTTTTTTTCCCAATATATTGGGAATTAATCCAAAACATGCAGCCCTAGGGGTGAATAGACGATGAGTCCCGGGTACGATCTTCCTGGATGTCTCCAAAGCCTTCGATAGAGTACAGCACGATCGACTCATTGACTCCTTCATTCGGAGTCGCAAACTCAGAGTGAAGGTAGAGCATGAGTTCTATTCAGCCAGATCTACAAGGAGGTCCCCAAGGCGCTGCACCATATGTACATATCAGACAACCCTTAAGACAGATCAAACCTTTCCATCGCTGTACTCTGATGACATAGCGATAGCAGCCATATCAAACTAGCCAGCGATGGTAACCAGTTACCTTCAAAAAGCTGCTACAGAACTCGAAGACTGGTGTGTGATAGCCATAAACCCGGACCAGAGAAAGTCCGTTCTCTCTTGTGGAAACAAAAGAGCAAAAACAGATCACGTTGAATATCTCGGAGTGACTCTTGTTAATTCATGTATTGTACAGGCTGTCCCATTTTCGATGTCCTTACGGGATATCTCGCTTATTTTTGAAGATACAGATTTGCGGTTTTCGCGAACGGTGGCTACTTTTTTGTGAAACTCACGGAACCGTGAACAAAATTTCCATAGCCCGCCTCGTTCCTGAGATACAGGGCAAAATTGAAAATATCGCATTTTGGGACTTCCCCTGTATCTCAGCTATCTTTTTTTTTTTTTTTTTATAGAATATATGTTTATTCACAAGGTAACAAATAAAAAAATCTTACAAAATAAATACACTTGTATAAATACCAAGTAAATAAACAAAAACGCCATGTAGCCCTTGTAAGGACTGTCTATGGATTGGTTTATGTTTATTTGCTTTAATGAATTTGCGCGTGCATTAAAAAAAAAAACTCCTAGATTATTAGTAGGTACCTTATTAAAATGTTATATTCATATAGTATAACAATAGATAAATTAAATAGTAAACAACATTAACCTAGCCTAAGGGATATAAATAAAAGGTATTATAAGTAGAATGAAGGAATTTTGTTATATGAATGGTTTGACATATTTTTTTTTTTTTTTTTTAATCAATAATCGAAAGAAAGTATGCTCTTCCACATTGCAAAATCCATTTTTTTAAGGTTTTTTTAAAGAACAGTTTTGATCTGATACATCTTATATTTTCCGGAAGGCTATTGTATAGTTTTGGTGCATTATACATTAGAGATCGTTGCCCTAACGCTTTGTTGGCTCTAGGTAGATATGCATTATTCATTCTCATGCTCCGTGTATTATAAGTGTGGTCAGGTTTATTGAGATAAGATGACTTATTCGAAAATATAAATATCAGCACTGACTTCACATATATTTGTCTGATATCCAATATTTCGAGGTCGTTATAAAGTTTGTCGGATGGGTATCGGTATGGTTTGAAAGATATTATTTTGAGAATTCTCTTCTGGAGTACCATCAGAGGTTCTATCAAAGTTTTTCGTGCCCCTCCCCACCCAATTATACCGTAGCTCAATAACGACTCTCCGATTGCAAAATATATCTGCTTCAGTTCTTGAAGTGGAAGTATATATCGACATTGGTAGAACTTATACAATAGGGAACGGATTTTCTTTTTGAGGTTTTCTGTGTGGACGTCCCATTTTAGACAGGAGTCGATGAATATTCCAAGGTAACGGACACTACGAGCCGTTACGACGTTTTGTCCATCAAAAGCAATAGAATATGTCGGTAAGTTGGTATCATATGAGGAAAAGGGAATTATCTTTGTTTTTGTGACATTTACCGTTAACAAATTTATTTTAAACCAGTCATTGATTTTTTCCAAATCGTCTTCGGCCTTTTTCTTCACCTCAGCCCACGAATCGGCAACATAAATGATGGCCGTATCGTCAGCAAACGAGACAATTTCCCCATCAATTCCTGAAGTGAGCAGGGAGTTCAGATATACTATGAATAGTACGGGACCAAGAACTGTACCCTGTGGTACGCCACAGGAAACTGATCTTGGATCACTTATTCTTCCATTTACTTTGACCATTTGTACGCGGTTTTTGAGAAAGTTTCTGAGGAGTTCCAATGGATTTCCTCTTATGCCTAGATTTTCAAGCTTTTCTAACAAAATTTCATGACTTACCGTGTCAAAAGCCTTTGCTAAATCAACGAAAACACCCAAACAAGGCTGTTTATTATCCACAGCAGCATATATTTGAGAAGTGAGGTATGCTATGGCATCCTGGGTGCTTCGATTTTCCCTGAATCCGTATTGTCTGTTTGAAATTATATTGTGGAGGTTAAGGTATCCCATAAGTCGGTTTTTAATTATTTTCTCAAATATTTTTGAAAAGACCGATGTGAGTGAAATTGGTCGGTAGTTCGACACACTTGATTTATCACCACCTTTGAATATTGGTATTATAATTGCAGCTTTAAAAGCCTCTGGCACTATTCCGGTGGAGATACACAAGTTGAAGATGTGACACAAGGGTGCAGATATATTTTCTGCCATCAATTTGACCTCCTCATTTTTAATCCCATCTGGGCCCGGTGATTTATTATTCTTTAATGATGAAATTTCATCTTCAATTTCGGTAACAGACGTGGGTCGAAGATAAATAGAGTTCGGGGATATTGTGTGGTGCTCTTTCGAATTTGATTTGTTGATTTTAGATGCAAGCTTCGGACCTATTTCAGAAAAATAATTATTTATTTCATTTGCTATATCATTTGCCTCTGTTATTTCCTCACCATCTTCCAGGATTAGATTTTTAATAGTGTTAGTTTTCTCTTTATAGTTACTGGTGAACAGGTTAACAACTTTCCACATATTTTTTGCTGATCCAACGTTCTTTTCGATTTCAGATTTAAAATAATTGCTTTTTGCTTTTTTTATTAATTTATTTAGTTTGTTTCGATACTTGATGTAATATTCTTTCAGTGTGTGATTGTTTGGTTCTGCTACTTGTCTTCTATGAAGGGAATCACGGGTTTTAATGGAAGTCACTAGTCCTTGGGATATCCACGGCTTTTTTTTCTTTTTTACTTTTATTTGAATAATTTGTGTTGCCTCTTCTTTTATTTTTGTCACTTCTGTTATGAATAATTCAAATGATAGTTCGGCGTTTTGGAGATTTTCAACATTGTCCCAATTTTTTAATTTTATTGTATCAAGTAGTTTTTTTTCATCAGTCTTACAATATGTGAGTACACCTTCGGCCGACGCCAACATATGTTTTCCCATATTGGTAAAAACGAAAGTTGTATAGTGGTCGGTAATTAGTGTTTTCAACACGATGGAATAGTTGTTTTCCTCATAGTTTTTATTTTTGCCCTTTATAAATACGTGATCCAGACAAGATTTCGTATCGGAGGTAACTCTGGTGTATGTGTTTATTAAGGGGACGAAGCCCTTTTCCTGCAACATATTCAGATAGTCGTCAGATTCTTTACTGTCTTTGAGTATATCGATATTAATATCTCCGATGATGTATGTGTAATCATAATTGTTGAAATTTTGATTCTCTAGTAAAACTGATAGACTGTTTGTGAATTCTTCTGGATCCGTTGATGGGGACCTGTAAGCTGCAAATAGTTTAATTTTATGCTTTTTTATATTAATTTCAATATTTAATGCATTAGCTGATCCTATTTGGACATTTCGATAACACTGGAGTAATCCTTTTTTTAAGTAGACTACCACCCCATCATTTTGATTCAGCCGAGTATCTGTGTAAATCATATCATAATTTTCGATCTGGCATAATTGTTTGTTCTTTATTTCCCAAGTTTCAGACAAAACAATGCAGGTAGGGGAAAAATCTATTTGCGAAAGCAACACTTCAAGTTGAATGAGGTTTTTGTTGATACTACAAATGTTTAAATTACAGAAAGATAATGCGTTATTCGTATTAGCATTACTTTTTTTTAGTTTATTATTCATTTCATCGATTGTGTCATGTTCAATTGTGTTGAAGTTTCTCCCGATTTGATTTCTAATAAACCATTCCATGATATACGTTTTTTATATATATATATAAGTATAGTACAGTGACTGATTCTAGTTATTTTCGACGTATTGATAAAATGTGATCTAAAAACTAAAAAAATACTACCATATTGAGGAAAAGGTAAAAACACATGAATCCTTCTTTTCCCAATGTAGCATGGGAAGATATTCCAATGTTGATTGTTGTTGTTGTTGTTTGGACAATAAGAAAAAAAAAGTTTATTATTGTTGAAACTGATTTCCAGAACGTGAACCAGCACGGGTTCTCACTATGGTTTTTTCTAGTGCCTTCTCTGTTGGTTTCCTGGATGGGTTTTTTGTTTTTGGTGTTTCTTCTTTTTTGTCTTCCAGTGGGGGTTGTGCATCCGTTAATAGGTAGGTGGGTGTAGAGGGGGCGCTGCTTGCTCCTATTTCCTTTTCTTGATCAAGGTCTAATAATTCATGTACCGAGAATTTTTTGTTATCCAATACCAGCTTGTCGCCTTGGATAAAGCAGTTTGTATATTTTCCTGTATTTCGGTGATAAGATAGATAATATTTCAATGCTTTATATTCTTCCCTTTGGCTCGAAGTTAGATCATTTGCTATGGAAATGCCTGTCCCTTTCAGCTTTTTTGCGTTTTTTAAAATACTTTTTTTCTTTAGATGCGAAACGAGTTCTATCTTTAGGGGGGCACTGGACGACCTTCCGAGTCGGTAAAAATCGCTTATATCAGATTCCGACAATTTCACTCCAACAAGATTTTCTATTTCGGTGAGAACAAATTCCGGAGTGGTTTCCTGAATTGCTCTATCTAAACCGAATACTATTATATTTTTGTTCCTGGAGCTTCTTTCCAGAGATTCAACTTTCTCCTTCAGCAAATTGTTTTCTTCTTCCAGCTTCTTTATTTTGATATTTTGGTCCTCGATTTTCAAGACCACCCTAGATTCACTTGAGTCGATTCTATTTTTCAAATCCGTTCTGGTTTTCTGAATTTCTTTCAATATTTCCTTCGTAGCTTCTTCCAACAGTTTCTTTACCACTGCTTCATTCATTCTAATTATCACGAGCAGTACTTATATTATTTTTTAACACGTGTATAGCGATAAGGGGATCTTTTTTGTAGTGAGTCCGGATGCCGTTCAAGATCGATGTGAAGTGGTTCTGTTTATATTTGAACTATTATTGCTGAATCAAAGTATACATACAGTTTTTTTTTTCCAATTTTCATTTCATAGGACGGTCACCATCAAAGGAACGAAGAACTGGTATAACTTTGCTAGTTTTTTTTTGTTTGTCTATACACTATTCATTCGTTAGTTTATAGGAGCACTTTTAACTTCGACTAGACTTTCAAACATTCAAACATCGAATATCTTTCAACTCAGAATAACAGTGGCGTAGTCAGATTTTTTAATGATCTGTCGTTATTTAGATATTACCCAAAGTTATGTTTTCTTGAATAGAACACCCTGTATATTTTTCAATATTTTTTTTGACATTCATATGATATTTTGAGTATTAGTCCTGTATTTGGGTAATTTTCAGTTTTTTATGTAGGTTTCTTATTAATAGGCCTTGTAAAAATGTGGCTACATTATCCACTTCACAAATCTCCCTTTCATATCTCCCTTATTACTGACACAGTGTTTCGTCACACACTCACCACATTTACCAATATTCAGTACTATTAATTGACTATGAAAAGTGTGGACCTAATTAGTAGGTGGCTATGAAAAAAAAACACAAATGCAGATTGTTTACAATTCTTGTCACCTACCTGTCAAAGATTACAAATTTTCCATACAATGGCGAATAATAATCCAGGATATCAGAACTACGAGGAATTAGATATGGTTGGGATATATTACCAAGTTGGCTTCAATGCAAATCAAGCGAAGGACCTATATTTTGAAAGGTATTTACTATCTCCCAATTGCTGGGTATCAGTTAGTTACAATATGATAAAAAATTCAGGAATCCCGAGAGGAGACAACCAAGTAGGAAAATATATATAGGAAAGAAAATGCCGAAAACGATGAAATTAGTGTCCTTGCAAAGGTAGAAGTAAGCAATAATTATACTTCTTGCAGAGAAATTGAAGAATCATCTGGCATTCCAAAGACAAGGGTTTCCAAGATATTGAAAAAGAACAAATATACCCCCTACATACCACAAACTATTCATTATTTGAACCCGGGTGATGCTGTGAGGCGCATTGAGTTTTGTAGATGGTATATCCAAAAGACGGAAGAAAATATAAATTTTGGGTGTTCAGTGGTATGGTCCGATGAAAGCCATATAAGTAGCACTGGAATATATAATCGAAATAATCATCGTTATTGATCAAATGAAAATCATCATAATGTATCTTGTTTCGTTTATGGAGGAAGACTAGCCTATCGAATTTTTGACGGTAACTTGAATCACCAAAGATATTTGGAAATTTTAGATGATTGTGTTTCTGAACTACTTGACGAAATTCTGTTGGCTCAATTAAGACACAGTTTCTTCCAACAAGATGGCGCACCTTGTCATACCGCAGGTGCCATGAGGAATAATCTTGATGAAAGATTTCAAAACCAGTGGATTGGTAATAATGGTCCCATTCACTAGCCGCCAAGGTCCCCTGACTCATCGATATTATATTTCTTCTTATGGGGCTATATAAAAAATGAAATATATCACACGCGGCATCAAAATCGAGATTCACTGATGAACCATACAAGAGAAGCTTTCGAATATTCACGTATGAGACCTTTATTTTCACTCCGATCGATTGAAGCTATCCTCAGAAGATGTCGGCTGTGTCCAGAATGGGCAGCAATTTGAACAATATTCATGACAGGAGAAAAGTTGATAGAATTGATTTGTAGTAGTGTTTGAAATTATTGTTTTATCAAATTGTTTTAGGTTTGATCGTTTTATTGTTTCATCGAATTGTTTCATGTTTCATCAAATTGTTTTCATCGAATTGTTGATTAAATAATCATTTCAAACTGAATACTTCTCATTCTACTCTATATAAATGAGTGGTATTTAATTATTAAGCCAGAATATCTATCATAAAAGTAGAAGTTATTTGTCTTGACTTGCCATAAAAAACTGAAAATTACCCAAATACAGGACCACTACTCAAAATATCATATAAGTATCGTTTATTTCCAAATAGTGCAAAGCTGTCTTGTTTCAAATATTGAAATATATACAGGGTGTTCTATTCGAACAAACATAACTTTGGGTTATATCCAAATAACGACAGCTCATTAAGAAATCTGACTACGCCACTGGATTCTCAGTGAAACATTGTGAAAGAAACAGTTCTCACTCTTCCTCGAAGTTGAAAGATAGCTGACATACAGAGGGAGTCTGAAAATGCAATATTTTCAATTTCATCCTGTATCTCCGGAACGAAGCGGGCTATGGAAATTTTGTTCACGGTTTCGTGAGTTTCACAAAAAAGTAGCCACCTTTCGCGAAAACCGCAAATCTGTATCTTCAAAAATAAGCGAGATATCCCGTAAGGACATCGAAAATGGGACAGCCTGTACTATTCATGCCTCGCTGTGATCGATTCATTTTGAAACCCAATAATCAGCTTCGACACTTGTACCTAGTACTCCCAAATCTTCCAAGACTGTCCTATCTGCCCTTTCCATCTTTCCATTTCCGCGAGTCATTCCATCCGCGGTCATGAAGAATCGTGAATGTGTTTGGTACTGGCCTCGGGAATGTGGAAGAGTCTATTATCCCAAGTGAATTATTGTTGCCATTTTTCGATTTGACAAAAAGCCCTAGCTGATAGATGTGGATTGTATGGAATGGAGCTGCATAGTTCGGGATGGAATATAATATTCCTGTTTTTTCCAGCAGCTATTTTGTGATATGAACAGACATGAAGAAACGACCAGCTAAATGCTTCATAAAACACTTTGGTATCACCCAACGCCTTCCAACTTTTTGGTTCATTTTATTTCTGTGTGAATTTCAAACATTTGTGATTGATTCATTATCACTGCCCCCGGAGGATATCCTTGATTTTGTTGATATCCTTATCTTGATCTTTTACGGCTGCTTATACCAGTCGTCTCCAGATATAGAATTCATTTCCAGAATTTTTCATTCTTTGAAAATTTGGTGGATTGCGGCTTTGTGCATCAACATGCTGCATCCTTGTTCCAGGGCGATGATGAATTTGAAAATTATTATTATGGAGGAATTATTATTTTTTTGACATTACACTTTCGACTCAGTTGCAGTCTATCATGGAAGTGAAAGATATTCCTAATAGTTAATGTCTGAATCGGTTCAGAAGAATGATGATTCTCCTCTTTTTCAAAAATTCATCCCGATTGCCTTGTCAAAGGTCCAGAATAAACGGGAACCATTTGGACACTCTATGAGCTTCGAATTTATCTTCGTGTTATATGCCTATCAGACTCATCTATCGTACGTTTGCATCCATTCCTAGCTTCAACATATCCAGCTCGAGTTTGTGGGCATGGGTTTCTGCACCAACAACGGTATGCTGCTCGCTTCAGAACGACGACCCTAGAACAGTTTTTTTTGAACCATGGTTCACCAGTGGTTCGTGATTTGATGCTATGTGGTATGTAAGTTTCCATTCCCTGCATGATGATTTTCGAAACTCTTCAGCACACTGCGTAGGATCTCCCGATTCAAAACACATTCTCCTCCAAGGTAACTCAGAAAAAAACATGCGAAGGCCATCTCAGTCGGCTGAATTGAAAAACAACAAGTACTCATTACCATTGGAATATCATCACAAAGCTTCTGCTTGTGTTTCACAAGCTGTTGAAAGATCGTCCATTTAAAAGTCTTCCGAAATCGCCTTTGAAGCTTTGGCAAATCTTTTGAAATTTTCCAATGCTAGTTGTTTCAAACATCTGACTGCTAACCACGGAGCAGAAGAAGTTCGATATGTGATTGTATTGAGTTCAAATACTTGTATTGGCTCTGATGGATCAGACCTCCAGAGAATTTGTTGAAGATGTCTCTGATTTCGATCAACTAGTACTTGTCGGTACATCTTCACCACATCTGCACAGATAACAATCCTTCATTCTCTAAATCTCAGAAGGAGATCATCCTGTATCGTGAGACCTACATACGGTGGGACATACAGAGTCAGTTTGACAAGATGCGTCAAAAACAGCTCTCAGTTTGATTGTTTGACTACTTTAGTTGGAAACTGCATGATGAGGAAGGAAACAGCCCTTATTTGAACTTGAAAGGTTAATATCAGTTGATATCAGTGACTTGCTCTAATTCAAGGTACTCCTTCATGAATTCAGTATACCTCTGCCGCAGGTTTGAATTTCTCAATAACTGCAGTTCCATGTGATTGAATCTCTGTAGAGCAATTCGTTTAGAATCACCAAGGTATTTCAAAGGAATACTCACGATAAATCGTCCCTGAATATATCGTTTAACTGTATCTTGAAAATATCTCTCGCAATAGCGTTCGTCTTCAGACAAGATTGACTGTGATTTGTCAGGTTCCTCGATTCCCCAAAACCTTTTCAATTGTTCTTGGATATCAATATTCGTTGACAAATTGCATATAGTCTTACCTTTTGAACTCGAATGAACAGTACCTGAGGTAACCCAACCGAATACAGTGTTTTGCAATGCAGGAAGATTATTTCCCAAAGATACCTGACCATGACGTAATAAATTGTAAAATAGTTCTGCACCCAGAAGCATATCAACACAAGTAGATCTATTGAAGTTAGGATCAGCAAATATTACATGTTCAGGTATATTGAAGGAAGAAATATCTATTGGTTTGCTAGGTAAATAATCATTCATTTTTTGAATAATCAAACAAGAAACATGAAAGTTATTCTGTTCAGACGAAATTTCAACCCTGCATTCCTCATCTATATGAGAAGTGGCTTGAGTTATTCTCAAAATGGAAATACTAATTTCAGATTTAGTCGAGAACAGAATGCAGAAGTGATAAAATTTGATTGGGACGCTGAATCTAATAGAACTCTGCATGAGTGTATATTTCCTTGGAGATCTTTTACATTCACTAGTGCCGTTGAAAGTAATACATCAATATCTCTACAGATATTATGATTTGTATACCTCACATAATTATCGGTATTCGTAGATTGGGATGTGTCGATCGTTTCTGTTATCTCAGATTCTGAAAATGCTTGCTTGGTTATATTCTCAACTGGCCAATCCAAATGAATCAGTGTGTTATGTTTTCGCTTGCATTTTCGGCAGGGACCAGCTAGGCAATGTCTATGAAGATGGTTTCCTCGTAAACAGTTAAGGCATAATTTGCGTTGTTTTGGTAGTTCAAAACTATCATTGATATTCAATTTCAGAAATTCTTGAGAGTTTTGAATGAAATGTTCTTTCTTCTTACAGAAAGCACAAAATGCATTTCTTCGATTTGAGTTGACTTGATATGGTGCATGAGTTACTCTTCTTTCATTACTAATTGTCAATTTTTCAGTTGCAACTAAGGTTTCTCGAAGATCTGCTTCTTTGCTTGATGAAAGCTTTGAAATCTCCGAAAGTTGATAGATTACCATTCCTTGTTTCTTGTTTCTTCCCACTGTCTGGCTGTCACCATGTCTGATTCATATTTCAACTAATGAATCAAAATTGTATCCCATTTGTCGGTAGGTTGGTTCAAAGCTTCTAGTGACCTCGAATGCTTGGACACACTGTCTAACATATTTCTGGTATCATGAAATGATTCAGTGAGTATTCGTGACATATCCAAGATTGACTTTATGTGATTATGAATCAATAGGTTCTCATTATTGAATCTATCTAGTAATGTGTTCCATGCGAAAATTCTAAAGATCGTATAACTTGAGCAGCTCCGCCTTCTAAAGATGCCCTCAAATAATGAAATTTTTGAATATTGCTGATGGCATTATTTGGATTCATTAAAGAATCAAAAATATCTCTGAATTCTAGCCAATTCTCGTGAGTACCGGAAAACTTTGGCAATGAAATTTGAGGAAGTTCAATAACTTGCAAATTCACTTAGGTATCAATTCGCGTATCAGAACCAGCAGTAGAATTATTATTTGATTGAAGATGAAGTATTTGATCACTATTAATCGATTCAGGTAGAGGTATTGAAGTATGTTGTGCATAATTATCTGATTATACTTCTTGCAAACGCTAGTTATCTCATAATGAATATTCTCGAAAGATTCCCTCTCACTGAGTTGATCACTAGGATCTTCATGAAGACACTCAATATTATTTCGAATCTCCTCAAATTCTTGAAAACGAGATTACCGCCTATCTAACCTCTGGAGCTGTGAGATTTTTGAGCCATCAACTTGCAAAAGTGAATTTTCTTCAATGTGTCGAGCAAATTCGTTCAAGTGGCATTCGAAAAGAGTTTGTCTATGATTGAATAAATCTCGTTTCTTGAGAAGAATTCTCAATTCTTATGGACTCATGGTTCGATTAGTAGTAACTGATAGAAATTTTGAGGGGAACTTGGAATAGAGAAGTATGAAATTGAAATGAGGAAGTATGGAATTGAGATAACTCGCGAATTCTCTGTTGCTTTATCACTTCCTCTGCAATGTCTATAAGTGCCTCGCCAACTGTCTTCTATGGTCTTCCCTTGATGGTTCCGCTGTGTTATCCGCTCAGAAGGATCAAAATTATGTTTGATGAGTTGAATGGAAGTTTCTGATGAATTGATATGACTTCTGCTTCAGAAATTGATTCATTATTTCCATCCATCAAATCTCCGTGGAGAATCAAACATGGGAAAATATACAGCGATATAATATAAATATCCAAACACTGACGAATAGAGAATTCCTCCCTTAGGTATCTAAAGGTTCAATTTCAAGCGCAGTGACATTTTGGAGCAGATCGAAAATCTGTCCTCACTACGAATTTATTGAAATAATTTTCAATAACTTCACTTCACTTCTCACTTCATATTTTAAAAAAGAGGAGAGATAATTCCACAAAAAGCTGAAAAATGATTTTCATTATGTTCCTATCTTCTTTTTTTTTCCATTTACCGTCTGTTTGTGTTTATTCTGTGTGAAGATGGGCGATTGCCGTTATATTTGATTTGTGAAAAACCCCAAACACGTTCGTAGAGGATTTCAGGAGTAAATATTCCAAATACATGTACTCATAGCGAAACATGTCCACAACGTTATCTTTCATTCTCCACACAGGTTTGCGCAATAGACTGTAAAGCTACAGAAGATTCCTACAACAGAGGTAAATTCAAATTCATTGTGACAAAAATAGTCATGCTATGATTCTTCAATATTCAAGTACAGTTTTCATGTTCATGAGTTCGAATAAATGTTCTATGATACAACATTCCTTCTGCATGATGAATAGGAAGCAACTGTCATGCAGAGAAAAATTCGACGATGTGAATTACCAATTGCTCTCTTGGATCTGCCAAGAATTCTTAAGGGGACCTCAACTGAGGGAACGGAACGAGGCTCGTCTCCTTGCTCCTCATATCAGCCAATATATGAGCTTTTATTCCACCGCAACAAATTGGATGAAGTTTTATATTCATATGCACATTCTTCCGTATCTTCCCGCCTTGTCTGATGTTTACATTGGTCCCCGTGGATCGCCTGGATGGGCCTGAGAGTGATCGATTCAGAGATAAAAAGGTCCATTTTCAACTCCAACCGGTTTTACATGCTGGAGAGAAGGAAAAAAATCTACATTGTTCTCGATTGAGCGTCACTGAATTTCTTATTACTTGGAAAATTTCAACAAAAACTCTATAATTACGTGCCTCGGTATTTGATAAAACATTTTCAGGACTGTAACATTTTGTCGAACTTTGTCCATTCTCGATAAATTGTATTCTCGTACGGAATCTGTTGATTCACCTTAGGTTTGATTCACCACCATTTGTATGTTACAAATATCGTGGGTGAGCATGGCGACCTTGGTGACAGTAAAAGAAACAGGATTGGTGAAATTGGGACACAGCAGAGCCATTTGATGCTCAAAGGATTGATGCTACGAAATTCGGACGATTCAGAGTACCTCCAGAGGTATCCAAAGAAACACGCAAAAATGTTTCTATTTCTTTCTCAGTTCACTTGACCAGATATTTGGAAATGAAATGTCGAATCATTTTTATATGGACCATCGAATTGTGGATATTTGCTACCATAACGCGAAGCACCCTGTATATAGGCTGGTTTATAATTCATAATATAATTTGTATTTCGAATTGAATAGTTTTTCATAACATCAAGGTGTTATGTTCTGTTAATTAGGTATTTCAGAACGGGGTGCATTCAGTGATCCCAATTATAAAAGTGGCGTATAGTTTATTTTCTTCGTGGACAGATTATACATTCATGACCAGACATGAGTGGAGAAGAGTGCTATTTATTTTGGCATCGAATAGCAGAACATTGTATCCACTCGGTTCAGGGTACAATTCGCAAGATCTGATATCGACTGGAAGCTTGTTTGGATGATAAACGAAGTTATTCGTTTATTACCCAATTACGATATTATGGTTTGAGAAACAGAAATAATCCTCTCAGTATGAAGTAATATTCAACGCCTTGTAGTAACTGAACGAAACATTTTGGTATAGGGGTATGTTTAATTAGGTACCCTCATGTTGGTCTTGGTAGTTCGTGTTAGCATTTCGTACAGAAACTTCTGAGACACCCTGTATATTACAGAGTAGATCTTCACCATGAGCCAAGAGGCGAGAGTGCGAAAATTGAAATAATGATAATATCAAATGGACTTTATCAGGCGAAAGCTCAGCTATAAAGCTATTCTTACACTTCAACCTGAGTACATATATGAGTTTAATGGCTTATACTCAACTTAATTGATTGACAAATAAATCTCATCCATATCATCAATACATTTCTTCGTTTTCAGTTCTTCTGTTGATTCATTATCAATTGCATGAATATTGAAATTAGGAGTAATACATGTATAAATATAAGTATTACGTTGTTTGTTCAACGAGCATTTCAGTTTTAAGTTTCGTTTTGAATGAATTCAGCTCAAAATTTCTACATTATAAATCAGTCGTAATTGGTGGGGAAATGATGCATCAAATTTGGTAGTGGAGTGGTGGGGGATGTTCACAGTCATGGGGTTCCTTATATTGAGGTTGTGCAATTGATGACGGAATCGTAATCTTCTATGGAGGTAGTAGAGACGTTTCGCATTGATGATCTTGAAGAAGGCAGTAGCGGGATATAGAAGACGATGCTTACTCATGTATAGCCAGTCAAGTGAGGATATGATCAGATATATGATCATATCTCCGCACGCCCCAAATCAATGTAGCAATGTAGTGCGGTTGTTTTGCATTTCTTGGATTCGATAACAGTCACAGGAATCGATACACGGACCATATATCTCAATAGTTCAAATCCGATAGAACTAGCTGATCAAAGTTTTTTTTTGAATTCTGAAACAGTAATATTTGATCAGAGTATAGCAGTTTGAGACATCCGAATGCACGTTGAAAAAATTCTTGTTAGCTGATACTAGTATTGAAGTTACACTCTCAACGATTATGTTGATATCATTTCCAATCCGATGAATTCGAGATTCATTGCCAAATGATATGTAAGTAGATTGAGTGGGGTTTATATGGAGATTATGTTGTTTTGACCGGTGGATGATCCTTTGTAAATCTATATTGAGGAATTAGTTGCTGAATTGCTAATTGACTATCATCGGCGTAGAAGTGACTTTCACAGTCAGACAGGCAATTTGATAGGTCGGCAGTATAAATGCGAAATGAAAGGGCACAGGATCGATCCTTGGGGTACACCATTATTTATGTTGAGGGATCGTGACTCACTTTCATTATGTTTCACGATTCGACTTCCCCTCAGATAACTTCGAAAGAAGTTCAGAGCTGTCAAGTTCAGACCATAATGTTTGAGTTTAGAAGTTGGTGGTTCGAAGGATCAAAGGCTTCAGTAAGATCTAACATTACTAAAAATGTAACTTCACGTTCGTCTCATTCTCTAATAACATCATCACAGATATTTAACATTGCCGTGGCAGTGATGTATCTCTCTTTCTGAACATAGACTGCCGAGTAGAGTTACAGTATTCATATAGTTATTCATGAACAATTTTCTCTAAGACATTAGATAAGAGTGAGATGATGCTAATGGGGCGAAGGTCTGGAAAAAATTGGGCTCGCTGTTTTTAGGAATAGGCCGAATGAGTGCTACCTTCCAAGGTGATGGAAAGCAACCTTTTCCTGAACAGAGGCTTAGAGATTCAGAGATTGGTGATAGACGCGCTGGCATACAGTATCATATCATACTACTCGATATTCCATCGTTTCATCACTTTTGATATCACGAAAAATTTCATTCTATGAACATCATTGACACACGCAAACTTCGATTCAGAGTTAAGTGTTTCAACAAATTTTTCTATCATAGTGACTGATGAGCTCTGTCCAATCTTCATCCAAGTTCGCTGCTATAGATGCAAAATAATCATTCATCCCTTCTACATCCTCAGCAATGTGTTGCGGAACTTCGGTTGGATTTGTAAGGCGTAACTCTCATATATCTGAGTATTTTCCACATCTCACGAGATTTATTGTATCTGCTCATTGCGGAATTTGAATATCCTCTCATTTTCTCGTCAAACAGCAATCAACGTCAGATTACGCTGCATCTCATGATTTGTACATTCTACATCTAACTTTGATTGATTATATTTTCTCCATCTGCCATCATCAATTTGACTACATCAGTTAGCCATGGAACTTCAGGTTGAGTTACATCAGTTCTCAGATATAGTTCGCTTGATGAAGTTCAATTTGTCTTCAATATAATCGATTTGATATATTTAATTCCAGTCGACTGAGAATGAGTCGATCATTAGTCAAATTTTCATTCGAAAAATAGTCGAATCCTCTGAACCTTAACTAATTTAGGAATTTCAAGTGTTGATTTAGAGTTCAAACACCCCATAGGTCAGTCTGTGATTCGAGACCGCCTGAGCATTCATTGTTCCTGAGGAAATAACAGAGCCATCACAGGTCAAAATGATCTGATCATTGATGATGATGCAATATTGATTATTAGTAGGCTCATTTATTCTTTGCAACAATCCCAGTGACTCCATCATTCTGCATAATTCATCTACATTAGTATCATCGACATTCAAAAAGTGTGAATTGAAGTCACCCATGAAAATTATTTCATCACCAGTTGGTAAAATTATATGAATACCATTTTCAAGGCAATTGAGAGGATTCGTTATATCCGATCTTGATTATTTATAAATCATTCGTGCTGCAAATAGTCGTTCATAGTCGTTCCAGATCTAACGAGTGCATGAAATACACTTTTTACGACCACCAATGGGAACATCGATTTCAACATTGATTTGTTTTTCAAATTTAGGCCATTTCACTATGGCAAGAGGGATGTGAAACGTACTAGTGTGGAAATATTGAAAAAAAAAGCACAATCGCAGTTATTTATGCATGTATTGATATTCTAACTGGAATTTCATTGCTTGTATAGTCACACTTTTCATATATTGAGATTGATTTCGCATTCCAATCATTAAGAAAATTATACAATCTATCACATAATCACACAATGTATAGGTGACCATCCTGAGCTCGTCTAGTTTGTACACTTGCAATCGCTCGTGGTGGCATGATATACGAGATTTCCGGTGTGCACTGACCATAGAAATATCTACATGAAAATGAGAAATCGCCCACCTTGTTTTCTAGATATCAGTGAATTCGTGGGTGTATTGCCACTGACTCAGCGAATCTTCTGTAAAGAATTTGAGAGCTTCAGCGTATGTTTAGGAGCTGAACTCCAAGCACGTGAACAGTATTCCAGGACAGGTCGAATTTGCGCTTCATAGACCAATGAGTCTGTGGCCCTCCTCGACCTATCCACTGATTTGCATGTGTTTCATTCGAATGCTGACGTGCTACTTGACTAAAATGAGCAGGAGCCCCATCAGTCCCTCTGACGCCCAAAGGAACTTCTTCCAGCAGTACGGGATGCACTTCTCTTGAAAATTGAAAGTGTGCCTCACCATTTAATCGAGGAGGTAGAAAATGGGGCCCAATTGAATAATCCCCAATAACTCCGAGCCACACGTTGAGAGTAAACTGTTCTTGATGCTTAGTTTCGACAATAGCGTGAGGGTTTTCATCATCCCATGTGTGGTAATTATGAGAATCATTGATCTTGTCCGAGAAAAACTACATTCGTCTATGAATTCTATCTTCTTCAGAAAGTCACGATTTCTCCTAATCATTTCCAGCATCCAATTGCAAAATTCAAGACGGTTCGGAAAGTCTCGCGGTAACAGTGCCTGTACTCGTTGCAGATGGTAAGATGTAAAGAGTTGCTCCTTTGAAATTCGAAAAACCGTCATATGATCAACATTGAACTGGGAAGCAATCTTTCTAGTAAACTGGTAGTAGGTTGTTCTCCAATCAAATTAAGTACAGATTCCTCAAGCTGTGGTGTTCTTACTTCTCGATGGCGACCACAATCCTGTGTTTTTTTGTCAGATGAACCATATTCCCGTAATCGTTGATGAAGTCGGGGAAATATTCTATGTGAAGAATGCTGCCGTTGAGGATACATTTCACTATATCTTCTAGAAGCTTCTAACCCATTCCCCTGCGACAAACCGTAAACGTAATGCATATCAGCCATTCGCTCATTTGTGTATGCCATTTTAATAACAAGTGAATTATTGAAGTAACAAATTGAGAACAGAACAACAATACACAATCATTATCACTTCAAGTTCGAGAATTCACAAACTGACAGCTTGATACCAATTCAATTGTCACTATCGCTAATAGTTGCCAACTAGATGAATTGGTTTCGTATTTTCGGGCCGGATGCTCCGGCGTTCAGTTTTCGTCAGCCGCGCGCATGACGTCACTCACACAGTAATATCCATTATAGAGATGGGCGTTTGTACTCATTTTCGCTGATAATTCGTTTAATTTGATAGTATAGAACAAAAGATGTTTGTAATGGTTCATTTTATAATCCGAAGACCAAAAATCATTGGATTTTTGCATGCGGCTTTTTATAAATGCTGTTTATAGGCACTGATATTATAGGAAAATGATGGGTGTGATATTTGTACAATGCATCATATAAAAAATAATTCTAATTCAAACTTGAACATGGAAAAACATCTATAACTCAATTTTAACTCTAAAAACGTATAAAACTAAAGAATAATCCTTAAATATATAATTAAAAACAGATGATAATGAAAAAGGTAGAATATAAACGCAATAGTGAATAGATCAATATGATCAATAACCTAAGAAACAATTTTTTTCCATTTTCTTTTGAGATTACTTTTGTCCTTTAAAGCTTCATTAAGTTCCTTGATACCAAAAAACATTCTGGACCTGAAAAATAATCGCTTGGCTTTTATAGGACAGTCAATACTGCTGAGGTGATCAATCCACGAGAAACTCTGGTTTGAGAAACTCTGTAAGGTTGGATCCTGTAGTTTGTGGCAGACAAAACCTGCCAAATTTTCCAGCCCGTCGTATTCAAGGTCATTCAACTCTATTAAATCAGATCTTCCATCATTACAATCATCCGATACACTCGACGTAATATTCAGCTTTTTAATTAAAGTTCCGCTCAGTGGGATATCTGGGGTATCATCTAATTCAACGTTAGAATAATCCGAATACGCTCCCTCATTCTTCCCTAAAATAAAGGACCTCAATCTATATTTGAATTCCAGAGGGCTTGGATGGTCATGGAGACCACCTTTTGCCCTGATCACTCCGAAAAAGTTTTCTATGACGTCTTGATTAATGCGTCTGGTTAATAGGTATTCTATTCTATTCCATTCCATTTTTACGCACTCATAAGGTGAAACTATAATTGCATATTATTTTTTCCTCAAGGAAAATGAACTATCAAATATAGGTATTTGTATACTGTTATCTGATTATTTTTCAAGGAGAAAAGTGCAATTCGAATGACGAGGTTGAGATCAGTATCTTCTCTCTGTGACATTTTTTTCTATAGTGAGTATTTATTTTTCTAGTTACCTTATCGATTTATGCATTCAATTTATTGTTTCTCCTTTGCTCTCCTAAATGCCACATCTCCTCTTTCAGAATATTCCTATTATTTGCACCGATTGACAAGGGTATCAGTGGAAATTCCATATTGGAAAGGTCTACCAGATATAATTCTCATTATAAAAGGATTGATTGAGATTAGGGCATATCATATGGCATTTTGTTGTCCATCGAAAAATGTGCCACCCTCTGGTCTTGGAAAAAACAAATTTTATCTCATCTCATGATATTTCATAATATCTAACAATATCTCATGATATCTTATTATACCGTTGATAATCTCATATCTCACTTAGGGCGGTCGTTATAATGTAGAATGATAGCTTTCATCTCGTAGTACGATTTGTCCAACATTCTTTTTTTCCACTCTTGGCAATTCAAGAGATTGAGTTCTCCTCACTGGGAGAAGTCATTCACTTCTCCTTCAATATTAACTGAATACAATTTCAAGATTTAGTATTTAGATATTTGAAATATACAGTTCAATCAGAACATTGAAGTTGATCGACAGTTCGAAGCATATCCTTCATTCCTGCCTATATTTTTTTTACGATTTTCTGATTCTGTTGCTCTTCCTACATACACTTTCTCGATAATTATAACTTGACCAAGCAGACAAGGAGATGAGCAGAATAGAGGCAACACCTCTAGCTATCAAAGTAACCTAGGTAGTTCTAGAAGATACTACAGAAAATTATCCATACGAGGTATAGTCTAATCTAGTGTCCATAACTGCGATAAATGAATCAGAATTCACCTTCGTGGAGTTATTGTTCTGAGAGTTTTTTCTCCAGATTTTTGTATTCGTCAACCTGTTAATAACTTGCAGTTGGAATTGTGTCATTTGAATTCTCATATTCCCAAGCCTGCAACTATACATCTTTCTCAAATTCTGTGGCCTTTCGTGTCATTCTTCACACTGATTATATTATTTTCCATTCACTCTTCAGAACCGAAGTTCAACTATACTATTGATATACTATTGATTCCAGCGGAGAGGCGTTACGCCAATGTTCTTGCATCGCAGTGCAATTTTGTTTTGGGATTCATCCTGATTTATGGTGCAAAGCAGTAAAATTTTTATGTGAGCTCGAAAAATAACGATTGTCTAGTCTAGGTGAATTCGGCTGGTGTCACGTGAGGCATGGGGCGCAGGTGGCGCCATCGTTCGGTATATGAACAGATAATTCTTCCCGGATTTTCAGAACATTGCGACAAGATGGAACAGCACGAGGTCGAATTGAACAAATATGGCGCAACAAAATGCAATAAGTTCCGTCAAGAGGAAATATATGGGCGTATAAAGAATTATTCTTCGCACATGGAAGTTGGTTATACATATAAACTGCTGCACAATTGATGTAAGTTTCGATTTCATGACTTCATGCTACTAACGAGTTTGATCTGTTGCTTGGAAAAGCCTCAAAAAAGTCATGAAAACTCTTGAAAGGTAGAGAACAGAGAGTTGAGCTATGAATGATATCAATATCACCGAGAATTATCCAATCCATGAGAAATGAAGGAGACAATTCAACAAAAATGTTCTGTGGAGAAACAATTCCACAATCAGTGGAATATAGAACCCGTCAGTTTGAAGTTGAGTTCACTGAAGATTTTCATGAATTCCTACACTGTCAGTGCGGTCACAAAATAAAAATATACCTATATAGCATCCACATTGAGGTGGACGTCTCCAATTTTCCCCTGCTTTCTTTCTTTTTTCGTAATTTTTCGTCGTGTCATTTCTTGTCGAGGGGTGAAGTTGATATAAAGAGAACGCTGCTCACATGCAAGGTTAGGAGAAAGTATGGAACCCACTTCATCTCTTCGAAACAGATCGCGTGATTCTAATGAAATTCAGTTCCTAGGAACTGTTCAACCAGGCGAATTGAGAAATCGCATCGATGATTTCGCCAGATCTATCCATTCTTCTGTGTGTGAGATAACTTTTTGTTTTTTCAAATGGATGGACCCTGTTCATTAGTTACTGACTTTGATCACTGGTGCTCCATTTAGTGGAACTTCAGGATGACGAATTTCAGTTCGAAATATCCTCAGAAATAAACATAGTTGTGCTTAGCACAGGAAAATGGGAATATCTGGCAGCATCGTCGATGCGATTCCTGAATTTACACATTCATGTAATCTTGGAGATTCAGAATCAAAATTTCATATTCTGGGTCTCTAATGAATGGAGCACTATCAATTGAATCTGGTTGGAATATAAAAAACAAAAAACCGAGGTTTGCAATGCACAGAAGAACGTTAGAATCTGGCAATATTGTCGAAGCAATTTTTTCAGTCGCCAGGTCGAACAACGTCTAGTTATTGGATTTGATTGGAATCACATGTGTCTCTTCAGAAACATCCAGGGGTTTCCATATTCCTTCCTGAGTCTGTATATTTGGAAATTCATGCATGATTTCCTATTCGGGAGTAATAAACCAACCATACCAATTATCTTCCAATGTAAGAATAATCATCTCCCAAAGGAAATGTATGAAAATCGATTCAAAACGTTCACAATGTAATTGCACTATCACATTTTTCTTGTTCTGGGAATCAAGGTAGAACTGATCAACAAGAGTCAATGTTGAAAAAGGTTGTGAATATATATATATCTTGTTCTTCTTAGTTTGAGTTGATAAAATATATTTCGTTCATCTGCAAGTTATGAGTGATGAAATAATATAAGTGAATCTCTAACCATACTATCGGGGAATATTTTGTTGAAATCGTGAGAACATTTTAGTGAGGCATGTTCCATACATTTGGTTATACAAGTACCCAAGCTATTCTTATCGATTGTTATCACATTCAACCAGCAGGATAATCAAATCCTCTTTTATATCATAATAATCAATAACTGACGACATTCGTGAAAAGTTGAGAACGAGTAAAAAATTAGAATATTATCATCTTTATGATGAGATAGACGAATCTGCATATATTCCCAATCCAGGCAGAAGAACATGAACAGAGTGATGTTAAATGAACCGCTTCAGCACCATGAAGAAATAATAATGATGGCTTCGAAAAAATGTCTGCAAGGATTGCACATTCTCGGATTTCTCCATGGATGGTACTGATCATAGTGAAGGAAAACTAGGAATGACCAAGCTGACTAATGTAACGTAGGTACTGATCTCTAGACGATCTTGAAAAAGTCAATTCAGGATCAAACAGCGATATCCATGTTGTGGAATCTCCATTCGATGTGTTTTCCGATACGCCGGAGTTTCAGTTGATCGAATCCTTCTCCAGAGGCTCATTCGTTCCCGTGTGATTTAACAAAAGAATACTATGGTCGGTAACTGCCCGTGAGATTGCACTGGACCCACGTAACAATCCCATATTATACTTTCGGGAATCCGTGAATGATATACAAAATAAAAAAAGCACCGACTCTCGCGTTTCGCTCGTAATCCCCGATGATTTAGTGCAGATATAATTTCACACTTCGTCGCCCCTACAAGACGTGTATAAATGTATGGAAATGTAGCGAAATCTCTGGAATATTTTTCACTTTCGAGACCCTCCTCCAGAAATATAGCCGCATACGTCCACTAGGGCATGAATTTATCGAATTCCATGTACGAGTTTTCTCTGCGCTAGGAGAAGGCTCAGAGCTCTCATTCATTTGGTGAGGAGTTTCAAAATACAACGTGATGAATAGCTATTGATACCATTCAAATTGCAACTTATATATATATATATATATATATATATATAAATGATGTCGAATTTCGTGACTGTTCGTATACAATATTCTTCGATCTTCGTGGGAAGCAGTCGTTGTGACCAATTTATTAAATTTCTTTGTTTGGTGTCGAGCTTTCGAAAATGTTTTTTCTTTGTCAAAACTAACTACAATGAGGAATATAATGAATGAATATTCACTAATGATAATTGAAAATTACTTACTAACATAAAATATTATATGAAATCAGCTACAAAAAGAAACATAGATGTAGAATGCTCAAAGATAGAATCACTTCACATAGAAGTGATTGTAGGAGATGTGTTGAATCTTATAGTCTCTCTGAACATGTTATTGATAAGAATCATAAGATGAACTATGATAATGCAGAAATTCTTGATTACGAAAAAAATCTCAATAAACGGGTTTTTCTTGAAATGGTACATATCAACAATAATGAAAAAACAATGAATAAAAGGACAGATATCAAGGACCTCAGTTCAATCTATACTTATTTATTGAAATTATATGAAGATAATAATACTTCACCTCGTCCTCCTTGAGTTCATTCATTCGAACATTTTGTATATTTTCAACATCACTCATAGCAATCATATAGTTCTGAATCAATGTCATCGATCAACCTCGACAGTTTTGTCAATGCATTTTACAGTTTTATTTATACATCTATGTTTCTTTTTGTAGCTGATTTTATATAATATTTCATGTTAGTAAGTAATTTTCAATTATCATTAGTAAATATTTATTCATTATATTCCTCATTGTAGTTAGTCTTGACAAAGAAAATAAACATTTTCGAAAGCTCGACACCAAACAAAGAAATTTAATAAATTGGTCACAACGACTGCTTCCCACGAAGATTGAAGAATATTTTATATATATATATATATATGGTCTAAAAAGAAACAAAGTTCAAGTATCAGCACATAACAATCAACATATAATGCATTAAAATTACAAATTGTTGTGACAGTGATACTCACTCATACAATGAAAGGCTTCAAGAATGAGCATTCGTTGCTATCCTGGCTTCACCAAGAGTATATCTCAGATAACTGGCAAGTATATATATCCCCAAATTATCTTTCATCAGTGGATATGTGAACTCATATTCTGGAATGGAAAGATGTATATTCGAACCTTTTTCCTTGTCATATCTGTTGGTATTCACTCTACTTTTATATTTTTTGCTCGATTTTTCGTAAGCCAATCGAATCAAACACACAGTCTTCAGAATGAAAAGACTGTCATTGTTGATACTCAATCATTAACAAATGACCTGCAGTAATTTTTAGTCTTCATGCCGCACATAAACCCCAGAATGCGATTGCATGCCTTATATCGGATTACCTACACGAGTGCGAAGTATGTAATTTTCGCCAAATCCAAACCTAGTTTTCCTAATTCTACTCGACCCATGATGCCACACAGTAGGAAATTCCAAGATCAAATCAGCACCATGCGGTGTCTCTAGCGATATACACCATTTTGGTGTGATATCAACATCGCAAAAGTATTGTGGAACTTCATTAGTATTGGGAAATTTATTGCTATTGAATTTATTATGGATTACTCCATTATGATAATCGAAATTCTCATCATGAGAGAGCAGAATGATAGAACATAAAATAGTAGAAGTTATTATGATTATTTCAATTCATTTGTAGTAGAGACAGATTTGTGATCTGTCCCAGAATGTCACTGCGCTTGAAATCAAACCTTTAGATACCTGAAAGAGCAATTTTCTATTCATCAGTGACAACTTGTTCCTCTTAGATGAGTAGAAGTATTGTTTTTATTGAGAATGTATTTGTATTTCCAAATTTTTTCAAGGAACATGGTGTCACTGACAAATAGAGAATTTCTCTTCAAGGTATCTACAGGTTTAATTTCAAGAGCAGTGACATTTTGGGGCAGATCACAAATCTGTCCTCACTATAGATATATTGAAATGATTATTCGAAGATTGCCATATTCTATTTTGATGCATAGTGATATTTTGCTGGGAATTTTCACTTCACTGTTACCATCATACCGACGTGTACACCTACGCTTGAAAATGGCGCTAAATGGATTTGCTCACCAGCGTTAGTATTGAAATTAAGAGTTTTTCTGATTCATAATGCATGTGCAAACACCACCTTTCAGTGAGAATAATTTACGCTACAATGTGGTATGAAAGTTCACTGAAGTTCACTCTGAGCAAATTTGATGTTGTGCATGGAGTCATGAATTTGGAATTGATAAAGTCAAACAAATGGATGAATTCTTCCAATGAGACATTCGGCGGACAAAAGTCATTCCAAGAGGAACGAACTCCGCTGATTCGAAAGATTCAGTAGGCAAAAGCGATGAAGAATAGAGTCCTGTCGTCCTCTTCTTGGATATAACCCAAACTGAAGGAATTTAACCATCTTCACTCATATTTCGTGTTCGTCTCCGGAACATCTTCTGAATTTGCTGGAGTCAATTTGAGAAAAGCCTTAGGATAATCGATATCTTGATACTGACAAGGTCACTACGAACCTCACAAAATATAAGGAATATCGAACCTCTAACACTCTTTTATATATTCTATCATGGTACCTGATCCGATAAATCACCTGATGCGATGGTCCTTCCTGAAAAGACCTTCGTTATCAAAACTCGACAAGATCAAGTATCAGTTCAAATATCACACCTTATAAGTTCATATACTTAGACCATCGTCAGTGCCTGAACGAGGTAAGTTTTGATATAACGGGATCCATTGCGCTCTCCTTTTTCAGCCAAAATAATGTGAACCAGCTATACTTACAGGTAAATGACTTGTAAGATCTCGGCAACTTCTGAATCTTTGTCCAATATGTCGATTTCAAGACTAGATCCGAAAGCTCGTCTTCTGAAATAGTCCACCTAAGATAATTGTTCCAATTACATCGGGCTTGCTGAAACTCCGTTCACCTTCTGTTACCTTTATTCTTCATCATTGCTGAAGCGCCCCAAGGAATTGGCGTCTGGAGCAGCCGCTCCGTTCGCCTCATGCTAGGGCCGGCCCTGATCATCGTGTCAGCATGATTTCTTCTATTTGGAATTGATCAACTGTGTCTCCCCAGATCATCCATTACAGTTTGACGTCCTTGCAGCATGCTCGCCGTGCCTTTCTGCCATAATAAGTCTGTTTTCCAGTGAGATGTTCACCGTAAAAAAGCATTCCTGAAAGACCCCTCAGGTTGACCGATAGATAGTGACTGCAGGCTAACTAACGACATAAGATGCATAGTCCTGGTAGTTCTAACAGAAAAAGGATGAGATAGAAACACATCCTAATGATGTGGCAACAGTGGCAACACACACTGTTCAGTTCGGAAGTTTCTGCCAGTTTGGAGGCATAGGTTTGAAAAACTTGAAAAAGAAGCGAGGGCAGAAAACTTGAAGCATCAATTCTGAATTAATGTGTCCACTCTTCTACTCATTTCCACTTGGGATATTTGACATGAAGACGTTGAGGAAGGTAGATCAAGATGATGAAACAACATTGAGTTCGAAATTTAAAAATCTAAATACATGAATTACATTCCTCCATAAATTCCTTCTTCTGGTTTAATTGATCGTTGAGGCGGCTTGTTATGTTTCGCAAACCGTTCTCAGAACACCCTGTTATTCAATAGTGATTCAGTTATCCATGGCTGAAGTTTCCATCCTTTGTTGGAACATTATGAAACTTGAGCTGAGAAGATTTCCGTTCACCGAGTTATCCCAACAATTTCATTCGAGATTTCCCAATATCAGAATTTCCATGATATTGTCCGGAAATACCAATTTTTCAGATCCACAGTTCACAGTTCATTAGCGAACTTGCTGAGGAAAATTCGCTGGCGAAGAAATAAGGAGAAGTTATCCGGTATTCTCGGTGTATCAGAACCGCCAGAGAGATCCGCGAGAAAATTTGGTACTCAAACTATATTCCTGTCACTAGAACTCACAAATGGTGACTGTCTCTGGGATGAATGAGAAGAAATGAGTCCCCAATCACACTCGAGTACATAAAACGAACCAGATTTCATCGTCTGAAGATATACAGGGTGGCCCATCGAAAACGTACTGCAAGGCATAACAGGCTGGGAAAGAACTTTTCGATAAAATCCGAAAACATGTCAAGTTTGTTTGTCAGGGGGACACATTTTGACGAAATAATCAACTCCCTAAATAGGGGTGTCAACCAAACCTTTTTCTCAAATGGGAAGGGGATCAAGCGATACCTCTTCGGAAGGGGCTGGTCATTCCCTACACATTGCTGCTAACATTTCCAAAATGGATCCACTCGTTCAGAAAATATGGAGCGTTGAAACTCCAACGAGAATGTGTGACGAAAAATGCAAAAACTGATCCAATTGTACTTCAGAACTCATTAATTAGTCAAGTAAATGTTCGAATTGCTGTCCGTCAACCTGCATACAGTGGTATGAGTTATTTCCAAACCGTTGTCGTACATTCTGGAGCATCTGGGGTGTCACTCCGCGACATACGTTGATGATTCTTCGTTGCAACTATTCAAATGTGTCTGGTGGTGTTTTGTAAACAACGCTTTTGATGTGTCCTCACAAAAATCTGAAGGACTTGAGTTGGGTGACCGAGGTGGCCAATCTATTGGGCCCCGTCGTCTTATCCATCGTACTGGAAATGTGTCATGTGAATAATTGCGCACATTGTGGGAACAATGAGGAGGAGCTCCGTCTTGTTGGTGAATCAGTTCCTGTTCATCGTATGCGGGATCGTTCTTGATGATATTTGTTAGAGCTGGGTCGATGACATTTTGTAGTGAATCCAAGTACATATCGCCTGTTGAATTTCCAGGAACGAAAAAAGGTCCTACAATGGCATCTCCAAAGATACCAGCCAACACATTCAACTTCTGGGGGTGTTGCGTGTGTGTCTTGTGGAAAATCTTCGGATTGGTGTCAGCTCAGTACCGGCAATTGTGGCGATTCACTAAACCATTGAGGAAGAAGGAAAATTCATCCGAAAAGCACACATTGATTAGAAATTCACCATCGTGTAACGCTCGCTCACTCATAATTTCGCGAAATTTCAAGCGACGATCGAAGTCGTCTTCATTCAGTTCATGCACTGAGCGTATCTTGTAAGGATTGAATTTGTATTTTTCCGATATCCGTTGGACACTGGTACGAGACACACCCGTCGCAATGGCCAATTGTCTTGTACTTAGCGTACAATCAACTGCAACTTGCCTCAATACTGCTATCTCCGTAGGTTCATTCAGTACTGGATTTTCAAGCTCTCCCTTTTTGTTATGAACTGAACCTGTTCCGCGAAATTCGTTCACCAATTCGAGAACAATTTTCCCAGAGGCATGTTCGATTTCCACATTCATCGTTTCTGGAAAAAAGGTCAATGATTTTCACTGCAATTTAATAAACCATGATAATTAATTTTGAAGTCAGCAATTCGTGAACACTTCAACCACGAGATGAATCTAGCAACTACTTCAAACGTGAAGAAATGAATCCTATTCATTTTTTACTCTCTAATATGAGCCTAAAAAAATCTGTGCATTGGCAAAAACAGCGACTTGGCAAAAATAGCGAATTCATTTGAAGGAACTTATTGGCGATGAATATGATGGTTGGAGTTTCAACGGTCCATATTTTCTTGAAAGGTAGATCGATTCGGAAAATCTAAGCAGCACTGTATAGGGAATGACAAGCCCCTTCTAAAGAGGTATCGCTTGACCCCCCTTCCCGTTTGAGAAAAATGTTGGGGTGACACCCCTACTTAGGAGGTTGAAGGTTTTACTATGCTTGTTACGTCAAAATGTGTCTCCCTGACGAACAAACTCAACCTGTTCTCGGATTTTATCGAAAAGTTCTTTCCCAGCCTGTGATGCCTTGCGGTACGTTTGCGATGGGCCACCCTGTGTATGTCGAGTAAATATATAGGGGCTCTAGAGGAAAAGGCGGAATGAAGTGTACTATCATACGCAAAGCTATGAACTGGGCTGGAGGTCACATTCAACGCATCATTGATGTGGAGCAAGACCAAAGTTGGTACCAAGACAGAGCCTTGAGGGACACCAGCATTGATCTTCATTGCATCAGACGAGACCCCGTCTAAAGAGGTATCGCTTGACCCCCCTTCCCGTTTGAGAAAAATGTTGGGGTGACACCCCTACTTAGGAGGTTGAAGGTTTTACTATGCTTGTTACGTCAAAATGTGTCTCCCTGACGAACAAACTCAACCTGTTCTCGGATTTTATCGAAAAGTTCTTTCCCAGCCTGTGATGCCTTGCGGTACGTTTGCGATGGGCCACCCTGTGTATGTCGAGTAAATTATTTTCGAAGATAAGAGATCAAGTAAAGGAAATCTTTATCAAACTGAACATTGGGGTATCCAATTCTTGTTCATTTTGTATTATTTTGTTAGGAATAAAAGATATCATTGAGTGTAGTTGTGAATTTCAACAGTTGCAATGTTGTACTATCAATTGAATCACCGGATATTTCTCATCATCCTTATTATTTCATTTTCTGTATAGTCGTGAATTTTGATATCTGACTTTCGAGATGCGATAATATGAAATAATGTCATGGTTGGGAAAAATAACAATTCTTGTGTCAAATTGTGATCCATCATCGGTATGAACAAAATTCATGGAACCCTTCTTGGTTAGGAACCCATCCTTTCATCACGAATATCTGACTTAATGTTATTGATTTTCACCAATCTAAAATTTTTCACAGTAATCACACTGAGAATTAAATTGAGATCTATGTTGATTTTTTCAGAGATTTTCGAATTTCTCTCTACTATTCCATTCTATTTGGGCAAACATAGGTTACCAAAGAATCGATGTGCTGAGGTGAGAGCACTCAAAAGGAAACACTACAGGTGACCACTGGCATCAAACAAAACCCAACACAATTTCACCTAGCTGCTATATATTATTTGAGAGCAATTGGATTCCGAGAAAAAGAAAAGGGAACAATTCAACTCAGGAACATTGTTCATAATGTCTTGCGAAGAAAAACGGTTATTAAAAATTGGCCAAGTTTATATCACATTAATTGCCATAACGCATTATTACAGGAGATATTATATCAAAATGTGACGGTTTTTATATATTTTCCTTTATAACCCGTCATTAATCATAGTTATAGGTGTAGCCGAGAGGGAGAGAGCTATGGAACTTTGGAATACGCTGTTTTTACAGT
This sequence comes from Gastrophysa polygoni, assembly GCA_963576655.1. Classification (NCBI taxonomy): domain Eukaryota; kingdom Metazoa; phylum Arthropoda; class Insecta; order Coleoptera; family Chrysomelidae; genus Gastrophysa; species Gastrophysa polygoni. The sequence goes on from OY755082.1 coordinate 34,193,990, forward strand.
TCAACACTATATTAGAGGAGTATTTGATATCAGTCGCTCTAGAAAAGAAGGATGATCTATATGGAACAGAATGAATTCAATTGAATTCGCCGAAACTTATCATATTCTTCATTTTCTGTCTGGATTTCAGTCAGGGAAATCCAATCTGAAACAATGAGTCTGCTTGGTGAACATACAAGCTTGAGTTCCAGTTGCATTGAACTGTAGTAGATTTTCAGATTCCCATTTCAGAATTCTTGTCAGATCCTCATTTGAGGCATCGACCTGTCTTCGTCTTCCACCTCTGGCCTCGTTGGATGATATAGGGGCTCTAGAGGAAAAGGCGGAATGAAGTGTACTATCATACGCAAAGCTATGAACTGGGCTGGAGGTCACATTCAACGCATCATTGATGTGGAGCAAGACCAAAGTTGGTACCAAGACAGAGCCTTGAGGGACACCAGCATTGATCTTCATTGCATCAGACGAGACCCCGTCTACCACCACGTAGGGTGATCTATCTGCAAGAAAACTCGACAGTAAAAGACACAGTTGGGGCTGCAAACCACATGACGGAAGTTTCGCTAGGTGAAATGCTTTGGAGATATCCAAGGCTACAGACAGAGACTCCCAATGTTTCTCGATAAACACCTGCCAATTATGTGTCGCATAGGCGAGCAGGTCTCCTGTTGACCTCTGGTGACGAAAACCATATTGCCGGTCGTTCATGATTCTTGAGCCCTCTAGATTTCGGGTGAGCTCGATGTTGATTGCTTTTTCCATTACTTCAGAGATCACATATAGTAGTGCAGTCGGTCTATAGTTGTTAGGGAGGGTTTTCTTGCCCTTCTTTAGAATCGGTTGGACCCTAGCTTTCTCCTAGTCAGAAGGAAATACTCCGAGTTTGTACGAGCGGGTGAACAACCTGCAAAGAACTGGTGTTAGTTCTGGGACACAATAGGCGGTATTCCGTCAGGCCCCATAGCCTTCTTGACGTTGAATGTGTCTGATTGTGCGTTGCCGGAAGACAATTTCTGGCATACGGTTATCGATGGTGTATGATTTTGGAAAGTTCCTGGCCTTGTGGATCCAAGGTAGAATTGTCTGCAAACATTTTGGCGGAGGTGTTGGCTTTTTCATGGGGTGTTATATAGCCAATGTATTATCATCCTTTGTTAAGGGAGGAAATGAGCTAGAAGTGAAATTTTTCCCAATTGCTTTGGCAGAGGTCCAAATCGAACGGGAACCATTTGGACACTCTATGGGCTTCGATCTTATCTTCAGACTAATCTATCGTTCGATTGCATGTATTCCTAGCTTCAACATATCCAGCTCTAGTTTGTGGGCATACGTTTCTGCGCCAACGACGGTATGCTGCTTGCTCCAGAGCGACCACCCTAGAACAGGTTCTATTGAACCATGGTTCACCAGTGGTTGATGATTTTATGCTATGTGATATGTGAGTTTCCATTCCCAGCATGATGATTTCCGAAATCTCTACAGCACATTGCGTATGATCTCCCGATTCAAAACACATTCTCCTCCAAGGAAACTCAGAAAAAAACATGCGAATGCCATCTTAGTCGGCTGAATTTCAATGCGAAAGAGTGCGTGGGGGTGTTGGACTGGTTCGCGGAGTGATGTGAGGACAAATCGTGGAGATGAGTGTGTGGTCTGAGTTTCCTAGTGGTGCACGGACTTCATACGGTTCCGGATCGTTAGTGAGGAACAGGTCGAGCGTATTGGCATAATGATTGCTGATATCAGGGGTCCGAGTGGGTTCATTTATCAGTTGCTCAACACCATAGGTGATAGGGAAATTCTCAGCCAGACGTCCTGCGTCATCTCTTTTGTTTGAGAATTTCAGCCCGGTGGAGTTGTGGACATTCGAATCCACCATGATGATTTCAGCTGCTAGGTGATTTTGTTGGATGGAGTCGAGTTTCAGAGAAAGGAATTCGAAGAGGTCACCAGGAGTTTGTTCGTTCGGCGATAGATAAAGGCAGCAGATGAACTTTGTCTCTTTGTGGTTATCGATCTGGAGCCACATCACATCGAATCCTTATGGTTCAAGTTCCTCCTCACAATGGCATGAGAGATCATTTCTGGAGAAGAGGCATATGCCTCCTCCGAATCTGGAATGGGTATGGAGCTCATATCCAGGGCAGAGCATATAGGTCTTGTCAGTTGATGAGTTGACCTGTGTCTCAGTTAAAGCCAGTATATCTCTTCCTGTAAATGGTAATGAACATCGTTTATGTCGCCTCTCACGACAGGCAACTATCTCGATTTGTGGTTTTTCCTAGATGGAATACCTATGGATCGAGTTCGGGTGATTTCTAGTCGTTGCTATCATATGGTCTTGATTGAATCAGGATCTCTTGGATTCATTAGGAAACTCTCTCAGACCTCAAGTTTTTTTATATCTATGGACAACCCGAATGGGAAACCTAAAATGTTCGAGGAACATCGTATCAGCCAGCGGTGGAATTTTGGGAGGGGAGGAAGGTGTTGGAATTTTTCTTGAAAGTTTGGAGGTTGTGAGCATCAGGAGAGACTTCACTAGGCGAAGGATTGCACAACTTTGCCGTTGGTGAATGATGCTTGGTATAGCGAAGTTCGACAGGCCTCGAGCCTGACAGTGTAGAGGTGACCAGCCTGAGCTCGTCTGATTCGAATACTAGGAATCGCACGTGGTGGCATGATATATGATATTTCCGTTGAGCACCAACCGTGAAAGTATCTATAAAAGGCAGAGATCGCCGATCTTTCTACGATGATCTAGAGAGGTCAATGATTTGGTGACTATTGTATTATCGACTATGCGAATAGCTCTCTTCTGAATTGAATCAAAGAGCTCCAGCGTATGTTTGGGGGCTGAGCTCCAAACATGTAAACAGTACTCCAGGACTCGAATTTGTGCCTTGAAGATCATGAGCAGCTGCTGGGATGTGAAGTATCTCTTCGCACGGAATAGAAAACCAATTTTTTGTGGAGCAGTTTTCGCAATGCTGTCTTACCTTCACTGCCTGTGTTATTGACAGTCACGTCAATTGTCCTCAAGTCAATGTATATTGTGATTTCCTCAACGCCTTCATGACTCTTTTTCAATGAACTCATGGACTGGAATATAATTGTTTCTCTGTGATTGAAGAATACACTATCATGAAGAATACACCTCCAAGAGCAGAGCGTTTTTCAACGTTTTATTCACCTAAATCTCGTCATATCGTTTCAGTCGTACCATGCAGAAATTCATTCCTGATACAGCGTTTATGACAGACTGTCGATTTTGCGAGCATAGAGAGCTTATGAAGTGAATATCTTTTTCTCCAGGTTCTTCTTCGCTAGGGAATATGGTTAAATCGCCAGAAGATATCAGTGGGGAATCTCCCATTGAACCGTTGCATCAAGTCGCTGAGAGAATCGATGAAGATTTCGACTTTCGAATTTCGACTATCCGACCTTCTGTCAGATAAGCCAATGTAAATGATTCCACGGAAACAGAAGATCTCCCTAGATATGGAACGGAAAGTCCATGTAGAAGGAGATCAGGTGTCATGTTCACACCACTACGAGATATATACAAGTTGTGAGATGAACTTCAAGACGAAGATATGGAAATCTAGAATTCGAAAAGAGAACACATCTAGACCCCAATAATATTCCCATCTTCCAAAGCAGCAACCCACTTCCTAAGACCCAAACATGAACATACGATTAGTGTGGCAACACCCAAACCATCTCCAGCCAGGAAAAAAGTCACAGGATAGAGTCTCTTCTATTGTTCTACGCGATGAAACAAAGTGGTTTCAACTTTCTGGAGATATGTCCATTCAGAAGATCAATTCCAGCAGAGTTTCATGTCATCGACCGTATTAAAATTTATCGTGCCAATTCTGATAATTTCATAAATCGTGGAGAGTTGTCTTCCAAAACATATCAGAGCATATTGATATTGCAGATATGACTGACAGGTGTTTTCAGGTGAATCCTGTCCATCGAATGGAGATTGATAGCTCACCAATGTCAATGGTACTTATTCTGCTTCCTGAGGTTGAGCGTAATCGATGAATTTACGGAATATCAAGAATAGTCGAGCTCCCAATCATTGTGCATAAGCCGACATAGGCTGATGTAATCACTGTCAGCCATTTGGTTAAGCTCAGACTAGATGTTCAGCGGACCAGAAATGTGTCAAATGCGATGGGAATCACATCACATCCCAATGTTTCAAAGATAGAAATATCGAAACCAAATGCGGTAATTGTGGAGGGGGAGGGGGCGTACCTTCCTAGATACCGAGGATGTGAGGCGGTTCCCATCAAAAGAAGCAAATTCCATGCACCTGCCGGGAATCAAATGAATTAAAACCCACAACTAGCGGTCACAGTTATGCAATCATTACCAAAACCGTCAGCCATCTAGGAGATACAGGAGATATACGCGAGTCCCACGTCAAAAAATGATCTGAATAGGTAGTGACCAGAAGCCTTGCAGATCGTTTCCCGAAATGCTAATGGTTCATTGAATGAAAAAAATGGAATAGAAAATATGCTGATTCGTGAAAATATCGATGAATCACTGGGTGAAAAAACTCATCTGAAGAGCAAAACTCTAAACATGCGAGGTTGTAGTTACATACGGAGAGACATGGTAGGTGGACCAAAAGGCGGTGATGCGATCTATGTCAAAAAGAATTGATTGAAATACACTGAACCAACATTTATTCAATTGATCCCTCGAAGGCCGTCGTTTTAGAGTTACGAACTGCGTAACGTACTGCACAAAATTTGACTACCAGAAACCTCGATATTTTGATTTCTGATTATGGAGATATGCTGATATGCTGAATTCTAGTCGAAGTGACTAGAGTCGTATCACTAATACAAGCGGTAGGCTCCTAAAGTGACATTGAGAAAGAGTCATTAGAAGTACTAGATGTTATTGTCCTGATGAAAAATTTAATTCGGTAGTACGATATGAAAAAATTCCTGAGCATTCAGATCATAAGCCAGTTTATCTGTTTCTGGGGAGTCACGCTCCCTTCGATGATATTTTTCAGAGCAATAAAACGTTCTGGAATTGACAAAAAAATACAACTCCTTGAGAGCTTGATACTCCTCAAAATATCAGATTCAGATTTCGAATGACCTCAATAACCACACACAAACAAACAAAAATTCTAGCATTCAGGCGAACGTATTACCTAACTATTTGAAATAAGTTGATAGGAACAACGTTAGGATTGAAATTTGAAATTTTCGTAATCTCAAATGACAAAATTCACTCGAAAACATCGGAGAGAAATCAGCAACCCTTTGAATGATCGTTGAGATTTAATGAACACTATTATACTGAATACAGAATGAATAGATGCCCAAGAAACACAATGATATTTAGAAAAATCTGGAAACTCATTTCGGCAACTGAGCTGCCATCTCCAGTAGACCTGAGGAGTAAATGATCAGCGACTCCTTAGTATCTCTCATAATATTCAATTCGGGTTCAATTTCCTGCAATACCGTTCTTCATTTTCTGACGTCCATGAAGGATATCTCATAGACGTCCAATTCGGTGGTCTAAGGACATATAATGGACTTCCGATGGATATCCAAAATATCCTGAAGGGATATCCAATGGATATCTATGAATTCTATGAGTTATTGTACATGTCTCTGTTAGGAATTCTGGAAAATATCGTTCAGTTACTGTGCTTATTTCTGAAGCAAGGAACTCCTCATGTTAAACTCGATGGTGTTCTTTTCAACATTCGGAATTTGGAGGCTGGAGTGCTTCTAGGAGCAGTATGCCCCTGATTCTGTACAGCCTATTTACTAGCAATTTATCCAAACCACTCATGATGAAAATGTCACTGATAACATATTCCATCAGCTATGATGCAATCAATCTCCAGATTGAGCTTGATTACCTGAAAGATTTTTTCGTGGACATGAAAATGAAAATGAACCCAGACAAGAGAACGCCGTTCCTCCAGAACTATAATAAATATAGGTGCAGTTCTGAACTAGTCAAACACATAGTGAAATATTTGGGTGTCGTTATAGAAGTACAACTGGCCCGAACATATAGATGCGCAAGTTTCAAAAACGAAACAAGGGATCGCAATTCCATATCCATCCATGAACAGGAAGAGTGAGCTCAACCTACAGCTCAGAGATAAAATGAATCATGCTGTACGCCTCTGCCATTCGATTCCACTCAGCTAAACTCCATATCACCCGACTTCAAACTATACAAAATGAGATTGCGAAAATGGTGAACCGACTTCCCATAGTATGTTCGGAAAAACCAGATCGCCATCGATTTGAAGTTCCACTCAATCAAAACAGTTAACAGAGAGCGCAACATTGAAACATTTGAGGAAGTAACAATACAATCCAATCAGCTATAACGAGATGTAGTTGACTATATTCCTCTGAATCTTACGAGATTCGGACGCTCAAGACTTCTGATAGGTACTTCAAAATGGAATGTCGATTTCGAAAGTTTCCGATGATTCTCAGTATTTTGTACACAAAACCTGAAACAGGATATCTGTTCGCATCATTTCTCAAATCAGCTCTGGAATCACTCAGTTTTGGAATGAGAGGGTTCCCAGCCTAGTTCCTTGAGAATACAATTTTCGTTCTTGACCTTGAGTATTACATTTATTCCTAAGTAACTCTTTGACGAATGACTTCTCAAGCCGCAGGGAGGATACCAATGTTATTTCCTTTAAAATTATCCTATTTTCCTTCAATAGCTCTTCATACCGTAGACATCTAGTGCTTGATGCATGTCTGTCAACTCTCGCAATACGTGTGGAATGTGAGGAATAGATGTCGTTTCCAAATAGTGATCGCATTTGGATCGGATCTGCATTATCCTGAATGGAAGAATCATCTGAATGTCCTATACAGGAGAATGGACCACAACAGGAGGAAGATTTCCAACATCAGAGATCAAGTGCGATGTGAGTACATCATAGTAAAACGAGCAATGGTTCAAGGAATCCTTGATGGAATTAATTCATGAGTTTTATCAATTTTGGTAGAGCTTTGTGAATCTCCCGAACAACTCACTCAGTTCACCTATAGGACATGGAAGTACCTTTGAGAGTGCCCAAATATGTTCATCAGGATTCATTTAAGAATCAGTATACATAAAACTTCCCTTTGTAATGACTGCTAGTGCTGCCAATGTGGCAGAAGTAATTTATAGTCGTGACGGAAGACCTGTAGACAGAATATCGCCTTTTATTCTCGAGAAATGTGCCCTAGAACTGACACCAGTTCTTTGTTGGTTGTTCACCCTCTTATACAAAATTGGTGTATTTCCCTCTGACTGGAATATAGCTAGAGTCCAACTGAGTCCAAAGGAGAACAAGAAATCCCTCCATAACCACTATAGACCGATTGCACTACCATCTGTGATCTATGAAGTAATGGAAAGAGCAATGCGAATCGAACTAATCCGATACCTAGAGAGCTGGAGGATCATGAATGACTGGCAATATAGCTCTCGACACCAGAGATCAACATTATACCTTCTTGCCTGCGTGACATATAAGTTGCAGGTCTCAATCAAAAACATAGAGAGTCTCTGACTGTAGCATTGGATTTCCCCATGGAAAATCTTGTCTGTCGTAATAGGCGAGTGGAAGGATAGCGATAGGTGAGAGGTGATGTTTCCATCATCGCATGGTGCGACACCACCACATCGGCAGAGGTGTTGTGACATGGATAACTCCCATGTTTCAGTACTCGGTCGTGTATCCGGTCATAGCCCTATACCCAGTTTCTTCCCTCCCAACTCATACCACTCTTCTCAGTCTCAGAAAAAATCTAGATGATCAATCCTCCTAGAGTAGAAAACAATAGAAGTGAAATACGTAAGAGTGCTCGAAGAGGTTCTCCATCGGAAAATAAGAATTCAGAAATACCTCTGCACCTCTCTATTATTCGACGTCTGGACAAAAATATAAGAAACGAGATATACTGGCGTTAACTGAGACGCAGGTCAACTCAACAACTTCACGACCCATATGCTCTGCCCTGTCTACAACCTCTATACCCGTTTCAGATTCAGAGGAGGTGTATGTCTTTCCCCCAGAAATGATCTGCCATAGAGAGTAGGAATCGAAACCAAAGGAATTCGATGTTGTGTGCTTCAAGATCGAAAACTATGGGAAGACAAAATTCCTCTATTGCCTTCATACATTATCAATCGAAGCGACTCCTAGTGACCTCTTCGAAATCCTTTCGATGGAACTCGACTTCATCCAACTGGACCACCCTCAATCTAAATCATCATCATGATGGATTTTAATGTCCACAACTTCACCAGACTCAATTCTCGGACAAAATTAGAAGTGAAGGTCCGTGCACTTCTAGGAATCTCAGACCACACACTTACGATTAGTCCCTATTCAATTCCGCAAACCATTCACAAATACGCGAACACCCCCACGCACTGTTTGGCATTAGAATGCAGCCTACTGGGATGGAATTTTCATGTTTCTTTCTCAGCTTCCTTGGAGAAGGATGTGTTCTGAATCAGAAGACCCTACGGAATGTGCTGAATGGATTTCGGAGATTATCATACTGGCAAAGGAAACTTACACACCCCATACCGCCGACTCGATAATTGGTGAACCATGGATCCATAAAACCTGTTACCATACCATATATCAAGCATCATACCGTCTTTGGCGCAAGTATATATTCAAGCTAGAAATACATGCAATCAAACGATATATGGGTCTGAAGAGGCATGCAACGAGTGCCCAAATGGTTCCTGTTCGTTTTGGACCTTTGTCAAGGCAATCAGAATAAATTTTATTCACAGCTCATATCCTTCCCTCACAAAGCATAATAATAAATTAGAGTGGGGATTCTTGCTGTTCGATATAATCGAAGGAAGAAATTTTGTATTTCATGAACGAAAGACATCTGAAATTCAGACGAACATTATAAATGTTTAGGTGACAAACATATTGGAATATTTCAGTACATGAAAACCTGCCTAGTCTAGGATTATGATGGATTACATTATGAGTTTTCAGAATTCCAGGATTTCAGTGAATCATTCTGTGACTCATGTGATTTCCAAAGTAATGGAAAAAGCAATCAACTCAAGAATCGTGAACGACCGCCAATATGGCTTTCGTCACCAAAGATCAACCTACGTGCCACATAGAGTTTATATCTATCAGTTCACGTGAGTTTTTGACTGGTCAATTTCAGAAGGATATATAGAAATGATGGATAAAAAGAATGAATATAAGTATAAATTGAAAGAATAAATAGAAAATACAAAGATACAGAGATACAGACACTGATGAAAGAATCGAGAGTGCTGAAACTCGTTGAGATATTGGAAGTGCTTTTCACTTATGTATTGAGACTGATGGAAGTTATTGTATATCGATGAATATAATTGTTGTTGATGCAAAGGAGCAAGTAGAAGAACGCCGTTCATTCCAGCTCCAGGTTGAAGTCTACATTATTCGAATATTTCAATTCATTGTAGAAGCAGTGTTGTATGCAGTAGTTTTTCAGAACCCTTTCGAATCCATCTCCTTTCAGTCGCTCAAAGTTTTCAGGTAGGTGGTTGTATAGTTTAACGTAAAAATAATTTTTCTCAGCTACAGCATATTTGAACCTGTCTGGTCTGTAAGAATACAGCACCTTGTGTTATGATTATGAAAGTGTGAGTTGAATTTGGATTGTTCCTTGTTTCTAAGCAACGTCTCGAAGATATAACGTGGTGGTAATGCCATGATTTTTGATTTCATGGAAAGTGGCTCACAGTATTCCGTGAAGCTCTAGCACCCACTAGTATGAATATTCTGTTTGCACTGTATGAGTTATCCCAAAGAGTTATTCCATAACTTATGTGGCCATGGAATAGTGCATGGTAGCATGTTTTTGAAGTTTCAGTTGATAATAGCATTTCCAGATTACGTATGACAAATATGGTGATGGAGAGTTTTTTACAGGTAGAGTCAATGTTCCTATCGGGAGTCGATTTCCATGTTCGTGGTCTTCATCTGTTGTTTCGGAAGTTTCAACCACCAGTGTATAAGAACACATACAAAACTATATCACAAGTTACTCGCGTTAGTGCAGAGACAAACCAATATACCATAATAAGAGAGGAAATTATTTTATATGTATTGTATGTATAGTATTGTATGTCATATGGCAATTTTGCTCGAAACCCACGTGGTGGAACCTATTACCATGTGACAAATGGAACCTATCAACAATCAACTGATATAGGCCGTACCTCATATAACAACATTCACACAGCCCAAGCCACCACCCAAGTAAACCATTCGGGAAACGACCCGGGCCGACTCTTCATATGCCGAGGAAGAATAAGAGAGTTCGACATGGATTGATTTATTAATAATATTAATAATAATGAATGCTTTTATTACAGGTACAGCAGTTAGCTTATATCCTAACAAAAGGCAGGATTCAATGCCTGCACAAGATTACTCATGGCAGGAATTGCTTTTCCATCCAACCAGTGGAGTTACTCATCATAATAAATTCATTATCAATAATATTATAAGATAGGTACAATAGAATATAGTAAACTATTCAACTGCCCAATGAAAAATCAAAGTCTAACCATGGAAATTTAACAAAAGAAAATACTATTAAAAAAAAAAAGAAGAAATATATCAAAATACAGTGACCAGTACATATAACCGGAGAAAAAGTGATGTGCCGATTCAAATTTGCCATTTTAATTATTATATTATGCCAATAAATTCGGGAAATTTTTATCAAACAAATATTGCTTCATATTTTTTTCAAAATTTTCCATATGTAATGATTTGAAATCAGAGGGTAACCGGTGGTAAAGGCGAGCGATCTGAAATGAGAATGAGCCACGAAAAAAGGAGGTTTTGTGTTCAGGCGCAGCCAAATTATTCCGAAATATCAAGTTGAGATTATGAATGTCAGTTCTGAAAGTCAGTTTCTTAAATAGATAAAGGGGCTTTCCAGTTGTTATTATTTTATGAAAAATCGTACTGGAGTGAAGTGTACGCCTAGCCTCCATGTTCAGCCAACCAAGAAACCTTGAATGTTGCGTAACATGTTCCTGCTTTCTTATGCCTGTACTAAGTCTCACACATGAATTCTGCAATTTTTGAAGTCTCATTTTGTCAGATTTCATCAGCCCTGGTCCATAAACCACGTCTGCATAGTCAGCATGTGATAACACTAATGCATCACAGAGTATCATTTTAATTTCTTTATTCAAAATATTTCTGTTTGAATAGATCGTTCTCAGATTCATATAACCCTGTTTTAAAATATGAGATACATGTGTAGTGAAGCGTAATGCATTATCAAGGTGCAATCCCAATTTTTTTGTTGTATCTACGATGGGTAGGGGGACGTTGTCAACACGTATATTCAATGAATTCTTGCAACGATTTCTTGCTGCTGTCCTTCCGAATAGCATTACGTATGATCTAGATTTATTCACAGTGAGGCAGTATTCATTTGATACGCTTATGAGAGTATTCAAATCATGATTCATTTGGTCGAGTGCCAAGTTGTAGGAGTTTCCTTCGAAATTTAAATACATCTGCGTGTCATCAGTATAACAGTGCATTGAAACGTATCGTAAGGACTTCGAGAATTGTGAAGTGTAGAGAACAGAAAGGAGAGGGCCCAAAATTGATCATTCTTCATTAGTAGAGATTTAGATTCTTCATTATTTATGATAACGCTTTGAGATCTGTTTGAAAGGTAATCTTTGAGTAGAGATATTGCATTCATAGTGGACCCCAGATAACTCAGAATTGATGAAAGAAGTTGGTGATTGATTCGATCAAAAGCCTTAGAATAGTCGAGCAATACTAGTAGACGCAATTCATTGTTATCAATTGAGATGTGAATATTATCTATCACTTTCAGAAGAGCCGTGGTACAACTGTGGTCAGATCTAAAGCCTGATTGGCAGGAAGGTAATATGTCAAATTCATGTATATCAAGTATATACGCATCTGAGCATTCGATATATTTTCGAAAGCTTTCGAGATTGCACACAAAATGCTTATTGGGCGAAGGTCACCCATATTTTCTGCATTGGAAACTTTCGCAAGTGGAAGAATATGCGAAGGTTTCCAACTTACTGGATAAACATTTCTCTGTATGCAGTAATTGAATAGATGGAATATATGAGGCAATATCAGGGGACAGCAATGTAGTAACATTTGAATACATACCTTGTCATGTCCAACAACGTTTGATTTTATACTTAGTATAGTCTTATATACTTCATGATCATTAGTTTCGTGAAAAGAGAAATTATTATGATTATTTACCGTATTACCAGAAAAGAAACGTTCCACCATCAGGTACAGAGTCATCATTTGATACACTCCCGAAGAAATTGTTAATTTCCTCAGGTAATTCAATCAGGTGCTCTGGGATGGAATTTCGTGATTATTTGTTATGAACGTTCATATCAGCCAGTTCTCTCCACAATTGCCTGCTTCTTTTCGAACGATATTCTAGGTACGCCCTTTTTTCGAGATTCACGGTTCGGTTTGTAAGATTTCTTATGTCTTTTATAATAATTCCAATGATGTGGAGCCTTTGTTCTTTTAAATCTCGTGAGAGCTTTGTTTCTGAGTTTGAACATACGCTTCAAATTATCCTTTATCCAAGGTGCTTTTTTCTCAGTAATTTTAACGGTTTTTATAAACGAATGTTCATCAAAGATTTCGAGAACCAAATTAGTGAACAGAACGACTTTATCATCGATATTATCTGGCACGTAAATGATATAAAAATTGATGGCATGCAAATCTGCGAGAAATGATTCCTTGTTGAATTTCCTGAAATCTCTGAAAGTGTTTATGAAATTATCGTTTGATGTTTTTATCAAACCTACTTTGCACGATACGAGAAAATGATCTGAAAAAGAGGAACATTCAAGCGTAGTACAGTCAGTTACACTCAGTGTTTCTGAACAAATTATGATATCTATTATTTTGCAGCTAGTTGAAGAATATCGAGTATGCTGATCCACAATTTGATTCAGGCCAAAAGAAGCAATCATTTCATTCAGCTGCACACAGCTGAGCTGTTTGTGGGATCTACGTAGTCAATATTAAGATCTCCTGCGCAAATTATATTTTCGAATCTAGGACAGATAACAGATAAAGTATCTTTAAAAGGTGATAAAAAATTTGGCAATAGTAGGTTTGGAGGCCTATACATGGAGGCCACGGCATATTTCACTCCATTAAGAGTGTACGTAATCCATACTTGTTCAACTGTTTCTGATGGAATATTTACAATCAGAGTGGCTTCAAAAATATTCTTAATATAAATCGCAACACCTCCACCCCTTCCAGTTACCCTATCTTTACGAAATAATTGATAGCCCGCAAGACAGATATTTTCATTGGGCGTATTCACCGTAAGGCATGACTCGGACACGGTGATAGTATCATAATTATTATATACTCTGAGTTTAAATTCTGCGTACCCGTTCAATAAAGATCTGGTGTTGATGTGACATATTTCAATGTTACGCATTATTTATTATATATTTTGAGATAGCTTCAAATTTGAGGAGGCACATTCATTTTCAATAACAGCAGTAGATTTCTTTACACGCGATATATATTTATATAAATAAAACGCAATCAAAACCCTTTTGCAGGCCTATGAGGGGGTTTCCTTCTGGAAATTGATTCGTCAGTGACACTTGATGTCGCGATGACACAGGTTTTTCTTTGATGATGGAAGGGTCCAACTCTAGGTCTCCAAGGCTGAATTTTGAATTATACACAATCAGATGATGATGTCTTGCTTGGATACCATTCTGCTTTGCTCGGTTCAGGTGCTTGCGTAACGCTCTGTTTATGCTTTGATCCTGAGGACTTAGATCATCAAATACGTACCATTTCTTGTTTTTTAATCTATGGAGATTTTTCAGGATTTCAGCTTTCTTCAGATATCAGACCAGTTCAACTCTCAATACTTTTCCATTATTCGTTTTCCCAGGAAAAAAATATATATTGTTGATTTCTTTAAATTCAAATCGATTTCCAAGGCATCTCTGAACTGGTAGAGACCTTCAAGCGGAGTAGCAGACTGCAACCCAAAAACAAGAATAATGTTCCTTCGTGATCTGCTATCTAACTAGGAGATTCTCTCTTTCAGTTTGGTATTTTCTTCCTCGAGAGATACTTTCTTATTTTTTGCTGCCAAAAGTTCAGATTTAATTTCGGACAATATTTCTTGTGTTTTGTTTGACTTTGCATCCATGTTCTGTAATATCTTGTGTAGATCAATCGAGGTTACTCACGCGCAGTCACTCGGTGGCATTTTATGTACCCAATCGACCGTACTAATAGACAAATGGTTCAAAATGTTTTGTGAAGGCTACGGATCTCCGAACAACAAACCCACTAGAAGGATCACAAAACAAATATTCTGAAGCTAACATGAATTCCCAGAATTATCATAATATTAGTACCCAATCGTCGCCAGTGTTGTCATATCCAATCATCAAAAAGTGATAAATAGTCCATAATATTTGAAGTCCTTTATAAATTCATTTAGTTCAATGCACAAATATAATAATAAATTTGGGTCATGACGATGCTACATTATTCTGAGACTTAGCAATTTTACTTTCTTGGGGGCTCGAGGATCAGCATGGGTATAGTGAATACTTTTTGCTCAACGTTGCAACACCGCAATTTGACATTGACAGTCGACGGCGATTATTGCTTTGTTTGGTATCTGTCATTATTTACGTTTTGATTTATCGATATTATTCAACTTGTGTTCAGTTTTGTGTACTCAGAATTCATCTGAAACTCAATTTATTTCCTGTTTTGGTGATTTGATATAATGGTGAGACGTTTTGAGGTGTGTTGAAGACAATTTGAACCGGCGATCAAAACACGTCATTTCATAGGTGAGTTACCATTGTCGTATCATACGAGATTTTGGAGCATTTTCCCAAATGGAATGGATACAAATGAATTTAAATTGAATTGATTAGATTATATTGATTATACCCATAGGTCAGCTGCGACATTGTCTTGTGGTAAAATATGTAGCACTGATGAATGCTTCCTTATTTGTAGTCAGAATATGCGAAGCTGCTGAAAAAACACTGAGAATAATGATGAACTCAATTAATATTTTTGATAAAAGATATAAGGATATTTCTATACTTATTGTACACACAACAATGAGAAATTCACCGTTGAATGTTTTTGGAACAAGTCAAACTAATTTGGAGAAATATTTCACTGTGAGACTCCATCATGAGGAAAATAAATTGAAAGATTCAACGGAAGTTAGAGTAAGAAATATGTTAACAAAAACAATCCTATTCAAAAATCAATAAATTATTTGTGTGATTATCCATTGTCGTTTTTCATTTCAGTCCTGTTTTAAATAAGAAACACTGCTATTTGCTACATCTTCACATGATTCATGATTTTATTGTCGATATAACATTTCGTCATCATACTTGTCAACACAACATATTCATTATCGATTTTCACCTATCTACATGAAATGAAATGATCAGACATCAATTTTTTGCGTCAAAATATATTATTCTGCTCGAGATGAAACCTCCTTCATTTTTAACGATATCGTGAAATGATATAAAAAAGTTTCATCTTCAGATTTGGAAATTACATTCAAATATGCAATAAAGATGTTCATTTTCCCACCAATAAATGCTGAAAAGTACTACTGGAATTGTTACGGATTTTCAATTTGGTTTCATCATGAATTAATAATAAATTCGACCCCCTCTGACAACACGGCACTGGTGCTGGGAGAATCAGCTCCTGCTATCCTTGTTTAGACAAATATAGATACTATAGATGTTGCTTCCAAACAAACTGTAGTGCCAGGGCTGTGGATTACTTATCTAGTCTGTTCAATGATCGAAGCTACGGATAGTTAAGTTTTTTCGGATTCGTTTTTACTCGTATTCCGTATATATGGAAAACACTATTCTGCTGGATTACGCACTCACAACTACTTTTGTTTAACAGGGATAGTCATAAAAGACTTACCAACTCTAACACAGAAGTTTTGTGAAAACCATATATTTTTTCGATAACTATAACCAAAGATATACGATATTTCACAGGAGCTCACTTAAAATACAACTTATTCGACCTGTACGATTCAATTCATGATTTCCCTAACAACTGGTAATACCAATGACATAGAATTTTACTGCGGAATGGCACATGAAGTCACAACGTCTTTAACTGACAACGGAATCGACATTAGTCTTTGCAAAATAGGCGACATGAAACCCAATCAGATCAGATTACTTCCCAGAAAAAAAATACGATAAAGGTGGTGACTATAACAAAAAATGAATTTGAAACCATCAGAACAAAAACAACGTTCTTAGATATAAATGGTCACAATTTGATTTTCATCAAGTCACGACCGGTTTTCGGATTGTAACAGTTGGCATAATAGGCCGGAATTTCTATTGAAATTCCAATTGCAAAATAGATCACAATGTTTGGACTCATAACAATTCATGATGAAGACAATGTGATGTCAATGAATGTGAGATTACCGTATCCAAACGTTATAAGGATACTAGCGCGTATAAAAATTATTCATCCAATCGACAAGGTTTCCAAGAAAGATCTGAGCTTCAATGAAATTCCAAGCCAATCAATGCGAGAAGGAAGTACAACTATAGTGCAATGCATTTCCACCTCAGCATAATCGATCATTTTAATAATTGTAAAGTCGAATAGATTCGATCGTCAACCGTCTTCGATTCAACATCCAACTCATCACCACCAGAATCACAGACACTTTGATAGAAACACTACAACCTTGGAAGTTTCAAGACAATATCTTCCTTATCTCCCGGCATTCCACAGCTGAATTGCAGGATGCCCTCCGAACATTATGGGTTTTCGTATTATCAACAGAAAAATAATAATCATGAACACGAATCTCATCTCATCAATTCAGCGGCTTTGTTTCGTTTTGGAACTTTATTGGGTAATCAACTCTCAGGTCGAACTCGAAAGAAAATCCTTCCTAAGGTCGATTAGATATATCTGATATGAAACCTGATATGATTGAATCTTCAGTCGGATGTGCATGAAAATGCATAGGTATCACTGATTCTAAGATCTACTCCTATACTTTCCTGGCACGTATCCTCAGAATATCGACCAAATAAATATTCACACGGCGTCACAATTCCCTCGGAGTTTGGAGTGTCAGTTTTTGCCCGATTCAGGTCATTTATCCGTCATTCTGAACGCTTCTCAGACTATGCCACAACAATTTGGATTGCCTTCACGTGCCCTCTCACGGTTCGTAGTTGATCTGCACTCTCCAACTGTTTTCCGTTATTCTCGCCCCTTTGATGAACTTCCTGCCACTCACTAGGATATTATGTCGACTGAGTTTGAACTTACGTCCCTCGAATTGTGGTTCAATAACATATTTCGAGTACTTCACCATTGTCCTTCTCAATGACAATGACACTACTGAGGAAGAATATACAGGGTGGTGCATTGGAAAATAGAAATACGTCAACGGTGGTTCCGATTGGTGTTTCATCACCGAACTACTGAATTCCCATTGAAGGTTTTGTGAATTCAGATTAGACTAAAAAAACGAAATATTCTCAGTTTTTAAAAAGGTTGGAGGTATTTCCCTTCTTTTAAGATATTCCCATGGTCGGTGCTCAAATGGAATCTGGTCTCTCATACCATCACGAGCGATTTCAGGTAGACAAAGTGAATGTGCTCAGGCTGGTCACCCTTACATTGCCACAAGCTCTCCTTTCGTGTTGTCAAAGGAAAAAAAATGTTGTCCGTTTTCGTATACCTGTCGCGATGTTCCTACTTCATTCATCTGAGACATATTTCTAAATGCCCTGTATTCACATATATCATCTGGGTGACTCGTATTGAAGAGTTCGGAAACTTCTTTGTGCGTTCTCCTTCTATTTCCAAATTCAATCATCATCAATATCTCGAAACGGTCTCTTTCCGAGAGTGAAATCATTATTATTATCGACAGAGAATTATTATTTCACAATATAAATTCAGCCAGAAAGAATAATTGACGTTTAGTCATAATTGTCAAATTTGAGATCTCTGCGGTAAGCGAAAGCTGGAATATGAATCCATCCTGATAATGAACACATGACATTCCTCATCAGCCTTCTTGTTGAATCAGCTCCAATAACCCAGGAATTGTTTGTGAATTTCTTCAGATATCTTCGTTGATATTGTGAATGAAACTATCAAATAGTTTACCATTGGACTCGTTGGGAAATAAAAAAGTTGATGATATTTCCGGAAAAACTAAAAACTTGACAACAACAACAACAACTTCAGAAAGATCTAACGACTGGTTACTGAGATATGGATGGTTCCATAAATTTCATTAACTCTGTATAGTATAGAGTATAAATTATATACAGGGTGTGACTAAATAAGTGTAGAACATCTGAGGGAGTGATTCCTCATCGAAAAAAAGATAGGATCTTATATAAAGGAACTTCATTGGATTCATGTTGAGATACAGCCCCTTGAAGGGTGTACATACAAATTGTTCAACTACTTTTTTCCAAAGCACTAAGAAAGTTACAGTATTGAAATTGACCTTACTTTCTGTACACCAAGAAGACACTTGGCCAGTAATTCATTTGGTTCACCCCATGGTTGTGAGGGGTGGAAAACGCAACCCCTAGAATTTATTTCCAATGTAACTGTTTGTCTTATTATTCGTTTACCATTTAAAAATTTATTTCCGATAGCCTGTTCCATTCTAAACAAAAAATGTCTCTTGAATTTTTTTCCCCAAAATGAACAAGATACATATCGCCATAAAACGAAAATACGAAACTAATTTATCTAGTCGGCAGCTATCAGCGATAGTATCAATTGAATGGGTATCAAGCTGTCAGATTGTGAATTTTCAAACTTGAAGTCTAATTGTGTATTGTCATTCTGTTTTTAATTCGTTACTTTAATGATCCACTTGATATCAAAATGGCATACACAAATGAGCAAATGGCTGATATGTATTACGTTTACGGTCTGTCGCAGGGAAATGGGTTAGAAGCTTCTAAAAGATATGATGAAATGTATCCTCAACGGCACTATCCTTCATATAGAATATCTTACTGATTTCATTTTTCATTTTTCATTCGACAAAAGAACGCAGGATTATGGTCTCCATCAAGAAGTGAGAACACCACAGCTTGAGGAAGCAGTACCTAATTTGATTGAAGAACAACTAACTACCAGTACTAGAAAGATTGCTTTCCAGCTAAATATTCATCATATGACGGTATTTCGAATTTCAATGGAGAAAAATATTATACCCTTATAATGTGCAACGAGTACAGGCACTGCTACTGCGAGACTTTCCGAACCGTCTCGAATTTTGCAATTCGATGCTGGAAATGATCAGAAGAAATCGTGACTTTCTGAGGACGATCGAATTGACAGACGAATGTAGTTTTTCTCGGGACAAGATTATTAATTTTCATAATCACCACATATGGGCTGATGGAAACCCTCACGCTATTGTCGAAACTAACCATCAAGAACAGTTTTCTCTTCACGTCTCTCTCCTCGATTAAATGGTGCATACGTTCAATTTCAATACGTGCATACGTTCAATTTCAATAGAAGTGCATCCCGTACTGCTGGAGGAGGTTCCTTTGGGGCTCCCGCCCAATTTAGTCAAGTAGAACGTTAGCATCCAACTGAAACATATGCAAATCAGTGGATAGGTCGAGGAGGATCACAGAACTGGCACGCTTGATCCCCGGATCTCAATCCTCTCGATTCCTCTACTTGGGGCCATTTACAGCATTTGGTTTATCGTACTCCTGTTCGCGATGTAAGGGACTTGAGAAACCGAATCATCAATGCGTACAGGGTAGTGAGAGAGACTCCATGAATATTTGAGCGAATACGTGGCTCAATGCGAAGATGTCTAGACGCATGCGTAATGTCTGAAGGTAGACATATCGAACATTCACTATGATTTCTACATGTTGTATGTTTTGTTATCAATGAATTAGTTTCGTTCATCCCCCTTTTATCATTTAATGCAGGTAGTAACTACAAAATAACAATAAATCCAGTTTGCATTTATGACGATGTATCTCTGTAGTTGTTCGTGAAATAATTTTTTGCTGCGAATGGTTCATTTTGGGCAGGAAATTCAATAGACTTTTTTTTTCAGAATGGAACAGGCTTCCGGAAATGAATTTTCAAATGGTAAACAAATAATAAGACAGAAAGTTACATAAGAAATGGATTTTAGGGGTTGCGTTTTCCACCCCTTACAACCATGAGGTAAAAACAAATGAATTACTGGCTGAGTGTCTTCATTGGTATTAGAAAATGTCAGGTCAATTCCAATACTGTAACTTTTTCAATGCTTGTGAAAAAAATTGTCGAATAAATTTCATGTACCCCATTCGAGGGACTGTATCTCAATATGGGATGCTGCAATGAAGTTTCTTCGTATAGAATATCCTACCTTTTTTTCGATGAGAAATCACACCTTGTATATAATAGTCTCATACTATGGTAATTCATCACTGATATAAGTATAATAATTCCATAGTATCCGTCCCACTAATATCGAACCCAACAAAATCCATTCAGATGATAGTATTTCAATAGGAATTCACTATATACTACTATTATATCTGTGAAGACTTATTTCATGAACAACCTTGTTGCCGTTTTGTCATTTACAAGTTGGCGCAAACAGTGCCATGAGAGAACAAGTTTGGATACGTCAGAGATCAGCGACACGAATTAGCCTCTTGATACATCTACTATCATGACGTTGAGGTTGTCTCTAGGGCTGCCAGCCCTCTGGGACAGAAACGTGCCGT
This sequence comes from Gastrophysa polygoni, assembly GCA_963576655.1. Lineage (NCBI taxonomy): Eukaryota > Metazoa > Arthropoda > Insecta > Coleoptera > Chrysomelidae > Gastrophysa > Gastrophysa polygoni. The sequence goes on from OY755082.1 coordinate 34,214,909, forward strand.
ATGTAATTAGGAGGGGGAGGGGGTGTTTACAAGGAGCTACCAGTCGAGATACATAAATCATCAGTGGGTTCATCGCTATAGATAGCGGGGCGAATGAGCAAGACATCATTAGGTGACAAATACAGAGATAGGACCTGTTCATGGTGCTTCTTTGGGGTTGTCTACATCAGGGTCGTATTACTTCCCTCAACCTACTACTTAAGAAAACGAGATAATGAATCAGTAGACGTTCAAAATGAATGAAGGTGATAAACATTTCCTTGAAAGGAAATATAGTCAATGTTCATCGTTAGTTCCTGAGGTCTTTCTTCTCCGTACCATGCTCATCATTGCCTCATTCAATATTTGAAGTGGTCAGACTGCTGTGTAGGAAATGGTATGACTTCTCTTCATTATATGGGTTCATTCCTGTTTGTGACGGGATTCTGTTGAAATGTTGGAGATTCATAATTATCTTCGATGAACTCTACAACCTGGAAATTATATTGAAAGTCCAACACGCAGTCGAAAAAGCCTGAAGGACCAAGTGACAAACAGACAGCGACTTAGTTTCAAATAGAATCTAGATGGTTCCTATTCAGAAACATGCTGGTATAACGTGCTGTGATCGATCGGATTGAGTATCCTGTCGGCTGAAAAGAAGATGAAGGGGTTTAGATTCCACCTTCACGAAATCGCATCACAGTAACGAAATTAGATCCGCTAATTTTGTTTTGTACGTGTTTTGGAGGAACAAAAAGTCCAGGCATTTGGAAATCCGTGATATATAGCGGTTGTCTTCATATATTTTGTTTTGTGAAAATTCTTGCTTCTCCCTTGATAAAGATTTGTTTTGGAATCAAAAACCTCCGGGAGGAGCCATAATTTCTTAATTTCCACGAGCGTTTTGGGTGAGCCTCGAATGGTACGTCAATATTTCATAGATCAGAAGGTACATGAGTGGAAACTCCAAAGTGTAAAACGTCGCATTTTACTAATATATGACAAGAGCAAATTTCAATTTCTTGTGACAAATTTTGGAACTCGACGTTTCCGTTTGAGAAGCTGTGAAAATTGTGACATTTCTGTGGGACAATTCGGAACATGTCCTCACAAGCACCTCATTATGTCGGAAAACAGAGAAGGTAGTTCGTCCAACGTACATAACAGAGAACTAAGTTTGCCCTGAACATGTTCGAAATATCTACAGGAAATGATATTTGCGTTGTGCGTACGAAATTGCATAGGAGTTAGTATGAGCAGATGAATTAACCTAATTTTTATATTCTCCACATTTTCAATCTTATTGCAACAATTCAATTGTGCTACGATTGTTCCCATTGATTTTGACGGGCTAATATTATTTCATTTCATTTTTTGCTTGAATTCCGACATGCAACTCGGAATACTAGATCTGAAATTCAGTTGCAACACGGAATGACAATATTCCGAGTTGTAACAGTGAATTCAGTGAAATTCCTAGTTGTAACTCGAAATTCAGTAATGTTTCGAGTTGCAACTCGGAATTCAAGGGAAATATGGAATAAAATGATCTAAGCCGTTCTACGCTTCCGTATAAATCAATGGAAACAATCATATCACTATTGAATCGTTGCATCAAGATTGAAAATGTGGAGAATCTAAAAATTAGGTAAATTAATTTGCTCATACTTACTTTTATGCAATTTCGTACGCATAACGCAAATATCATTCCCTGTACATATCTCGAAGATGTTCAGGGCAAACAAATGAAATAATATTCGCCCTTCTACGCTTCCGTAGATTCTTGAGTCACGACGGTCTTATTTGATACTTTTCTCAATTAAATCTTCATAGTGTACTGATAGTATTATCCATGGATTCTCTATGTTTTCATTACTGATTCCATAAACAGAAGAAGTGTTGAAAAAAAAATGTGTAGTCAGGCATTTCAAATCCATTGGAATTTGTTGGTTCCTGAATCAATTGGAGATTCGAACATATAGTGCCACCCAGTCACGATGAAAAATGAAACTAGATGTCCAGAATATTTTCAAAAAGAGTTCATCCTTCAACATCAGGTATCGAAAATATCATGAGATTTATGTTATCAAGATATCGGATGTATATCTGATATATGTACATCGGATATACCGGCTGACCCAGTGAACCTGTTCCAAAGAGATATCTCAGCTATTTCAAACGATGAAGATCTGAAATTTATTTTGAGTCACGGTTTTCGAGTCACACAATTTTCGGAAGTGACCCTCACATTCTTATGTCAAATACTAACCATGTTAATTTCTTTCGCTCTCACAATTGTACTGAAATTGCCTTCCATCGATGTATAAAATGGAGTGTTACTTCGGTTGGAGGTGATGAAGAAAACGTTACTGGTAATTTCCAAATTGAAAGAATTGCAGTAGGCTACAAAATGTTCTGCAATGTTGGAATTTTTGAATTTTCATCTGAATAAACATTTCATTGAATGCTCAGTTTCAGTTATAGGTACTACAGAGAAAGCTACTGTCAGTAATAATGAATTCACTAGTTCCATCCAATCAACTATATTGCATTTTTGGATATAATAACATGTCAGAGAATATACTGAAATTTCGTGGACCTTCCAATTCATGTATTCCGAAAAAGCCATTACTTATTCATCAAGTATTTACGTGAAGTTCTCAATAAATTTCCATATGGTACAAATGTAGATGTGAACAGACATTCATTCAACAGATAAAATCATTCGCTGGGACTATGATTGAATAATTAACATTCATGGACATTTTGATAATCCAATCCAACAGACATGTCGGACGGAAATGGTTTCGACAGTGAAATGAACATGGAATAAATTTCGGAGAAGGACAACAATGGTTACCAACGTAAAGTTAACAAAGATGAATGTGACAAAGTGAACAAACCATCGTATAGTAGGATCGACCAGGGGAATGGAAAAAAAATGTGCAGGCCGTGGTTGTATCTTGAATTATTTCTCAGGGTCGAGATAAGAAAGTTCCGAATTCTGTCATCGAAACCAAAGAATCACAACCCTTCTGATGTTTTATAACATGTTTTTTTTTGCGAAGTCTCATCGAAATGAGGTCGCTCTCAATTCAATCAAGTCATTTCAGGTTATTCTGCTGTGGTCCAAAATCCAAAATGTTCTGAATATAGGGAGTGTAATGGTTTCGTAGATTACGGCCTACTTCTATTTGAGTCCAAGAGTGCGAGTGACTACTTATCCGAACAGGGGTTCAGCAAATATTAGCTATAGTTTCTGAGATTTTCATATTCAGTTCTACTGTATTTTTAATTTGAACACTGATTCACTAGAAACTTGTCACCAACACGTTCAATTTCCTCAGATATTCTGGGAATGTATCTCGTACTGTAAAAGTGTACTTACCGGACTAGTACCGTGAATATCTAATAATTACTTTTATTTCATATCATATTATTATAGTCCTTCCTATATAGAATATATTCGATCATTCCCACGTCTGTGGGCGTACTTGAAAACAGCAAGTTCTCATCATTTTCTTCGACTTTTGTGATTCCGCCGCTGACACGAATGTACTGTAGTAGATACAATATTTTTGTATCGTCAAAATTGACTCAACACATCCATGCCATTTGGTTACTGTGGTGATAGTTTCGATCAAATATTTTGGCAGACTTCTGTTTACCACATTCCAGTGATTCCAATTCTCCGCCATCCGAACAAATAGTCAATCAAAAATTATCGTTCATAACGCACTAGAAATGGAGATATCTTCTCGCTAGTGTGATTAGGCTCCATTTGGCAGCTTGTGTATCATGGATATCGTATCGCGTATCTCTAGCAAACATATTCCCATCGTAATGTCTCTGTTGTAATAAACAGAGCACATAATTCATGTTTACGAATTATATGAACTCGCGGTCGGATAAAAGCTAATTATTCGATCCAGTGCGCGAACAACTGGCAAACAGACAATAAAGATATGAGTTATGTAACGGAGTGCAGAGTGAAAGAAATGTAGGAAACGAATCCGTTTAGTTATGCAATTAATAACCGGCAACCGTGAGCCCGTTTTCCAGTTTGATAACGATTCGTAAGTTATGGCGCTGGGCGTAGAGAAAGTTTAATCTAACACCAGGTATAACGGAGGAAATACATCCGGTGAGGCCCTCACTTGTTCAGTCTTGATGATTTCGTAAATGGAAAAACATCCAACTTAGCCAACCTTAGAAACACTTAATGACAGTATATAAAGCTTTTGGGAGCAAGAGTGAGTAGAACATGATATGTTTCATGTTCAGCGCCATCTTACGGCGAAGGATCTGAGGTAGTTTCAAATGCACTAACAAAAAAAATGGTTGGCCGAATGTAATTCTGTTACAAAATATAAAGATATCAGGAAATTCCACTTCTTCATATCCAAATTGAAAATATTGATTCTAATCGAATAGACGACATTATACTGAAAATATACACCAAAACAAAATAACTCAAGTAGATACTATAACGAAATATCACAAGCCTTTTTCATGCGATCAAGCATTCGGACTATTTTTTTTTTCGTATGTTCTGAGCTGATTGTCATTTCTTTTGGCTCTGTAATGAAATGGAGTCACAAAATACTGAGATTTCTCTCAAAAAATCATCATGTCAATGAGCTCAAGGGACTTTGTTCGAACGTTGAAAAGCATTGAACCATCATAAGTTCAATCTTTTGAGGTCAAATGCATAACTTTGACTCAACGGTTGAAGGGACCAGGCTTTCTTACGTTTTCAAATATAATTCATAATTCTCGGAGTTCCAGGCAGCTCGGAAAATGCCCTAATTGCAAGTAACCGGAGATCATTCTGTGGTGTAGAGTTTTTGTTTTTGTATTATTTATGTGAATATGAAGATGGAATAATGTGTGTATTCATTGTGTTAGGAAAAAGTTTGTTTTTCGATTGATAATCTTCGTTCATTTTCTCAAGGATATAGAATTCGAACATGGGTATCCCAAAGTATAATGATACCTCGTTTGTAACAATAGTGCGTGACAAAATTGCGAAGCGCGTTACAAAATAGCGCGTTACAAAAGAATTGAAAAATATCTATAGATATGAATGAAATACTCAAATTGAATGCAATAGACTACTAGTTTTCTTCTAATTTCGTCGAAATTTCAATTTCTCATCAATCTTTCGTTTAGTTGCATGAATTTGCTGCTATCTTTCTCTTCATGTCTGAAACCGCCTTCGAAGTGCGTGATGAGAAATTCAGCCTGATTGAATTGGTGTATGTTGGCAATCCATTGGATGTTGGAACGAATTGTGTCAAGCTTCAGGGTACAGTGTTTTGAAAAAAAAAAAAGCGTTCGAACAGATTCCTCGCGGAAATAAGAATACAAAGTTCTATCTTCATCAGTTTCCTGCTCAAATGATTTTGCTCTCACTATTTCAGCAATTGCCGATCCTCCTGAGGTTGAATTCTAAATATGTCCGATCACATCAAAGGCTCATTGAAGGAGGCCATCTTCAGGAACAAAAGTCAATGCTAGAATCATCGAACTACGAAACTTCTCAAAACCGTCTCAAAATCTCATGAAATAGTAGAGGGACTCAAGAGTTTTGAATTTTTTCAATACATAAGCTATCTTGGAGGCTAATATAGATGGCGGCTGTGACTCGCTGAGTTTTCACAATTGTCCGTATGACGTTTGTAGTGTAGCAGATGCATGATCAATGAAACGTAATTGACTGTCGATAATCAAGCCTAATTTTCCGTCATACTCTGATGTGGGTACGGTTGTGTTTTATGTATAGATAATATAGATCCAAGTATAGAAACTTGGGCGACCCCACGATATATGAGACCTCATTCAGATATGGCACCAGAATATGAGACTCTTCAACTCCGTCCAGAGGAATATCTTTTGAATATTCTAATTGATGACTTATCGAAACCAATATAGTGGAGGATGGAGAAGAGTTTCCCATAATTTGAAGTATCGAACGCCTTGCTATAATCGATTAGCATTAGTACAGCGCAATTTGTTGGAATATATGATCGGTCACTTCAAGTAGTGCGGTTCCACAGCTTCAACCAGATCCGATGCCAAACTGCATGTATAGCAAGATTTCCTTTTCATTCGAATGTTGCCTGATTCGGGTTACCACTTCTCTCTCTTGCACCTTGAAGAAAGTTGGCAATATTGTTATAGGCCTGACAATCATCGAGTTCACAAGGGATTTTCGTTTTTGATATTGGTATAACCCTTCCTTTTCATGTATATGTATATTCTTATCATATATATTCTGTACTACTATCTATACCTAACCACAAGTATAGTCGAATATATGTATGAAGGTACCGTACATGAGATTGCAGTGGTAACAGAATTATTATGATATGTATATGATTGATGTCGGATCAAAGCAAAGTGATTTTATGAGAACAAGATATGCGCAGTCGGCAGCTGAACAAGAAGCTTTGAATAGAACTACTTCGCAAATCAACTATGATAAATCAGCAGAACGCAGTGACGATTTTCGGGAGAAAATATCATTTGGAAAAATGGAACTAAACGAAATGATGTTAAAATGAATGTCACGAGCACATTCTAAAACAGATATTCTGAGAGTCCAGGAATTCAATGAAGAAAATCAAGATCCCAATTCATGGATTCGTACTTTTGAGATTGCATGCACATCTTATGGGTGGAATTCTGGTTCCGAGAAGATTCATCATCTGAGAACCTATCTCACGGGAATTGCTGCTAGATGGTATGAAGATGGAATTGCAAGAAATCATCGCACAAATTGGAATGATGGTAGATAAGTTTTTTGAGAATATTTGACGAATATACAACTGTTGAATGGGAAAGAGCTCTGTCTCTCCGCTATACATCAGGAAATATATTGGAATATTACTATGAAAAGCAGAAAATGCTCTATTCGGCAGATGAACACTTAACAAAAAAGTCTGTCATTGCATTGATAATTATGGGTTCACCTCTCCGTATTGAGAATCAGTTATCTTCTAAATCAATCGATGATCAAGAAGAATTATTCAGAGATTTGAAAAATATTACAATTCCAAATGCGACAAATCAGAACTATGGAAACAGGTGGATTAAGGATAATTCTTATACTCATCGGGGAAGAGATAATAGATCACTGTTTGTTCCGGAGCACAATGGGAAAATTGATAAGAAAATACAAAATAATAATAATAATGATTGTATTGGTGAAAAACAAATAAACGAAGGAATGTATCAATCTGTTAGCTTCTCTCCGTATCAGAATGAATTGTTGACTGATCTTGAAACTGTGAAACTGAATAATTTCAAATTATATCAATAATTATTATATATTATCAAATTTTGTGGAAGATCTACACTCCTACAGGCAGACAAGAAGTGTGAAATAGAATTTAAAGTAAATGAAAAGTTGAAAACACCTGGAGACCAGTTGAAATATGAGAAAAACCGAGAGTTAATGCCACCGAAGCTAAAAATTGAAGATTGGGTTCTCACAAAGAATCAACGTATTGGTAAAGATTTTGGCATATATTCATCTTCTGAATGATGATTCCAAAGAAGAAACTGCTCATATTTCAAATATCATCACAAGAATGATGATTTTTTGAAGTGAGGGGATTTGTACTACTATCTATACCTAACCACAAGTATAGTCAAATATATGTATGAATAAGGTACTGTACATGAGATTGCTGTGGTAACAGAATCATCATGATATGTATATGATTGATGTCGGATTGAAAAAAGTAATTTTGGGAGGAAAAGATATTTTATTACATATTCTCATTTATAGTTATGCAATGATTCAAAATATGAGTGACATAGTGGATCACGAATGGACAGAGACATCGTGTAATGATTATATTGATATCATCTGAGCCGTAAGACTATCGCGTGTATATTTGAAATGATTTCCGCTACTGCATTCTCAGTATTTCAAGAAGTGTTCATTAGTTTCATTTTCATTCATCGGGAAGTTGATGGTTTCATAGTTGCGTACATTTCCTACTCGAAGAGTTTTCAAATATCTCAAGTTACTTTTTCATTTGCGATCATCAACTCAGATCCGTCAATATTATCTGCTTCGAAAATAGAATACCACGGATATGATTTCATATCAGCTTCAAAGGTCCGCCAAGTCGAGTTCCGAGAAGTACGTATACGTTCTTGTACAATGAGCGAACTATCGATATTGATACCCAAAGTGAACTTTATAATACAATTGTCGGACAAATTCGTATCGGATACCACACTTTCAGTTATGCTGAGTTATCGTTAACCAATATTGAATGTATGAGACAGACATAGTTTAGAGTTTAGAGCCGTGCAGGTTCATCAAAAATTTGCTTCAGTCCTAGTCTTTCGAATAATTCAGTGAAATTATCTAGTTCAGAATATTGATATTGAAATCACCCATACATATAGGGTATTTCAATAAGGACAGTAGCCCACTACTGAATCTTCTAAGTCGTCTAGAAGTTTATTGATCTGTACTCAGAGGACGATATATGAGCCCAACTGAAATTTCAATTTTGTTCATAGTCAATAACAGCCATTCCTGTTCGAATGAGTCATGAGTCAGACAAGTCTGTGGTCGGCACTCAAAAAGTCATAAGTCGACATTTGTCTGAAATAGGTTTTCAATACTAATATGATCAGGAAAGTGGAATCTAGAATCTGTTAAAATGGTGTATGTGTACCTATACTCCATTATTCGAATATCACCCATTTAAAATCAGGCACTTTACTAATCAATCATAACATATTCTGTAAGAACACAGTATGTTCACTTGTGTCTCAAAAAAATCCAATGACATTCCGTTATAATGGTAAAAGTATTCTTATTATTCAAATACTTCTCAGAGATATCTCTCAAAACGTCACTTGTGTACTTATATCTTTTTGAGAGTTGCATCCATGAGCAATCTATGCAATAACTCAATTTACGTCTCCCTGAGTGTTATGCCTTATATTGGATCAGTTGGCAACTTGACTGATACTGTATTTTGAGAGATCGCATCATTTCAACTGACAGGTTGGAAATGAATAATATTCAACAGTTTGAGGTTAGTCTGTCCTCTGGTGGAGATTTACTTGTTGTCATATGAAAATGAGATTAGCTAGATCCTAGATTATCATTATTCTGTTGTCGAATAGTTTACTAGTATACTGCAGTATTGACTCTTCGTGTTGTTGACGGAATCATTATGCCGAAAATCCGAGGAGGCAGAGGCATGCTCGGGGGCAGGACTGCAAGGATTATTTTTTTTTTTTATCTGTGGACAACACGAAAGGGAAACCTATGATGTTCGAGGAACATCGTACTAGCCAGCGGTGGAATTTTGGGTAAGAAGGAAGGTGTTGGAATTTTTCTTGAATGTTCGGAGGTTGTAAGCATCAGGAAAGACTTCACTAGGCAAAGAATTCCACAACTTTGCCGTTCTATTGATGAATGATGCTTGGTATAGCGATGTTCGACAGGTCCCGAGCCTGACAGTGTAGGGGTGACCAGCTTGAGCTCGTCTGGTTTGTCTACTAGGAATCGCGCGTGGTGGCATAATAGATGATATTTCCGTTGAGCACCGACCGTGAAAGTACCTATAAAAAAGGCAAAGATCACCGACCTTCCTACGATGATCTAGAGAGGTCAATGATTTGGTGAGTGATGTGTCATCGACTAGGCGAATAGCTCTCTTCTGAATTGAATCTAAGAGCTTTAGCGTATGTTTGGGGGCTGAGCTCCAAACATGTGAACAGTACTCCAGGACAGGTCGAATTTGTGCTTTGTAGATCATAAGCAGTTGCTGGGATGTGAAGTATCTCTTCGCACGGAAAAAAAACCGAGTTTTTGTGAAGCAGTTTTCGCAATGGACATCACCATGATCGTCCCATGAGAGAGAACGCTGTTGGTGGTGACACCCAGCATGGATATTGACGACCTCATAGGAACAGTGGTACCCGACATCATCAAATTGGGCATTGTGTGATCAGCCTTCTTGATGGTGAACATACAAGCTTGAGTTTTAGTTGCATTGAACTCTACTAGATTCTCAGATCCCCATTTCAGAATTCTTGTCAGATCCTCATTTAAAGCATCAACCTGTCTTCGCCTTGCACCTCTGGCCTCATTGGATGATATAGGGGCTCTAGAGGAAAAGGCGGAATGAAGTGTACTATCATCCGCAAAGCTATGAATTGGGCTGGAGGTCACATTCAACAAATCATTGATGTGGAGCAAAAACAAAGTTGGTGCCAAGACAGAGCCTTGTGGAACACCAGCATTGATCGTCATTGTATCAGACGATACCCCGTCTACCGCCACGTAGAGTGATCTATCTGCAAGAAAACTCGATAGTAAAAGACACAGTTGGGGCGGCAAACCATATGACGGAAGTTTCGCTAGGAGGCCTTGGTGCCAAACTCGGTCAAATGCTTTGGAGATATCCAAGGCTAGAGCCAGAGACTCCCCATGTTTCTCTTTTGACACCTGCCACTCATGTGTCACATAGGCAAGCAGATCTCCAGTTGACCTCTGGTGACGAAAGCCATATTGCCGGTCGTTCACGATTCTTGAGCTCTCTAGATATCGGATGAGCTCGATGTTGATTGCTTTTTCCATTACTTTAGAGATCACAGATAGTAGTGCAATTGCGGCTTGTGGGATCAGAACCCTGAATTCAAGAGGTATGTAAGATACGAAACAATAATATAATTGATTAATTATTGATTGGAATGCGAGATTGATTGGAGGTGAATGAAAAAGAATTCAATCCAGTTGCAATGAGCGATTTCACTGTTAATAATGAGTTTTATATCATTATGTCCAATATTTTTCCATGGTGAATGTCACGTTTTTCAGATAACTATATAGAAAGTGAGCAGAATAATGATGAAAACAAAGTCATCAAAGAACATGCTGAAGAAATCATCTGGAATTTCTGAATTAACAACTCAAAAAGGTCCCCTTTAAAATATCAAGAACAAAGAATTCAAATGGCGCTACGTTTGCTGGCTACGTTATGACAAATCTACTGCAGTCAAATATAAGCTCAGTCTCAATGAATATAATGAATTCAAGGAAATAAGTTTTTTCCGAAAAAGTCAGAAACTGGGTATCCTACAAAACTTCAAACTGAAGCCATTATATAAAAGCCCCCGCCCTATTTCAAAGAAGAAGAAGGACAATTTGATAGAGATATCAAAAATGTTAGATAAAGAAGTGCAAAATTATTACATGAATCTTCAGATAGATGCTGATTTGAACAAAGATGCTGATCCAGATATAGATAGGTACTTTACAGATGAAGAGAATTGAAAGAATTTCATAACATGATCGCATTATTTCTTAAGTTCATCAGATGACCTGATATTTTATTGGAATTTGTTTTTTTTTATATGAAATAAATCATGATATTAGAATAGATGAGTGTTTAGTTGGTTCATATCATGAGATTGTCTTGATCGTTCCAAATGCTTCGAAGTATAAATACATTTACTTCGTTTTGATAATCTAGCAAAAGAGGGCCTCAGAGACAAATGTTCACTTATGTCCTTTTGAGTGAATGTTGGAGTCCTCCTCAAGAAATATATGTCGAGTTGATGCCTTTCCAGTGTTACTGAGAAGGGACTCTCTGGTAATGAATCTACTTATGGTATTTTGAGTAGATCTATATGGAAAGGGTACATTAATGAGAAGGGTATAAGTTCTATTATTCCCACGAAATACAAACACTATGTACAAATTTCAACTATTCAATGTTCTAGAAAGACAATATCAGTACAGATGAAAAATTAGAATTCTAAAATACATATTCCTCGATATCAGATCATAGTTCGGAAATTGTTCATCGTTTTCCACAGAACGTCGAAATTCTACTCATGACCTTTTGAGTACCGACCACAGAAGTATTCTTTCTTATATGCAAGAATTCTCCTACGAAAAGTTCATCATGTTACAAAAAAGAAGAAGGTTCATAAGTTCGCAGTATCGAAGTTGATCATGTATTCAGAAAGGACAAATCCATTTTCTTTATGAGGTAAATTACGATTTCTTGAGAGTATCCGATTTGAATTACAACAAAGATTGGATAACACTGAAGAAAGCGAATCTCGATGTTTTCAACCTTCTAAGAGTGCTTCTTTAGCTAGACACTTTGGTTATATCTAATTTTGCGCTTTGTGTTTTCGGAGTGAGACGAGAATTCAAATTTATTTTTGGTCTTGTCTTCTTCTGTGACTCACTTCTGGAATTTTTTTGGGAACTAGTGGAACTAGTGGGAACGAGATGAGCCAGTTTGGAGGAATGAAATCATATCCTTTTCCATTTCGCTGTTTGCTTTGTTCAATAATAACTGCTGGTCGCTTACTGTTTAGTATTTTTCGTCCATTACGAGATTTCGTACCTACTTTTTCTCAATAACTCGCGGATTTCAGATGAGCAAGCAATGTTTTGTTGATCTTTTCGTCTATCTGACATTGGTCTTCTTCAGTATTGAAACGATATTTACTTTAATGATGGACGATCATTCCCAGTTTTTCGAATAAAATTGGAATCATTTTGAGGAATATGACCTCAAAAAGTGTGTTCAGGTAAGCGTAGGTTAGGAGCTGAAGATTAAATTCAGTTTGGCATCTGCCTATTTGTGATTTTATTCTCCATTGTCGAGCTAAGATAAGTGCGTTTGTCAACTTTGACATGATATTAGTTTTTCCCTCACCCAGCAAGACTATAAATACCGACACTTTCCTATTCAACAAATGATGTAAAAAGTTCAGGAGCTATTGAAATGAACAGTTTTGTCGATGAACTAACAGATTCCATTCTGGAGGCCGCAAACAGAACAAAAAATGAGGAACAATATGAACATCACGGATACTGGTACCACAACAAAGGGACAAATAGTATCATGGAGAAAGTGTTCCCAGCCTATTTTGCAGATTTCTCAGTACTCAGTGCTCTATATGGAAAAGTGTTCATGGAGTTGAAATGATCTTGGATCTGCAGCAATATCTCAAACTATCGTCATTGAAGAAGCAGAATGTGGGATACGGACCGGAGAAGTCAAAAACTCTTGACAATAGTGAAGATTCCAGAATTATAGAAGAAGCACCTGACCAAATTCACTCTCCGATTAGAAATCGTCACCTTTTTTGGGTCGGCCGGTGGTTGCAGGCGCGATGAGCTTCGCAAGATAATGGTTGATCACATAGAGGATGAAGGAAATTTGATAGTCGTCCTGTTACTGATAGTAAGAACAATACTTCAATATTCTTTTCAGTATCCAATGAAATGAATACGGGACGTTATTCACAACTGAAATCATAAATGTACACATTTTCAAAAATCATATACTTCACACAGGCGTTTTTATATGCAGTATAGCCGAGAAGCATGCAGTACCCAATGTGCCTTCAAGGATAGCTGCATATATACAATTTGAAAATCCAGAACAGTCGACAGAACATAGTTATCGTCATTCCGGCCGATTCTGTAGCATCAATCATCAATGTCAAGAGTCTTGAGTTGGAAACCGACGACTGTAACCGAAAGCTACATCGATGATTCGACAAAAAATCAAAAAAATTATTGGTCGAATGAAATATTGGCCACGAACATCTGTTCTTCTATGTTGAGTCAACCTTCATCGGCCCATTCAAACAACTGCCTTGAGGTGAATCGACCTTCAACAAGCCATAGTATCAACTGCCCTTCTGTCAGTGCTCTTCAAGCCGTGCTATAAGCCACCTATTGAATGAACTGACTGGATCCGCAATCAATTCGCGAAATGTTATCGATTGTCCTTTCGTTATGAATATCACGAACAAATGATTCAATTCTTCAATATTTCTCCATTGTTATATAATTGTTCGATGCATAGTCCTTTCTATCAGGTTTAATTGAAGATTATTCGACAAGTTATGATTTTTTCATTTTCCTCGTTATCTTATATAGAGCTTCTGGGAAAAACATGTTTCTGAAACTTATACGAACTCCGCTTTGCGTCCTTCGCCTAAATGTATTTGCGTGCGGAGAAGTAACACTTTGTGCACTCGATTAGAACATAACTACATCATCAACCGAGTATGCAATTGGGTTTCCACGTATGATCTGTTGATATAAATGAATAATAGATAGATCCTTTCGAAAAAAAACTGATTCCTGCCCGAACAATATTAATGAATCAATTATTATAAAACAGTACATGAGCAAAGAGGAACGCCGTGCCGCTGGAATGATTAGATTACAATCTAATTGTTTCTGAAATTGAAAAGTTCTGCGGAATGAGAATGAGATATTCGAGTTAAAAAAAGTTATGAAGTGGGTCGACGTAACAAAATTTTAATTAATCATGAGTTCCGAGGATATATCTGAACGAGAACGTTTTCATGAAGTGGAAATTTCGTCGATTACTGGGTGTCACACAGAGAGCAACCAATACGAATACGAAATAAATTTGTCAATAAACATAAATAGACCATGCACAGGAAAACTATTATGCCGTGAACTCCCTCGAAACCGTGAGAGACCTCGGAGAATTGAATTAACATGCCGTAAAATTTCTAGTCCATAACATCCCAAAAACAAAAATGCACAATTCTCACAATCGCATTATCAGTCAATGACTAATGACACAGAATGAAGCTTAAATGGAGCACAGAATGCCATTTGTCAATTCTATGATAAGAAGGTCATCCTAGTTTTACTAGGCTCTGTGAAGAGACTGGTTCCTTCTCGAATATTTTCCTCAACCCTTTTATATATTTTGATTATTTATATTCCATACGAATGGTGCCACTCACAAGTTCTAATGTTTAAGTATGAACACTATCATTGCATACTCGATGAATTATGATCCTTCTCTTGTAGAACAATAGGCACAATACATACGTCACTATAACGACAACGATCACGAAATAGTAATAGCAAGAGGCGAGGATTTCAAACTTTTATGAAAGTGAGAAAAGAGCATCCAGGTCGACTGTTCACTACACTTTTTCAACGGCTATAATGGTCGAATAATTTCAGTGACTTTCATATTCTCTTATATCTCAGCCGGATGGCGAACATTTTTGGTCGACTGCCTAACTCAATTGTTCTTTGAATGTTGCATTCACTATCTCATAGGAGGTTGAAAAATGCTATTTTTCATGATAGCCAAAAAAAAATAGTTTTTCATACACCAAGGTATGGAAGAATATCATTATTACCCAGGTACCAAAATGAGGTTCCATGGTTATGATGTTCTCCACGGCCGAGGTGTGTATCACATTTTTTTCCACCACTAGCAGTACACTTCCATCATTATAGGGTTCTACGAAACACAAATATATATCTACTGTCACCCGTAAGGAAGCATTAACATTTATGTTTTACTGTTCGAAATGTTGGTAGCAGTGGCACGCTCTATGTTCTCACCACCAATCACCGTGCGCTAGCAGTAAGCAGTGGCACTCTCTTTGTTCTCACCACCAATCACCGCGTGCTATCAGTAAGCTCGTATATTGTGCAATGTGAGTACAAGTCTGCCAACTCCACATCATGCCTATCAATACCCCCGCAATCGGCTGTTGCATGTTCTTTGCACCGTGTTGATACGCCTTCACAGCATTGGGGTACCATTCATGCGGATATCGTATCATGACAGTGATGTGGATTCAGTTTTATAATAATAGGTGGCTCTGTGTTCATGAACTTTCAGTCTATAATATGTGGTGAACTACTTTGGTAGAGGAAAGTCCCTTCACGCCTTGAAATCGATGAATTTTTATTATCGATAATATCATCGAATTGTTATCGCCCAAACCTGAATATATGATTGTCATGTATGTATCCGCAGTATTTTATTTTTTCGAGGAAATTATGCGGAATGCAGTTGATTCATATTTCGAATGATTACGATGCAAAATTGATCTGAATATACGAAAATTACCATGTATGTGATTTTCTAGTACTTCTCTGGTAGAATATCAATCCATTTATTAATTACTGCCAGCGTGCATTCATTGAATATTTCCGCACTAGTACTTTCCACTTTTGATTTTCCTGTTGCCATAGTGGAATGGGCTACTTTCTCAATAATGAAACAATATTGGAGGCGCTGTTTTAATGGTTGGTCATGAAAAAAAGTTATTTCCCACTACCACCTTTGAAAACAGCGCGAAAGAAAACGAACTGGTGAGGAAATATCTGAAAAAAACGCGCTCGCAGTGATTGATAATCGTGATGATATTATACCTGGAAGTTTCACTACTGGTATCATCACCAATGGTATTTATATTCGAAATTGATTGTTCATTCTAACCTTTCAAAAATTTCAATTGATTTCACTACCTTCCTTCTTTATCATGACTTTCCCCCTTTTCTGATTTTGACCCCTGTCATGAATTAACTATACATCATTCATTTCAATTAGGAAAACAATTCATGCCAATGACGAACAACACAGTTGATTTTGACTCAGTTGATAGCTGAAGTATCCGAAGGTGGCCAAACTCATAACAATTCACAAGCGTACACATGTATTTTCAAGAATCTGACACAGTTATTGTATCTCAAACTATCGAACGGGTCTCCTGGGTTCTCTTGTTCCTGTATTTTGAGTTGCGTGGTAACTGTCGAGAAATTCTCGAATTCGAGTAGGCGTTTTTCGTGTAATTTCAATGAATGACAAAATGGACAGCGGGTGAAACATGCAATGACAATCAGTCAAATATTCATGGTCGTAGGAAAAATAGTGTATCAAATTTGTTGGAAAGTGTATTTCATGCACTCGTTACATTTTCGCACTCGCCGCTACTAATACACAATAATTATAATTGACGATATTTCTCACTTTTCATGTGAGAAGAGTAAGAGACATATTGAACGGCAGAAGATGAACGCATGTGAATTCGAAACTTGTTCAGGCTCACTAAAATTGAAGTTGTGGAGATGACTTGATGAATTATTATTCTTCAAAATTTGATCTGATTGACAAATTGTCGAGACTTAGTTTATATGGCCAGACAGACACTCCTTGTTTATACCCTGAAAGTCAAGCTTCCTCTCCGACGAGAAGATCATCAATTACATTATGAAGCTCATAATCCATTAATTCCATCATTCCGAACGAATAACGCCGAGAGTAACGTCGAGATCGGAACGAGAAATTCTGGAATGGGAATTATATATTCATTCATCTCCAGAAATGGTGATGGCCGAAACACGGCAAATGAAGCGGTGGGAGCGATCCAGGAAACACTCGGAAGAATGATTCATCATTATGTTGGAGCATTAGGGCGAAACAATGTCATTAAGAATTGATTATGTGCTAAAATCACGCATTGAGCAGAAAGAAGAATTGCAAGACCTGTTGGTGTTGAATTCGAAAATGTTTCGCAAATCAACAGTTGCACAGAAATGGCACCAATGGATCCGTGCCATCTCTCACATTTATTTAGGATGATGAGAAGTTCCACGGTCTCTTTCGTGGTACCTCAGTTTCTGACTTGCTACAAATATATTTGATGTATCTCACGAAGTTAATGAACTATTTCATCTCATTTCTTACTATTCTATTCTATTCTATTCTATTCTATTCTATTCTATTCTATTCTATTCTATTCTATTCTATTCTATTCTATTCTATTCTATTCTATTCTATTCTATTCTATTCTATTCTATTCTATTCTATTCTATTCTATTCTATTCTATTCTATTCTATTCTATTCTATTCTATTCTATTCTATTCTATCCTATTCTATTCTATTCTATTCTATTCTATTCTATTCTATTCTATTCTATTCTATTCTATTCTATTCTATTCTATTCTATTCTATTCTATTCATTTCTGTTCTGTTCTGTTCTGTTCTGTTCTATTCTATTCTATTCTATTCTATTCTATTCTATTCTATTCTATTCTATTCTATCCTATTCTATTCTATTCTATTCTATTCTATTCTATTCTATTCTATTCTATTCCATTCTATTCTATTCTATTCTATTCTATTCTATTCTATTCTATTCCATTCCATTCCATTCCAATCCATTCTATTCTATTCTATTCTATTCTATTCTATTCTATTCTATTCTATTCTATTCTATTCTATTCTATTCTATTCTATTCTATTCTATTCTATTCTATTCTATTCTATTCTATTCTATTCTATTCTATTCTATTCTATTCTATTCTATTCTATTCTATTCTATTCTATTCTATTCTATTCTATTCTATTCTATTCTATTCTATTTTATTCTATTCTATTCTATTCTATTCTATTCTATTCTATTCTATTCTATTCTATTCTATTCTATTCTATTATATTCTTTTCTTTTCTTTTCTTTTCTTTTCTTTTCTTTTCTTTTCTTTTCTATTCTATTCTATTCTATTCTATTCTATTCTATTCTATTCTATTCTATTCTATTCTGTTTTCATCATCAAACAATGCTTAATCAATCCAATTCCAGAAGGAAAATTGTCACGTTTAATAATTGAATGATAAAATTGTTACATTTCGGAGTTGGAAAGAAATTTATGATTGATATTTTATGAGAAAAAAGTTGTGTATTTTGGTGCCATGAAGGTACTCATTTTTACCATGTTCTCAGCAACTTCACATAGCGTCCTAGGAGCGAAGTAACGTGCATTTATAGAGGAAATAAGAAATATTTCAGAATGATGGGAATGAGGTTCTCTTATGGACAGTGCCAAAGGTTCACTGTCAATAAAAGGGCATATGATGCATAATGATAGCTTACTCAGTGCCCTTCAGAGTCTACATGAGAATTGATACGAAATTATGATTGATCACCTCGAAAAATCCTGGGTGCCAAATTTCGTGAGGAGAAATTATTTCAGAGCAGGAGTTATTCTAAAAAAAAAACGAAGAAAACCCAAATTCCAACACCTTTTTTTTCGATACGGATCATCTCCGGGCGTGAGTTCACAGGGTTGAAATCGGAGATGCCTGATTCAATATTTGCAATATTGCCAAATTCACCGTTCTTGTTTTTCAAATGGAAACCCCATGATATTTTCTTCCGTGGTGAATTCAGCTACCTCCACTTCCACTCTATACGCAAAGAGTTAAATTCATAGTTTTTTTCACATGATTTGGCATGAAATTTTATAGTCCATTCAGTTACTTTTGAGAGGTTCTGGCAGCACCATACCAACGCCACGTCGTTCTTTCGTCTAACAGTACTGATTTTGACACACATGTCAAATATATATCTTTTGTGAATAGTTTTCGCGATTTGAATGGACGTTTTTCCACAGAATACGCTGAGTTGCCAATCCGTGTGAACAGAGCATAATAGATATTTGACACTTTGAGGTCGTAGTGATGTGAGACAGCTGAATTTCATACGATAAAAATTGATATGAGGTTCCATTATTTGAAAAATAGGAGTTACAGTTTTATGGAATTGGTCGACGTGTCTCAGGAATTCGTGATTCGAATATTTCAGCATACTCATTTTACACCCTGTATATCCCGGATTTGGTATTCCACTCCTATCTGTATCACCTCTTGCACTGCCACGATGATAGGGAAACCGATAATGGCGTTCACGTTCAACATCGTTGCGAAGTAGTGTATCTACGTGCATTTGATGCTGAATAGGAACGCTCCTCTGACACAGATTCACTGTCAACAAAACTAATGGCATTAATGGTAATACATTGTGCTCAGAATGCGGCAGGTCGTATTTTATATGAGGTACAAGCACATTGCTTGGCTAGACTGGTGGAGTAGGAAGTAACCGTGTTGTCAGATTAGAATATCGAACAGCGAGAAACAAAGTTCACGTCAGCACGTGTATACAGTTCTCGCCTCATGGTTACTAAAGTCACCTGTCTTCAGTTGTCTGCTATTTTCTTCTTCATCTCTCTTGATGTCTTCATGCAAGGTTTCCGAAAGAACTCATTTTGTATTATATACTGTTCTCCAGTTATTCGACGCTTTCGCGTTTACATCTCAGGAATCCATCGAAGTAGGAAAAATCAAATAATGATGAGATTTGACGTTCTTGTCTTGTCTTTGTCTATATCCAAGTTCACTTTCCTGATGACTTCGCATCTCGGAGTAATATGGAAAACCGAGCTGTTTTCAATTGGGACTGTGAGTCCAACATGTTAGTCATAGTCTAACATGTTAGTCTGGATAGTTTCATAGTCTAAAACTTTCCTCGCCAACATGGTTTTCCGAGGTATCAGACTGATGCACCGAACGGCGATGGATAGGAGCAAACAAAGGTTGTATGATATCCGGATATCTTCATCCAAGCGAGCTGCTTGCTGTCTTTCATTGCACAGAGCTGCACCGTTAGCCAGGAGCAAATTGGCAAGTTCTTCGGATGAGAAATCATTCGCAAGAGAGAAAGAATGAGAAATCATTGAATGCAAGCTTCTGATTTGATAGAGAACTGAGTTGATATTATAACGGCAGCTTATCACAAATGAAAAATTTCACGAAGATCCCAAGGATTTGAAGTATTTATTTATGATAGATGTCAACTAGATGAAAAACCGATTGGAAAACTCATCATTATCGTACACTGTGAAAATTTACGAGTTGAACATGACAACAATAATCGAACTCAATCCTTTGTCAATCCAGGTCCACACCCGATTGTAATGATATTTCAACACCAGGCTTCTGAGTAACAATTACACAAAATTTCACTCTGTTTATTTCCGAAACAAAATACATTTTTATGAAATGTTGAACATGAAATACTCATGATTGTGCATGATGATCCAAATTAAGTGTAATATTGTTGAATCAACGTATAATTTTCATGAAATAACTCAAATTGAGTCACCCAAGCAGATTTCACTCACAAACTGGCACCAATACAATTGATTCCGGTTCAAGATCCAAGTTTGATGTACATAGTTCTCTTGCTCTACAGCCCAAACGGCTGATTTGCAGAAATATGTTTATGTGAACAAAAATATTAATTTTGATGTCCCCTATCACCCCTTGAAGTTTGTCGGTATCATTTACGAACACCCTGTATAGATGAAATTCGAAAGGTAACGTATTGTTTTCTTTGAAAATTGTTTGCTCAAGTAAAAATCCAATGAAATCAATTGATTTGTGGTTATATGATTGAACACAACCAATCAGATCAACATCATACTGAGAACAGATCCCATGGGCTGTTCTCACTCTATTCTGTTGCTATGGATACC
The DNA here is from genome assembly GCA_963576655.1 of Gastrophysa polygoni. NCBI lineage: Eukaryota > Metazoa > Arthropoda > Insecta > Coleoptera > Chrysomelidae > Gastrophysa > Gastrophysa polygoni. The sequence continues at coordinate 34,236,070 of OY755082.1, forward strand.
TACATTTTATTTTTTTTTCGATTTTACCCAGGATTTCAGCCGGGAGTGGGGGAGGGCAGCTATATAGATGGTCGGTCAGTTATATTGAAACAAAAAAATAATGGAAATTGACTCTTATTATTTAGTTTGATTATAACACGAAACAAAATTTTTTATATATATATATATATATATATATATATATATATATATATATATATATATGATATATATATATATGAATATATATGATATATATATTCAACAGTAATCTTCTCGGGTTTGCCGAAAATTTGTCTATGACAGTCTTTCCAATAAAATCACTGTTTTTTTTCGAGTATTTTCGATGTACGCTCATCAGACATAAACCCGTAAGCCTTTCTTCACACATGGTGCTTCTAAGCCACGTTTTAACTCTTCGCAGCGTACTGAATGACCGTTCTACGGTCGCCGTGGTGCATGGGATAGTGCTTAAGATAATCAATGCCTTTCTGACAGCACGGTAAAAAACGTTGGCTCCGTTGAACAGATAAACTACTTCTATGTCACTCAATTGATTACGTGATAAAGCCTTCTTCATCCATAAATTATGCCAGAGGTTCAGTTCTCCGGTGATATCCAGGTTATAAAATTCTTGGAATGATTCTGCGTTCTTGTATAAGGCTGTAATGCTGGTTCTGGTCATATACAAGGGATGTAGCTCACTCAAAACAAACGCCGGAGTGTTTTCTTGGGAGAATCGACTATTCAACGATGAAATAAAGTATCATCAGGGAACGCCAATTTTCGTTATCATTGTCTGATGGCAGATTACTTTTATATGTGTTTGATTGTGAGCAAGACCTGGAACCGAAATTTCTATGTTCGAATCCATTGCAACTGCTCGAGCTTTTTGAAGCATTCCATCCATTATGCTATCAGGAAACTCGTGTTAATTTCTGAGAAGTTCCTTGATATTTTTGATGTGTTCCCCCACCAAGATCATGTCGATCGATTCAGCTTGGAGTGCGTTAACTACTGGTTCTAAAACTGCTGAATATTTGGCTATTGTTTGTAGAGCAACAATAAACACTGGTTTTGTAACGGCTGAATGCAACTGATACACGGATAACGTTTCTAAAGATTTCACAAGCTCTGGGAGATGTTGAGAAAACTTTCTGAATGATTTATATTTTTCGGACCATCTCGTCTCACAAAATCGTGATAGGTTTAGAGCTTAGTTTCGACGTGTAGTCGATTCTCTGAAAAAACGTTATAACATCCTTTACAGTGGCGATAATATTTCTTATTCCGGGCACTGCGTTCGCATCAATCACAAGGTTGAGTTTGTGACTTGAGCAATGAAAATATAAAGCATGAGGATATCTTTTTAACAAAATAGGTTGTTCGCCACCCTCTTTCCCTGCCATTGTAGAACAGCCATCGAATCCAAACCCTACGCTTCGGCAATTGCTGAAGCATTTTGTGCTTTCCTACGAACCCTACGAATTATTCTCTGATTTTCCTCTTGCTTTCGTCGAAGAACCGCACGCCTATTGACAGCTGATCTTTCCTAGCTACGTCTACTTTTTCATCAGCTAAGACTGCGTAAGCCATGGTCTTCTGAACCTCACCTCATATATTCTCCTTAATAACTTCGCCACATAAATTTATCAATAAACTGCATTACGACGGCATTTTCGCAGGTGATTCTTCAATTTGTCGTCTCCTGAATTGATTGTCAAATTCAATAAATCCAATAAAACACCCTCATCTGCTTGTTATCTCTTAAGAGGCATATCATGTGTACCGCAAAATACTATAGAAGAAATAATTGATGACAATAGTTGTCTGTTTTCTTCGATTGCTTTTTGGTGTCCACTTTGTAGTTGGATGTCTACAGGAATATTTTCAAAAAAATGTTCCGCACTATTTGCCGTTGTTAGATGAAGATTGGTCGTTGCATGCTCTCGCACTGACTGGTGTTTCGAACAAAAATGAGTTCATAACGAGAATGATGTTTCAGACAAAGATCAGTCATGTATTGAACTTGATATTTTGGACAAACTTTCATTCAATATTTTGATGCTCCTTCACATCGAGTTGAAATCTAACGAAATCTTGTTAACAAATACAGGATATAATCTGAATTCTATTTGAAGTTCATGATGGTCTCTCGAATATTCGGAAGAAAGCTTAATTCATTTTGAATCATTGCTCCAACTGAAGTGAAGAAGCAATTGGAAATATATTATTTCACGAAATATTTTTTTTTCGAAACGGCATTTTGTTCAGCTACGAATCGCACAACTTCACCTTGATTTGATCTACTCTGTATCTGTTATGGTTACCGATATCTCCGTACTCAGCTCTGAATTTTTAACAGTCTGTGCCTGTATGTAATAGGCTAATATATCTGAATAATCTACTGCAATCTGATGCATTTATACGTGGTTTTATTCTTGGTCTACTTCTTTTTTTATTGTTTTTTGTTGCAGTTCAAAAAATTAACTGGTAGGTTTGATATATTATGGGGATGTGATTCTCACAAATATCATACAGGATTACCGTCATACGTCAGAATTTCTACTTTGATGAATGTAGCTGTTCAATGATTTTCATGATCATTCTAGCTACAAGCTCGGTTCCAAGTGGTGAACAACTCACATATTGAAATTCGTTAGAGGCAATTTCTCCATTTCATGCAAATGTCAGGAAAATAATCGAGTACTTCTACTTCAAGGTACGTATTATCCAACTGGAGTGAGAAACTCTGATGTGTTATCGAAGAATGATCAATTCTCGGGATTCAAGAATATTTTATGCGGAGATATAAGGTTCCCGCACAAAGGGCGAAGGACTATCATCAATCAAGATTACACCCATCGCAGATTACACTCTGATCCTATTCATTAGCAGGCGTTATGAAATCCTTTCGAGCACTCACTGGAAACATCCAAGTAGGTACAGCCATTCCAACAAGAAGATATCTAGCGGTTCATTCGATAATATATTTTCTCCTTTTTCTGGAAAGATATCACGACTCTCATCGCGATGAAGAAAGCCACAAATAAATGATTTCTGAACACTGGAAAATAACATCTGGGAAACAGAGGCAATTATCTTCCATATCGGCAACATTCTACTAAATATTTTCGAATAATCCATGGCGTATATCTGTAACAGTTAGGTAGATTATACATGTATTTTGAAAATCCGAATTGAAAAAATATTTTCGACAATCATGTACAATCGTGAATTTGAAATGTCGGAATGGAAGTATCACTCATTTATCCATCGAAAAGCTTTGGAAATATCTCCGACTGATAGCATTGTCCATAGATATTCTACTAAGTCTGCTCACTCCTTTGAATCGATCGAAACGCCGGCGTATTTCGCTACCAGTCATTCACCAGTTTACCTGAATAATATATATGGAAATATATTTGGGAATATGGAAATCATAACCTGTCGCGAAGTTCTCAGATAACAACAGACAAAATTAAATTAAATACACATGGCGATGATACAAGTATCTTCGTTTGACATTTTGTTCAGTATGATAAACTCAAAGGGGAAGTATAAAACTATATTTCAATTGAAAATAGAATGAAATTTCAATGGAATGAGGAATGGAACATATAATTTTTATATGACGAATACCTATGTTAACTATTCGTGTTTATGGAAAAACCCAGCTGAAGCCGTGGTAGTTCAACTTAATGAGCATGCCGATACCTATTATGCTCATATCCGAAATCCTGAAGCATGAAGATTCATCTGGAGCAAGGGAATGTGGTTTCATCGAGTCCGATGAATTTTCGTAAGAGAAAATCTATACACAAATACGTATGAGCCACCGTTCAGTATGATATCGTTTTATGCTCTCTTGAAATAGTCTATGTGTAAATGTTATATTCATATTTTTCCATATATTTATATTTTTTTTTGTATCCATATTTTTCAAACAAAATGTTATGACGCATAGCTCATATTTCTTGGATAAGCTGAGTCACAGCATACTATTCAGTCTGTGAAGTTCAAAAACAATGAAACAGCATCGATGAATCGAACATGTAACTATGTAACTAATCGACTATGTTGAACAAAGTTCATGACGATGCTGATAGTATGCATCTGCAGATGGTATTGAAAAGAAAACCATAACTTTCTAGTCATAGAAACATAATCAATAATATCAGAGGGGTGGATGGAGGTCACAGGAATGTTTGAAAATATGCTCATTCACATGGATCTCATTGAAAGAAATTGCCCTCAGCCCTCTCGATTTTTTTCGATGCTCTCTGTATATAGCACTAACATTTCTCATGATTGACCCTATTGTCTATTCATTTCCTTTGAATCATGCCGGTAGCTATCATATGTCTCGAGCAATCAGACTCTGACGCACCCTAATCCGGGAGCAAAATGCAGTTTCCCTGAAGCTCCTCTATTTGTGCGTTTCACAATTGATAATCCATTCTCCAATCGATGAAATAGAGTTTCCTGAACAGTTCCTGGAATCGGTAAGTACATGTATAGCATCTGGAGATATCGGGTCCTTACCAAAGACGTCTAAGCAGCCCTTCTGCGACTTGAGCACGGGGGTGTTGATCTGGCATAGGTAGCAGCCCCTGTCGGTCTCCCTGACGGGCCTGATGCGCAGCTTCCATGTTTCGGGGTCGTCGTGAGTGACGCTGACGCGGTTGTTGTGTGTCACAACCTTCGTGTGCAGGCTGAGGATGGTCTGGTCTTCTGCTCTCACCCAAGCCACCTGGAACGAACGACAAACTCATGTTTTGATCTCTTCAAAAATCTTTCACTACGTCTCTCCTTTTCTACTGTTTTCGAGAACATTGACCACATTTCCCAGAAAAATCAATGCTCAGCTCGAAGAGGAAATTTAAGTTCGTGAGTTTGGAACAGTCATCTCGAGAAACGAAGAATACATCAAACTTCCAATGCTTCGCAAACTCCATCTCTCACCATTTATACATGAGACCATAATTACCAAGGAGCTCATCCCTTCTAGATGAACAAACTGATATGTTAGTGATTCTCAAACACTCTCTACCTTAGCAAACGTAGCTACTCCCACACTTCTTGCGCATGCTTTCAATGCCTCAACTCCTCAGGTTACGAACTCTATCAAACATTCTGAGGAGAAGATCACAGCTCAAATACTCCCATATATGTATCTGCATTCATTACCTGAGAGGAAGTGATTTTTCTGAGCTTCGATGTAAGTACTTGATGAGTCGTATTTGAATTATGTATGTATTTGAAAGTTTCAAATGTATTTTTCAAATTCATCCTGATTGTTTGTTTGATATTATTGAGAATTGAAGATTTTCAGTTTGTCAATTCATGTTCTTGCATTGGTATTATTTCATATCGATGATTCCTACCATTCTATCAGTTCCTATGATGAATATTTCAGTGGCGGCTCGTGATCCCTTCAACATAGGAGGCTTAATGAGAAATGTGAATTTGATGATATTCATACCTTCAATGCGGAAGAAACCTCTACTCAGTCAATCTATTTACCAATCTGTAGCACAGCCATATGATAGGCATAACTCATCAATTGTGGTGAAGCAAGAACCAATGAGGAGATGTCCTGTACCGAAATTTAATTCTAACTTCATAACCTAATTCGCGAAAGAGGGAAATCATTACTTGTATGAACTGGTCTGTCTTTCTCCTGTTCTCCTTCGTTTATTGTCGAAACTGATCCCCCCTTCCTCAACCTCCACTGCGACTGCGAGATTTCCATGTGCTACTCTGCTACTCTCAGATCAACAAAGGGTCTTTTGTTGATCTGAGCTGCTACTCATACGCGTTGAATCATTCGTCGGAGGCTAGTCTCCGTTGGTTGCCAACTCGCGGATTTTGATTCCATTCTATATAATTCCGAGTAGCAGCAATGTTGCCAGAATTCTCAAATTCTCTAGATCCATGACAAATATCGTTGAACGAGTTTCGTCAACAACAAACATTCCACACACCCCTTTGTTTAGGGTTATCTAAGTAGGTATGTTGGAGAGAAATATTTCATCAAATAATGTTACTCACTCAAACTAGTTTTCTGGCATAAACCGTTGTTCTCTTTGTTTTCGAAATATTTATTGAATTTCGTTTTTTTTCATATCAGTAGAATCTAGTGACGTCAAAATCCATAACATTTGGACGCCATCTTCAAGCAGAGATGAACTGCAAGAGAAACTCATCAATATTAATGCGGAATTCCTCATTCATCAAGGTGTACGAATAACCCACCATATTTGTATGTCATACTCATAATTTCTGACAGAGCTAAAAATTCTCTCGACAATGCTCTTGTGTGAACTTGACTGACTAGAAGTATTGATTGGAATGAACATAAGATGACGATTATTAACTCAACCTCCACTTCTGTCGACTCGAATAGCTGACACAATTTTTCAATTCATCATCAAGAATATCATTTAGCGAGTTATTTTCGAAAAACCGGCAAGAGACTTTTTAAAAAACTTTATTACTTTACTGTACAAGAGATATGGTCAAAATCAAGCAAAGGTGAATAGATAGATATATTTATAATGTCGGTTGATCTTGAAGACGAAATACGATTCCTGCTGAATCGGCCGCTTTCTGGGAAACGGCATGAGAAGTGCGATACCCAGCTCGGTACCGTGGGACCGCTCGCTCGACGTAACTCCTCCCTCCTTAAGAGACGGCTTCGGGCTGGAACAGGACCGAAGGCGATCGGACTGATTGATTCTCTTCGATCTTGATTTGGATTTCTGGGGTTTTAGGCTTTTTCTTCAGTCTTCGAATTCTGCGGAGGGCGTAGAAGGATAGGGCTAGTAGAACCATGCTGATTGTAGTCCAAAACATCCATTTGGCTGGTTGATCTTCCTCGGTGTCATCGATCGATAGTTGATCGGTGGCTTCGATGTGTTGACGGAGCCGATGGATTTCTTCTAGAGGGATGTTTCCGATTTTCAGTGGTTTCCTACGAACTACCTCAACTTGCGCGTTGTCATTCATGATTTTCGGTAGTAAGAGGGGACTTCCGAAACTTGAGGTTTGACTGTTCTCGAATTTGATTGACTGGTATTCGATGTTACAGTTCAGTGGAATTTGTAGAAGAATGTTTCCTTGCACGGCCAGAAACTGTTCTTCAGGGCAATGGGTTTTCAACTTGATTTCTTCTCAGCTAATTATTAGTAAATATTCGTCGTTGATTTTGTTGAACATCAACAATGGAATCTGTATTGGTATTCGCAGGCATCGGGATCTCTTGTCTTGGATGAGGGCAGAAATGCAGTCTTCGACGGGGTGGAATTTCAATTCTGTCTGTTCGCAGAGGTAGATGTTTTCGATTTTAGGACAGATACGATCCATGTACTGGTAGGTTTCTTGATCGAGAGCCAAATGAGGTTTATTGGGAATAATCAATGTTTGGTTATCGGTTGGGATTGGAAATAATTGGAAATATTGGAAGGTGTTTGGGTGAGTGATTGGAATTTCTATGGCAAAAATAATCTTATTCCCAGTGAAGTAACAGTTCGTATGAATGATAGAATACCAAGAGTGATAATCTATATTCAATATTGTCTTTTGACTGTTGTGATTTCTCAATTCATTCAATATGTTCTTCAAATTTTTATGAGGTAATATGTCGGGATGAATAATATGTAATTTTGCGAACATTATTGCATTTTCTATATTATCTAAGAGAGTGACGAATATATTGGCATTCAGGAAGATTTGATTTATTATATTTGTATAGACTGCGTATTTTCCGAACTGATCATTGATGTTTTCTAAGAATGCTTTGTTCTCTGAGATATACTTGTAAATTTTATTTTGATTGTTAGTAATCGTATCTATATCCTTAGAATATTGACCAATAAATTGTTTTGATAATGAAATTTGGATATTGACATCTCTAACGATTTTCTGTTGATTCTGTTTCAGAGTAGTGATAGCACGGTCATATTTTTCGCCGTCTGATGAATCAAGTGTACCGAAAAGGAACTTCTGTACAGTTCCACCAGCATTGATCAATCCTCTTTTATTCCTAGAAATAATTGGATCATAGATATTACTAAATTTATTGGTGATTTCTCTGATGATAGGGTCTAGACTCTCATAGGTATTTTTTATATTATAGAAATATTTCGACCGATTACTTGAGAGGTATTCAAGATTCTGATAATTTTCAATTAATCTGCCAATCTCGTCATTTATGATTTCTAAATTGATTTCATTAATGAATACATGTTTACTGGTTATAATTTTAGATTTGCCTAATTTGAAAGGGAGAATTCCGGGTGAGTTGGTGATTTGTTTTACTTTAATCTCGTGAGCTTGGACCAGCAGGGTCATCAATTGAAGGAGTATCAATCTTTTCATTCTGAGCCTGTAACAGAACGGGTTTTCTTAATTCTTTGATGTGGATGATTTCTGATTTTCCTTTCATACTTTTAATCTCGACCTTATTATGCTCTAATATTTTGGTTATGTTATATGGACCTAGAAACTTATTATTTTTCTTATTCCTGTTCAGCGGATTCTTTATATATACTTTTTGACCTATCTTAAATTCTTCACTTGCATCGCCTTTAACATTTCTTCTCGAAATAACCTTTTCCTTCTGGGCTTCGAGTTTTTCCTTCAATTTTTCATACACCGGGTACAATTTTTGTTTGTGATCATGTACATATGCCGAAAATATTTCTTTAGGGACGAAAATTTCATCAGGGTTCCTTGAGTCGGTGTGTCCGAAGACAAGTTCGAATGGAGTGAACCCTGTAGAGCTATGTATCGAACTATTATAACCTAAAGTTGCATAATTGATTAAATCACATTCGTTAGGATATACTTCTTTCAAGATTCTCAGTTGTTCTATCAACGTAGAATGGTATCTTTCTACGATTCCGTTGGCTTCGTGATGTCCAGGGGTGGTGAAATGAACTTTGATTTTGTGTAGGTTTAGTAATTCTTTGACGGTCTCGTTATTGAATTCTTTTCCACTGTCAGCTACGATTTTTTGTGGGGTACCGAAACAAGTGAAATATTTTATTAACGCATTGCATGTATTAATGGCGGATTTTCCGGGAACATGAAAAGCTTGACCAAATTTCGAAAAAGCATCTATTAGAGTGAGGTAGATTTTGGAGTCGTAAAAGAATGAATCAATATGTACTATTTGGAAAGGTTTCGATGGGGTTTCAGTCAAAACGAGTGGTACATATGGATTTTTACGAGAGTATTTTGATCTTTGACATATTTCACAAGAGTTTATGAATTGTGTCACTGTCGATTTCATATTCAACCAGTAGTAGTTCCTTTTCAGATATTGAATCGTTTCTTCGATACCTCGATGATTAGTTTTACCTTCATGATGATTTTTTATCATGAGAATTTGTTCTTCTTGTTCCTTTATGGTATTTACTAATTTTGTGCATCGAAATAATTTCAAAGTTCTCTTGTCAAAGTTTTCTGAATAGACATTGCTGAAATTTAGAATTAATTTTTTCGTATCGAAGTATATGTAATAATTAGTATTTGGTTTCAAATATTCTGTCATGAAGTCAAAAATGATTCGTTCATTATTATTCAATGGCAATTTTACAGTTATTATTTTGTGATTTCCGTACTTATCATGTTGGAGTGAGATTTTATCATGGTTATGAGCGAAAACAAGAATTTGAAATGTTTTATTATTGATTATTTCATCTAGGATAGGAATTCCATCATTGGCTACTTCTTTTGATAAGGAATGTGGTGTTTGGTCTGTTTTGTCAGTGGGTGGTTTCAGTTGTACATCTGAGTGAATCAAAATTTTGGGTTGAGTGTTTGTTGGATTTTCGGTTTCAGGTTCTTGAAATGTTTCAGGGTTTTCGGCAAGGTTTCTTAGGAATTCTAAGGATTCTTGATTTATATCGCCAGGGTAATTGATTACTGATTCTGATTCGTGGAGGTTGAGTTTTATTCTCGACAGAGCATCTACATTTGAATTCATGGTTCCTTTTTTATAGACGATTTTATAGTCATACTCTTCTAATTTCAAGCGCCAGCGTATTAGTTTGGAATTTGGTTCTTTCAGATTGAACAGCCAAGTTAGGGGACGATGGTCGGTAACTATAGTGAATTTTCGCCCGAACAGATAGGGACGGAAATACTTGCATGCCCAAACTATTGCCAATAACTCCCTTCCTATCGTGCTGTAACGTTGTTCTGTTTCGTTTAGAGTGCGACTGGCAAACCATATTGGTCTGTCCTGTCCTATAGTCCCTTGTGACAAAATAGCACCTAGAGCTATGCTTGACGCGTCCGTTGTTAGTATGAAGTCTCGTTCAAAGTTTGGAAATTGAAGGATAGGGTCATTACATAGTATTTTCTTACAGTTTTCGAAGCTCTCAATGAATTTTTGATCGTGAATAACCTTTGCATTTTTCTTGAGACAAAGAGTCATGGGTTTCGTAATCTTTGCGAAGTCTTGAATGAAACGGCGATAATAACCTAGCAAGCCTAAAAATGATTTGATTTCTTTTTGTGTTCTGGGGATTGGGAAATTTTGAATAGCCGAAATTTTATCTGGGTTTGGCTTAACGCCTTCAGGGGTTACTATATGTCCCAAGAAAGAAACTGATTTCTCTAAAAATTCTGATTTGTCCGTCTGAATTTTAAAATTGGAATTTCTAAGTCTGTCGAATACTTTCTTGAGTCTAGATACGTGTTCTTGTAGGGATGTGCTGAAAATTATTATGTCGTCTAGATATACCAAGCAAATATCGTTGTTGAGTCCTCGTAAAACATTGTCAATTACTCTCTGGAATGTAGAGGGGGCATTTTTGAGACCGAAAGGCATCCTTTTGAACTCAAAATGTCCATTATGGGTAGAGAAAGCTGTCTTTGGTATGTCATGTTTGTTCATCTCAATTTGATGGTAGCCAGAGGCTAAGTCTAGGGTGGTGAAATAATTCGCTCTGCCAAGTCTGTCAAGAATGTCTGTGATGTTAGGAAGGGGGTATTTGTCGTCAACTGTCTTGTCATTCAGTTTGCGATAGTCGATGACAATTCGCCATTTTTGTTTACCTGAGTGATCTAATTTTTTCGGAACAATCCATATCGGACTACTCCAGGGGGAAGTCGAGGGTTGAATAATTCCTTGGGATAACATATTAGCCATTTGAGATTCAACTTCTTTTCTGTGAATCTCCGGAAATCGATATGATTTAGTAAATACAGGGGTCTCATCTCTCAATTTGATTTCATGTGTAATTTCGTTTGAAAAACTTAGGGGAATTTCCTCACAATGAAAGATATCTCGGTATTTATAGCAAAGGTCACGGATCGCTTGTTTTTCTTCGTTATTGCAGTGATTAAGCCTTAGATTTTTCAAGTTAGATTTCAAGAGATTATACTGTTCGTCGCTCAAATTATTACTACAGTCGATTCTTTCAATGAAATGAATTTCATTAGGATCTAACATTTCTACATTGAATGGCTGAGTAATAGTGATTTTGAATGTGGTTGAATTTGGATTCATTACCGTCGTGATAGCAAAGTGGTTACGAATATTGACGACAGCTGTTGGTGATTGAATTTTGTTTCCGAAGTCGATAAAATCTAATGAACCTAATCCGTTTTCATGACATACTGGAATTCTAAAGACTTGTTGTGTCATAGGAGGAATAATTATTGTGTGATGACAGTTTTCGAACTGTTTTGGGGGTTCATGAATGTGTTCATCAAAAACCATGGGAATTTGAACATTTGGCGTGAAAAGAATTCTATTTTGGATATCAATATTTGCATTTAATTGCTTGAGAAGATCCATACCTATGAGTCCATCATATTTTTCGTTGAAATTGAAAATATGAAACTTGTGTGTTTCTTGTGTTTGAAATATTTCAAAAATAGGAATGATCAATACTTCATTGTGAAAGCTGATGTCGTGTGAAGTTTGGATACTGAATGTTTCATTTGTTATAAAATTCGGATAAGCCTGATAGGCTAATTTTGGACTGATCAAACTACGTGAACTACCTGTGTCTATCAAGAATTTTGCTTTGATTTCGGGGATGAGAATGTATGGTAAATCATTCTTCAGGTGGTTGAGTTTAATAATTACGTTAGGTGATCTTTGCTTACATCCTGTCGAAAATTTACATTTCCCAGAAATGGATTTTCTTGTTCAGTTGAATCTTCATAATCAGTGAAATTTTGAAAGTCGTCTGGTTGTTCGACATATTGATTAGATTGATCATAATCTTGATTTTCTACGCTAGATTCATATAATTCGGAATAATCATATTGTGGTTCCTCGATGTTATGAAGTTCTTCAGAATTGAAGTTCCTTGGACCAGTACTTTGAAAATAATTGTTTCTATTGAAATTTTGTCTCTGAAGTTGAACTGTCGGGTTCCTTGTAGATACCGACATCGGCTGTGGTCTAGTATTAGGTGCTTGTCCCGTTGGTTTGAATACGTTACGGGGTGGACCGAATATTTGTCGATTTGTGAAGAAATTATTTTGTTGTGCTGCATTACTTTGCCTTGGTTGAATATTTATAGGTTGAGATGGAAATTGATTTCTAGGTGAGTTGTTATGATTCTGATTGAAATTTTGATGAGAAAAGTTTGGTCTTTGATAGTTTGGATTCGGAAAATTTGGTCTTGGAACTGAATTTTGATTGAAACTTCGATTCTGATAAGGAACTTGTTGTCTAGGAAAATTATGATGGGGTTGAAGAGATTGTTTTTGAGGAAATGAGTTTTGTCTTTGATTATGTATAAAATTTTCTTCTTCTAAAACATGTGAAATTGCTAACTCTAAGCTATCGGGATTTCTCAGTCTAACCATATCTTGAATTCTACCAGTTAAACCACGAATGAATGTTTTCAGAGCAAGCTCGTCATAGTTTCTTATTTTGAAGGTTCTCTCGTCAACAGGTGAATTCATTGAAATTAATTTGGATGCAATGCCACTTCGACTTTTCTGAATTCTCTGTCCAAAAGTGAAAAATGATTCATTTCTATGGGGTTTCATTATGATCATTTCTTGTACAAGACAATCTAAATTTCTTTGATCTCCAAAGCTAAGTCTTAGAAGGTTTTTCAACGCATTCCAATCTCTAATTTCCGGCCTACTTCCTACTAAACTCAAAGCATGTCCTGATAATTTTCCTATCACTGCCCTGATAAGAAAATCGTTGATTGGGTCGTTTGGGTTCTGATTATTACTATAAGTTCTGATGAGATAGTCACAATGTTCTAAGAATATTTCTAAAGTACTTTCATCATTACCATTGAAATTTGGGATTGTGTCAATGTATAATCTAAGTAATTGGTAGTTAACTTGTGCTTCTGCCATTTCGTTTTGATCTAATTCTAAATTATTGAGTCTTTCTATTATTTCCTCAATTTTTAATATTATTTAATTCACTCTATAATCTACTGTGTTAGACTGTAGATGAATTTATTTCTGTTCATTTGTTTTTTGTTCTCCCTAATTATGTTCTGAAAATATTATGTGCATTAATTTTTTTTTCTAGAACGCAGTTGTGTTCGTCAACTCAGACCTATACTAATTTTTGTTGTATCCACCAACAACTAGAGAAACATTTACTCTGTTTCACTAGGAATTCTGACCAATTCTGACACAGAAAATCTGGGATGGGGTTGAAAAAGGATGGCTCACCTATTCTTGGTACCGTCTTCCTCTTCCTTGGCCCAGGGGTTGTCTTCTGAAGTCTGCACCGATTCTTCTCCTCGATGTTCACACCGAATGTACGATTTCGCCCGTGAAGAGTGAAAACTCAAAACGAATTCACGATGAGACGTTCCGGACTTATCCTACCGACTGCGCCAGTTATTTTCGAAAAACCGGCAAGAGACTTTTTAAAAAACTTTATTACTTTACTGTACAAGAGATATGGTCAAAATCAAGCAAAGGTGAATAGATAGATATATTTATAATGTCGGTTGATCTTGAAGACGAAATACGATTCCTGCTGAATCGGCCGCTTTCTGGGAAACGGCATGAGAAGTGCGATACCCAGCTCGGTACCGTGGGACCGCTCGCTCGACGTAACTAGCGATATTGATTGATTGAACGCCTGGATGCACTGATAATAGTGAACATCCAACGAATATATTTTCATCCATTCCAGCAAATGTCGGACGAAGAAGAAAATAGTTATCAGCAGTGAACATTGACCGGTCCTCTCAAGGAAGGAAGGACCATTTCGATGTGGGTTACTGATTCAAAATCACAATTTGATTTTTTTTTATTATGGCTTTTCTTTCATTTCGTTATTACAGCTTGAATGTATGTCGATGTATTATCGTGTTAAGTATATCGTGTATAGTACAATCGTGTTGAAAGTTAATATATTATCTTCAATATCTGTGACTTTGCAGTGTTGTGTTCTCCGAAAAAGTTTGTGTTGTGTAATTGTATTTTTGGAATCAGCTGCAGTTCTCTGTTGATCAGTAATTTTTTCCTGGGAGAATTCAGCAATGAATATATGTCTCGGAATACCACAAGGAATACCACGAAAAAATATATACATGAAAGGAATATTTACAAGAAGAGTATACTCTTTAGGAGTGAGGGGTGGATTGCACAATTGGCGGTTCCTAATTTAATGTTTTTCAAGAGTTTGAAATCGTTGATTTGCATACAGGGTGGTCATACACAACAGACGCTCCCGAATTCACGCTCGTCACACATCTCACAATCCGCGTTTGATACTCAGGAATGTATACAGTGGCATTCAAAAATGCTACAAACCATATGACGGAAGTTTCGGTAGGGGGCCTTGGTGCCAAAGTCGGTCAAATGCTCTGGAGATGTCCAAGGCTACAGCCAGAGACTCCCCATGTTTTTCTATCGATACCTACCACTTATGTATCACATAGGCAAGCAGGTCTCCTGTTGACATCTGGTGACGAAAGTCATATTGCTGGTCGTTCACGATTCTTGAGCTCTCTAGATATCGGATGAGCTCGATGTTGATTGGTTTTTCCATTACTTTAGAGATCACAGATAGTACTGCAATCGGTCTATAGTTGTTAGGGAGAGTTTTCTTGCCCTTCCAGTTAGAAGGAAGTACGCCGAGTTTGTACGGAACGCTAACAACCTGCAAAGAACTGGTGTCAGTTCTGGGGCACATTTCTTGAGAACAATAGGCGGTATTCCGTCAGGCCCCATAGCCTTCTTGACGTTGAGGCTAAGCAGGATTTGTCTGATTGTGCGTTGCCGGAAGACAATTTCTGGCATACGGTTATCGATGGTAATGATTTCGGGAAGTTCCTGGCCTCGTGGATCCAAGGTGGAATTGTCTGCAAACATTTTGGCGAAGGTGTTGGCTTTTTCATGGGGTATTATATAGTCAATGTATTATCATCTTTTGTGAGAGGAGGAAGTAAACTAGAAGTGAAATTTCTCCCGATTGCCTTGGCAAAGGTCCAAAATGAACATGAACCATTTGGACACTCTATGAGCTTTGATCTTATCTTCGTGTTCCGGATTGATTGTGAGGAACAGGTCGAGCGTATTGGCATGATGATTGCTGGTATCAGGCATCCGAGTAGGTTCATTCATCAGTTGGTCAAGACCATAGGTGATAGCGAAAGCCTCAGCCAGACGTCCTGCGTCATCTGTTTCGTTCAAGAATTCGAGCCAAATGGAGTTGTGGACATTGAAATCACCAATGATGATGATTTCAGCTGCTGGGTGATTCTGTTGCATTGTTTGCATTCTTCTGAACGAATACAATAATACTTCTTGTTGTTCATTCGATACAGATAGGACTGGATAAACACCTGGTACCCAAATTCTTGTCTGATGAATGGTCACTCTTTCGTGTTCAAAGAGAACGATTCAGAAAGAAATCATTCTTTTCACTGTGTTGACAAGGGGAGCAGATTTGTTCCCAAACTGAGATAATCAGAAGTTTTGATATTCGTTGAATTCATTGGTCTCACAGAAAATTGTTTGAACAACTAGGTCACTGACAAACAGAATTTCTCTTCAAGGTGATGGTTGAATTCCAAGCGCAGTGACATTTTGAGGCATTTTGATCATAAATCTGACCTTCCTACAAACATATTGAATGATCATCATAATTTCTATTTTTATTTGCACATACGAAGAGAGAGAATCAAGAACCTGTGGAAATGAATAACCTCATTGGTCCATCACAAAATTAGGAGGTACCAAAAGTGACCTAGGCAAGATAATTACGTCACCAGTTCGAACGGATTATTGGATAGTGCTCTAATTCGAATCCGAAAGATGAGAGAGATGAGCTCATTGAATTCTGTTTTGACTGCGAGAAAAATTCTACCTAAAATACCTGACCAATCTTGTTACTATAGCCGCCACTTGTATCTCCACAATTTCACAATCACCAGCGGCTGTTTTGAAGACTTGATGAAAACAATACGTTCTGATATACATAAGAGAATATTAACGGAAAAGGCTCCAATAAAATCGCGTCGGCTCTGTCTCAGACATTAATAAACCCTAATTTTCAGGAAAATGCTGATAGATGTGGGGAGTGAAACAAAAATTTTACAGTCAATATTGCTTGCTCCTCCTGGTTACTCCTTCCCATCCTGTGCATATTGAAATTGTAGAACTCGTATTTCCTGTCACAGGACATTGGTGTCGGCTCGTGCCATCAGAACCTGACAGGGCCAGGATAGATGTCCACATAATCTGAAAATTTAATTGTCCAGGAAGAACAACGAGGAGGTTATAACATACTTTCCAGGAAAAAGGGGAAAGTTGAGGAAGGAGATAAGGGTTAGTAGATGAGAAATCAATTACAAAAACATGACAAAATTAACAGTTGCTGCTGAAATATATCTGTTGAAAACGTGAAGTGAACTTGGGAAGGAACATCACTCTGGAACGAGAAGAAATAGGAATAAATTCCTTGGAGACTATGATGGACCCAAAAGATGTATTTTGTGTCAATGAGTCCAACAGGCCTTGCGAGAAATTGTTCGCAAAATGTGTTTTCGAGTAATAGTTGTTAGATTCTCATATCAGCTACATCATGAAGTAATAAAAAATTTTCATACATTCAGAGCCAACCTCCACTGATATAGTTTGTAGCATAGTAAATAATGTTCTATAGTGTCAAATTCTTCCTCGAAGTCTACAAATGCCGAAGATACCTTCCTTCATTTTCTCTCTTTCTTTCCTGCCTTCGTCTCAAATTGATCAGAATAACCGAAATCAACACAAAAATATCGTCTATGCAACCACGTCCCTGTCTGAATCACGGCTGACATTGAGGGATTATAATATTCTTCTCGCACAAAACTGTCAGTCTTTCGAGTAGTGAGGAAGTGAATACTTTGGCAGTGGTGTTACGAAGTGATATTCCTCTATGAATAGCAGGATCATCCCTGGTACACTTCATCGCGTTCTAGTATATTGCTGTACAAACTCAAATGGTTTACGACCAAATCTGAGACAGATTCTTAATGAATTCATAGGAAATTCCATCTGACCCAGACCACCGAACATATAAGGGCCTCAAATGTTTGGTGCCCAGACGCCTTATTGTTTTTGCATTTATACAGATAAGAAGTTCATCAAGGTTGATGACCAGTCCGTCTCAAACATCATTAACAGCATCGAAAAAGATCGGGTTGGTTGCGTTTCTGACTGACATTGTACTGTGATGAGTTTTTCATTATTAGATTGTTATTACACGAGTGTTTTCTTGACGTTGGAAATATTTGATATCCTCCCAAAAACTTGGTTGATCCCAAGTATTACTCAAAGTTGTGAGTATTTAATGGTAATATCGAAATTTTTTCTATCCAACTATTCTTTCATACTCCGTTTTCATCAGAATATGCATGTGATTCATTTTTGTATGAATGAATTTTTTTCTGTCTCCTGTCAATGATGAATAAGGACGTATCATTATTATCATTATTATTATCATCATTATGAAAATTCATCTACTGGAGTCATTTGACTGAGCTTTGGATAAATATTTCAATGTTCTCTTTTGGATTACAAATACTGCCTGAAATTGGTGAAAGCTATGAGCTTCCTGGAATGGTATACCACCAAATAGTAGTCAACAAGAACATAACACACATCTCGGGCGCCCCGCTACCCTAATTCATTCGCTACGACTCTAACAGCATTTTCATTGCAATCCTCATATGAAGATGTAATAGTATGATTATTCATGATCTGTGGAATGCATCTGGATATAAGGAGGTGGGTTTTATTGATATCGGAAGTGGTTTCATTTGCTGCACAAGAGTCTGCTCAATATCAGCAGAGGAAATGAATGTTCCAGGTATTGGAAGCTGACAAATATCGTTTATACGAATCAGAAATAGAGTATGTCTTGGTAGTGTAGTTTGGTAAAATGAGGAATTTGTTCCAGAGTCAGGTATGGACAATTCTCAATACCGACTGGGACGCATTACCTAGTGTTTCATTCGTCTATGAGTTCATCCTTTGAGAAAAAATCCACCAGAGAGTCTCCATTCCCTTGTAGAGTACGATTTGATCTTCCACCCCTGGTGATATCCCGGGAATCAGGAGTAGACAAATGGGGTATTAGACGGCTAGCGTTGAAGGATTGATTCGGATAAGGTGGGTTGCAGATTTGAAAATAAGATGGATGGAGGGGCGGTCGAGCGAGGGTGAATCAGTTCTGGGGTCTAAAGATACAGATGATCCCTCGAACAGTCAGTTTCATGATAGCGACACCGCAGCCTCCACAGTTCTTTCGGGATTGGCAACGTTGCAAGGTTGGGAACGAAGACAAATAATATGAGATATTGGATTTTCAGAGCTGGACCCTCGACACTTCTGTCGAGTAATCGATATCTCTATAGTGGAAGGTGGAGCGAAGGTCTTCTAGTATATCTCCGAAATTTTCCTATCGATATGTCTCAATTTCGACATGCAAAATTTCCAAGCGTGACAGAAATTGCTATTGGATCCCTATATACCGTTACGCATCCAAAACGTTGAACCTTCTCAATGTTAAAAATCAAAAGCAACTTGAAGATCAACTTTTTCAATGGACGAAATCAATGATGGTATCCATAACAACTCCTCACATAAATCACCTACAACTTTGTCCGTTATATCATTGATAAACCCAGTGCATTCCCAAAATTTAGAGCCTAACTGCACATTCAAGTGGACGCAAGAACTCTGTATATCTATAGGAGGTATATATACAGCGAGCTTATTCCATTACGGCACCGTGGAAATTAACGGGCCAACTTCGGATATATTAATATAACATAACACGCGGTCTCTCATTTAATCTGCCAGCGGGACTAATCTTACATGCTGGAGGGATTTCCTTCCTTATTGGCTCCCGAAGGTTAGCAGCTGAATTGCTAAGCAGCGGAAAATAATTATATGGCTGGAGAAAGGATGTTGAGAAGACCTTTCGGAGTTGACGATACGTGACTGAATATGATACACGATATTGACCGCTGAAATCTATGAATTCAAATGTTTTGTTTTGTTTTGAAGCCGTTGTTTACCTTCATTCTGTTATTTTGTGCAGGGTTTTTTGTATATTTTGGCACCTCACCTACAAGTTCTACCCCAATCAGATGATTAGAGATTTCATATAGGAGATTCCAGCAGCTCGTAAATATTCAATCCGAATTGGCCCCATCAACAGAAGTGTGGCACAAAATTTTCAAATATGCCCTAATAATAGTTTTCAATATATTGATCGATGCAGTTCCAGACGGACACCCTGTTTATATATATATATATATATATATATATATATATTCATTTTATATATATATATATTATATTATATTCCATCGTCTTCTCGTGGTTGCATTCTTTGAGTCCAGAACAATGATTTTGGTGTAACAGCAACTAGGGTTTTACCTGAATTCTATTTGATATTCATGACTTCATCATATACGTTCTCAGAACAATTCCTAGTTTGGTGATGAACTGAATACCTAGTCTAGGAATCTTCGAATGATAATCTTCTGAAATTGAGAATTCACAATATTTTCACAGATCTCCAACAATATGGAAAAAAAGTCTCATCAGGTATAATCAACAGAAAACATCTACTATCTGGTTACTCACTCCGAATGATGAATTGTATCTGCTCAATACCCACAATAAAGATCTGGGAATGAAAATCTCATCATAGAAAATAATGGTATCATATAACGCAAATACTCAATTCGAAAATATTATCAGATTTTTATAGTAGGAATTCAGTTCATCACCAGAATGACAATCGGACCTACAATGTATTCGGTGTTGCTGAAAGTTATAGAATTTCAATAATAACTTCGAGTGCCACCATACAAAAATTGTTGTTTCGGACCCACAGAATCTGCACTTGAAAGGGAATGATGAAAGATAACATACTATATAAATTGTGTACCAGATAAGAAAAGCCAGTAGGGGCATCTCGGAAACTAAGAGAGACTAAGATACAAATTTGGTTAAATCGCAAAAAAATTGCGCGAATGAAGGACCAACAAGATGAATTTCAGAAATATCTGATCAAATGTTCAGTTTTGTAGTTATTTTCAGAAACATGATTTCTGGATTTTCAATTTAATTTTTTCCAACGTCGATGATTGCGTCAATCAAATTTTTTCAAGTACGACCCCCATAATTCGAATGGTATTTTTGATTCAGATTTCGACGACATGCTCCACATCATGGTTTTGATGCGTTTCATGCCCATTTTCACTTCACCATCATTGAGTGATTTTTGAAATAGGGACCTGAGCTGATGATTCATAGAAGATTTCCATGCGTTGAAATGAATATCAAGCCATAATATACATCCTTCCAAAGTTTTGAGCTTCATTTTGAACGTTGTGACATTTGATCCCCTCATTTCTACACTGTTATTTGAGATTATTGACATATACTGATTGACCGAATTAATGACAATTCAGGTGATCGCATATCGATATTGATGTAGCATTATTGAATGTTTGATTTGATAAATCTATCTTTTTTCACATGATGACAGTTATGACTGAACTAGACACGAAATCCCAATGAAGAGGGCTATTCGAATCAAATATCAAGATATCAGGGCCGCATTTGAAATGATCAAGTTTTGTTTGCTCAAAGATGAAACGTTGGATCACAGAATCAATAGGGTCATATTAATTGACTCCAGAAGTTGCTATATGGAGATGTTTCTCCAGTTCCCCACCAAACTTCAACATCGACAAACAAGAGAAATGAGAAATCCAGGAAATCAGTTTTTCGGAAATAACTCAAAGATGAAAAATTATATCGAATATCATTTTGAGTCACTCTGTTGGCCCTTCAGTCGCACAACTTTTCTCCTATTTAACCAAATCTGTATTCCTCCGATATACTCATACGGGCCCTCCATATCTTGGACACAGTGTATTCATATTTTTGTGATCGCAAAAGATTACAAAAATTTAAAAACATATGAAGAACAAGGTGTTCTACTCGAACAATTCGTAACAAATCGCAAACAATATACATTTGAAGTTTTTCAGGGTTCATCATAGTTTTCAGGAGGAAACATGAACATCGAAAAATGCATAAATTTTCAAATTACTTCACATTATCAGATACACTTCCTCCCATGAGTAATAAGCAATTGCCATTGGAACCGGATTCATCCTACTCCTGATTTCCGATCATTCATTTCGATTCAGTTCTTAGACATATAGTAGGTGATTCCAAAATTGGATCCATGAATCAAATGGGAGGTACTACGAGACATAGTGAGACGATACATTCTTGAGCGATCAACAATATTAGAAAAATCTGAGATTCACTGACCATGTATTTGGGAGGCTCTGGGTTGAGATTTGTGTTCATGCATAGAAGAAACAACTGTCTGCTAAGATTGGGTTGGCCCAAAATGCGAGGTGTGTATTGACACAAATTTGAATCCGACGGGGTTCTCGATACCTCCGGTGCGATTGATGCACTTGGATGAGCAAAATTTATAGAACACTTTTCAATTTATCTATGAAATTTTGTTTTCACGGAAGTTGATTTTTTTCAACTCGTACACTACACTTACACTCATTGCTCAAGTTCCGAAAACAGCCTGTATAATAGTTCATTTCCCAACATAGGTGAATCACATGATAATATTCGAGACATACTCCTAATTTTTTAGATAATTCAATGGGTATCTTTTCTTCGATCCTGAATAACTTCCTCAAATATTATACAGGTAGTATTGTAAAAATTCTACTGGGTGCGTCATCACCAAAACACACTGTCCAATAATGACACTATATATTACTAACTGAATCTGAACATCAGTCGATATATCACACTGTCATCTCCAATTCGTTATCCATACATGTCGCTTATTTTCAGATCAACTGCGGTCTGCCACTGCAGCCGCTTCATATGAGAGAGACTTGGGTTCTCCGATTCATGGGACTTTCGAGAATATCCTTCAAGAACCAGAAGAATTCGATGTAGTGTGGCTCAAGATCGATAACCACAAACAGGCAAAGTTCATCTACTGCCTATATTTTCTTCACTTCACTTACAGCTCATTTCATCCCCTCACAAAGGATGATATCACATTGGCTACAACACCACAAAATGAATTCAACACGTTCGCTGAAATGTTTGCAGGCAATTCTACTTTGGATCCACAGGGTCAAGACTTTCCCAAAATCGCTACCATCGATAACAATATGCCAGAAATTGTCTTCTGTCAATGCATAATGAGAGACATTCTGCTTGGCCTCAACTCCAAGAAGGCTATAGGGCCAGGTGGAATATCACCTATTAATCGAAGAAATGTACCCCAGAACTAACACCAGGTCTTTGCATACGAACTCGGTATATTTCCTCCTAACTGGAAGATACATAGGGTCCAACCGATTTCAAAGAAAGGCAAGAAAACCTTTTCCAACTGCTATAGACCGATTGCACTACTATCTCTGATCACCAAAATAAAAAAGAAGCGATCAATATCAAGTTCATCCTATTCCTAAAAAGCTCAAGAAACGTGAACGACCGGCAATATGGCCTCCGTCACTAGAGGCCAACTGGTGACCTGCTTGTCTATGTGACACATGAGTGGTATGTGTAGATCGAGAAACATGGGTAGTCTCTGGCTGTAACATTGAAAATCCCAAAAGGATTCGACTGAGTTAGCCACCAAGGCCACCTAGCCAAACTTCTGTCGTATGGTTTGCTGTCCCAACTATATCTTTCACTATCGAATTTTCTTGCAGATAGATCTTTATATGTGTTCGTGAATGAGATCTTATCTGATCAATGCTGGTTCTCAATAAGGCACCAAATTTGCATCGCTGGCAGCCAACCTTTTTACTCCACATCAATGATTTGTTGGATGTGACCTCCAGCCCAGTTGATAGATTCGCAGATACAGTACACTCCATTTTGCCTTCTCCTCTAGATGATGTCACAGGTGCAAGACAAAGGCAGGTCGATGCTTCGAATGATGATCTAGCAAGACTTCTGTAATGTGGATCTGAAAATTTGGAGTGTTCATTGCAAAGAGGACTCATGCTCGTATTTTCACCAGGAAGTTAGATCACACAATGCCCAATATGATGATGTCAGTTACCACTTTTCCTATGAAAACGTCAATATCCATTTCTGATATCATCACCAACAGCGCTCTCTCATGAGACGATCGATCATGTGAGGTCCATTGCGGAAATTACGTCACAAAAACTTGACTTTCTGTTCCGTGCGAAGAGGTACTGTAACTTTCGGATATCAATAAAGCACAATAAACCTCTCGAAAGTTTAACTTCACTCCTGACAATATTGTCGAGATCTCAAATACAACTTTTTTCAACATAGTGAAACAAAACACAAAACAAATATACTGAGAGTCAACATTCTCCGGCACCATTCATCATTCTTCAGATGTGGTGAAACGCAAAACCTCGTGACAGGTCTGGTATGAACACCTCGAATTGTTCTGATCTCGTCGACTCGATTGACATTATCTTTTCCAGGATAAACTTGGTCTACTCTCCCAAACTGCCATGCATTTCTTGGTACTTTCTCATCGACAATTAAAACAATATCGCCGATTTTGATCATTTCACTTTTAGATTGTCATTCTGAGCGTTGAATCAATGTAGGTCTGTATTCTAATATTCATCGCTACCAAAAAGAATCTGCTGAAGATTGAGCAATTCACCAATGTTTCTTCGAAACTTTCTCGTTGATTGTACCAGTTGATACTTCCCCAGGACGTAGCAACAGGAAATGATTGGGAGTAATCACTTCTCCTTCTACTGGATCAACGGAAATATGAGTGCGTGGCATAAGGTTCATCATATATTCAATTCCAATCAATAAAGTGTACAATACTTCTTCTCTGGGGTTAATTGACCTCAGAGATATCTTCAGGACAGTCTTCACACTCCTAATCATCCACTCCCATATGTGATGCTCGAGCTGAATTGAACTTCCACTTCATCTGTTTGAGACTCAAGAAGTTGACTATTTCTACTTGGCCAAGACATTCGATCCATTCTCTGAGCTCTCTTCCAGCTCCGACAAAATTAGTGCCATCATCGTAAATGAATTCTCTTGGTTGACTTCGCCTACAAATGGATCTTCATATAGCTGATATAGTTGAACTGGTATCCAGCGATGCTGATAGTTCAACATGAACTACTCGTATCGATGAACACGTGAACAGTACACCGTATCTCTTCTCAATTCTTCCTATAAATATGTTCATTGGGCCAAAAATGTCTAAACCAACGTATGTAAAGGGATAGACGTAACTTTCCACGCGTTCTTTTGGCAAGTTACCCATCCTAGGATATGTAGGCTTACAGTTTTTGATTCTACATGATTTCTACATAATTCTACAACATTTCTTGACAGCTTGTCTAACTTTATTAATCCAAAATTTTGTTCACAAATCATTAACGACTGTTACTAAGCCAACATGTCCTGCTGTTTCATGGTGATACTTGATTAAAAGCTCTGTGAATCTGTGTTTATAGTCCAGGACAATTGGATCTCGAGAATCGTTTTTGATTCCAACATCGTCCGGTATCCTTCCACAGACACGCAAAACAGAATCTTCATCAAGGAATACGGAGAGTTCGAAGAGGCGACTAGACCTTGGTATGACCCTCCCGAGTTTCAACAGTTCGATCTCTTCCTTGGAACATTTTTGTTGACTTTGGCGAACCCATAGTTTTGTTGTTCGAGAAATCGTATCTGCATCCAACAAAAAACTCTTTTGCCTATCTATCTTCTTCAGTTGCAATATTCTGGAGAAATATATCACCCACGTAGATCGGATCGCTGTGGCTCAGTTGAAAAATCTCTGTACATCTGGTAGACTTTGTTCCAAATCAGAATCAGCAATTGTGAACCAACACATTTTCCATCTCCTTGCACTGGGTGATTGGTTCTCCTGGCCACTTTCCTTCAACAGATCTCAACAAATCTGGTCCCTTCAGCAACACGCTATCGGATGTGAAATTCGTTGCTTTCATCACCTTGGTTGCAAGATCCACCACATTTAGAGATAAAGTAACCCAACGCCACTGCTTCACTGAAGGAAATTAGTGGATTTCTTCCAAACGGCATGCAACGAAGTTCAGAAAACGTTTCGATTCAGATCTTATCTGGCTAATAACCAACATAGAGTCACTCCAGTGAAATATTTCGTGTATGTTGAATTCGAGCTCATGAGATATCGATTTTGCAAGCCTTATTCCCAGTACAGCAGCTTGAAGTTTCAACTTGGATGGTTTGTTGTTTCGAGGGTGCAACTTTGAATTTGCAACCAACCAAGGAGGTGTGTACAATTTCATTTTCTTTGAAACTCATGAAGACAACTGCAGAGTACGCTTTGTTACTCGCATCGCAGAAAATATGAAGATCCACATGGTGTACGAGAGAATCAGATGAAGGAAAATAGTACCTGGGAATTCTTACTGGTACTAAATTATGCAACTCTTCTATCAATAGTTTCCATGTCTTGAAGAGTTCTTCAGTAATCTCTTGACATCTCCAAATATCTCGCATGAGGATCCTTGCTCTTACCATAATAGGAGCCAGAAATCCCAAGGGGTCGAAGACAGACATGGTAACTCGCAAGACTTCTCACTTTGGTACCTTCTGACATTTCCAAACTAGACGATCTATTTTCTCCAGGTTGAGGGGAAAAACGAAACAATCTGTTGTTTGAGACCAGGAAAGACCTAGAACACGCACATACTCAAATCACCTGGATCGACCGCTCTCAAATGTGGAGGTATGGAAGAAGTAAACCTATCTGAATCACTGGTCCACTCCGTCATCTCAAAACCAGCTTGTAGATGGGATACTATCACGTTCTTCACTTGCTTCACTGCTTCTTCCTCGGTGTGGAAGGAGTCTAGATAATCATCCACATAGTGTTACTCTTTCATGATTCTTTCAATACCTGGATATTGATTTTATGGAGTTTCACCATTCGTATTTCTGACGGATTGAGCAACAGCAGGTGATGAAACCGCTCCAAAAATCATGACATTCATGTGATAAACATTAGGAGGATCTTCACGGTCCATCCCGCGCCAGAAGAAGCGTTGGGCACATCTATCTTCTCCTTTGATAGACACCTGGTGAAACTTCTCCTTCATGTCGCCATTCAGTGCCACTCTGCCTTCTCAAAAACGCCATAGTACTCCGATCAGTGAAGTAACCGAGTTCGGGCCTTGAAGAAGGAAATCAAGACTGAAGCTGTGACTCTCAGAGGCTGCATCGAAAAAAATCGTATTTTGTCTGGCTTGTTTATATTCCATACAGCGAAGTGTGGTAAATACCACGTTTTGGGAGTATCCTTAACTTCCTCAGCTTCCAACCTCTTTGCATAACCTTTATCCAGGTACTCTGATATCTTGTTGCAATTCTGCACAGCAAACTGTTGATCTCTATCCATCTTCCTTTCCATGCAGTAGAGACGTTTCAAAGCATTATGCCGACTATCAGGTGAAGTTTCTTGTTCATTCATCCATGATGCCAAGAGCTTTCTTATCTTCTTATGACTTCATAACGCTATCTTTTTGCTCGATGCCGAAGTCTTCTAAACGGAAGCAATCTTGAACCAAACGATGGAGTTCATCATCTTTCGTGGAATGGTTACAATACGAGCTAACGTGTTCAACATCAGGTACATCACATCTGTGAGGACCATGAATCGTCCATCCTAGCTTAGACTTCGACATTATTGGTTGATTCAATCTAGGCTGAATTATTCGCCGGGGTATAATTATTCCACAGTTGTCATGACCCATTGACAATTTTGGTTGGACAACTGTGCAAGATTCGAGAATCTGACAATTCAAATATGGAAACTTCCTCATGACATTTTCAACGTCGATTTTTTGCAGTGGAAGGTCCAAGTTGCTAACTGTGCGAACTTCTCTCATCTTGTAGAATACAGGGTTCGTAGAATCAGCTGCAATATCTGAGGAAACAGTCTTGGAATCATCTTCATAGTGATTTATGCCATTGGTCCATCGAAAAAACAAGGGGAAGGTGGGTCTATTCAATTGAAGTTCATTTGCTAGTTCGGTTTCAATCGTGGTGCAAGTAGATCCTTCGTCGAAAAGAGCAAAAACTTGAAACCCTCCAGACGGACCTCGTACCTTCACTGTAGCAAATCTGAGCAATACAGATGATCCTGCAAACATATCGTTTTGATTGGCAAAGAATTGATCTGGGTTTTCATGTTCCAAAAATGTCGATGGTTGGGTTCGTTCTGTTGCAGATTTTTCCAAGTGTAAAAGTTCATTGTGTCCACCTTCACACCTATTCTTATTGCATCTAATCTTCTGGTGTGACATCTTGGAGATATATGTCCTACTTTCAGGCAAATGTGACAAAGTTTTCGTTCCGAAACAGCAGCTCTTCTTTCAGTGGTTGTTTTTTCAAGAAAATCTCCGCATTCTATCAGAAGATGATTCGAGCTGTTACAATAGGCACATTCGTTCACAGGCCATTCGTTCTCCACAGACTCTTTCTTAGTAACTAGCACATTTTCTTCCTTGGAGTAAGGTTTTTGGAAAGGATTTGAGATTGAAGTGACGGAGTCAACTTCCTCTTCAAACCACTCAACGATTATCATACTTAAAGTGAAGTATAATAATAATATATGATAATACTCCCCAACTGATGAAGCCAATGGCTCTGGATTGACCGAATGATTTTTGCAACCAACGTTCGTCATTGTTGTCATCATATTCGACACAGCATTCAAGAAGGAAATGCTACTCCCAGTTTGTCCTCTTCGATTGGGCTGAGCTTCTTCACCTCGTCCATTAGCGAGAAGATAATCTATTCGGGACGGCCAGAATTCATTTGAAGTATTATGACTATCCTAGGAACATTAGCTGAAGAAGTAAGGAAGGATTCAACAGTAACCCTCGCTCTACCTTTTAAGGCTCTGTCCAATGGAAGTGAGTTTTCGTCGTCACTGAGTTTGTTTGATTCAGTTGCACGTTCATATTCACTGATGAATATTGGCCACTCACACAATTCTCCAGAAAATGTAGTCAGATCGGGAAGTTTGTGATGCAATAACAATTCTCTCTTCAGCTTCCTCTTGATCCAACTTTATTTGTTCTCCTATCATTTCTAATTCTAGATTCAATTTCGACTCCTTTGAAATTCTAGAGATGACAGACTTTTCTTGGATCGACTCCTGTCATCGAAATTATTGTGTCCACTACGAGAAAAGCTTTGTGATTTAGTAGGCTCGAAGGATCATGTAACTTTCGAAGATCAATAAAGCACAATAAACCTCTCGAAAGTTTATCTTCACTCCAGACAATATTGTCAAAATCTCAAATTCAACTGTTTTCAACATAGAGAGACAAAACACGAAACAAATATACTGAGAGTCAATAGATACTATACACCTCAGCAACTGCTCATGATCTACAAAGCAAGAATTCGACCTGTCCTGGAGTAGTGTTCGAATAATTGAAGATCAGCTCCCGAACATACGCTGAAGCTCTCAGATTCTATTCGCCTAGTTCATGATACAACACTCGCCAAATCATTGACCACTCTAGAACATCGTAGAAAGGTGGACGATCTCTTATTCATTCTCATAGATACTTCCAGGGTCAGTGCAGCGTGGGCAAAGTTGTGAAACTCCTCGCCTTTCCTGATGCCCACACCTTCGAATCTTCAAGAAAAATTCCAACAACTTTCTTCTCTCCCGAAGATTCACTGCTGGCTGACAAGATGTTCCTCAAGTATTAAATGTTTTGTGTTGTCAACAGATTTGAAAACAACCTCCCCAGATTCCTACTGTTGTTGAGAACCTCCGCAAGCTTCACAGACCGTATCGAGCGAGGCATCGAAAAATAGTCAATCTGTGGTGTGCGCTCGGGCTGTAAGAGTATCAATATTCATGATCTCATGATTCCTCGTATTACACATCCATTTTCATCTCTTTGGCAGAGCTCCCCCTCAGTTTGAAAATTTGTTCCAGAACATCAAATATTGAGGATCAAAGATTGCAGCCCTCGAGATGAAAGTCTGCGGCTCAATCGAATCATTAATGCTAAGAAGGAAACTAATTGAATATTTTAATTATTGAAATGTCAGTCTGATGAGCGAATTATCCGAGTGGTTAATTATTGGCATAATAGATATGCCGGAATAGTTGCAAACATTACTTTCGGTACCATGTTGACATCGACATGAGACAGAAGCATACAAGGATTCGCCTCACAATTCATTCTTACAATTGTAGAAATTTCTCTGATATGAATGAAGTCAGTTGAATGTCAGGAACTTCCTGAAACATGACATGACACGAGTTTGTGTGTCCTCTATTTTTCAATGATTGTGATGTTTCACTCAAGAGTAGGACACTGTCCGTCTCATTCCCTTCATTCCTCTATATGATCCTCCTCACTGCTTCCTCCGGATTATCTCCTCGATGCTGCATTGTCCTATCGTCTCATGGAATGAGATCTCTACTAAAAATGTGCTGGAGTCGATTATTCAAAAGATGATTGGTTCTGAGGATCACTTGGTTCGGTACAATACCGTGTTATGGAAAAAAATGGCATCAAAACAGAAAGAAAAAACTGACGACTCATCAATGTTACCTCAGTATGATATAAAACTCCCAGTGATCATCGGAGAGAGACGTTTTAAATGGTTCATATACAGTTTCAATGTCTGTGAAAAACTTTTTCAGTGGGGTGAGGTTCAGTTTCATCTCTATCAGAATTCGTGATTTGATGAAATATGAATCCATACTCGAGTATTGTAGCTATTTATACCACAAAGTAGTAAAGAATTCGATTTCACCAGGGGCAAAGATTATATATCCGAGGTCGTGTGGTCAATTCGAGTAGCCATGATAATGGCAGCATCATATAATGAATTATCATTGAAAAACAATCTACAGAAATTGTGAATTGTGAATTTTTAGCAATGTACTCAAAATATTAGAGGGTCATCCTTGCATCAGGCCAGTGAAATAAGGCTTATAATGAAAGTTGACTTTAAGTTCCACGGACAACTGATCTATAAAACGTGAGAGACTGCATTGGTAGAGAAATTCTCTTTGACGTCTCAAAAAAGTAAAGAATGATAGGTTCTATGACTAGTGGTTAGGACAATGAATGTCCTTGCACTATTTTCCGACTATGTAATCCTTTCTCCTACTCCTATATTCTTCTACTTCTTCCGATTGATTCACGGAATCTTTTCATTAGACGATAGTACTGATAGTCCTCCTAAGACGAAGGTTGATAGAAATATTTTGTTTGTCAGGGTAACATAGTTGTGAGGAAACAGGCGACTATGAAATATACTTCCAAGAATGGAGACTTGTTTGATATCGTCATTGTAATTATCGTGATCCTCATCAGTTCATAATAATACCATTCTCGCACTATAAGGCGTAGAACTGATAAATGAACCTAATCCAGGAGGCTGCACACTCTCTAAATTTCCATCATTCTATTCATTCGTTCAATTCCTTCTATTCAGAACCCATAATCATCTGACAGTCATTCGAAAAGAATTCCATTTCAATTCATTCCCATCGCGCATTTTTTGAAAATATCTCGCATTACTTGTCAGTTTGCTTCAAATATTCAATTAACTGCTCATTCAGTTGGGAGATGGAATTTGTGTGCGGGATCCTGGATATCACGACTTATCTATTGCTTTTCGTCGAATTATATCTTCCGGAATGATATGACAGTTTGTTTAATTTCTCATAAATTCCCATCGCTCATGATTATATGGCCAGAAGATTTATGGAAATTGTTCAACCAGTATATCACGATGAAAAAATTTCGGTTGAATCATCACATGAGAATTCTAGAGGAAATGTACGTTTCATTTTGAATTCGAGAAATGAAAATTTGAATGAATGTGGATGAAAAAGAGGCAGAAGATCAGACTCTACATTATACTTTTCGTACTGAAAATTGCATTCACACACTAGTATAAACTCTTTGGTCAATTGATATCTACAGAAAAGAACATCTCCCAATTCCTGGCTACTCAGTTCCATGAAGCACATCTATGAAAGTGAGTCACGTGATAATGTTGGTAACTACAAAGGTATTACAAAGTGTTATCCATCAGTTCCAAAAAAAAATGTTGGACTGTTCGATTTCTGAAAAGCTATCAAACGTTCCAGAGTAAATCAAATCCTATCTCAGTAATGGAGTCCAATATGTCAAATATCAGATCCTATTGAAGTTCCTTCAGGGATCTCGCAAATGGGACCAATAGTGTTCCACATATTTTTCAATGATCTCTCTGAATGAAAAAGTCAAAGTAGTGAGATGTATATTCCTGTCGAAAAATAAAAAGGAAAGCCTCACCTATTTCTTCTCTGCAATAACTCACTCATCTGCCTTTGTTTCTATTTTTTGTTTGCTTTGTTTTGTTATTAGATACGTCTAGATTGGTTCCGAGTGATATTTTGACAATACATAATGATAATATCAAGATTGTTGTCATGTTCGAGTTGAAATTTTCTTGGTGTTGGAAATTGATATCTGTCTGAGCCCCTACTAGTGAAGTCACATGTTATCCTGATTGGTTATCAACCACTAATGCTACAAGAGGTTATTCACGTAATGCCAACTCGGTGTTCGAATTACCATCGACACTTTGTTGCCAGTTATTACAAGTCATTACCCAAGCGTCTCATGCTCGTAAGACTGCAGAAAATCAATTAAGTGGCCACCGGCTGATTGTAATGGATGGAACCCGATATACCGATATGAATTTTGCAGGTGGAGTTCAATTCGGTTTCGTTACACTAATGACAGTGGCATAACTAACCATTTGAGGCCCACGAGTTAGTCATAGTATTACATATTTTGTGTGCAGTTTTTTTCCTCAAATATCTGATGAATTTCATTTTCGAAAGCCTAGGTATCACATATTCCTAATGAGATATAAATTCAATCTTTAGAGGATATTTATCAATTTCATTCTTCTTTCCCAGCTTTCTGTTTTGCGAGAATATAAACACCGGCATCAATTTTCGAATATTAATTTTGTTCATCTCGATCATACATCAACATTGAATTACGCACATTTGATATGTTTTCGAAATGTCTCGAATCATTTTGAATATGATAGAGTGAATCGGTGCTGCAAAAATTTCATTATTAGTGCATTTTCTATTTTCAATACCAGACCAGAAATGAGCGAGGAGTCTAGAATACTTGGCGCCAACAAGATTTCATGAACTCTTTTCATCTAGTGTTCATATGGTCGCCATTATTTCAGATGTTTCGTGTCTTTTTATGACGTTTATGAATTTCCAATCTGCGAATAACCGACATGGTTCACAACACGCCATCTGAAGTGTTGAGGAATATGTTAGGAAAAGACCTTTTGAGAAAGGACTCTCAGGTTTACAATGTCCGCTTTCGATTACGAACCGTTCTACTTGATCATTGGATTCTTCGAAATCACCCTCATCTGTAATGTACCTATGGTGAAGATGGGATATTATTTACACTAAACGATGAGTCACTTCGATTTTCTCTATTACCTAGTTGTGGTTGTTCTAGATTTGGATAAATGTTGGCTGTTTCGTTAGTACTACTTTGTACCCACTTTCAGTTGAGTCCAATTCTTTCCTCCCGGAGCAAGATGCGTATCAATGCGTGAGTCAAGTCGAATAATATGTAGGACTAGAGTCTGTTTCCTTTCTTCGTTTGGGAAATGTACCATCTGGAACTTGAGTAATTGAAGATATTGAGCTTCAGTCAACAACAAGTCTTGTATGTGAGTCCTCCTCAATTTTCCATGTCACAACAATTCTGTAATATTAGTTGTTCGTTTCAATTTGATTCTCACAATTACTCTATATCCTTGATCATAGTTTTCTTCACTACTGCGCTTGACTTCGACGGTGTTTCCGGCCGAATTTCGAACTGGGACCGGCAGTTGAGTTCTCATTAGACCTATCTCTTCGGCTATTCATACGTTGGTAGTTTGCACCTGGTGACAGTTGAAATACTTTTTCATGGTTTCAAAGGATCTGTTTCATTCATTCACTATTTGATCTGATAATTCAGTGGTTTACTTACTTTCAAATTCATCTTTCGTCTCTTCATGTTGGTAACTTTTGATTTTCCTTCTACATTTATTTCATGTCAACTGTCAAATTTCAATTCACTGTCAGAAAAAAATTTCGTCCCATATTTGTCTTGGATTGTATTATCAAGATTCCCACAAAAGTGGATTATACAATAATTGTGGTTTCTTTCGTAAATACTTGACATGTCAGGAATGACTTCCGAATATTCTTTTCTGGACAATTATTAGGTGCCCACTTGCAGGTATCGCACTGAGAAGTTTGATCGAGTTTACTTTTGAATTACACTCTTGAAAGGTTCAGATGTCACCGGACGTCTTTTTCCTCAAGAAAAATGAGAAAAGCACCAGGTTTGATATCATGTCTGGAAAATTGGGTACGTACTGTGATGGTATCATGTCTGGAAAATTATGTTGTGAAATTGATGTTGCATGATAATTCAGATTCTTCTTAATGCATTCGCATGTAGATTGAGGATGATTAAGGAATCGAGAACACTAAGAACTATATTCAATTGTGTCGCTTCCTTCAAGGATTGATGATTCTGGAACTACTCAACTCGCAGTGCGATATAATCGAAGAATCCAAGGATTTGGGTAGATCATAGGAAGGGAGGACCCTTTTCACCATTTGGTTGCATCAGAATTCCAGTTCCTTCAGTCTCTCCTGAAGTGACCTTAAAGACCCATTTTTACTAAGGGCAAATGCATATTCTCACTCTTCTTCTGTCGATGCTCTCAATGAGCCCTTCCGTCTGCCTCTGAACTTGACGGTGTCGGATAGGTCTCTGCCTACGGACTTCTTCTTGAAGTCACTTTTCCAACATTTCCATTTCAGATGGTTCAGTCTTGTAAAATGAGTGATGTCTGGCACCCGAGGGAGTAGCTTCATTATTCGCGCATCTAGAGCGTTGAGTGTGGTAAGACATTAGCCGGCTATTATACGAGCTGATACGAGTTCAGTGCCCTGATAGCTGCTTGACTGCCAGGACGGATTGCAGTAATACTTTATCACCTCCGATAGACTTCCAGATTGGATTGATTTCTGTCTGGACTGGAGAAATTTCCTGTTGTCTCCGAGCGTTTCGTTCTGGGCCCAAGGACCCTAGACTCTAGCATCCGGTATCATATATCTTCGCCTGCCGTGGCAATAACGAACATTTTCGCAGATGTTCATGCCAATGCATATTCAACGAAAACTCCTCAGTATGAATTACTCACGAACAAACCAGACGAAACCAGTCGGTTGCCATTTTCTCGCGCGGCTTAATCAACTTCTGTACGTATTCAAGTGATAATACGTTTACGGCGTATAGCGTGTAATGCTCCTAATACAATTTTCTACAATATCATACAATCCTCGCGACGTGAGCGTATGCAGAACGAGCTGAAACTAAATAGTTTTCCGGGGCGAAACAAGCACTATTTGCATATTCAAATTAGAAACTCTGCTCACAATCGTGGAGACCTGGTGATTTATCATCACTGGGTGTAACGAAGGGTACTGCGGAATAATGTTTCTAGGTATACCAAGAAATGCTAGTGGTGTTCATTCCGCATCGTCATTTCGATGGATGGTGTCGTTTCAACACCATGTTGGTATTCAGTCTGAGAACTTGCAATTTTGTTCATGATATGATCATAATATGATACTTTTTATACTCTTTTTTAATATACATCATTTACGATATGGTATAATCCCTAGGCATTTTTTGTTCTCTCATTCCAGGGAACAGAGCTGCCAGTTTTCAGTGATGGAAGTATTAATGTGGTATATCCAAGCGACTTCCGATTATTTCTCCATTCTCATGTTTTCCTGTAGTTGATTCAATGATAATAATAAAAGTATACAATAATGATAACATGATGAAATAATGATTTGAATGATAATAAGGATAATGATAGTGAAGGTGAGAAAGGAAAAAAAAAACAGAAAACAAAAATCAGAATTCAAATTGAAGAATCTAGGCGAGAGAG
Organism: Gastrophysa polygoni; assembly: GCA_963576655.1. Classification (NCBI taxonomy): domain Eukaryota; kingdom Metazoa; phylum Arthropoda; class Insecta; order Coleoptera; family Chrysomelidae; genus Gastrophysa; species Gastrophysa polygoni. The sequence continues at coordinate 34,271,623 of OY755082.1, forward strand.
TGGAAACAATATTTTCATTCTTCAAAAATTCTTCTTGGATTGCGAATGCATAGGCATGCATTTTCAATTTGAAGAAGTGTTATGTACTTTCTACAACCCGTCAATAAGAACCTTTGATTTTTGGGTATGAAATGAACGGAGAGGGGCCTAGATAGGAAATCATAAATGAAAGATCTTGGGGTAACCTACAACTCACAGTTCTCGTTTGCCAGCCATTTTAAAAGAAATGTGAAATCTGCTAATCGGATGTTGGGATTTGTAACCAGACATACAAAATGCTTTTCCAACACGAATACTATCAAGTTACTTTATTATTATCTAGTCAGACCGATACTTGAGTTTGCTTCTATCATGTGGTTCGGAGAATATCAAACAAATTTGTACGAAATGGAAAAAGTCCAAAATGAACTGCTCAGATACTTATATTTTAAGCATCATCATGTATGGCCTGATTTCAACACTTTGCGAACATCACAGTTGATATATGAATTTAAGATACTATCCTTAGAGCAGAGAAGAAGGCTAACGGCTATAGTGTTTTTGCACAAAATAATCAATAACAAAGTAAATTCCTCTGAAATTATCAACATGATCCCATTCAATGTACCTCCACGTCGTACACGTTCTGCCCTTATGTTCAATGTTGCAGCTGTGAGCACCATGAGGGCACCACTGACAACTCTACTGAAATTGGCGAATAATTTTAATGTTCTGATAGATTTAGACTGGAACTTACCCCCGGCGCTTTATCGTCGAGCAATTTCAGACCATATATTGAATACAGCAATATGAGACTGCTGTCGCATTCGTCTTCCGAATGATTTATATTTGTGATTGATTTGTGTTTATAGAAGGTTTTATACGATCCTAGTTGATATTAAATAGTCTACAATAATAGATAACCAGTACTGGTTAAACTTGTGATATTTTTTTGTATTGTATTTTTTGTATAAAGTAAAAGTGTATAAAGTAATTATATTTATCCATGTTGTCAGGCTACTATAGCCTGTATGGGTAATGAATAAATGAATAAATGAATGAATAATATACAGTTTCAATCATATTGCAGGAAAATCTGAAGACAGATTTTTCACTGGAAAATAAGAAGAGAAGTTTTTCCTGAAAACCCGTAGTTTTCGAGATGCCAACAAAAAAACAGACATTCAACAATTTGTTGTTTTTCTATTGATTTTTCAGAAATTCGGTAGGTTTTTATTCTAATTGGAAATATATCTGTATTTCGGTAGGTTTGTTTGCAATGGTATCGATACTTACAATGAAAATATTGAACAAATGGAAATGAAATGATGAACAAAATAATCAATTGTGAGTTTCAACTCACTTGGTTCAAGAGGGTACAGACAATAGTTATTCGATAACCTAGGCACAAAATATCCTTTTTTCATTTCTGGAAAAGATACGCGAAGAGTTCATGATACGAAAACTTGTGTATATCGAACCGATCAATGATGTGAAAATATTTCACTTCTAGAAAACAGTGGTGGCACAACTTTTTTGCCACTGGCAAATTCTTATGGCATCAGAAGGAAGCATTTTGTCATTGCATGTGAACTCACCATATTTCAAGGAAATCGATGAAAGTTATTTCTACCATGAATTGGGAAAAAACCGTTTTGATAGAAAGCTGTATTCCGAAAACGAAGTCTTTTGAAAGAATTTTTTGAGACGTTCTTCCAAATTTAACATTGAATGATCTACATTTAGATTTCCTCACAATATCTAGGAATTTCTCAAAAATGTCTCAGCAGTTTGAATATTCATGAAATATTTTCAAACATTCGATTCATGGAGTTCAATTCAGAATCAACGGTCTCCTATTAAGTCTTCCAAGTTGGAGATTCATGGCTATGCATCACTTGCAAATGTGACAGTACATCTGACGAGATAATATCCATAAGTGTAACGAGGTAATCATATCATTATTCATGTTCAAATTTATATTTTGGAAATTTCTCTGTCTTTTATGGAAGCGTAGACAGTGGGTTTTCTGCGAACTTTGTTGGAATGAAACCTCTATATATATATATATATATATATGTATATATATATATATATGTATATATATATATATATATATATATATATATATGATTTATGAGATATAGGTACCTAATGTGCGAAGTATCATCTGCGAATAGCGTGAAATTTCGATATGATTCACATATAGTGAAAACAAGATTGGTTCTAGCACTGACCCCAGAGGAATACCCACATCAATATCTATATAACATCAGATCATAGCTCCTTGTACGGTATCCAGAAGTGTTCCTTATACTTACATATTGCTTACTCACTTGTAATGTAATATGATTCATGAAACAATTCAACATGAATGAAACAAAAATAAGTAAGAAATCAAGAAAAACATATCATTCTTTGATGAATAAATAAATCATCTGAATAGATTTGGATAACGTACATATTTGGATAAAATCATTAATTTCGTCTTGGTGAATGATACTTATACTCTGATGTGGATCAGTATAGTTTTAATCTGCCAAAAAATGAACCAGCATGTGTTTCCTAACGCTTGTGAGATATTTTCACACCTTTCAGATCAACACTGGAGTGAGAAAATATATGGAAAATCTGCTATAACACCATGGTATCAGCGAAGATATTGATGCAATATACAGTATTGAAATTTTCCACTTGGCTTCTGACCCCTTTTCTATTCTCGGTTCAGTATTTGTCGTTCTTTCGTTGCTCTCCTTTCCGGCGTAGATTTAATTAACGCAATATAAATGAATCCTCTGAACTAAATGGGATCCCTATAAAGAGCAAACCATCAATGTATTCAATACTGCTTTGTTGTTCCCAAAGAGAAAATAGGAAATTGATTTTACCCTGTTAGGGAGAAAATTGATAACAAAATATATTTCATCGGCGAATATGGCTTCCGAGAGGGGTTTAAATTTTATATTCATGAAGGACCAAATCTGTTGACGCAAAAACAAATGGTTCCGGGGCATAACCACCGAAATGAGTAATAATCATACACAAAGGGTTCCACTCAATCATTTTTCAACAGAATCCGAAGTAGTATTGAGAACCACCAATATGAGCAGTTTTTTGGCAACGAAAATTGTATTCTTGAATTTGCACGTCCTGCATTGGAAATGGGTATGGAATTTAGAAATCACATCTTATCAAGACATCAAAATGATGAAGGATAGTCATCAGGAAGTTTCGTATGCTTTGGGATATTGGAAAGTTCATCATATTGTAGGAGATGGAAGGGTGCGCGTTCATTTTGTAATGGAAACTTGTCTATCATTATGGATATTCTGATAAAAATTTCCAAATTCAGTTCTTATCTGAATGTGCCATTCCATTCCGAAAACCTTGTGTAGCAACATCACCAAAGAATTATATCGTATTATTGACATATTATCCTCAAGGGAAATACAAGATATATATTCGGAATCGAACAAGAACTGAATTATTCATAGCTGTATCCAAGATGTTATCATGTGAAATAAACTGATCAGCAAAAGAATGCTTGAATTCGAAAATTTGAAAAACATCGGTGACGAATTGGGGTATCAGGGAAAAAGTGAAGCACAAAAAAAAAATATCTAAAAATACCTATTTTGGCCCAAAATTATACAATCTGCTACCTAGCGGAATAAGTCATGTATACACAATTCAGCTCATTTGCACTGAGCGACATAGTATTCGCAAACTCCTCATTGGGAACTGAATGGCTTCAATTCTTATTATGAGTCATTCAGTCACATGTATGTTCACATCTCTCCTGTATTTATCCATACCATGATCTCAGTTCAGATATTTCATTCGGTGATTCCGTATACTAGCATTCAATTATTCATTCATTATATTTTTGAATCAACGACTATTTGAAATGCTTTTCATTCACATATATGTACAGGCCCGCATATGTATGTATGAGAGAAATTTGAGAGAAATAAATTGTTCATTCAATATAACTATCACATTACTATTACTATAACTTTTATCATTTATTATCACTACCATAACTGTTGCTCTCACTATCACTATAATCGATATCATCGTATCGATATCGTCGATGATTTTGTGTGAATTTTCATCGATATCATCGATAGATTTCCTGAGCTTTTGACACAGTAGAGTGAAGTTGAAATCTACAGATGACAGCTGAAACACCCGAAGATCGCCGAACATGAATAGATTCATCAGCGCACAGATTTATTTTCGGGATATCTATACAGGCAATGTTGCTGTATTTTGGATTGCGTGGTAGCTGTCAACAATTAGCGAAACTGACTAGAAACATGATGATAGTATATCTACTCAGGTTTCATGAATAGTGTTGCAGAAAGAAAGGTGAACATAACTCGTTGGAAAAGGTATTTCAAGCACTCGTTATATCTGTCGCTACGCTGCTCGTGCTAAATGTCTACTCGTGCAAAATAAGTCACTTTCCACAATAGTTACGTGATATGCTATTCTGGTAGTAACATCAGTATTCACTAGAAAACTAGTAGTAATGATTCAACTGTGTAATACGAACTATTCTATATATCATGATATTTAATATGATGTGGTAAAAAAAGGTAGATAGGTGAGTCGATGATACCATGTGTTGATACCTCTCCATTTGGGTTGGAATTTTTTGATCTCACTGAACTGGTTAATTCTCTGGAATGCAAAGAGAAAGAAATTTAGTATTTCTAAATAGAGGAAACCACCGTATTCTGCTGAAAAAATTGTGCTTGCTGTTTCATGACAATATACACAGTATCCAAAGTAACCCTCCTTCTCCCGAATCACATTCTGAGAGGGATTATCTCTTTCTGCTTCAATGATATTTTTACACATCTTAAAAATATGGATCTCAAAACTGGCGCCTGGGCACCTCATGTGGGGTCGAGTGATAACTCAATTAAAACGTGTTTCAATTCTCTATACAACACTCGAATTTCAGATGGAACAAATCAACCTGGGGGGTTAACTTTTAGGACATATAACTACTATATATGTAGGGTTCATCACGTAACCCGTTGGTTGAGAGTTTCCGATGTACCAATTCCAATGAAATTTTGAGAATTCGAATCGTCTTAAGAGTCAACATGAAAATTTTCTGTCAGATATTGCCAAGGGCGTAGAACTCCTGGTAGAACTGGAAAAAGTGGCCACAATCGTCCTCATTCCGAACCCTGTATTCGCATAACATTTTTGACAAGTACGTATTGTTTTGAAGAAAAGAAAAACGCAACAGATTTCTCTATAGTAATTATCGACCGTTTTCAAATCAAAATGATTTTTGCGGGAAAATTTGAGCTTGTACTAGTATCTTCAAAAATGGTTATCAACAAAATTCTCGAAGTCGAATATTTCGAATTTCTACCAGAGCTAGTATTGGGATAAGGAATATTACCAAATCTCATACAGTCGAAAATATCTTGTAGTGTTAGAGGTTTCCAAAAGCTCCGGATTTTTTTTTGAATCAAATGCCCCGTATACTATCAAATAACTGTTCATCGGCTTGGCTGAGACAAGGTTTTCTATACTTAACTCTGAGAGTTTTTGTGTTGAAAGGGTTTCTTCATCAAAACTTCAGGTATAAGAATTTGAATTGCATGATTGTTCGTATCTGGCGAGGCCAAATATTTGCAAAAACGTTCGTGTCTATTTCCGATTCGACCAAAAGTGCTACGCTACGCCCAATTTTCGATTTTTTTTTGGGAATGGAAACATCTAAAACTTCTAACGATTCAAATATATATATATATATATATATATTCCTGCAATTATAAAAAATATTTCGAATTATGAATAATCATCAATTCTAAAAATTTCACAATTCATACGTGGGCTGAGTTGTCACTGTTATGGAAATTAGAGATGGGCATCAACTGAAAGAATACCTATATTCGAAAACTGAAACGATTTATTACGTAGCGGTAGCATTTGCGATGTTGATGAAATTTGGATATTCGAATCATTTCAATGGACACTGTATTCTTGATATATTACTCGCGATATTTATCAGTAATTGATATTCTGATATCGATCCCTCCTACCTGCGCATCTCTAGTCTATTTTTATGTAATAGTGATATACTGTATGGCGTGTCTCCTTCAGTGGAGGTGAAAATCAGAATTGATGAAATATGCTGATATTTCAGTAGTGGAAAAAATATTATACATACCTCGGGTGAAAATGCTATTATATAGCACTCACATTAATTATATTCGGCGCTTTTATATATGATAAAATATAATACAATAATATTATATTATTGAAAAGATCCAATATCTTGTACACAATTCATGAAAGTTATATTTTTCAAACTCAAAGTTCATCTGAAGTGGCAAGTCCAGAATAGTTATCATGTATTCATAGTATGTGTACACATAATATTAGGGTTTATGAATTCACTGTGAAAAATCTATGGTAAAATATAGAAAGATAGTTCTCATAGACTTTTTCGTAACCGATGGGTACCGATACCTTCATCGATATTTAAATTTCCCGGAAAAACTATTCTATAATCAAATATATACAGCTGTGTTCCGTTCGGTGCACTATTTACTGATTCCTGTCGAGTTCATGGAAAAAATGTAAGTATAACAGTCGAAGCCTCCATATCAGAGGAGATCATCGAATCCGAAATTCTCCGTACAACAAACTCAGAAGCAGTCAATGTAGAAATAGATTTGAAATAGGCCACATACGCAAAAACCGAGGTGAATCACACGGTTTCACGAACTCTATCACGAGAAATTGTTCGATGTATTTCGAAAAATAACACTATAAACATAGTGCCAAACATATGACTGCTGAAATCTGGAATACCAAAGAATAATCAAATAATCGACACTGCTTCATTTTTTTTGTATTTTCAGGACTATACAGGTACAAAAATATGAAACTAACTGATATCAATCCATCTCGCTGACCTTTAAGCAAAGCTTGAGACACAAAAGTTCGTTTAACCCTGGGATGGTGCCAATTGAGATGAGATTTGGGTGTATAGCCTCCCAACACGGTCAAACGTCGTGATTCCTGGTTTTCCCATTCCGGTAGACACCCATATCATCCGGAAAGATTACGAACCGCCAAGGATCCATATATATTTTCGACCCTAATTTTGTGTGTCGGACATCGCGTTATAGATATCTTGAGGGTTTCCTCGGGGAAGTTATCAGTTTCCGCCACTTCTGACAAATGATGGTACGTGAAGTGTTCAGCTATATACATCCGATTGGATCATTCGGTCATCTGATCTACTGGTGGTTCATTAGATACAATACATCAATCAATCATCAAAATGCCATTGTCAAATAATGATAGTTATTTCTTGAAAATTAGGGCCTGGAACTACCGAAGTGAATTTCCACTGTTCCATTTCTTATGTTGAAAAAACGAAGAGTTAACAGTGTGAAATATGGAGTTGTATGTATATTCTCACAGAAGTCGTTCGTTAGAAGTTTTCCTGGTTAGAAAAAACTCAGAATTTCGAATCATTGGACTTCAGTGTCATTCAAGATTCTCTTTTACTTTCAAATATTTTTAAATTGATACCTCTTGCGTCCATACCGGAAGTCACCATCAACCTCCTCAAATTGAATGGAACACCCGGTACGTTATTCCATTTTTGAATCCGTAAGAAAATTGAATGATGAGTTCGATCAGGTTTCCACATACCTATTTTCAGCTCGTCATTATACGTCTCGAATTCTCAAAGATGTAGCCTTATTTTCAACACTGCCCCTTTCACACATTTTTCACTGGTGGTGAGCGTTTCTGAAGTAGACGGAAGAACAGGAATGATACACTGATTCATCACATCGTAGGTATCCAAAATTTGATGACACATTACATCATTTTCAAAAATGAGAAAGTTCGTTCTTCCAAACGTGATATCATGTATTCATGGGATGGTCGGATGCAGACATCTATTATTCTCTGCAACTTTCCCAATATCTATGTCCAACGGGTTTTCGTTGATCTATATTTTCTATTTCGAAGTGATTTTTGGCAGAAACCGAAAAATTGTGTTTCACACGAGAAGGAAATCGACATGACTGGAACGGCAGAAACTTAATTGGAACATAACAGCAACATACCAAAACTCAGAACGGTATAACAAATGAATAATAATGAATGAGCAATCAAATCATGACAAGAAATTATACCTTGATCAATGTAAAGTTACAGTAATAATCATTGTACTACAGTGTTCTCGATACGTTAACTGATGCAAGTCTAGATGAATTCATACTGTTTTTGAGCTGTTTCCAATCACATTATAGCCCATGAAGATACCTACTATGTTCTCCTTTCGATTCGGTAATTCTCCTAATCGCTCCATACGGTGCAGCAATGCAATGATAATTTCATTAACTAATGCATTCATGCCAACAGTAGCTAGAACGCTTTCATCCCGAGATTATATTACCACTGGCAACACGTCCTGACACGTACTATCCTGATTAAATACAAAGCTTGGGAGACGAAATCCTACCTCATAATCCACATTAGCTGCCGCATCCGCTAACGCTGAATACGATCTACCTACCATCTGTCTGTACCATTTGCGGCATGTCTCTCTGCATCTATCAGAAAAATATCATACCTGGAATTCTTGGTCGCCGTTTTATGTGTTGAACTAATGCATTTTTCATGAATTATATACAATGCGAGCCTATTCATCCTCATGAATTGTCATGGGCTACTTCATTCCGTACGTATGTAATATACTTGTCACTGCAACCGTCTTCGAATTTCGATTATTTCATCAGCGTTGCTGTGTAACTCCAATATTCCTGTAAGTAAACTCATGTTTATTCAAATTTCATGTCATGTTCAAGTCAATATACCCTTGACGAAGTTATATAATCGTTTTGGTGTTCCGCCTCCAGTCGAAATGTGAATATTTCCATAGTCACGTTTCTTATAAGTTCGCAAAAAAAGTAACAGTCAAGTTAGTGAAGTTTCGTTGAATTTTTCAATATGCAACGCTTCAACAATAATTTAAGTGGTGGAATAGATCAAGAAAATGGAAAATTTCACACTAGAAAATACCACAAAAATACAAAAGAATGTTTGGAAACAGTAAACATAGTTTTCTGAACATCGAAATCATAAACTTCGAGATGAAATTTCGAATGGAAAACTAGCTGATATACTGAAAGAGTGGGCGTTCAACTTTCAAAGTGCAGAATGTGAAGGAAGTACAGTGAAAATAATTTGGAATATTTCTGCTGAACTTGGAACTTGGAACTTGGAACTATGTGAAAAGTTTTATGAATGGTTGAACAGAGAAATAAATCCATTTGAAGATGTAATTCTTGAAAATGCAAAAAGGTCCGGGCCTCTAAAAGAAATGAGCTACAAGCAATTCTCGAAAACAAATGCTCATTTGCTCTTAATAAGAAAGAAATTACCAAAATAGTCAGAAGTTTCGTTGGAAATACACCAGATGGTTTTCAAAAAAAATAGCGAAGGACTGTGGAATTGGCTCGGTGTGGAAATAAAGCAGTCTTTTGATCAGTTGACTATTTCAAGAAGGACAATTGTACGTTCAAAGTGTGGGACGGATTGGGTAAAATCTCATTTTTTAGAAAACAGTACAAGGTGGTGGAAAGCGCACTACTGAGTCTGAATGGTTGATACCGAATAGAGAGTATGTATGTTGGTCAGTGCCCTGTACAGCTAATCGTCTCGTCTCAACACCTTATATCAATTGGCAGAGACAGGAAAATAGAACAAAAATTGTTCAGTAATGATGAATCAATTGAAAGTAAATGGACACGTGCAGCAGCCGAAAGTATTGGAACAGATACAAAAAAGCAAGAATATCTGAACATCCAGATCGCTTCTTTTCTGTATCTTGGCACAATCGGGAGCAGAAGAAATTACTAAAATAACAGGTCACTCATCATCTGATTCTCTGGAAGCGTATTTACAACTCAATGGGGAGCAACATATGAAGATCATTGAAAAAATGAGAAAGGTACATCATCAATCCACCTGTATCTTTACCAAACGACAAATTTCCAAAACGACAGAATATCAATTTTTTATAATTATTTCACCTCAAATTTCGATATTGATCAATGGAAAATGAAAATATGACTCGTTTCCACGTAATCGTTAAGAATATCGACTTGAGCATAGACAAAAGGATGTCGATTATATATACTAACCTTTCCACTCGATGTATTTTGCGGAACATCACTCGTGCTGCGCTCTTTTGATGTTTCGCAAAATACCTCTCTTATATTGTCTATGCTTGGGTAATCTCATGAATGATTATACAACTGATTCGAAGGAATGAAACAATCATTCATTTCCATCAATTGCAATCGTTTCCTTGGAACACTCCTTGCTCTGTTCGGCGAGCGTCTTATGAAAACTTGTGTCATAATGTGATACCGTTTCAAAACAATTGCCGCAACCAGTTTGTGAGATGCATTGACCTCTATCCGATTTGTCAAAACTCTAAATCAAGCATTTTTTTCCACTACTGAACTTTTCTCGACAATAATTTTTGTTCATTGATTCGGGAAACGCCATGTGGATTCCTACATTTTGACCTCTAGATATTTCCGGAATCATGATCACTTTCGTAGTCACTCGAATTGTCATTATTCAATGTCATTATCTTGAGGATTTCTTCAAACGAATGAATTGCATCTGCCAACAAAACACAGGCACAATAGTTATCCAGTCTCCAAGTGAATCATATAGAGTTGTGAATGTGAGAAATGTGACTGATCCAGCCAGAGGGATGTATGTGAACCGATTGGCGTTATCTGCTCGTGGTGCATAAAATATAATATCCTTCACCCAAAACTGACGATATTCTCTTCCATGTACAGGGTGTTACAGAACTATGAGATCAAACTTCTAGGGGTTATTTAGTGCAACAGTAGAAAAATGTCACTACAACACTACGGCATTAAGACGCGTTGAAATGAATGCATTCAATTTTTGCCTTTTGTACATGATATCATCACAACAATTGTTCGAAATGTCTTCCTCCAATCTGAATACACCGATTCGAACGTCGCACATGATTTCGACGGAGTTGACAAAAAATTTGATCCTTGTTTGAATGATTTCAAATACTGCTGTAATTCGTCCAATTGAGTCTTGCTCTGTTTCTATAGGAGTTTCGTAGACTTCACACAGGAACAAAACTAGCGACATTAAATCGGGTCACCCATGAGGCCAATATACTGCTTCACCTCTGGCAATCCAACGGTGCCCAAACCGCTGATTTTCTCCTGTGTGGAGTCTTTGGTCTACGAAACTCCAGTAGAAATAGAGCAAGTGCCGAAATCATGTGCGACGTTTAATTCGGTGTATTCAGGCTGGAGGAAGACATTTTGAACAATTCATCATGTACAAAAGGCAAATATTGAATGCATCAAATCCTATGTAGGCAATTCATCGTCTTTCTGGATTTCAACGCGACTTAGGGCCGTAGTGCCGTAGTGACACTACTCAAATGTTTTCTATTGTTTATGGTTATATGGTTTAATAAACGAGTAACAGTAACTGTATGCAAGGTGAATGAACAAGTGGAGGATTAGTAGCAATCGAAGATTTGATATATTATATATCCTCTACACGATCAAGCTTAGAGAGAGAGAGAGGGAGAATTGAAACGATCATAAGAAAGGCGAAACACGTCCATAAGACGCAGCGATCAAAAATCAGCTGAATATTGGCAAAACATTTCAATATGTCATGCCATTGACACATTGAATTGGGGAGTACGACTTTTTCAGTTATTTCCATTTGAATCGACTTGATAGTGGAAAATAATTCGTTCAAATCCAAAGTGTGTTGAAGAGACTCAGTTCCAATTTTTGTTTGGATAGGAAAATTCTTGAATAATTCTAGTTGGTTCGTCAATAGCATATAAATTTGTCCTGTTCAGCCTATGGCAATTCTAAAATTGTTTCGAAAAATGTCAGAATATATCATTCATATGTAAGTTATTGAATGATGTCCAACAAATTTCGAATAGACCCTAGTTCACGCCTAAAGAAAGAGGCGGAGAAATCCAATCGATCAAAAAGGCAAACTAGGGGGACGCAACCGGCAGTGATGAGCAGTGATGGTAGCAAAATTTAACCTTTCTCTGCTGCAAACATTTTTCCTATGGTCGTTTCAATGCTCCTCATATGTTGATTGCGCAGCCTTATCAAAAAAGTTCATATGGTTACTTAAAATATTATGATGATGATATATCATGGTTTGAGAACTATCCTCTCGAACAATGACCTACCCTCGGACCTAACTATCATTGCTCGCGTCTTCTTCCTCTTTCTTATTTCTTTCAAGATGGATATCGATCAGATCGGGTAGTCTCGAACCACAGAATATATACCCTACGGTATAGGGTAGGTATATATTCTGTGTTCGAACTGTCATACACTCATACAGGCAGGCATGTCCAATCGACGAAATTTTCAAATCAAAAATTTCTAAAAGTCGTGTGTCAATGGAGCTCATTATTGAATGAAAAAAAGTGCGGTAATGAGTCTGTTGAAGTGCCGAAACAGAAAAATTTAATATCTTTGATAGCAAAACAGTCTTCACAGAGCACGGTGTTGCAGCCAAGCAACACAGTTGCGTGGAAACGAAACTATCAACATTATTCCGAACATTCAGTACACCGTGGTATGGATGACGACCATTCAGTCATATTCATAACTTTTCCTTCTCATGGAATATTCATAACCACAACGCCGCGGGAATTATTCTGTTTTGCAAAAAAATCCATGTTTGTGTTGGATATTGAGATGAAGTGAATTGGAGTATTCTATCGTATAGCCAGCCCAATTGATTCAAACCAGTAATTAATTTATGTCGAACCAGACATTTTAATTAATCATCAACCCTGCAGGCGGATAATCAAATTTCATTTCATCAACGTGAAGTACCGTATTGGTGATTTAAAATTTCTTTATTCATTGGTTTATGTCGTGATTCCAGGATATTTTGATTCAATGGTGTGGTTCATTAACAGTCCATCAATTGCAAGTATGAAATCGATCACGTGTACTGTTCGACAGAATATTTTTGAGTTTGAATTTTTTTTTTCAGTTCCCAAGAGAACTGTGATAATTGCAGAATTATTGAACCATTCAAAAAACTACTCGAGAACGCGATTTTATAATTCGGTTTGTTCGATTTTGCTTGCATTGATTGGAATAGATTGTATGAAGAAAGAAATCATATGGAATTGTAAAAACCGATTGTATTCGGAAAGAATATTTTTTTACTCATCCATGAGAAAATATTCATTGGTATTCATTTTATTGAACTTTAGGAAGTAATCAGCTCACCTATGGAATGGAAAATATGTACGATTCTGAAGGTATGCAATAGACATTACGCAGAGAATCCATTTATCAAATGAGATACAGGGTGTCTTATTGAATTTTCGTAAAATGTTTCATATAACGCTTGGAATATTTCAGATGATGGAAAAATGTATGGGTCATCCTGGATGAGAAAAATTATCGAATATACCTTCAATATTCGAAGATGAATATGTTCATCCTGAGAGGAAACAATTCATTGTTGAACTTTCAATTATTTTTGTTGATGAAATAAAAAACAGTTATGGATTGCTTTAGTTATATAATCTTCGGGTCAAAAACTTCCATCATTTGGAGTTTGTTGAAATCCCTGGATTATTATTGGATCCACATTTTCATTGCTTCCAGCAACTTGTTAGAGTTGCTACTGACAGAATCTAACTGACATCGAAATTCACCTAAAAATTAATTCGATAAGAAGTCTCGAGACTGAATCAATACGTTCTCGCCAAACAAAACCATTCAATTTGCTGTTGCCGGCATATACTATAGTATAAGCAGCTCCGTTCCAAAGGCAGCCATGTGATGGTGGCACGTCAGGAATACAAGGATACAGTCAGTAACAAATGCTGAATATAGACGAACAACGCCATATCCACTTCTTCTAGTGGGAGTTAGTAGGAATATAACGAACCACGTTAGTCAGCCTTCCTGAACGAATTCAGTTATTTTGTTGATATTACCATAAAAACAGATGGCTATACAAATACTCTCGGAATGTCACTGCCACAGTGAGAATGTATAACCTTGACACAAGATAAATAAAATGGAGACTGGGAGGAAAAGAATATTCATAATGGAGTCATCATCTCCAGAGATGGGATGAATACAGTGTGAACTGCCATCACTAGGAATGATACAACCTGAGTGATGAAAATGGGTAGTGGCGAGATATTATGGGTTCCAACGAAGGAAAAAAAAGTTCCCGACTGTAATTGGAGATAGATCAATGAAGATGATGGAATACTGAACTAGCACAAACTGTGCATTGTGAAGATGGCAGAGGTACGACTGAGATAGTCACGGATCCAGGTAAATGAGAAGCAGGAAGATGCATAAAAAGGCATCACCAGTGAGGGACGTGAGGATAAAGGTTCATCATGAGAATATATCGAACAATCAACAATGGATAAAGAGAAAAAAAGAGGAAGATATGATTGCCATAGTGACACCTGTGGCAGTGAAAAGACTCAGTAGGTATGTGACTAAGTGGGTATGTGAATAAGTGAGGGGATAGGTAAGTAATTGAAGAAGTTCGCCAGTTTGAAACATAGAGCAGTAAATCGTTAGCATCATGTGGGCACACAACGTACTATGATGAATAAAGGTGAATTGAAGGAGTAAAACAATTCAGTTGGGATGATAATATCAATTCAGAAATTGATGGTCGTAGGAAACATAGTGTACATAACTCTTTGAAAAGTTAATTGCATGCACTTGTTACGTTTCTACACTCGCCGCTACACTGCTCGTGTTAAATATCTACTCATTAGAAATATGTCACCTTCTACACTATTTATGCAATGAACTATTTCGTGAATATTTCAGAACGCTCCATAGAAAATTTTGTTGGCGAACTTCAAATTCAGCACTCTCGAAAAAATATAGAAAGCGGAAAAATTATAACGTGCATTTTTTCACATGAAACTACCACTTTACTGGACATACAATCGAACTGGAGGAACTGATTTATAACTCAGCTGATATTTCCTAATATTTCTTCGGAGAATAAATGATACCAACGCGATAATTCATATGGATTTGAAAACTGATATTCGAACAAATTTAGTTGTCTTTTTGATTACAACGAATTGCCATTATAGGAATAACCGGATCTCTCAGAAATGGAGGGTAGAAGATAAAGATTGTATCAATCGGGAAAAGGGTCTCAAAAAGGTGTTAGAATCTCGACTTGGATGAATTGGAAAATATTTGGAGGGAACAGAGCTCAAAGCGTTGCTGTGAAGTGGAGATTTGCGTTTTACGACTGAGAGTAGCATCGACATGATCGTGAAATAAAAATAAGATCGTCTGAGGATATTTCAGGAATCTTTCTGAAATCATTCGAATGAAATGAATCGCTCTTCCATCTTTATGTGAATCGACTATATATACAGATTTGTTCACGACTAGTGTGAGGTTGCTCGTTTCAGGAGGTCGACTTCATAACGAGAAATATGAAAAAAACACATTTTCGCATCTTTTTCCAGTTTTCTGCAGTCTCCATGGATCCTTCTACAGAAGAGCAAGGAAAATATTATTGGAGTGGATACAATTTGCCACAAAACGCATAAACAACTATGGTTTTTGGAGCTAGAGCGCGCTGAAACAGCTTTTTCGGCCCATCTCCGAGATAGTCATCCTAGTTGAGATTCGGAAAGTTATTGGTTTTCGGATGATGAATGAGCTGGAATCATCACATGTATGGCGTGAATATGTGGAATTCATAGGAATACACACTTATTTCCATGAAATCGACATCGACAACTATCGAAAGGCTCCGGTCGGATTCTCACATTCCTGACTAATATATCTTGGATTGCGTGCGTGTCGACGATGAGCAAAATTTTGAATAAGTTTCGAATTCGAATAGGCGTATTATGTGAAATTTCAATGAATGACAACAGATATCGTTGAAACTTGAAATAATAATAATTCAAATAATTATGGTCGTATGAAACATACAACTAGTGCGAAATGAATCACTTTCTATTCTCGTTCTGAAATATCCTTTTTTTTTTTTCAATTCAGGATTGGAATGCCCCAGGTGAAGAATTGGAATGAAATCATCTTACTCCCTTTATGCCATTGATTACGAGTTCATGAAGAAATATAAGATTCAATAGAACTGATAACTGATGAATAATCAACTCCTAACGTAGAAGGTGGTTGTTACGGCAATAAAACGCGAACAGAGGAAATAAAGGATGACCGGATGAGTTCAATAATGGGATCAATTCTTCACCCCCATTCCTCTCGCCCTTCTGGCAAACGTGTTCCTTATACGAATTGATGACCCGAAACTTGTTACTTCTCCATACTTCTACTCCCGTTCTTTTCGCGGATGCAGGCCGAATACAAGGTAGATTGATAGTCTCGCCGATATTACTACGATAACGTTTCATCTGTGTTTCGAAGTTTGTGTCATCTGCCGTAGAGTTGGATGTTACTGAAGGAGCAAAAAACTAAAGAATCAATACTCAATATGACGGAACTGCCGCAAGAAATATCGCTCTCTCACAATGAAAAACCGTCTTGTGAAATTCAGATGAATAACGTTGTTTATGAAATGACTTTCGTTATTTTTCATTGAATTATATTCGAGAACCACTACCTATGATTTTATTCCAGTACGGATACTGTACTTTCATAATGTGATTTGTACAATATGATGTGATTTCACAATGTATTTTGATAGATATTTTTCGACTGTCAATATGCATTACAACATCATATTATGATGTGAGTGAAATGGTTAGAATAGAATGATCATTTGGAAAATCACCTTCATAATGATCATATGATCTGATTATATATGTTACATCATCTCATGATACACTCGATGACCCAGCAAATCTATATCTTCGAAATGCATGGAAACAGTTACTTTTCACATATTTCATGAACTAACATGATCAATAATGATTGTGATATATCGAGTGGAATTACTAATTATCGTCTCCTTCACAGAAAAAAATCACGGCGAATTTTGTCCTGCATATTCTGCGTCTATGCCCCTAGTATTTTGTACTCAGGCTCGACACCTGTCGAATTTCACTTTAGTAAGCATAATTCATCAATAGAACAGCAAAGTTATGGAATTATTCGCCTAGTGAAGTCTTTCCTGATGCCTACGACCTCTATATTTCCAAGAAATATTCCTTTACCGTTCCTTGTCTCCATCAATATTCCATCGCTAGTGAAGCTAGCGCCTACTGATGCTTCAACTGATGCTTATACGACCTCCGAACTTTCAATAAAAAATTCACTGATTCACCTTCTCTCCCAACATTCCAACGCTGACTGGCTCACACAATGCTCCTCGAACATTATACGTTCATCATTTCTGTTGTCGATAGATGAAAAGAGTAACTACCAGTGACATTTATTCAAAATTCCACTATTGATGTTGACGACATTTTTTTTTGTTGGAAATATGTGATTGTTGTGTGTCTGAATATAATTTTCACATTCCACGCAGTCTGGCTAACTGTTTCTCCCAGAAGATGTAGCAAGATTGTTACAATTTTACTATCGATATCAACAAAAAGTTGTTTGTTGGAAATATTATGTGTCTTAATATAATCTCTATTCAATAGATGCCGATCGTATCCCGTCTTAGGCAGGGAGAGTAGCACTTCGCTAATTGTCAATTGAAATGTACATGATACGAAAATTACCAATTTCAAATTCGTAAGTGCATGATGCATACCAAGCCCCAAAACATCTCTAGTTTTCTTTTCGGCATAGAAGGAAATGAATCTTTGTGAATTTCTTTCCCAGAACTGAGTACTGAATTTAATTTAGGTAATTTACATGAGAACACAAATTGAACTTTAGAATTGCCCCTCATAACTTCCTCGCCTGATGCTAGAGCATCCAAGAGTCACTTTGTAGAAATGGCACTGTGTGACTCGAAGAATACCGAGAAGATTCGCACTTCACGCATGAAAAAACAATTCATTGTTCACATCTTCTATATGATAGACAACATGGTGAAGAATCAATTGGAACCATTCCATTCTATTAGAGCATTGTTTTATCGTTTCATCAATTCAAACACACCCACATATCAAAAAATAGGTGGATTATTGGCATGTTGTATGCAGATTTTCGATATGTGCAATGATTGCGTACAAAGGTTCGTTCTTTTGTTCGGTATCTCTGAAAGCAACTTTCATGATTCCTCAGTAGTACCATAGCAGACCCTCAATAAACTCTAATAGTGAGTGTACATGAATATAGCGCTTCCATATCAATTTACATTCAAACTACATTACAAAGACAGTCACATCTGGAAAAATCACCAAGATAACGTCCACCTGTTATTTTGACACTTTGAGCTGTTATTGATTCGACTGTTTTGAGCTACCAAAATGAGAGGAACTCCTAATTATTGTATGGAAATGAGGAAAGCCATTCTTCAATCACCAATGGAAGTGGTTGAATTCTGAGGTTGTAATAGTCAGAGAATAAGTGTTTCTCGCTGATTTATTGCGATAACCAACAGTTGTGCACGAAAGTTCTTGCTGGGCTTCGAGAAAAACTTCGCTATTTACTGCTCAGTCGCTACATATTTATGTGATGGAACGAAGGGATGGGAGGAAAGCTGGGAACTGCTCCGAGCATAACGATGTGTAACGGATAGTAGACTGACATATATATGCGGGCGTTTTCAGGCATCACTTGTTTGTTTCTATGATGTTCTTTTCGTTTTTCACGATTCACAGACAAGAACAAAGTGTCTTCCATTATGAACAGCAACTCTTTTGGAATGCAGTGTCCCAACATCTGAGGAATTGAATCAGGCATTTTGTTGCATCAAGATTTTTCATTCACAGTCTAGGATTTCAGCGTAGCAAACTCGAAGCGAACGATGCATATCTATATTGATTTATCAGGATAATATTCAATATTATCAGATTAGCACCAAGATGAATCTGTCATTGGAAGAACTGCTCAACATAAACTTCGCTGTGCATTTTGTCACTCTTGAATTCATCGACCTCTCTATATGATCGTTAGAAACTGGTGATCTTTCCCTTCTTTATAGTTATTTCCATTGTCAGTGCTCATCAAAAATCTCGTCTATCATCCTATCACGAGCGATTCTCAGATTGTCAGACTCGGAACCAGTTGAACTTCGCTCTATCAAGCATCATTCATCGATAGAACGGCAAAGGTGAGTTCTTTACCTAGTGAAGTATTTTCTGATCTCAAACTTACGGGAATGATTACAGGACCTTCCTCCTCCCACTTGATGTTACAGGATTCCCCTTCGTGTTGTCGTGAGATGAAAAACAAAGTAGGATATCTAATGGATATGAGGAACCAGTAGAATCCTAAACTCAGTAAAACTTCCAGAATCAAACATGCATTTGTTGAAGTTTGAATCTGAGCCATTATTTCATTGTGCTATTTCGAATAAGGGACACTTTGTGGATAGGGCATGAAATATGTGCACAATAGTCCAATCATTACAATAAAAACAGGCATGAATTATAAAATCGAGACATCGATTCAGCATGACTGCGCCAGAGTTCATTACTGTCAACGCATATATAAACACGGATACGTTGTAATTCTGGATAATAGAATTCGCATTCCAATTCAGGAATTATTCCTCTACGCTGACTGCAAATTTGTGAACATCCATATAGTAATCGTGAACGACAATGAATAATGTACATTTCAGAAGTTCTTTTATTTCCATGAGTGCAGTTGGAATGAAGAGCGACACTTTTTCTCGAAGCTTGATCAATGGGCCATTGATAATTCATCCAACATAGTTTCATACCAATCACACTCGCAATATCTAACTGATGATGATACTGATTCTGATACCGATAGAAAATGTCTCGTCACGAGACTAAATTAATTATTCTGTTGGGCAGTCAAAATCCTCCAGTTAGTTTTCCATTCCATTTATGGATCTGGCAATCCCTATATATTTCCTGAGCAACTGATGCCATTGGATCAATTGCAGCTGCTCAAGTATACCTGCTCTCAATGATGATATAAGTAGTTGCGGATGTTGAATTACGCTGAAGTTATTACTAATTTCGAATGAATATCAACCCGATATATCCATCAGTAACTTAAATTACCTCTCTTCTGAAGATAATGTTCAATATTGTGATGATGTTTTTTGAAAGTCTCTCCGAATTTTATTCAGAGACCTGGAGCTGAAGAGAATGCTATATATACAAGGAAATCCTCGAAAATCATAAAGAATCATTACTGAGAGTTTCAATGCATCATGGTATGAGTGTCATCTTTTCTCGTCATGGGATCCAGGATGACAGTTCTGAGATACTTTTCCGAAAAAAAAAAACAACCTGTTTCACTAGTATTCAATCAGGAACTACATTGCAGTGTGTTTCGTGGATCAGTATATAGAAGTCTCTTGTAATAGACAATTCTTCGTTATTTTTTTTCCTCAATAGTCTTAGTATTAGTAGTAGGTGTTTTTTTCAACAAGCAATTTGTCCCAATGTCAGCTTCAATTTCCTTTCGACCTGCCAATTCAATCAGTTCTACCTAAATATTTACCATCAATAATAAACATTGTTCTCAGTTTCGGATCAGCGCATCTGGACTGAGCTAAGTATGACTTCAGAATTCACAGTCACATAGTAGACGGGTAACTATCAAGTTGAATGAAAGTTCATTACAATGGGAATTATGCCTTCAACGAGACACATGAATATATGAAATGATACAGTAAGAGTGAACTAGGGATCAGCATTATCAAGATTCCAATTCCCCAAAGTATGTTAATCGGCTTGCTGGCGACAACTTTATAAACATTGCAAATAAAATCCGCTGATGACGAGAAATGGAAGCGGCTTCGCAAGCCGCAATAAATCACATATTCGGGGTGATCGTTAACTATTGTGCACTTTATATCGATGCTGAGTGCATTTTGGTGTTGCTTATTTTCTGGCTGGATCCTGCCACCCTACTATTCGTATACAAAGAACGTGTTTCAGCAAGACGCTAATGTTGCAAATATACGAAATTGATCCACAGCCAGTCTTGGTTAGTGACTATGAATGTGTGTAGGTAGATTATTTTTCGTATTATTAGTAGTATTATTAGTTTGATTTTTTTGGAGTGAACATATATAAATATCCTTTCAACTCTTCTCGGGCTTGGACAACTGTTTTCGATAGTGTACTCCATCCTTTCATTATTATTATTGATGCACATTCGGAATGAATAGAGGTATTTCCAACTTCTACATTAACAACGAAATTGAGTCTATTAGCTCTATATATCACCTTCGCTTGGCTTGGTCTACTAGATATTATTGTCTCTGAAAATGCTCAAAGTTCAGGATTTCAATGTTCTCTGCGAAAATATGAGATTGAACATATAACACCATATTTTCAATCGAGTGGTGCAGCTGAAAATGCTGCGGGAAAATGTGTCGAAAATATGTAGATATACTAACTGCTATTGATAATTCCCTTATTTGATTATAGAAATGTCAGTCGTTTAATGACAGGTTCATCGCCATCGAATGTATGGCAGAGATCCATACACTTGGTTCGACATTTCTAAATCTAACTCAGGTGAAGCTCAGAAAAAAAGGTATCAAAGAACAAGAAAATCAAATTGAAAAAAGTTGGTGACAGGAAAAGGCATTTTTCCGTTGGCGAATAAGTAACTGTGAAAAATCACAAAGGAACAAAGTAACCTGGATTCTTAGCATTATATCATCAGCAGTTGGTAGTTGTACTAATTCAGTTGGAATGACAGAGTGAGGTCAAATTTGGAAACGTCATACCGATCAGATTTTGAAATCAAATATACAGAGTGGATTGAATATTACTACATGTTTTTGTTATGACGAAAAAATGATTCTGAAGACTTTCATCTTGTTTCACAACCTTCGGTCCCTTCAGGGAGTTCAGATGTAGATCTCAGAGGGAATAGTGATGTGAAGGAGAGTGAGATAGATATAAAGGTTGGAACAAGTGCCATGATGTCCAGGCCAAAAAGAATTGTCAGACCACCTGACAGATATGGATATTGAATGTCTGGTCTTGTTACCGGTTACTGTGAATTCGTATAGCACAGATAGAATAATGAGCGTGACATTTTCTTGATGTTTGGAAATCGTCCTGAGTGAGTTCATTGTGATTTTTCTCATTCGCCTTGACTACATATCTTACTCAAGTTCTGTATGTTGCAGTTCTTCAGGTTCTTCATTTTGTGATCACATGATAATTTTGGATCTCTCTTGTCTATCCATAAAATATAAATTGGAGAACCTACTAAGCTCTTTTTGAAAATGTGAATGATTCTGGAATGAACATATTTTCATGGCCCACTATTGATTGCTAAACAAATCGGAATTTCAAAAACAACTGAAATCATGGATCGGCAAAAATGGACAGCCTCTTCGATTCAAGCACACCTTGGATATCCTCATGAAAAATTCCGAAGAAATAAGGCATGAACATTGAATGGAGTATGACTGATTTCTGAATATGAGATTTGGACTATGACTGTGAGTCCAAATCCTGATTTGCATCCCTCGGGAATCTGTGCTAACAAAATGGTGGCCAAATAAACTGCGATTTTGTCGCACTCTTATCGGATTCTCACCAATAACTCCTCAACCGTACGGGTTTGGAATAATTCTATTGTAACCTGCTCATAGTAGAAAATTTGCCTACCCCGTTCCTCTGAGTCAAATGTTTTGATATTTGGCTTCGTTCCCGTGGAGAAAAATAAATTCATTTATTGTTTGAATTTGTGCAAAAAATTCCTTCAACTACTGGGGTGAAAATAAATGCGTGATCCATGTCCAAAGACTCAGGATGAGAATGAAGATTCATGCTCTTCGAATATTTTATAACACATGCTTGACACACTTCGTATTATTGGAAACTATGCCTTCCTGGACACAGGTACGAATTAGGAAATCATGTTATTCCATATTAAATCACCCACAATTTTTTTTGCGCTTACCCTGTATGTAAAGTTGCGGTGAATGAACTGTATGTCACAATCTATGCATGAGTCATCAATGACCTGAGACCTCATTTCGAACTAAATTTGTATGCAAAATTCAAGGGGACGATTCTCATTCGAATATAACAGAAAGTTCGTGTAACATTCTCATTCTAGAGATGCCTTCAATGTTGTTTTTTCGAAAATGAATATTCTTCCATTACTTTCTTCTTATGGAACTGATTTATTTCAAATATGGCACAAAGAGTACGAATGTTCCTTTGTGTCCTTGTTCGTAATCATACTTGTATCCTTCTGAGCCAAATACCCTTTACTGCCCGTGACCTTCAAAATAGCATCATAACTTATCCATAATAATTTCATTTTCAACTTTGGAGGTATAAAATTGAAGAACACATGGAAATATTCGAAAAAGGTCCTTTTGTTCTGATTTGATTAAAGACCTCTTTCCGAGAAGAACATTAACGAAGGAAATTAACGAGTTAATTCAGTGCCAGATTATCACTCTGTTCCACTAATAACTTCCTCAACAACAAATCAATACATAATCTCTACAACATAGTTTCAAAGTGATGTCCTTCCTTTTCACGGCATCAATTTATCCTTCTCCGGAAATTCCAACGAACTCTGGCGAATATTCCCTATTTTTGTTTGATTACCTCACATGTATATCGCGATGGTCGAGTGTTGAGGCCCTCATTTGAATTTTAGCTATAAATCAGTTCCACCGTGACCTGGGTTCGAATCCCAGCGTAGACATGGATGTTCGTGTATCTATGCCTCCTTAACCCCGCTCAAGTTCCGTCTTTTGGGGCGGTGGTTCCACGGTTCCACCCAACGAGGGAGTGCAATTGTGAGAAAAAAAAATATCAATAATTCTTTGCCTAAGCTCCCCAACATCATGCTCAGGAGTCCTCAATACGAGGATTTTGAGATAACCCCTGAAGAAAAAGTCCATTATCTAGGAGCCTACTGCACAAACCCTCCCGCGTCCTATCCATCTTTCAGGAGAAGTTTCATTGAAGTAATCTCTTACCACAGCAGCATAATGCGGCGGCGCACCGTCATGAAACTGCCATATCGAATTTCTTACTCGAAGGAGATGTCCTCCGAAAGAATGGGCAACTGATTCCTCAAAAAATCTTGATAAACTTCACCATTCAGTCTTTGTGGGAAAAAATGTGTCCCTATGAAATGGTCTGCTATGATCCCCACCCAGACAATAACACTAAACTCATTTTGATACTCGTTTTCTACTCCCAAGTGAAGATTGTAATCATACCAGTAATGTTCATTATGGACATTGAATGAGCCATCATGTCCAAAGCCAGCTTCGTCCGTAAAAAAAAGGAGATATCAGATTTTGATCTTTGTTGGGGAGATATCTCATGGTATTGCAGAAATTCAGAGGAGCAACAGGGTCTTCAGGAGACAGGGCTTGAACTTTTTGATAATGAAAGGGATAAAAGAGTTGCTCTTTGAAAATTTCATGTACCGATTGTGGTGTCCTTCTATAAGGAAACGCTTCACTATACAAACGTTTTGCTGCAAGTGCATTGCCGCCAGCTACACCGTAATAATAATGCATTTCACGTAGTTCAACGTTAGTATAAGTGAAATGATCATTCATATTGTCTCACGAATTCAACATTCCTACTCGAAACAGATAATTATCATCTGCCAAGTTTGAGTTCAAAAAAAATCGTCCTGTCTCCTAGACGATCCACGCAGTTGTTTCCAAAGCATGCTTTGCTATTGTTGAGGATAGGTAATCGGAATTCATAGTGGTCAAATATAGTGTTAGCGGAATTTTAAAGCAGGTTTTTTCTCGGAAACTGCTCATTCTATCAAAATGGAACAGAAGGACTTTTTTGAAATATTCTGCAAACAAAATTATCTTCTCGATTCTTTGTACAGTTTCCGGACATCCATAGTTTCATATGATGGCAAAACACTCGAAGTCGCGATTTAAATGAGGTCTCAGTTTCATTATTGACTAATACATATAAGTAGTAGAGCAAGCGGGGTTTTGGATCGTAGGTACCCCCTACTTTCCGCTAGGTGTCGCTACAAATTGAAGTCCATCCAGTTCTCTCGTTGGTAATAGGGGGGTCCCGCAGGTGTGACGTCACTTCTTGCAGAAGAAGAAATCTTAAGAAATATCGTCAATGACCAGAAGGGGGAGGGGGAGGGGGAGGAAGAGGAGTCACTGAAGCCCTACTCTGTATAATGAAAGAGTAAGAAATTGAAATTGAAAAAAAAAAAAAGAAAGTGATTCGTCCATCTTAGGGATTTGAACACGGGACCGCTGGTTCGTGAAGCAAACACTATACGAATTGAGCCACAATCGTTGTTGTGAGATTGGTTGTTGTTGTTGTTGAATGTTTGCATCGGACTCGTTTCGTAACCCCTAAATCAAAAAAAAAAAAAATTCACCTGCCACGTCTATGATGATGATGATGGACGTTGGTGTGTTATTCCGATCCCGGCGGCGGCCCCTGGAATCAGAATCAAAGAGTCTGACTAGCCGAGCCGAGCCTCGACAATATTTCATTTGGGGAATGATGGAGAGAGAGAGAAACTTGTAAAGAAAAATTCAGTGTGTAGACTTTTTTTTATTCATTATTGAAATATGTACATTTCACTATTGATATGTGATGAGGTTGGAATTGAAGTAATATAATTGTAGTTCCACAAAGAGGTCCTCGATGAGAATATGCAGAGAGAGCTTCCTCTATGCATGTTGACGGTGTTTCGTATCGGGATCGCAGTTCCAACACAGTGTCAGTCCTTGTATTCTTTCACACCTGCATGCTGCCGCAGCCATCCTACCAGTGACACCGCAAAGTCCACATTTCCACAGGCACATGATGATGATGATGATGACAATCAGACTAGAGAGAGAAAAAAAAATTAAAGAATGATTATAGTCAAAAGGAAATTGATTTCATGATTACATTTTCTCCATTCGATTCGTTTTGTCTTTGTACAGGGACGTTGTTGCAAACATGTAGGACATGTTAAGATGATTGTTTTTGGATTCCAATCATTGTTGTTGTCGTTGGTATTTCGTATAGGTTGTTGTCTTAGTAATTTTCTGCAAACGGCACATACTGTTTCCTCTACTGTATGTGCAATGTATGATACGAAAGTGGGTTGTCGTCTACTCATCTTCAATCTATAAAGTGAAAAGGAGATTAGTATCGCATATAGTAAGTTTCTCTCTCTCTCTCTCTCTCTCTCTCTCTCTCTCTCTCTCATACCTTCAATCCATCCTATTGGAGAGGTGAATCCATCGATAATTCTTCATGACAATACAAATCGATAATACTGCCTTCGTCGCTCTTCATCGAATTTCTTTCTATCGATTGTCCGCAAAAACAGAAGAATCTGCCACAACCATTGCACCATTGAGTTCCGAATTTTTTCAAAGAATTGTTGTCTTTATTTGGAACGGATTCTAGTTTGATACGTTTAGTTGTTGTATGACTATTGAATTTTTCAAATCTCTTCTTGGAATGAAAAATAATCTATGAATGCAAAAAATAAAATGGAACGTGACTTTATTGATTACATGAGAAATCATTGAATCCCCACGGTATTGTGTCTGTATGAATGTAATTGACAATTCTCTTATCATCATAGGGACTCAATGCAATTTTTTTTTGTGAAATTGAAAATACATCGTGTTTCTTAGAGATTATTGAATTTTGAATAACTTGTACTTGCGTTTTATGAAACAAACATTTGTAATAATCATCGAATGTTATTTCTTTTAGTGCAGCCTTCTTGATACCCTTAGCTTTTTTCGTGACAGATTCTTCATCATTCTTTTCAAAGATTTTGAAAGCATACATTATCGATCTCAAGCCGATGAAGTGAGTCATTATTTTTCCATTATTTTCATCTTTCATCAGACCGAGTACTTTTTTGTTTTTGAGAGGAATACCGAATACATTATCCTCAGGATATTCAGATGTATCAAATTTATGTGAATCATTTTTTATATCCATATAAATATCATCAATATCAATAAAATGATATATCAAACTATCTGTATCAGTATAAAGTAATTTAGCATTATTATTGAACTTTTTCTTGATATAATTGTAGTGAAAATCATATATAACTGTTTTTGATATGTCTAAAATAGACATTCCTATGAAAATTGGTTTATTCAAAGTTACTTTGAGTTTGTTCATTTCAATTATCACCATGTCCTTATCGAATATAACACAGCTGTGAAAATTAGGTTGTGCAATGTAATATTTGGCACCATATCTTCCAGCCCATTTAGTCACCAGTTTCACCTCTTTATATTTTCTTACATTTTCTATTGTTTTTCCATATGGTGCGTTATTCATCAACTTGAAATAGTTCTTCTCGAAATCGTTTACACTTTGTTTTCTCAATTCCGTATTAAGATCTATATATTTCTTCAACCAGTCCGACTGTTTGAATTTCAAACACCTATGAATTTTTCTTACAACGATACCCAATTGTTTACATTGTTCTAGAGCTTTGTAGTGAATGATATACTTTTGTTTGTCATAGAGCGTTGTTAATAATTTTGGTGATTCATAACTCGAAGATGGTGGAACCAAATGTTCAGGGCACAATGGTAAATCTTTGTGTAGATCAAATAATGATTTAGGAGAATGTAAATCAACTTCAAGGATATATCCAATTCCAGGATTCTTTTCTTCTTTGTATATCTCCTCTGGAGAAACCCATTCGCAACCCCCATATGGAAGTTTTGATGTCATCGCTTTGCCATATAAGTTAACAACATCGAAATACATCAGATATGACGTAGGAATTTCTGTTTTATACAGTTCACCCATATAACTATTATTTGCTTTTCCATACCTATTACTACACTGTGAAATTCCACCTCTTATTCCTCTCTCAATGAATAAGGCCATGTCAGGATCTGTTAACAATTCCAATTCGACATTTGTCACCTTCAACATTGCGTCAAAAGCCAAACCAGGTGTTGTATAATAATGCAATGCATCCAATTCATAAGTTTTCAAACACATCATTCTAAAATTCTCGAAAATATCAACAAGCAGCATTACGTCCGTTTTCAAATATAGTTCAGCATATTCTTTCAGATTATTGATATTGAATACCCTCCACACAGTTTGAGCATGATTATAATCATCATCTGAAATATCTTTATTATTGATCAAGCTATAAAATTCATTTTGTGTAGGTAAACATGTTTCATTCAATTTTTCCCAAGTACTCAGATAATCGTATGGAAAAACACCTTTTTTCGTAACCAGTCTGAATTTATAATCGTCAGGATTATATTTCCTGGTAACGATTTTTTGCTTATCATCAAGATAAGAGGATAAATTATCCAAACTACTCGACATAAATCTGAATGAATCCAAAAATCTCAACTGAATATTTGAACCTGAAACATATTTTGTGAATGAAATGTAGCGTTCTTTATTCAGAGGCAATAAACTCAAATTTCCTTCTATTCTCGTACAAAGTGATTTAATTATGAAGTGCGCATCGTAACCTGATAAATTATGCATTACAATAGGAATGGTTTGTGATTTTCGGTATAATCTATTACAATAATTATGTGCGGCTCCTCTATATCTGCCAGTGATATGACAATGGTCTTTCACCTCATCGTTGGGAGAAGTGATCGATTTCTTACAAATGTGACAAGTATTGGTTGATAAAAAATCATTTCGGTCGTCCACAGTCATTTTTATTGGCTCTATATGTTTATATAACTGATGTATTTCTTGTGCAATTCGTTTTAGTTGATCAACAAACCAATCCATACAATCTTGACCAGTATAACATCTGAATTCCGATGCAATCCTTTCTTCATGATTTGATTTCAGATAAAAAGCAACACTGAATGGTTCATGCTTTTGATACAAATGTGTATTTCCTTTGTTATGATCATATTCCTTCAGTATACATTCGATGTCTGCATATATGACAAAGGGTACAGGTTCTCTATTTTTGAAATTTCTGAATTTCATAATGTTATCAGTCTCATCAGGCATTATAACTTTTGTATCATTTAAATTTCTGCAATCAATCAAATGTTTTCGTAAATTAAATTCACTCTGAAAATGATTCAAACATCTATCACATATCCATTTTTTATTTTTTACATTACCGACTTGTCGAGAAACTAACCTAGATAAATTTTTTATGTATGCGAAATGGTAGAAATGTTCATCATCATCATCATCGGAATCGATGTCCAGAAAATCGATTCTACCAGATATCATTAATAAATTCAAACGAGTAGAAAATGTATGCTTACTCAAGAGTAGTGGTGCAATCTCATGTTTCTCATCAACAACAACAAAAACATTTATAGATATTTCATTCAATAACTCGAATTTGGATATATCTTTCAACTCGATGGGAAAACCTATATTTTCATATTTAAGTACTCTACTGAAATGAGGATATGAACATTTACGACTCACATTATCCTTAGCCGGATAGAGACCACAAACAACAGACCATAAAAAGCAATATTGATCATCATTTTTGATATTGATAACACTTCTTGAATTCTTTATGAACGGTGGTAAATCCACATAGGTTGATACACCAACATTTATTGGCCTATATCTGTTCATGTTAATTTTCAAGTTCAGAATTTTCAATAATGCCCATCCGGAATCACGTTCTTGAAATTCCTCCAATTTAATCAAAATTTTGTCTACTACATTCTTATAAAACCACTCTCTCAGATCAGTGTTGACATCAATTATATCACTTTTGGTAGCGAAGTGTTTTATAGAAGTTTCACCGGTCTGAGGTTTGATGAAAATACCATAAAAAATAGTGTTCGTTTTAATCATAAATGATTGCAATTGTTTCTTCATTTGAATGTAAAAACTCTTGAAGGCTCTTTGTAGAAATAATTTGGGGTCTTTAAATTTAATATTGATTATTACACCTGTTTTGATTCTTCCATTGAAACAGGATTCCAAATCCTCCCAAATAACATGTTGTCGTTTCATTTTTTTCTTTTCATTCAATTGAACTTTGAAATTCTCTAGATAAACTTTAAGAAGACACAAATTTGATTCTATCTTGGCAAAATTTTTTACACAATCAAATTTTGATTTTATACACTTAGTCAATAAATTAATATTTTTCTTTATACACGTAATGTATCTTCTAATTTCTTTCTTCGTTTTGACCAATCTACTAATCATTTCAATTTTCCTAACAAATTCGTCTGATAAAATATCAATTAGTTTTTTTTGTGATGAACTCATTTTAAAGTGGTGTCAAAGGTAACTGCTGAAAAAAATATTCCAATTTAGTCATCGTGTCATTGTTATATTGTATTATGTCGTTGTGTAGAGAGAGAAAATTGATGAAAAAAAAAAGGAAAAAAAAATCTTAGTAATAGTTGAAAAGAATAAATACTCACCGATATATATAGCAGCAAAGGTCGTCAGCAACAACAACAACAACAGCAGGAGCAGATCAGAGAAACAACGAGAGACTGATGAGAAATCCAACAAAATCGACTGTTTATATACACAAATACTGACGTCAATAATCATGCACTTAGCTGGAGTTCTATTAGAAATTATGTAAAATGCATTTGCATTCATTATGCAAAAACACACCATTTGGAAATTTCCGATAGATATACAACTTTGTTGTCATCGTACCGATACGCGTTAGATAATTATGCAATTATGTAATTATGCAATAATTACAATATAACATGCATATGCACTATGCATTCATTATGCAAGAACACACCATTCGGAAATTTTCGATAGAAATGCAACATTGTTGTCATCGTACCGATACGCGTTATAATAGCATAGCAACGAAAATGCTTGATGTATATTCGTGATTATTCAGGATATTTTCATGGTATATAAGTCGCGCATTATTGCAGTGTGTTCCATTCTAATTCAACCATCAGATTCGAAGATGTCTACAGTTCCGTGCACTATAGTTGTTTTTACTGACGACAAAGTTCATTTCCCAATCAAGACGGCATTTGTGGTTATGAAGCAGCTTTTCCAGTGAGTATTTTTTTTTTACATTTTTTTTTCTCTCTTTCTTTCTCTCTCTCTCTCAGTATATGTGCTTTTGTGGTGATGAAATTCATTTCTGTCAGACGACGACGACTCTTGACTGTTTCTTTATTGATTTAGATATGGTGTGAAGGATATGTCAATAAAGGGAGGAGACAAAATATTTCTAACGTTGTCTTATTCACCAAGATGCACAACGCTGAAGCGGAAATTTGGTAATTTGCCTGTTCGCTACATGCGCACAAAACTAGAGAAGGAAGAGGAATTCAAACTGTTGGAGAAGGTAGTGAAGAAATATCGATTTAATCTTATGGATGAAGAGATCGAGGATGTCGAGAGGAGCATGAGGATGTCAACGACGGCAATTGAGAGCAGCAGCAGCAGTGGCAGCAGCAGCAGTAAAAAACGAAAACTCTACTTGGAACAACCAACCTTGCAGGAGTTCGAGCAGGGTGAGGAGGAGGAGGAGGAGGAGGAAGAGGAGGAGGAGGAAGAAGAGGGAAAAAAAGAGTCGATTAGTGATATAAATTTTCAACAATCATTTATTCAATAAAAGTGGTTTCGAATGCTGTTTCATGTTTTTTTTTTCAATCTACATGCATACATAACTTTTTTTGTCTTGATAAATTACAAAAGTCTGACAATATTAGAAAGTGGATTATATTGAACTAATCTATCATGTATAATCAATGCATAACAAGCAGTGTTATTTGGAATATTTTTGTTTGTTTCCAAATCTAATCGAATGTCAACACTGCCCCCTTTAAGTGTCTCATTTTGATGACTGCAATCTATTACAAAAATAGGAGCTAATGATAGAAATTCTTGTGGAGTCAAACAGGGTTCAGCAATATCCTTGTAGTAATAGGTTTGCTGAAACTTGACAAACATCTCATAGATGATGGCCCATTGATTTTTATTGAAATTAACATTCAAACTATCATACGGAAATACCTCAGAATTCAAGTATAACTTTATATTAGTCAGATTGCAATGATCAAATTTTGAATTATCTGCAGTGACACTATTTCTCTTATCCGTTTGAAAACCTACAATTACATATCTAGGCTTCTCCATTTGACTGACAGTCTTTATTGTCCATGTATGGTTCATGGTATTTGGAAGGGTCGGATATTCGTGTAATTCCCAACTACGAAAAGCCACTTGTAGATCTTTTCCATTCTCGATGAATTTTAGTAAACGTAGTTTTTCCATATCCGATACTTGTACATGTGGAATTTTCCAAACTAACTTATCGTTATCACGGCATTATCTTCGGTAGGACTTCTGATTAATATGAGCTCCTGTTTCATATTAACCATAATGGATTTGTAATCTTCACAAAATCCCAACAATAATCTCAGAGGAATACAAACACTAAAATTGCCTTCTGCATCAGTTATTTTGGGTTTTTCTTCGTGATGCCATCCAGCATTATGGAATCGTCTCAGTTCTCCTGGTGTGTACGATATGAAATTCTTCATGGTTGTAGTGATCCCTGGATTTCTGACTCGATCGATCACAGTTCCACCCAACTCGTATCTGATTTCATCGAATAGGAAAACTATAGCATTATTGATGAATTGAAGTGTTGTACTATGTTGATTCAATGTGTTGACTATTTTTCCTTCGATATACAAAAAACTTTGGGACGGTAGCGTGTATATGTCTTGTGTTTGTATGGGCAGTCTGATTTCATCCGATTTATGGAAAGTTGTATTCGCATAAGGACCATGAGTGTGTGCTTCAGAACTAATAATCGAACTATCTTCATACACTTTTTTACCTATATTCAAAATATTAAAACTCATTTTGTTGGTTGTGGTGATGATGATGATGGTGATGTATAGTAGCCACAGTTACACTTCAACCAAAACAGTAGTTTGTAGATACCACTTTGAACATTCAATCTGAATCTCAACCAGACGTTCTTTTTCTTCTTCTTTTTTTTGCCTATGATGTCTCTTGGTGCTGGTGGTGGTCACCAATTTTGTTGGTCGTCGTCGTCGTCGTCGTCTTCGTGTTACACCAATAATTTGAAACCAGACAAGGTTAGAAAATCTTCATTCTCAGATGTTAACTGTGTCAAGCGCCTTTTGGAACTGCTACACTGTTTCGATTTTTTTCTATTTATAGTTGATGTTGTTGGAGCTGCAACTGCTGATGGTGGTTGTGATGGAGATACGAATGTTGTATTATATATGAACACCATTTCTTTATAGAACTGCTTTCAGGTATAATCTCACTGTTATGCGTTCACCATTGAAACTGACAAGATTGCCATCCTGATCCACTATTTTGATGTGAATTTCATCAATGTAATTTGTGTTGATTGGTAGATAGGTGACTTCAGTGGGCTTTTCAATGATTTTATAACCTGGTGGTACGTTCGGTGCAAACGTGTACAGAATGTGACCAGGCATATTGTTACGATATGAATTTGTAACCAGGTTACATTCTATGGATATAGAATTCACTGGTAGTATATCAATATTAGCATCTGATATGTGTGTTTTATTCGGTTTGAGTTTTTGACGTTTTTTGAATCCTAGTAGTGATCCAATGGAATTCTCTTTCTCAAAATCTATCACCTTGTTGCTTTTGATTTCACACTTGTATGTATTCTTATTTGCATGTATTATGAGATGGGTGTTACTTTCATCATTTTGTCCTCCTCCTCCTCCTCCTCCACCTCCTCCTCGTTTGTCCTTTATATTCATCATTTCTCTGACAGCTATTTGAGATTTAAGATTTTTTTCAATATCCTGTATTTCGTACGTTCCCTCTGGTATCTCTAGATCAAACTGACCGATGGAAAACTTGTTATTTTTCACAGTTACATTGGATATTGCGTTAAAAGTGATAATTTCCACTAAACCCAACAAATAATTCACATTATCTTGTAATCTTATAGGATTCGGTAATTTTGTATACAAGAGTGAATCTCTACCATCTAACTGGAATATGAAATTTGTCATTATTGCTGTTTGGAAGGTTCAAGTTGAAATGAATACACACACATCAGTTCAACATCATTTATTATAAAAAAGAAACAGTAAACATAAATGTCCACAATTGAAGCTATATTTACTTTGGAATACATCATGATTATAAAAGATTTTAACATCACCAGATGACTCAAAATATTTCATAGCTTCCATCGGGGGTGATGAATTTCCATACGAATCAAAATAAATAATTTTATTGCCTCTCTTCTTGTAGGCAGTCCAATGTGTTCCTGGTCCCATCCTACTGTCCAAATTGATGATACCACATTCGTTTCCCTTGTTGATCCGTTTCGGAAAGTTATCTCTCATGTAGACATTTCGGAAAGTCCGAATTTTCAAAAGCTTCACATATTTCTTGAGGTCGACATCAGTCAAAGGTCGTTGAATGTTTTTTATCTCTTTTATTGTTGTCATCGTTGTCGTCGTGGTGGTGGTGCTGGTGGATGGTTGTTGTGTAAAAAAAGACCCAAACCTGTTTTATAGGGTTTCACATAGAGACCTTTGCCAGTCCTCATGGCGACGGCTTCCATCGTTTTATTGTGTCGTTGTGATTCGTCAAGTTCTCGTTTGGCAGCTCGAGCATCGTTAACAGCCTTTGCTACACCTGCTGCACCACCGGTTAATGCACCGAGAGCAGAAAGTCCAGCAAAAATCGGTATCAATGGTAGTATTCCGCCAGTTTTCGGTAATTTTATAACGCGAGCAGGTTTCAATTTCTTTTTCAAAGCTCGCACGGATTTCAATGCCATATGAATGGCGGCAGCCAAAGTTTTCGGTTTGCGTCTTACCAGTTCCTTTTTCACTTGACCCATAGCTTTCGTGAATCCAATACTACTTTTCTTATATTTCCCTCCCTTTGTTGAATTAGTGTTCTTTTTCTTTTTAGTAGTAGTAGTAGTAGTAGCAGCCATCTCACCAGATTGGTATATTCGCTAGAACTGATTGTTTCGAGGAAATATTCAACTTTTTATATAGATTATATAGGTTTATTCAAATATGTTTCACACCACGATCATGTGCGATTAATTCAACTGCACAACGCACACAAAGTAAATTTGGTGTATCAGTTTCACCTCCACAACGCTCACACTTATATTTTACTGGCACTGGCATTATTATTAGACTAACACTATCACACGAGTTCCATACGTTTTATATCCTTGTTATCATCATTTTCATTATCATCATCATTATCATCATCATCATCATTATATACTTCTTTTTCTCGATAATGATGGATACATTATGTGTTCGTTCAAGTCATCTTTTGGTGTTGTTGTTGTTGTTGTTGTTGTTGTTGTTGTTGTTGTTGTTGGTCGTCGTCGTCGTCGTTGTCGTTTTGCTACTGCCATAAGTTTTGGATGTTTTGTCATCGCCCTTGTCGTCGTCGTCATCATCGTCTTGTCGTCATCGGCATCTATTTTCCGTTTTCTATCATTTATTCGAAGGTTGTTGTTGTTGTTGTTGTTGTTGTCATTTCCATTCATCATGATCACATCTTCCATTTTCTGATGATGATGATTCACTGCTGCAGCTGTTGCTGCTCCTGTGGTACGTGCACGATCATCATCATCATCAAGAACAATATTTTTTTTGTTGTCATTTTTCCTTCTGGTACGGTTCATCTTTGGTTTTTTTTTTTTTTCTTATTCTCTCCAACATCATTTGTATATTCATGCATGATTCTCAAGGAATTCAAAAGATTACTCTTGACTTTTCTCAAACAATTAGTAAACTTTTTATCTTTTCTGTCGGTGGCGGCGGCGGCGGCGGCGGCGGCGGAGGCAAGACCCATTCCCAATTTAACTTTTGTCTTCATCAAATTTCCAACCGCCAATGAGGCCAGTTTCTCACTGACTGAAGCATCATTTGAAAATGCTCTTTTAAATGCCTTGTTGGATAGTACCTTATCAGCTCGATGTCGTGATGAGGTATCTTTGTTGTCTCTGTAGAATATATCGTGCTCTTTACACGCCTCATCCAAATCATTGATTCCTACATCACCTCTCTGTAATCTTTCTTTCAGGCGTGTGCCTGGTCCTACAAAAAAAAAACACATCACCACTGAGCTTTCCTCAGAACATACATACCACAAAAACGATAGCCTGGTATATGTATTTCGAATGATAAATTATTTATAGCATTATTCAATAAACCTCGACCGCTGTAGAGATACATGTTGATTGGAAAACAACGTATTAAGTAATACTCATAAATATCTTCTACTTTCCATTATATATTTCAGTCGTTTCGGAATCATGAAAGTAGTCAAACATCCAACCGTCTCTTTGACTGTCGAAAATAATGATTTTGAAGAACATAAACACATCAACAAACATGGTGTTTTATTGCCAGCAACGATACGTTGTATTATCGTCGGACCTTCCAACTGTGGAAAAACAAACGTGTTGATCAGTCTCATAGAACATGAGAACGGATTGAAATTCGAAAATATTTATGTTTACTCCCATTCTTTGGAACAACCAAAATACGTTTATTTGGCCAAACTATTGAAACCCATACAAGGACTCGGGTATTATGCATTTAGTGCCTCTGAAGATATTTTACATCCTTCTCAAGCCAAACCCAACTCCATAATGATATTCGATGATGTGGCATGTGCTAATCAAGATGTGATTCGTGAATATTTCAGTATGGGAAGACATTATAATGTTGATTCCTTCTATTTATGTCAAACGTACGCCAAAATACAGAAACACCTTATCCGAGACAACGCGAACAGTTTGATCTTATTCAAACAGGACGATCTGAATTTGAAACATGTATATAATGAACACGTCGGAACGGACATGTCATTCGATGATTTCAAACATATTTGCGGTATGTGTTGGCAGCACTCCCCCTATGGATTCCTATCAATTTTCAAGGATTGCGCAATGAATGAGGGTGGTCGATATAGGAGGGGGTTGGACCATTTCATATATATTTGAGCTGAGCAGAACGCTCACCACACAACAAAATTAACCATTTCTCTTCAAAATGGGTCAGCTTATATCTAAAATGACAAATAGTCCAATAGAAAGAAAAAGAAGAAATGCTAGTGATGATTCTATAAGACTAATCATAATGGATCTGAGGAAACCTTGTTGGGGACATTTCGAATTCAAGGACGACGACGACAACGACGACGACAACTATGACGTTATTGATGGACCTCATAAATCAAAAAAAATCGATTGTGACATATGTTTGCATAAAGTCTTTTGTAATAGATGAAATAATGTGGTTATTTTAAAACGTTGTTAGTGATTGTGAAACAAGTATTTTTTTTGTGTCTGGAGTTGATAAACAGGTCTGTTGAACTGATGAACAGATGTCTTCAGGTCCTTTAATTATAATTCAGTCGATCTGACGACCTGTTTGAACAGATCGTTGAACTGTTCGAACAGATCGTTCGAGCTGTTCGAACAGGTCTGTTATAAGCTGTTCTATTTCACTATTTCGAAACAGTTCAGTACGGTGTGTTGAGATGAGAGGAGAAAGAAATACTGATATTAAAAGAAGACTCATTGTCAAACGAAGAAATATAAGGAATGAATTGAACTTTTTGAAGCATGGTGAAATTGCACAGGAGAGTTTGTTTCAACCCATCACGAAGCATTTGAAAAATATCGAAGACAAATTGAAGAAAAGGTCGATAAAACCGAACCAAATTCACAACGACGACGACGACGACGACGACGACGACGACGATGACAGTGGTAACAACAACAACAACAACAACAGTTCAGCAAATGTTATGATGGCTAACAAACTTTTTGTTGGGAAAAAGGAAAAACAAGTTACACCGATGGAGAGTAGTACTATGATGGTTTCTCCTTCTTATCGTCCTCCTTCTCCTCCTCATCTTCCTCACTACAATGATGATAATGATGATGATGATGATGATGATGATAACGTATTTTATTACGATACACCTAAGATACCTCATAATGTGGTACAAAGATTATCGAAATCAATTCCTCCATCATTTTATGATGATGATGAAGAACCCAGTCGATTGAAAAAAACAATTCTAGAAGAATACAACGATATATCTGATGGCAGTGTTAACAAGTCGAATCGTTTGGAGGACATTGCTAAAAAATCGTTCAGAGATTATCTGGAACAATATGATACTTTACCCAGAAAATACATCCATTATATGTACGATGATAGTAAAAACAAAGAATTAGATCATAAATATGGTGTTCGATTAACTGACACTGAAAAATTAATGGTCGGTGACAGTCAAATCGACGTAGATGGACCAGATATTATCGTTAAAGGGAAACGTTTCAAAGGTACCAAGGGATTGTATGAACTGTTGTTCATGAAAGTTCCTAAAGATTTCTCGGTGGAAGACGAACACAATTACAAGAAAATCGTCCTAATGACAAATGCCAATCGTCGTTATTATAAAGCCAATAAACAAATTGTTGGAAGCAAGATGCAGAAGTATAGACAAATATTATCATCTATAAATAAACAATCTAAGAAGGAAGGTGGAGTACTGATGCAAGTGACTCACAATAAAATAGATTACGTGCATTGGGATGATCCAAACGAACTTGTGGATCGGTTACGTTTACTTGTAGCTTCACAACAAGCTGGCAATACATCAGTGACTAATGAAATAAACTCCATCATCGAGGAATTGATGGAAGCTCGGATTATTGAGAAAAAATGAAAATCAATAATAACAAAAACAAATTCGCTACAGATGCAAAACGACGAGTGGTCGAAGAGATCCACAAACCAGCTCGAATGAACTTCAAGAGACGTCATGTAATTATAAAATCTCTAAATGATCTATTCCAAGCAGATCTAGTGGAGATGATACCTTATGCTGATGAAAATTCTGGATACAAATATACAGGGTGTCCTTAAAAGGTCTTTACAAAAAGCTACCACATATTCTTCAGACCAAAACAATTCGATACAAGCAAACTTACCTCAGTAAAAAGTTGCTTAGTTTGGGCGCTAGACGGCTCTGAAGTTGAAATTTTCAAATCGATTTTGCTTCATAACTTTTGAACGGCTCATGAGATTTTTTTCAAATTTGGTACGTTGGCATAGACTCATCGGGCAATGAAACTCATATCATAATCATAATGAATATCATTCCATGGGCGTAGAACTTGATTTTTTCAGTTAACATCTAAAACTCCTACGCCAATGGAAAAAAATTAGTTTCAATATGAAATCTAAATTATTCAACTCATTCACTACAAAAAAGGTACTCTTGACGAAAGTCGATTCCTCTCATGGTTTCGACAAAATTTTAATTTTAGTGATTTAGAGCATAATTAATAATAAAACGATTAACAGATATTTCATAAAAATTGTTCAAAATGTTCACCATTTTCACGTATACAAAGATTTATACGACGCAAAAAGTTGAAATGTACTCTTTGCATAACTTCTTCATCGCCTGTAAGATTATTCGTCGCCTGTTGGATACGTTGCCATAATTGTTCTACAGTATTCACAGGGGTCTTGTAAACCGTAGACTTGAGATAACCCCATACAAAATAATCCATCGGTGTTAAGTCTGGAGAACGTGGTGACCAATTCACGGGTGCATCATTACCTCTACCTATCCATCTGTCTGGGTACTGTTGGTTTAAAAAATTCCTAACATCCACCGAAAAATGTGGTGGAGCTCCATCGTGCATAAACCACATATCTACCCGATGTTGGAGTGGTAAATCTTCCAACAAATTTGGCAACGTATTTCGTAGATGTTGTAAATACATGTCTCCTGTTAATCTTTGTGGAAGTATGACAGGACCAATTATAAAATTTCCTATTATTCCAGCCCAAACGTTGATTTTGAATTCGTGTTGAAAATGGTTTATTTTAATGGAATGAGGATTTTCAATTGCATAAACGTGTTCATTATGAAAATTAGTTATTCCTCTTCTCGTGAAACAGGCTTCATCAGTGAACAAAATATTCTTTCCAAAGTTCAGATTCATTTCTCTTTGCAAATTAATGAACCTACAAAACATCAGACGACTTTGTGAATCATGGATTAATAAATCTTGAACTGGCGTCTTGTGGTATGGGTATAATAATTGTTCTCTTAGTACTTCATGAACGGCATTCCTAGAAACTTCTAGTTCATTACTTATCCGTCTAGTACTCAATTCTGGATTTTTCAATACGGTCTAAAATTTCTACTTCGACTTCGGGAATCCTTACATAACGCTGTCTTCCATAATCACCAGTTCTAGGAGCAAAATGACCGGTCTCCCGAAGACGTCTCTCAACTGCAGCAAAGGTTGGGTGGCTTGGTACACGACGTTTTGGAAACCTTGCCGAATACACCCTCACACTCTCTCGACCATTTCCTTGACAATATCCGAATACCAATAACATATCGGTGTATTCTTCATTGGTGTATTGTACGGCCAT
Source organism: Gastrophysa polygoni (assembly GCA_963576655.1). Lineage (NCBI taxonomy): Eukaryota > Metazoa > Arthropoda > Insecta > Coleoptera > Chrysomelidae > Gastrophysa > Gastrophysa polygoni. The sequence continues at coordinate 34,312,192 of OY755082.1, forward strand.
GATAAATCAGAAAAGTCCGATATCAACAATCAACGTCAATAAAACTCGACAAATCAACACAGATGAAACTATGGAGACCAAGAATGTGAATATCACTGTTTTCGAGCAGATAATAATAGTCTTCAGAAAAAAAAAACCAGTGCTACTTATTTTCAATAGAAATAACCTATGCAAAAAGTACATCTCAACTTTTTGCGTCGTATAAATCTTTGTATACGTGGAAATGGTGAACATTTTGAACAATTTTTATGAAATATCTGTTAATCGTTTCATTATTAATTATGCTCTAAATCACTAAAATTAAAAATTTGTCGAAACCATGAGAGGAATCGACTTTTGTCAAGAGTACCTTTTTTGTAGTGAATGAGTTGAATAATTTAGATTTCATATTGAAACTAATTTTTTTCCATTGGCGTAGGAGTTTTAGATGTTTATTTACTGAAAAAATCAAGTTCTACGCCCATGGAATGATATTCATTATGATTATGATATGAGTTTCATTGCCCGATGAGTCTATGCCAACGTACCAAATTTGAAAAAAATCTCATGAGCCGTTCAAAAGTTATGAAGCAAAATCGATTTGAAAATTTCAACTTCAGAGCCGTCTAGCGCCCAAACTAAGCAACTTTTTACTGAGGTAAGTTTGCTTGTATCGAATTGTTTTGGTCTGAAGAATATGTGGTAGCTTTTTGTAAAGACCTTTCAAGGACACCCTGTATACTGGTAGTGATAAATTGTTTCTCGAAATTCGTTTGGGCTTTACCACTGAAAAACAAAACTGGCCTGGAAACAACTAGAGTCATGGAGACAATTTTCAAGCAACAGAAACCACTCAATTTGGCCACGGACATGGGAAAGGAGTTCTTCAACGAGAATTTCAAGAAATTGACGAGAAAATATAACATCAATCATTATCCAGTATACAGTGAGAAGAAAGCTTCTATTGTCGAGAGAGTGAATAGAACATTGGAGAATATCATGTGGAAAGAATTCGATTTCCAAGGTCACTATAAATGGATCAACATTCTACCACATATTGTAGAAAAATACAACAACACAAAACACCGAACAACTTCTATTACAAACAGCATATAACAGAATCAAACAAGCTGATTTGAATAATAAATTCAAAGTTGGCGATAAAGTGCGAATATCCAAACTTCGAGGAATTTTCGACAAGAAATACATGCCCAATTGGTCAACGGAGATCTTTATAATTAGAGAAGTACAACTCACTAATCCAACCACATATCTTCTGAAAGATATGAATGATAAAAACATACTTGGATCTTTCTACACCGAACAATTACAACGTACAAAATTCAATGATGTTTACCTGGTGAAAATTTTAAAGAAATCAAAAAACAAGGTATTCGTCAATTGGTTAGGATTCAGTGATGAGCATAATAGTTGGATAGATAAAAAAAATATCGCTTGAGATACCAATCCCCTCCTCCTCCTCCTCCTCCTCCTCCTCCTAAGTTGACGTCATGAGACAACCTCGTATACATACAAACTGATATGTGTCTGTGTGTGTGTAGTCAGTCAGTCGTGTATTGTGTGTAGACGCATCAACACCACCACCAAATCCTTCCGTTTCATAGTCGAAATGTATATAATAGATACACAAGGATTTCAATATAAAAATGGTGATTTCATGTGTAAGGAAATATCAATTCTAAACATGGAGAATGGACATCATACACATGCCTTCATAAGGATGCCATTTGATGTTTGCAACTTCAATACAACTATCCAAAATCACATGATGTGGACCACCAATCACGTACATGGATTAGAATGGAACAGCAACGATCATGATTGTGTGGCGTCTATCGGAGTCGAACAATTGTTAGATTTCATCAAAACCAATATTGGTGATTCTGATGTGTATGTCAAAGGATTGGAGAAGAAGAGATGGTTGGGAAAATTACTGATCAACAACAATAACAATGTATACGACCTGACGGAAAATGGATGTCCGAAGTTGAAAGATTTTAGAGAATTCATGAAATCATTTCATTGCAATAGACATTTGTTTAATGATTTGTCATGTACTTTAGAAAATGTATATTTTTTATATTATTGGAATAAACTCAGAAAATAAGACGTGTTTTTCATTATTTGTTCTGCACATGCGCAGAATAGAAGAAAAAACTATAAGTACACGTCAACATTTCTTCTCTTCAGTTGTTATCCAACAAGCAAGCAGAATGTATCTAATTATTTCTACAATTCTCATACTCAACAGTCATGTTGAACCACCCACTACTAATACTACTACTACTACTACCATCACTCCTCAAATTCAAGTCGAAAATTATACGTTTCCAGTCGAAGAAGAAGGATTGTTTTACCTTTATGAAATAGGTAATGATACTGATGCTATTACACTAGGACAATATCCAGCTTTCCATTCTGATGAAAATATCAAAACCGGAGCCGCAATCAAACAGAATGCTAACGTTGTTGGTTATATAATTGGACATGACCAGCAGAATTACTACCCCATAACACCGATGGAAAACCAACAAATGTATTGTGGTAGATATGGCTTGGAGAATTTGTTGTTGGAAAACAACGCAACATTGATAAAGATTGGAAATTATCAGTTCGATCTGGAGCAATTCAAAGACCTCTTTGTGAAACTTTCACATCAAGAATTCCAATGTTTTGTTCACATTTGAATTATCAATTATATATCGTGAAATGTGCATATTTTAATAATGAATAAAAAAAAGTCTACACACTGAATTTTTCTTTACAAGTTTCTCTCTCTCTCTCTCTCTCCATCATTCCTCAAATGAAATATTGTCGAGGCTCGGCTCGGCTAGTCAGACTCTTTGATTCTGATTCCAGGGGCCGCCGCCGCCGTCCATCATCATCATAGACGTGGCAGGTGAATTTTTTTTTTTGATTTAGGGGTTACGAAACGAGTCCGATGCAAACATTCAACAACAACAACAACCAATCTCACAACAACGATTGTGGCTCAATTCGTATAGTGTTTGCTTCACGAACCAGCGGTCCCGTGTTCAAATCCCCAAGATGGACGAATCACTTTCTTTTTTTTTTTTCAATTTCAATTTCTTACTCTTTCATTTTACAGAGTAGGGCTTCAGTGACTCCTCTTCCTCCCCCTCCCCCTCCCCCTTCTGGTCATTGACGATATTTCTTAAGATTTCTTCTTCTGCAAGAAGTGACGTCACACCTGCGGGACCCCCCTATTACCAACGAGAGCTCGAGAACTGGATGGACTTCAATTTGTAGCGACACCTAGCGGAAAGTAGGGGGTACCTACGATCCAAAACCCCGCTTGCTCTACTACTCATATATTGTGACATACAGCTTATTATATAGTTATGGCTGAATCAGCCCCTCGTGACAATGCCAATTCGCTCTCCACCCAATATCATATCATGTATAGATTCTGTGAAAACCATTTCGAGACTGATGTCACAAAGCTGTTTGATGAATATATCCAGAACGCTTCCCAGAAAATACCACGAATGCCGAACGTCGCACACGATGCATACGAGTCCTGAACTGCAACGAAGTTATCTCATCATCAGCAACTATGATCACTATAAAACAATGTTCCTTCTTATCAATCACGCCAGTGGAGTCAAGCAGATAGAGCTTCTGGAAACAGAGTTTGAGGGACAAGTTGTCGAGGTGATGGTGTCAGAAGACCACGCTGATGCTGACCTCGTGAGAGCTGCGATATCCAGAGCCGTCTCCTCTGAAAACGTGATGATTATCAAATAAGATGCGGAACTTCTCGTGCTTCTTGTTGGCTTAGGTAGCCATATCGACTATGTATACCTTTTGAAAGGTAGCAGAAGTGATCTAGACGTGCACTATTCAACTACAACTACATTGGAATGAGCATAGGTGTTCCTCCACCTAGATTCAACACATGAAGAAATAGTCACATCTGATGAGAATTGATCCATTGGCCTAGATGAGGATACCATGCACAACGACTTGTGATACCTCTGGTTCATCAGATCAGCTGTCGCAGCTATAGTCCTGGATGCAGAAAAACAACAAGCTTATCGTGTGTATCGCCAGGTATGTACATTTCCTATTCTCCAAATTCTAACGTCATTGATTCAATCACTACTGCCTCGACTCTTACTGTATATTCTTTGCAGCTGTAGTTGGGAGTGATTAAAAACCCTACAGATTGAGGGTGTGAGTTGGGCGACTTGGGGCACTTACCAGTTACCATTTCGATAATGGTCAGGATTTTTGGTGAACGCTTCAAAAGGTTCGGGTGGTGTCCTTTCAACATGGTTCGATGTGCGTGAATATCCGCCATTTTCTATTCGGTCATTCAGATCCACTCTGGTTTTTTTGAGGTAATCCAACAGTGGAAAATACCTGCACTACTTGAAGTATGTCTTAGAAAGCCACTCTACTTTTCTATCGAAACATTTTGAATACCATGTTCCGTTACGCCTTCATGATGATTATGTCGATGATAAACGATGAGCCACCGGCAGTTTAGATAATCATTCAGTCGATTGGTTCTCACAATTCTAAGAAGGCGAAATATCATGGAGACGGTTTTTCTTGTTATTGGTAACCTTATATTTTTTGCGTCTGAGGCCTTGCTCATAGCATTCATCGTTGAGGAGTTTTGTCATGCATACCTATTCAGCTATTCTTATGGAGTAGGATTGCTACGAATGTCCAGGAATTAATTATATTTAATTTCATATTGGGAGCTGCAGAAGATGGAGTCCAGATAAATAGGCAATATAAATTTTTAGTGTCTGTTTACCAATTTGAAAATGTCATTCTGAAACCACTATAGTGAGGAAATCCTTGGAATACGTGACTATTTTCATTTTATTTACCGAAGTCTTTTGTCTCTAATTGATGTGGAATATCAATTCTTTCTTTCAATGTTTTTGAAATATTAAACATAACCAAACATTTATACATCATACAAGAATGATTTTTCTCATAAGCGACAACAGAGTACTATGTGAAAGCATTCGATAAGTTTTTATTAGGTGAGTGTGAAAATTTTGGCTTTTCAAAAAGAGAGGTTTTTGTTATGTAGCCGAGCTTCCTGGAATGTTTATTCCCTTCCTCAATAAACTAACATGAGGTTTTCACAAAGAAGTTGACATGCACATGAGGAAACATCTCTCACTACACATGGAAAAAAGTATCACAATTAATGAGTAATTAGTCTGTTTCTCACATATCTTGACATATTTATTTTCCAATATTTTGTTCTTCGAAGATATGTGGAAAAAAGACTAATCACTCATTGATTGTGATGAGTTTCCTTATGTAAAGTGAGGGATGTTAGGAAAAAACAGAAGAGAGTGCATTCTTGTTTCTGTACAAGCTCTCGAGACTTCATTAACTCTTCATCACTGGATCAGCTCTGCGATTATGTTGAAACATTTCTGTCTGATAACTTATGAGAAAAATATCCTCAGTATTTCGATGTGATATATATATATATATATCACATGTGTGATATATATATATATATATATCACATCGAAATACTGAGGATATTTTTCATGTGTGATATATATATGGGTATAACTTGTAGAGAAGAGATCGTGGTGGGAGAGGTGGAGGCTTGTGTATCTATTTAAATGAAAAAATGTCTTGTGAACAGCTCACTCATCATGGAATAGTGTCAGAACAGCTATGGCTGAATTTGAAAATAAAAAATAAAATTATTGCTGTTGGTGCAATATATAATCCTCCTGAAGAAAATGAAAATCATTTCATAGATGAACTTGAAGATGTACTAGGGCTTATATATCCTACTGTGGATCAAATTATTTGTGGTGGAGATCTCAATATAGACTTTCTGAACGTCAACAATAATCTGGTAGATAAATTATCATCTGTATTAGAATGCTCCGGAATTTGTCAAATCATGGATACTGCCACTAGAGTGACTCTAGTGGCACTACTACTGCAACCTTGCTGAATGGAATTATTACATCGCCTGACTGGGTTGTTGATAAAGGTGTTATTCATGTTACTGGCATCATAGCTGATCACGATATAGCCTCGTGTAAGGTCAAGTTGATTATTGAAAAGCAGCGGCCCAAAATGATTAAACATAGATCTTTCAAGTATTTCAATGATGAAGACTTCAGACGGGACTTATTTAATGCCCCATTTTTCAGAATTTATGATCAAGAAGGGGTTGACGAAAACATTTCGTTCTTAGTTAATGGTCTCATGACTATTATTGACCGACATGTACCATTAGTAACATCACGAATAACTAAGCCTTGAGCACCATGGGTAACAGGGGCTATCAAAGAAATGATGTCAATTAGGGATAAGGCGTTCAATAGGTATAAAAGAACGAAATTACAACATCATTTGCAGTTTAACAAGGATATGAGGAATTATACAGACTCCGCTATAAAAAGAGAAAAAAAGGCATTTTTCACCTTCTCATTGAATAATAAGAATCATAAAGATATCTGGAAAACATTGAAAACATATAGTGTTATTCCCAGTAAATCAAACTCAATACCAGATAACTTGAGAGATCCCAGTGAAATTAACAAATTTTTCATTCATTCATGTCCATCAAAAGAACCTCCAGAAAACCTTGTCTTGTCCTATGCAACTACTAAGATTGTAGATTCAGACTTCAAATTTCAAGAGGTAAATGACTTATTTATCTACCAAACTATGAATGCCATACACACTAATGCTGCTGGAGAGGATACATTGAATTTGAAACACATCCCCTTGAGTTGGAAGATTTGCGACCGATAAGCATATTGCCAACCTTATCCAAGTTACTAGAGAGAGAGCCATAGAATTTCAGCTAAAAAATCATATCGATGAGTTTTCACTGTTGCCTGTTATACAATCCGGATTTCGTTAAAATTATAGCTGCACAAAGGCTCTTCTCCATGTTATTGATGATGTTGTAAGGGCTTTGGATCAAGGTAAATGCATGGTATTAGTTTTACTAGATTTTAGCAGAGCTTTCGACACCATTAATTATAATCTGATGCTAGCTATATTACATTACATTGACCTTTCTAAAAATGCTATAGATCTGCTAGCATCTTACTTTCGTGGTCGCAAACAAATGGTTCAAATTGGCGATGTACACTCCCAATACATGGAACTGAAATGTGGAGTCCCTTAGGGCTCTATTCTAGGACCTCTGTTATTCGCAATATACACCTCAAACCTTGTCAAAAGTTTACAATTCTGTAATGTACACTTATATGCGGATGACACTCAACTTCATTATAGTTTCCATCCAGATGAAGTATAAGAGTCTTGTCATCACGTAAATGAAGATCTTGAGACTTTCATCAAGGCTGCGGAGGATCATTGTCTGGATATCAATTGTAGCAAGTCTAATGTTATACTTTTTGGTAATAGAAGTAAGCAGGACCAAATTTATAATGATGTAAGAATCAAAATAAGAAATGAACCCCTTGATAATGTAAGTAAAGCTAAGAGTTTAGGTATATTATTAGATCCTGATTTGAAATTTGAACATCACATAAATCAGCTCATAAAACGTGCATATGCTACACTGAATACTATATATAATAATAGACAATTCCTCCATAGACACACAAAATCAATGTTGTGTGAATCATTAATCTTGTCAATTTTCAATTATGCCGATGTGCTCTATGGTCTATTCTTAACTAGCCAATATCAACGTAAAATACAAAAAGTGCAAAACTCATGCCTGCGTTTTATATTTGGAATTCGCAGAAGAGAACATATTTCGCATAAACTGAAAGATAATGATTGGTTGAATATGAGGAACAGAAGAAATTTATTTGCAGCTGTTCTATTCCAAAAAATAATTGAAGCTAAAAAGCCGTCATACGTCTACAAAAAAATCACTTACAGAACCGATGTACATAATGTGAATGTGCGACACGAAGGAACTCTCTCCCCCTCACCTTTTAAACTTGAAACCTTCAGACGAAGTTATACCTATCAAATATGTTCCAAATACAATGAAATACCTAAGGCACTCAAAACTTGCAGCTTCAAACAATTTAAGGAAAAGTATAAGAGATATTTGTTGTTAAAACAATCCTAGCACTCAGTAATTCCTGTTAATTTATTAAATACTATGTCATTCATCTATGTATATTATGTCAGTCATATGTATTCAGCGATATGTTGTAAGGGTTAAGTGGAAGAACAAGTCACAAGAGGGTTTTAAATCACCTTGTAAATTGAACTTCGCCCTTTGCTTTCATTGTAATTTATATTCTCCTGTAAGTTTTCTTTTTTCTGTAACTGAAGTTTTTCACGACAAGGCTGGACACTGAATATCCATTCATCATCACGAGATTCCACCCGGATCCCAGTTAATTCGGGATTATACATTGCGAAGAGAGAGGCTTGATTCCGGATTTTATTAATCTCCTGGCATTCCTGACTCCATGTGTTTTATGATTGTATTTGCAAATGAACCTTTACTGCTCGTTTACAACTATCTGTCGGAATATTATGAAAATTATTTGACCATCACACTCTTGATACCTCTATACCTTCACGTTATTGTATAATTTGATATGCGAGATACTATCTCAGTTAGTTGTTGTCCCGGTGATCAGAACAATCATATTATAGTCTGGGTTTTAAGGGTAGCGTTGTATTGAGCAGTAGGGGGTCGTCTGATATAATCGTGTAGGATCGGTCTACAATAAATAGTTCATTATGCTTAATATTCATGTTCTTCAGTTGGGAAAACATCAGAACTTTTATTGAGTTCAATATCATCTTAAAACTCTTGAAATCATTTATGGAAAAATTACAAATTTGTACATAACGTCGCTGATTGATATGAATAATTTGAATATATTTGCAAACGTCGTGATCGATTTGGCCAGTTTTTGCAGAAATTGATTTATCTGTACATGAGAATAACAGTGTTGGAAAAGGGACCATAGGAGTGAATTAAATCAGTACCTCACTTGAAAATTTGTTTATCACCATATAGTGTGACATGGAAGGAAACTTTGGGTGCTGTACAAGAACAGACTTCCCCGACTACTGCTGTATTGTATGCCAAAATTCTTCTCACTGAGGAATCGATCATGTCAAAGAATCCTTCTCAAAATTGAGAAGAGCACTGAATGATATGAAATATCTCAGTCGTAACATGATAACTACTATGAGAATTTTACAAGGAATGAATAGACAACCTGCAACTGAATCAGAATATGATAGGCTCCAGATTTCTCATGAAAATGAAAGAACTGGAAGAATCGTGGTAGGACCAGTTGAGGAAATCACTCAACAGGTGCTATGTTGACAGACAATTTGTGAATCAGTTTGATATGTCTCAGGCTAGTTTGATCAAATGAATATGTGTGTCAAAGAAAAAAAATTTCGTTATCTGATGAGAATGGTCGAAATTTGAATAGACTATTGAGATCCGAATTGAACAAGCAATTCAGAATGAAAAGTGTGATGAAGCCAGGTATGATAGAAAACATAGAATATCTGAGTGAATACTTCAATGAATCTGATAATATCATTATTTTAGCTGGCAGCAATTATTCTCTCTCCTATTAGATTCCAGAATTCAAATCAATTGGAAATGGAATCAAACAATGTTCTCATGTTGATATTATATCCTTGTCAGTGCCAGTACTTCATGGCAATAAACATCAGAGATGAGCTAATTGAATCAACAAATTCAAATTAAAACTGGGCGATTTTATATGTTATGTTAACAATTTCTGTCTATCTGAGGAATGTCCTTCGCAGACATAAATGATGGAAGAGGCTTCAAGGAAAGTGATTTTTTGATGGTTGAAAAATCACTTCAGAAATGGACATATCATCTAAATTTCCAAAAAATCTCAGTGATCAGTCGAATAGTTCTTTCGAACCCATTTCATCAACTGGATCAGTTTCAAATGTGATATGCATAAACGATGTTGACGAAAATGGAACTCATTTCATATCATGAAGCAATGATGTGATCTGGCTTTTCCAGTTTCGAACATTGGCTGAATGATGGAGAACATTTCTACATTTCCAGGTACTCGCTTATGTAACTTTTTGTAGAATGAATTTTCCACACGGTGGTCCGGTATACTAGATAAGAATTGAGTATTCAATAAACTATCCTCATCTGTGTGAGCGAACAAAATGAGCTATTGGTGGAGAAGGAATTTGAATTCTCATTGAAATGGTAAGAAGCATGACTCGTTCATTATCTGTATTTATAGAACTCCCGCTTCCTGTACTGTACTGTTTTCAGAAGAAAAAAACTAGAATCACTTTCAGAACGATTTCAACTTCGATATTGACAGAGAATTCAGATATTGATTCAATAATATAGTCTCCGATGATACCAAGAAGCTTCAACATCTCTTGTCATAATTCGGTCTTACTTTGCATGTAAATTGCCCTACACGCCACTCACAATGAAGTTCTCCTCAGAGTGAATGCTATCGCTTGAATACGTTTGGTCTTATATAAATTCCACTAATATTTCTTGTTCAATTGAAAATGCAGGGTTGTCTTATCATGAATAAGTAATACCTAGTTTGCTGATGGTATCCCATCGAACTGAAATTCTTTCAATAAATGAGAAGAGGCAAGAATTATGGCTCACTTCTGGCATAGAAACTTCAGCTGGCAATCCCTCAAATCTCTTTTCATCGAATAAGGAAATTCACAGACACTGAGAACTCTCCGAGATATCTCATCGAATACCATTCAACTCATAAGAAAACTATACAAGATAGTCATCATATTATTTCATAGTCAGTATATCTGAGAGTATTAAAGAATAACTCGAGATAACCAGATCACAAAAACAAGCAATGTTCTATGGTGAATGAATTGAGTGGAAATGAAATACAGATAGCAGTACATAATGAACGCAGATAGGCTCAACAACTATCATTGTTCTGGTGTAGCTGAACTGACTGAACATATATCCTCTGATGCCGACCTTGCCTGAATGTACTTACAGAATCTGTCTATTTCAATTCATGTTACTTTGCACCTACAGATATTCATGAACTAAAAGAAACGATATCAGATATGAAAGACCAAAACTCTTCTGGTTTAGATGATATATCGGTCAAAGTATCGCTTTTTTTTGTACAGTTATATCTTGAATGCACTAGTGGAAACTATCAATCATTATTTGGAAACTGGTTATTTCCAATTACGTCTTGAAATTTCTCTCGTACTACCTTTGCAAAGGGGGGGATTTTGAAGTCACCTTCAGATCTATAGATATCAAGTGATTCAAGAAATAGTAGAGATCAGAGAAGGAACAATCCAAAGAGTAGGAACGATGCAATATTTTTTTTTCAACAACTTATAAGGAATTGACCAACAATGAGGTAGGCTCTGCGGTATTTTGAGATTCATCCGTAGCCTTCGACTTCGTGGATCATAAAATACTACTAGAGAACCTCGAACTCAATGGTTTCAGGAACGATGTGCTTGATTTCTTTGCATTCCATTCATCAGGTGGACCAAATTGTCAACCTTTCTGGTGAATCATCTAGTCGTTCGAAAATACCTCATGAAGTGTCCCAAGGATCTGACCTGGAACCCTGCAGTTCTAATTCTGTTGTATATCAACGACACAACTGGTGTCGATATAAATGACTCGTTCTAATGATACAGATGATACCGTAATTCTCTGACGTACAAATAATTCATCTGATGTTGCTGAAATGTTGCTGAGCTGCTGATTGAGATTCATGTGGGTAGATATCAATTAATAATAAATTGGAGGTTGAGGTTCTAGAGGTTCATATGCAGAGCAAGTGATTTCCAGAGAACTGGGTTCATCTACTGCTAGAAATGTGTACTGTGCTCGTACGGAATCTTACCTAAAATACGGAGTAGAATTTTGGAGCAGATGGAGCAATGATTTGTTCAGTTTTGTCTTCGTAATATCAAAGAACAACTACCAAAAAATATTATTATCTTGTGCTAAAAACACATTTGTCGAAACGTCCACAACAATAAGATTAGGAATTTCAGGAAGTTAGGAATTCCACTAACAAAAAATTATCTCTTTTAGGTATCTGAAGATCAGATCTGCCTTAAACACGGATCTGTCCTTGCCACAAATATATTGTGGAATAATTATCATGATTTCTATTTTCATCATACAAGATCAACAACTATCAAGTATGAAGTATACAAAAAAAAAAACAAATTGTGAATCACAACATAGATTCAAAATTAGTTCACTCGGTAGTACAGGAATATGGAAGGGGATATAACTGAAAATTCTTGGAATCCTCCGTTTATCCATTATGATGATTCTTTTCTAGAGACCTGGGCTGAACCAAGAACATAAGATGATAATACGAAACAATCACTTTCATCTTTCCTCATTGTTCTTTTTTTGAAAATGAAACCCTCAGAAGGATGATTACAACTCGAATACTCAATGAAACAGTACCAAATAATATTCTCAAGGATGCCCCGCTTGTCCAGACACATTGACTACCAGGTGTCGGAGTGTTCTAGAAAATCAATTTAGCCCTCAATTCACTCATAAAACTTACGTATAACTTTTCAACTCCTTGGTTCGTTCTGAGCTGCAATATGGATGTGTTATTCGGAATACAAAGATGGAAATGATAGAAAATTGTGATTTGGATTCATTATACAGGGTGTCCTTAAAAGGTCTTTACAAAAAGCTACCACATATTCTTCAGACCAAAACAATTCGATACAAACAAACTTACCTCAGTAAAAAGTTGCTTAGTTTGGGCGCTAGACGGCTCTGAAGTTGAAATTTTCAAATCGATTTTGCTTCATAACTTTTGAACGACTCATGAGATTTTTTTCAAATTTGATACGTTGGCATAGACTCATCGGGCAATGAAACTCATATCATAATCATAATGAATATCATTCCATGGGCGTAGAACTTGATTTTTTCAGTAAATAAACATCTAAAACTCCTACGCCAATGGAAAAAATTAGTTTCAATATGAAATCTAAATTATTCAACTCATTCACTACAAAAAAGGTACTCTTGACAAAAGTCGATTCCTCTCATGGTTTCGACAAAATTTTAATTTTAGTGATTTAGAGCATAATTAATAATAAAACGATTAACAGATATTTCATAAAAATTGTTCAAAATGTTCACCATTTTCACGTATACAAAGATTTATACGACGCAAAAAGTTGAAATGTACTCTTTGCATAACTTCTTCATCGCCTGTAAGATTATTCGTCGCCTGTTGGATACGTTGCCATAAGTGTTCTACAGTATTCACAGGGGTCTTGTAAACCGTAGACTTGAGATAACCCCATACAAAATAATCCATCGGTGTTAAGTCTGGAGAACGTGGTGGCCAATTCACGGGTGCATCATTACCTCTACCTATCCATCTGTCTGGGTACTGTTGGTTTGAAAAATTCCTAACATCCACCGAAAAATGTGGTGGAGCTCCATCGTGCATAAACCACATATCTACCCGATGTTGGAGTGGTAAATCTTCCAACAAATTTGGCAACGTATTTCGTAGATGTTGTAAATACATGTCTCCTGTTAATCTTTGTGGAAGTATGACAGGACCAATTATAAAATTTCCTATTATTCCAGCCCAAACGTTGATTTTGAATTCGTGTTGAAAATGGTTTATTTTAATGGAATGAGGATTTTCAATTGCATAAACGTGTTCATTATGAAAATTAGTTATTCCTCTTCTCGTGAAACAGGCTTCATCAGTGAACAAAATATTCTTTCCAAAGTTCAGATTCATTTCTCTTTGCAAATTAATGAACCTACAAAACATCAGACGAATTTGTGAATCATGGATTAATAAATCTTGAACTGGCGTCTTGTGGTATGGGTATAATAATTGTTCTCTTAGTACTTCATGAACGGCATTCCTAGAAACTTCTAGTTCATTACTTATCCGTCTAGTACTCAATTCTGGATTTTCTTCAATACGGTCTAAAATTTCTACTTCGACTTCGGGAATCCTTACATAACGCTGTCTTCCATAATCACCAGTTCTAGGAGCAAAATGACCGGTCTCCCGAAGACGTCTCTCAACTGCAGCAAAGGTTGGGTGGCTTGGTACGCGACGATTTGGAAACCTTGCCGAATACACCCTCACACTCTCTCGACCATTTCCTTGACAATATCCGAATACCAATAACATATCGGTGTATTCTTCATTGGTGTATTGTACGGCCATGATAAATCAGAAAAGTCCGATATCAACAATCAACGTCAATAAAACTCGACAAATCAACACAGATGAAACTATGGAAACCAAGAATGTGAATATCACTGTTTTCGAGCAGATAATAATAGTCTTCAGAAAAAAAAACAGTGCTACTTATTTTCAATAGAAATAACCTATGCAAAAAGTACATCTCAACTTTTTGCGTCGTATAAATCTTTGTTTACGTGAAAATGGTGAACATTTTGAACAATTTTTATGAAATATCTGTTAATCGTTTTATTATTAATTATGCTCTAAATCACTAAAATTAAAATTTTGTCGAAACCATGAGAGGAATCGACTTTTGTCAAGAGTACCTTTTTTGTAGTGAATGAGTTGAATAATTTAGATTTCATATTGAAACTAATTTTTTTCCATTGGCGTAGGAGTTTTAGATGTTTATTTACTGAAAAAATCAAGTTCTACGCCCATGGAATGATATTCATTATGATTATGATATGAGTTTCATTGCCCGATGAGTCTATGCCAACGTACCAAATTTGAAAAAAATCTCATGAGCCGTTCAAAAGTTATGAAGCAAAATCGATTTGAAAATTTCAACTTCAGAGCCGTCTAGCGCCCAAACTAAGCAACTTTTTACTGAGGTAAGTTTGCTTGTATCGAATTGTTTTGGTCTGAAGAATATGTGGTAGCTTTTTGTAAAGACCTTTTAAGGACACCCTGTATAGATATATTATATCATAACACAACGAGAAGGAAGTTCATTCGATCATTATAATAACTGGTACTTTCCTCTGTTTATATTGTTTCATATGCTTTCATATCACCTTCCAGATATGTTCAATTGTTTGTTGATGATCTCTGTATATTTAGAAACCTTATGACACAACTGTGCAAGATGAAATTGGAAATTATTATTTCTGTTCATTGCTCAGTATGGATGAGTACCTATTTATTTATCAGTATGACTATAGGTGTTCATAATGACATGGTATTGCTGTGGATAGCTAGATGCTGTGCTAGTCATATGATATCACATCCATAGTTTGAGACAACAGTTGCCCAAGAAAAGAAATCAAATCCCAGATATTATCACAAAGGAATGTGACAAATATACTGTACCTTGTATTTTCCCAAGTTATTCACATTACATGTCAATATGGCCTCTCTGCCAGCAGCAATCGTTGTGTTCTGAATTGGTTCTATGAAGTCTGGTTCACTGGATAATTTGGAAGTCGACCAGTCTCCTGAAAACAATGAAATGAATTCAAATGGAAGTGATATGATTAGGAAATTGAGCAAAAGATTATTGGAGGAAATATGTTACGATTCGAACATATCAAACAAAAAATTAAAATTATGAATATACCAAAATTAGACAAGGCGAAACAATATACCGAATATATACAATATTGCTTTGTCAACGTCACTAGCACTTGTCCAAAAAACTCCAATGATGATTGATGATCTTACTGAATCCTGGAACAGATGTTCCAATTCTGAATGTTCCTATGGGTTGAATGTTATATCCAGTCAGAAGTGAACACTATTCGGATATTTCGATGCAAGATCCGATCGAAATGAGTCAGAGTTAGAGGGTAAATGAATATCAAAAGGAATGATGAGGATGTAAGAATATCACTCACAAAAAAAAAAATAGGCATCAACATAGATACCCACTTGAGATGGGAAGAATAAATGAATAATGCAGGTAGAAAAGTTGGGGACGATGTAATTGGAGCCCAAATTCTCGAAGAATATTCTTCCACTTTCCTGAACAATTTACTATGCGCTTATTGAATCGCATTTGACATATGGCATTCTTGCTTGGAGATGTACTCAGATGTACAAAATGATGTTCAGATGGTGAAGAAGTTCTCCATCTGAAAACTCATACACAAAATCCAAGATATTTGATATATACCACATGAACAGTAAGATCACAATATTACATCAATTCAGGAACAAACAGTACATGAAACAGATTGAGCACAAATATGATGCTAGACGAAATCAAAATGTCAACGTAGAAGTACCAAGAATTTCATGAACTGTTGGCCACAGATCGCTTGTGATCTTTTGACCAAATTGTTTCAATAACATTATATATCAAACAAATCCATGCACACAATTCTTCCGAATCCATAATAGTGGAATGAATTTTTGGTATTATCAGGATAGATCTATTCCATTTCATCAACACAAAACATCCTTGTTATCCATTACAAACACATTGATTCCAATATCAAATGTAATTTTTGTTCTCATTGATACTTACTCAACATTCTGAACATTTGTTATCTACCACATAGATATACGTAGATTCATAGATATATAAATTAGTGAGGTATTGTATGGTGTTAGTGAATTCGATAGAGAAACAACTCGCAGGTAATGTATCTCTTGAGGAAAAGCTCTCTATTTATTTGCTGATTAGCACTGAAACAGCACATATACATGAATAGGTGAATTCAAATATTTTATGTATGAACGAATATTTTCATCGAAATACCGTTATTATTGTTATTATAACATATCTCCATGTTATGTTTGTCAATTATCCGAAACCAAGCAAATGAAGATATCATCATTATCATTCATATTCTGATCATTATTAGGTCTTATCGGAGATCAGACCCAGGTTTCTACTCAGATGTAGGATTTTATCATCATGTGGTCATAATTGATGATGAACACTCTTTATCAAACGAGGATTATACATATCTGCATATATGATGGAATTACACACAGTGAAATCTTCGAGAAAATATTCTGACAAGAAATTGTTTCATCACTGAGCGAGGTATGCAAGTATGCTCCAACTTGTTCACAAGTGTTTCGATGAAAACTTTGTCGTGAGCTAGAATTAGCAGTTTGATTCGAACTTCTGAAGATTCTTAGCTGTCTGGCCATTTTCGGGAGACAAAGAACAGTGGAAACATACGATTAAATGACAGAATGTACTCCACCCATTCAGTCCCTACCCGAAAGTTTCCTGCTTTTCCATCATTGTTAACTCTCCATTGAATGAGATTAAATAATATAACTTTCTGGCAGAGGTTTGCGGTATATTCAACGAGCCTTGCCAGTTAATTAATTCAAAAGGGCTGAAAATAGTATCAGTCGTGATATGAATTTGAATATTGTTCAGATACGAGTTACGAGGTTTCAGAAAATGATTAGTACAAGCGACTAGGGTCTATACAGATTAGACGCCAGACAATAGAAAGTATACACTGAACACTAGGCTAAATTGAACACTAATTAACATAACGACATCAGGATCAGATATGAGACATTGGACATTGTATACTAGATAGTAAACAGTAGACACTGAAAGTTAGACAGTAGACTCTAGACCCTAGACTCTAGATACTAGTTACTAGATTAGACACTAGAACTCGACACTAGGGTCTGAAGGCTTTCAGATTCATTTGTAGGTCCTGACGATTTCATAAAAATTTTCTCAATCCTCATGTTCATGAAGATGAATGAATATTGCCATTCATCCAAGATTGCAAAAAATGATGTGATAGTATGACATCGGGAAAGTGACAGCAAAGTGTCAGAGCAATCAGAAGGGTTCAAGGATCAGAATTGAAGATTTCCGTGATGACGTTGGGAAAGTTTACAGATCGAATATCTATCTTCAATGATTATCGACAGTTTGTGTTCATACTATGTCCACATTTCTCTAAATTCGACTTCCCAACTCTATCCATTCTATTCCATTGAATCCGGAATGAATATTTGGTGTTTCATTCTCAAATTCAGCCTTGATTGGTAGATAGAAGCTGAAGGTATGGATTTCCATTGGTGGAGTCACATTAAGTTTGTGTAAATCTCAGACAACGTGACAACAGGTAAGAAGTGACTCAAACTAGATATACATTGGCCGTACACACATACGTTCACCCAATTCTCGTATCTGTTCTTGCTACAGTCCCTGCAAGTCTGTACCGTCATGAGTCATGAAATCTATTTTTTATTTCCCATTGTATATTTTTTTTATTTTTGTTGAGGTTGTAATGATCACATACATTATAATTCAGAATAAAACTGTTCGTTGATTGATTGAAGACAACTAATTGAAATAATTTACGCATTCTTAGATAAGTCACTCTGTATAGAACTGATGTCATGCAGATGCACACAGGGACATTGAGAACTTCATTCCATTTTATGCCCACCGAATTTTATCCACGCTGTTCGAGAAAAAGGGTGATCTCACACGTACTGCATGTTTGTCATATAAAACCGACGCATGAATTCTTTCAGAAACGTGGCTGCGGCTTAATGGTCAGTGAAAAGTGAGCGTTACCCGTGAAAGCAATCCGTTGGGAATGACGTCCTATGGAATAGTGGAATCATGTAGAAAAACTGGATGGATGAGATGTCTATACTCACTATAATTAACTCAACTGTCCTAATGTATTGGAATGAATCATCCAGTAGATACTTATTCGATAATGATAATAATAATGAAGATAATAATAATAATATCAATATTAATAATAATAATGATGATATATCCCCTCCAGTGAGACCTTGATCGCGGTGGAGGGGCTCAGTAGCTATGATGATTCTGAGAGCGATACCGGCGGTAGTTCCATTCTCCTGGTAGGGCCACCCATGCCGGTAAGGCCGAAGATGAATAGTGAAGCTAACGACAGCTCAACAGGAGTGAACCTGTAGAAGAATCCGGAATCTAAGGTGGAAGAGATCGTGCCGAGAGATGAATGGCTACACGTTGTTAGTCGCTAACGATTTCCTGTGAGAATATGGCATCACTCACTTGTAGATTTGCCTTGCTGTGGTAAGGGAGCACTGCCATAGTGGACATTTATTTCTACCCTCCTCGTGCAAACTGAATGGATTTTTCAAACCAAACAACCCTAATAGAGGTGCCTCCTTCTCTAAACAGTGGTAACCCCAATGCGAGCCAGGAAAAGGTGGTACCACCCACCCCGGGGCCTGGTCGTGAAAAGGAAAGAGGGTGACTTCTCTACGGTTAGCCCTTTTATCATTGAGAAAGCACTTGAAGGAATTCGTGGACCATTGAAGATGATCAAAAAAAACTGAAATCGGTTTGATTTTAGAAACTGCTACAGCTGGACAGAGCAGGAAACTTCTGAACACTAAAAGAATACATGATATGGATATCGAGGAAGAACCACACAAGGCACTCAATGAGTGAGAAGGTATTATACACTGCCCGGACTTACTCAATTGTAGCACCGAAAGAATTCTGGAAGAGTTGTCGAGCCAAGGTGTACTTAAAGTCTACAGAATAAAAGCGATACGGAATGGTGAGCTCCGAGACTCACCAAATCATGTCTCATTTTTCAACACCCCTGTCCTCCCCAAAACCATCAAAATCGTCTCCTTTTCTCTAGCAGTAAGATTAAATATTCCATCCCCCATGAGATCAATGTTTTCGATTTGAAACATTGAACATTGGAAAAATTTACGAAGAGAAAAATATTTCAATTGTGTTGAGAACGGGAGCAGATTCGTTCCCGAAACGTCCACAAAGATAAGTAGAGGTTTTATTCTTTATAAATATATTTGTATTTCCAATTTTTTTTTCAAAAACAAGGTGTCACTGACCAATAGAGAATTTCTCTTTTAGGTATCTAAAGGTTTAATCTCAAGCGCAGTGACATTTTGGGGCAGATCCTAGGTCTGTCCTTACTACAAATATATTGCAATAATCTTTAATAACTTCTACTCTATTTTTTAGAAACGAGGAGAGGAAATCCCATCAAAAGCTGAAAAATGCTTCATTCTTAGGTGAAATATTTTTTTTATATTATTGGTTAACGAAGGTGCAGGAGGTTTACGTACCTTTCTCCTTACCATAGGGGCATGTGTGGAGAGAAAGAGCAATAAAGTCTCATTCAGGTATGAGATCATATCATCAATACTATTGAGTGAATATATGTGATCCCAGTTGATATTATCCGAATCGTGAGTAGAGTTATCCAGGTGGAATTTTGAGAAATCACATTCATAGTGCGAGAAACTGATATGATAGTCCACGACCCTTTACATCGAACACTTCCACACCAGGTGTCGGACTCACCATGGGTACAGCTTCACCACCAGTATAACAGGGGCCTGTATAATTTATATCAGTATTGGAATCTAACTGACACAGTCTATATCTATATTGAATAGTAAATAGAACAAATATTGATTAGTCTCAGTTGATGACTCCGCTCATTTGTGTGTATACAGGCAGTTAAGGCGAAGCTCGCAGAAGAATACGATTCTGATAACTAATGATCAATATTTATTCAAATATTAGTCAAAATCATCTGTTTCGGGTCACTGGTGGATTCATCAATCTCACAAGGGTCGAGAGGTTATTGGGTTATAATACACAAACTACTGAGTTTCAATACCAGAACCCACAACATGGAGAATAGCTTGTCGAAGAAAATGAGAATTCAGAATGAACTTACTATTCATCAGTATCAAATGTTCGGAAAACAATATTCATAACTGAGTTATCAAATAGTTGAGAAAGTGATATGTTCGATATACTCGTAGGCTCATCTGTTTATACCTACTCTTTGATTGCCGAATCAGTATCCAAATACCAGGTAATAACGATTTCAGATCTATCGGGGCTCATCTCACTCGTGAAAATCCGATTATCGGAGAGCTCTTGAAATTCAGAAATATCAGAATGGCTACCGAGAAGTGAAATGAAATATCGAACATCCACGACATGAATGTGATAGGATGTCAGATGTCAAGTGTCAATCATATCATCAAGAAATGGAACCGAAGAGGAATATGATAAAAAGGCCTGGTAGAATGTACTAGGAAACCAACAGATATTGGTGAGTTGTGAGTTGGCATTTCAATGGTGTAGTCAACCCAATTGGAACTCGATCATTTCAATTTTCAGCTTGGACGAGATTAGTGCGAGAAGAAGAAGGATAAGTAAATTGTGCTGATAGGAGCTGTGATCAGCTGCCTTTCGCAAAGTCAGTGGCTGTTCTAGAGGGAATCATTTAAACTATCGTTATTCAGGAATGATTGAATAATTAAATTCATACATGAGACTATAATTGACAAAATCAACCCGTAACAATTATTTCCGCTTGTGATAGTGTTTCATATTCGCCCTAACTCAGCGAGATTTGAGTCTTTCACTTCTTTCCGTAGAAGTCGGCTACCGAACCTTCTCTGGTTTTTCAGCCATCAGAATAGACGGCGATTTCCGCGTCGATTTGAAGACCTTCTCTCCACGAACCCCTGTTATACTTACATCGTTATACCGTTATACTCATCATTTCCTTCTATCGAAGCTATATCTGGTGAATGTCATATGATGGCATTCTTATGATTGCGTCATTTTTTGCCTTATTAGCAATCTGCTCGCGACTGACCTGACTTGATTGTATATACAGGTTGTCTGAATTCTGATGGAAGTATCCCTTTTGTAATTATTGTGCTAGGATTCTGGAATTCGCAGGAGTGAGAGAAAAACTAAGAGTTCACTCAATGACGAAGTATGGGGTGATCTTCAGTTCGGAAAATTCTGATTTTTTCTCACTTTTCATAGAAGCATGTATCTTCCATAACTATTATGATGAATATCTGATATCTGCGGGGATGAGAGGATTTCAAACTGAAATGGACTGATTCTACTGAAAATGAAGGAATGTATTATCGATGGCATTCATCGAGCATTCTTCGAGTTGGCTCGAACTCCAAAAATTCGAGCAGAGAATTCCTCACAGAATATCTTCACATGAATCCTATTCTGGAGTTAAATGATACTCGACCTCATATCAAGACCGTGAACTTGCAGCTGTCAACGTCACGTATTTGAACTTAACTAATTGAACCCATGGTTCAAAGGCCAAGCTGCGAGAGCTCGCTGGTCTTTTACTTTGAGATGATTCGTACGTATCCTGACATATATATGACATCTGGCTAACAGTTCAATCATACCAATTACAAGGACAATAAATGTGGTACTGAAATAGAATCTTTTTGGCCATTTGTGTGTCATAATGTCTTTTTTGACCTTCGATTGTTTTTTCAAACTGTGGGTATAGAGACATACCTGAATGATTTCCAATAGTTTTTGTTCATGTTTTCATATGAGATATCGAAAAGTTTCTGCTCCCGACACTTCCGTATTATGTAGTTCGATCAAATATCAATCATGATAATGAATATCGGCATTGGTTATATGGTGTATGTTAATATATTTCGCCGCATGATGGCTATTTAATTGACTTTTCTTTCTTGTCATATCGGAAGTAGATCCACGTGACCCGAGTCACAACACTAGACCATTCTACTCACCATTGATTGAAATTATATCGGATCACGTTAGGAGACTCTTCACATGAGCCAAATTAGGACGAAACAGTTCTCTAAGTTCTCAGTTTTGAATTCTATCATCGATATCTCTAAGATGAAAAATCAATTGAGCGATATATGTCAAAACTTCTCTTCTTCTTAGGTATTATTCCTCAATTTCGGAAATCGCACTGTCGATATCCAACTCTGACATATTTTCCTATGATTGGTACACAAATAGCTTACAATTAGTTCAATCAGATTGCTATGTCGTGTAAATTTCCATTTCAAGTTCCATTCCAATGAATTGCACAATATTTCTCTTTATAACAAAATCAATTGCTAGTTGAATCATTGGCAATGATTTATCTAGATCTAGATCACAGCCCGAGTTCAATCCTTATGTTGTGATCTGAATTAAACCTCAGGTGGATTGAATATTGGAATTATGCATCCGAAGTGCTTGCGACACCAAAAATCTCATATCCCTTGGACATTTCTGTTGAGATTGACTGTATTTTGTTCATATGAGTGCCTTCTCTGGAAGTCCATTTATTCTCATTTCATGTCTCATCAATCGAACCTTTCATTATGACGAAATTCTCATTTTGTTGAATTCCTGGATTCTCGTACAATTGCTGGCCGAATTTTACGATAGCGACACATATTCCCGTATCTAGTAATCCTGTCCCAGTTTGTGAGGTTTGAAAGGAATGAGAATCAACTAACGAATACCCACCTTACTCACTTTACTACCTTGGACAAATCATGATTTTTGGAATCTACATGGTTGGGATAAAGTATGGAACCAAGTAAATATCTCTTGAACAAAAATAACGATATCTATGAAAATTTGCAAGTAAGTGCAATGGACCAGAATGCATCTGTTTTGTTGATGATATACTTCTAGTTCAATCGTGAATGCCATCAACTTCTTTAATTTGAATAGGACATCCTATACATTTTTGCAGATTTAGAAAAGGCTTGTTATTTTGAATTCAAACATACTGAGTTCAGTGTAAGAGAGGAATATAGCACTTCAATCAACCTCCTCTGAGTTTTTTGCATAAGAGCAAAAAACTATTTGGATATACTGATTATTGTTGTTTGTTTGCATAGTGATGAATAAACGAGTACTCTTTTGTTCTCCAAGTGTCAAATTCTAATCGACGGAAATAAATTTCACAATCACCATAGCCGATTATCATTGAAATTTCAATACGCTATTTTTCACTTGATCGAATCATTCTGAATCGTACAATTTTTGAATTGTACGTTAATTCATCACTATGCATACAAACAAAATTGATCAGTTATCTAAATAGTTTGTTGCTCTGATGCAAAAAACTCGAAGGAGGTTGATTAAAGTGCTATATCACTTGTTTCCACAATTTTTCCACACCTTACCCAACTATGGATCCGAAATAACAATTTCTTTCGAAATTTGTAAAAATATATAGGGTGTTCCGTTTGAATTGGAGAAGTTCATAGCATTTCCGGTTGAACCAGAAGTATATTATCAACAAAAAAATGTACATCAGATGCATTTTGTTCCATTGCACTCACCTGCTAATTTTCATGAATATCGTTCTTTTTGTTCAAAAGATATTCACTTGGTTCCATACTTTATCCCAAACCTGTATATATGATACCCCACGACCGTCCCTTGACCGTCTTGAAGTATCGCGCACCCTGCAAGGGTTCACAAAGTGGAACACGTTCCTCCTACTGGAAATGAAGAAAACTTGGATAATGAATGAGTTCATCATATTGTATGATCAAACACAACCTATCAATCATACTGACAATTATCGATTGTAGAACTACAATCATGTACATACTGAATGGTTACCTATCAGAGCAGATTTTGGAAGAGATTGATCGTAGTCCATACTGACATCACAGGCGTAGAATGATTAATACCTTCGCTCTCACGATTCATGGATATCTATTTCCGACCTGAATCAGAAATTTTTATTCATAATTCATTTTTGTAAGCTACTGAGCCAATATATTTTGATTTCTCGATGATACACGCCATTGTGAGCTCTAGGGGTTCGAAATATTCCTCGATCTATTCAGAGCTTCCCCCTTCATTTAGTGTTCTTGTTAGTAGTAACGTGATACCTACTTGTTGAGCGTGAATCGATGAGAACTCATCAAAAAAAGCTCCGCAATCCAGAAATTCCTAATACTCCAGTTCGTCCATCTATATCTAGAATCCTATTCACTCTCTCCGAGCACCCCTAGGATCGCTCTTGCCGGTCGTTCTGAGAACACAGAACAACGTTTTCGCGAAATCCCAAATGATTCGAGAGCTTCTATGTTTCGGGATCTGTGCTTCTTCGTAACTCGCTAAAGCATCCACACTAAGTTGAGTTCGTCCGTTGTCGAGCCTGAAGTGTATGGAACGTGTAATCGGATGAAGCATCAGAGCTGCAAGTCCACTTCAAAATGTTTATTTATGATAGACTTCACCCCCGGCTTACGATACTTTCCGAACATGGAGATGGTGAAAGAGCTACCAAACAGAGGCGGCGATATATCGAAGAATTCATAGAAATAGCGCAAACCTCAAAAATTTTGAGAATAAGTATAATATTACGGATTAGATCACCTCTTCAACGATTGGAGGCATTCACTTCCCTCTAGGAGAAAAGTGCTTCCATGGTTGTAGAATTTGATTATGAATTACGGTGGGGACAATGAGAAGTGATGAGGATTTTTTCCCACGTGGACCAGTGAGAGTCAGTCAGGGAGAATTGGACAGCTAGAGCCATTTTTCCTGGAGTACGATTGCTGAAAGTTCATCCCTGCGACTTTTGCTGCAACATCTTCAACAATCACCTTCTCCTGATTTATTGGCTGTGGCTCCATCTGCTAGTTATGGAATATATATTTCAAAGCTGACCTCGATCAAATTCAAGTATTATCGAAACAAAATTATGTGGTATGGGTATTTGAGATATCATGACATCGACTGAGGAAACAATACATTAGAGCAATGCAAGTGCGAATTCAGCAACGAGAGCAAGAAACGTTGTGAATGGTACAGAACTTCACGTATGTCTTGTACGGAAATAGTGTTTTCGTCTATGATATCTGTAGTTGAGTGAGTCTATCTATTCTTCTGAAAACGTTCGATTTATCATAAATATTTCTCCTAGTACGGAAGTATCGATAGCGTGATGATGAAAGAAACATTAGTGAATTCTCTAGAGATTCTCGAAACGAACCAAAGTGTTCATTAGTCTCTCATGTTCTTGGAATAACAATTTGGCATTCAGTAACAAATCGAGATCTTTCGTGGTGCTTATGCTAATGCTAACGAATAAGAACAAAGAACATAATTCAGTTTTGTACTAATGCTCATGCGTGAACGTACACTCTTTGAGGATTTATAGATCTCGCGGTCCAAATAATGGCCAACAGTACTATAATTCCGTGATCATTAATGAACGGCAGGCCAGATACATCCAGCAGAAACCACGATCTATCGGGGTGAGATAGTCCATTAATCAGCCATATTACAATTCGTATCCTACCGTGAACAATACAGAGACACGGCCTCTATTACCGCACCCACATGCATTGGGTGTTACAAAGGATATAATTGCAGTGCTGCAGAATACCGATGTCACGTAGTTATGAGGTGTTATCAATTTCCTGTTCGCATTGTAACAATTTCAACTGACAATATATCATGGAGCAATTGCTAAGTGACGTCACTTCGATAGATTTGAACAGTATTGAATTCCATTTGATTCTACTCTACAATTCCTTATTTGTTGCAAAGTATAGACAACAAGGATAGTTCATACAAGACCGATCGATAGCGAATTGTCAATGTTACATGAGATATCAAATATACCCTTCACTTGTAGAGGTCTGCTGATATTACAACATATTTCTAATTATTACACCATACATTTCAACACAGTATGAATCAATTTGAAGAATTGGTATGATATCAATCTAGAGTAATGTTACGAATGACTCTGTTGATATGAACTAGGAGTAGGCATTGAGTTTGATATGATGCTTGATAGAAGTGATGTCAATCGATTATCCAGAATAATTCATCCATTAAGTTCATTTCTTCTATTCAGGAATGATCACGAATGGTTTTCGAAATCATCACGAACCAACATTTCTTTCAAAAATGAGGTTGGTATATTCTTCTCATTATTATATTCCATTAGTGCTCAGCTCTGTATATACAATCTATAGTCAATCAGTGAATGCGATCGAATATTCTAGTCGATAGTTTCAGTACCTACCTTCAATATGCCATAGTGTCAGAGTCACGAATATCGAACTTGACGCTGAATTGGAAGATGACCTGAATGATGAACGAAAGACCATGACCTTCTCAATTCTGGAGAGCGCAGGTGGAGGCTGATCAAGAACATGATGATTTTGTGTGATTGCGCTGCGACATGGAGTCCAAATCTCTTAAGCTTCTTGAATCTTGACGTTTCTGACAATTATCGGTTATATCAAGTATCATTCAACCTATGATACCATTTGTTGTATATTGATCATGATTCCTGCTGTAGGTTCTTCATTAGAACGTCTTTATGTTCAGTGATGCTGGATCATCAGTTTCGGTCTACCCTCATACTTCCTAACACGTTGAAGAAGATGTTTGACTCCAGTGATGTTGATGGATTGCAGTTTCACGGTTTAATCTTTTGTCTGTCCATTGTTCACTGATATCATATTCGAGATATTTCTCAATATGTTCATATTGCCTTATTTGGAGGTATAACTTCATTGTGAAGAATAACAGCTGTATATTATCTTCTCTGACATAGATCTATGGGGACTTAGTTTGAAAAATCATTGTACATATTCATACCCATCTGGATAACTGGAAGTTATATTCCTGACAAATATTGCGAATGTAACTTTGGAAATATCTACATTTATATGGTGGAGACCACATGTGAATTGTCATCATTATCTCTCCCGACTCAGTTTGGGATTTCTGTGTCTTCTCAGAAAAATAAGCAGTGGTGTCGATTTTATATATTGTGAGTATAATGAGTGAGTATAGCTCACAAATTGATGCCCTTTGCCGACTGACACAAGACTTGCCGTTCGCAAATGTGACATATTTGTCTCAAATACATTCAGAATCAAACTAGGAGAATGCTATACTAGTTGACTCCATGGATCAGAGAAAATAGAGCGGTAATCGCACATATGTAAAGCATTATCATTCAATTCTTTTGTTGTGCGGAACCCACTGGGTAGGATTGATGAAATGAATGAAAAATATTTCCTTTATGGTATAATATCAATGGCTCTTCAAACTGTTCCAGGGCAAACCATCCACCTCCACAGAGGATCTCCAACGACAATATCCAATATTCCTATCCTTGGTGATGTTTATGTGGGAAGTTTTCCCACAGTGATGACTCATCAGTATGGAAAATATAGAGCAGAAATATTTCAGCACATACTGAACTCTCAGAATTGACAAGTGGAATTTCCAACTATTCTATTAGTTATGAACTCAACGATCATGTCCCTCTTTGGTTATGTTCTGTACTAGAAATGTCAATAACACAAGAACTTCGAATTTGGCCTCAGAAAATATTCTCTATATCAGCTTCAATAGCAATAGCAAGTCACTCATCTGATTATAGTTCCTGAATGTAATGTTGCATCAGATCAAATTACCAGAAAGTTCATTCTCAACTCCATCAGACGATTCACTCGATATACCAGAAAAAGTTCCATATCATTGATCAGGGACCCTGAATGGAGAAAAAGCATAGAAGAGGTGGTTACTCAGATCGAAGAACAATCAACTCTACGAAACGATGTCAACAGTTTTGGAATCGATTTATTCAACTGATAGTTCACATAACATATGTACCTCAAACAATATTATTCGTAGTAATAAAAAAATGATGGTGGTGAAATGATGTCGTGTGATGATGATGATATATAGTGCAGATTGATAAGTAATGGAGAACCAGAAATGAATGATGATGATTTTTCAGTCAAAGCACGTAAGAAGGACGTCGGATGAACTGATAAATAGAACTATAACATCATTATTATCCTCGTACCAAATATCCACTCAATATGAAATGAATTTGAATAACTTCCTTTTTTTTCTTATGAATAAGTGTCTACTATTTTGTAGATAGATGATAATATTATTTTATATCATATTTATATTGATGTGTACCTTCCAAATCACTAAATATCATCTTAATATTATGAAGATCATACTGGACATGATCCAAAGGTCTCTTCATGAAGTACAGAAATATACCAAAAATGCATATTCTCATATTACACTGAATATGGGAGTATTCACAGAAACATTATAAGATTTGCCATAATGGTGCCAAAAACAACTTTTAGATGAAAACAAAAATTCCTCTCGTATGGATGGCTCATCTGGATGGAATATCTCAACTGAATGTTTAAATGAGTCATTTATGGATGGTATATTTCGGCATCGTCTGAAAAGTGCCATAGTTGTTCCATTACATGAGGGTGGAGGTATGGAAAATCTGTCAAATTTCATACTAATTTTCACCATCATCAACCCTCTAAAAAATTATTGAATGATTGCTGTTCTATTCTTCAAACAACAATGTATTATCTAGTGTGCAGTTCGGCTTTCAGAGGTTAAAAATACAGGAGATGCATTTTTTTCTCTCGTAGAGAATGCATACTCAATATAGCATTATTGATAGCAGAGCTGTGGCGGTAGTATTTTATGACTTCTTGAGAGCTTCTGATGGGTCAATGACAAGTTTTATTTTAATTGAAAATATATTCGTATTTCCGATTCCGATTTCCGCAGTGACATTTCGAGGCAGATCACAAATCTGTCCTTACTACAAATTTATTGGAATATTTATAATAACTTCTATTTAATTTTTCATAAACGAGGAGAGAAAATCCCACACAAAAGCTGGAAAAATGAACGTACCACCTCCACGAATAACTTACAAGCAGTTTCAACTTCATCGCAACTCACTAATGAAATCATAATATAGATCCATCAGTGAACATGTTGCTATTGGAATGTTCAATTTCATTTCGTTACGTTTCTGATATCATCAGGAATTACGCTTTCCTTACTCGATTCAATGTTCATTGATTTCAGACTCTTCCAGAATTCATCTTCATTTTCATTTCTGTACAGTTGACTCGAGATGGCTGCCTATTCTTTACGTATAGATGCTAGTGTGAAATTTCGCAGTTCTTTATAGTGATTCCAATTGTCATCAGTTGAATTCAGTTTGGATTTCTGCATTGCTTTATCTCGTTCCTTCATTATCATTCTGATTACATCCGTTCCTGTAATAATTCTTGAAGGAGCATGCTTTTCGAAGAGGCTATTCATAAAATCTGTAATCAACACAATCTTGTGGTCGATATGACAGAGCCTGATAATCGTGTGCCACGGTATGGACAACAAATCTTCATCGAAACTTTCTTGCTCAAAATGCTTGAAATCCCGATACGTTATGAATTCATGACACTATTCATATTCCCGTACTTCTATTTCATAGTACAGTATCGTGGTCAGATACTGATGTATTTCTTGATACACAACCTCCTGTTGAAAGCTCTGAAAACCTCAACAGCTGGAGAAACTAACAGCGTTTACAAGTTGCACGGTCAACTATATGCAGACGTACATCATGAATAGTCGACAGATATAACTCCAAAACAACTATCCACTCAAAATATGATATGCATTGAGTCGGATAGGTACCTACTTTATATTCCATCGGAGATGAAAGCTGATACCTGAGAACTTCATGCCGCTGCTCTGTATTCTCTCCATTCATGTATAATCTAGAAACTTCTTGGCCTTGTTGGTACAAGCACGACAATACTGAATGAGTATCCTTGGCAAGATATGTGGCTATTTCAGTAAATCGACTGGTCGTTCATAATAGAACGAAAGGTAGTTTTTGACAACGAAAAACTGTTGACATTCATCATCAGCCAATTATTATTTAGCCTCATTCAGAATTTGAAATACAGAAACCGCAGCTTCGAAGTTCTTCTTGGTACCTCAAGTTCGAATAATTGAAAGAGTGAACGTATGTGAGGAAAAAAGTCGGAGCTCACCTATCAACATTCATGATAACCAATCACAATACCGCAAACCAATACTGGTTTTGTCATAGCCTGTCCCATGAACCAGTTTCAGCAAATTCAGCTGCTGTGGCGATGCTTGCGAAATGCTGAGCATTTCGTGAGAGAGGGTAGTTTCACGACAGCCTAGGTTCTGAGTAGGGAGAAGACAGAACAAGTGCAGCTGAATCAAAACAGTACTAATATCAATTCATTTGAGAACATTTTCGAACAGTGTGAAGGAATTCCTGCCAGCAGGCGCTACAAACTAAGGACTTACTTACTGAACTCCGGTAATCGCTGCCACTAATATCAATATTTCCAAACATGATTGACCACTGTAACGATTCAGCTTCCGCTATGAATAAGAAAATATCATCAATATTCACTCACTGTTAATGTTTTTCCAAACCAATCTCGTGAGATCCCACGTAATATACATGATTGATGCGTACTGAACATCAGGAAAAAGTATCATGGATTGATTATTCTCTGATTATGTGACATTGTTTGAGGTAGAAATCACATTCATGAGAATGATAACACATATTTTGCATTATTTTTTTTTCGAAAACCGCATTGTTTGTGTTCTCAAAGCGTTAGATTGAATTACGTTCCTATCGCCCTATTATTGAATTTGTTCCAAATTCCGTTCCTATTCAGTATTTGAACATATGCAGTGCAGTGGATGATCATAACGTTACGTACAGATGATATTTGATATGCAGAAGTTATACCGTTGGAGAATGAATGTAGCAATGTGGTTATCCTGCGCTGGAGATACACCAACGCAATCGATTGCTTGTGTATTTTTGAATATATGAAATTGTGATAATCATGATGAACATGGTGTTCTCCTTCGTGAACAATTTCTCACAGAGTGATATTTCGCTGGACATATTCACTCCACTATTGCCCAACTCTTGGCTGATGGAAGCTGACGAATAGGTTCATGAAAAGAATATTGAACACAAGGGCAACGTGAGTTTCATTGAGTCTGAAACCGTGTTTACAGAGAATAAATGAGAGCGAAGGAAAAGGCTTCAAGATGAAGCCAAATGGTTTTGTGCTATTATTCCAACAACACGCGTATTCGACAAATCTCCAAACGAGGTTGAGTATCAACATTGATCCTCCGTGGAAGTTGAATTGAAGAAGGCGAAGTTTTCACCCATATACATTGATCCATGAACCAATACGCAAATTTTCGAATGAAAAGATGGAAAAATCCTCACATAGTATCTTCTTATACTGAGTAATATCTTGATATCGACGAACAGTTCTATAGAATACTAGCTGAACTTGGAGGAATTGACATCAAGAGGAAATGAGCGGAGAAAAATATAGATTGCCTCATTGGCTGACTTATGTGGTAGCCAAGGAGGAAACCTGAGAGCCGAATCTCATTGCTGATATTGAGGGCAAAATAAACTGCAGCATGGCTTCTACTCAGACTGAAATAACTGGAGCACATCAAACAGGCTCTTATGACATAAATAGTCATTTTCAATTTGTATTTTCTTATGGTTTCGCATAACCATCACTTGACAGATTTTGCAAGCATTTCAGTAAGCGCTGAATCAAGTGACTGATCTCATCAGTAGTTATCAAATTCTGGGAATTCTTGAAACTTGGAATCGAATAAGATGAAATAGAATTCTTTGGCTAGTGAAGTATTCCCTGACACTCACGACCTCCAAACTTCCAAAGAAAGTTCCAATACCATCCTTCTGTATTGGGAATTGATCCTGTATGTCTTGACATGCTGGCATGAATACAAGCCTTTTTGATAAGCGGTAGTATATACGTGTACTGCTATTTACATGCTTATTGAAAATTCTTTTATTATCATCATCATTATCATTATTGAAATGGGATAATAAATGCTGAGATAGGAATAAAATATTGTTCCTGGTCTTGATGATCAAAGAAATCATACAGAATTGATCAGAAATGAAAAAATCAGTTGTTTCCATGTCCTATCCGATCACATTTTCTGTAGATATATTTCCTCCCTCTGTTTCCGAAGATTCCTACCACGTCTATCACTTCTACATCTTTCAAATCTGACATTTTTCCCTCATCGGTTCGTTACTCCACCTGGATGTTGAAACCGGGTCCCTGCTAGGCCTTCACAGTCCCAAAGGACCCAATTCATACACCCTCACAGAATCTAATGGGGATGTCATTTGTCTAAGTCGATCTCCACTTTGGCGCATCAAGTCCGCATCAGACCATCAACTAATGTGCCTTCCAAAAATAGTTCAGCTTTTCTAACAATATATGATAGTTCACTTTGTCGAAAGCCTTGGGATGGTTGATGAGAATAAGAATACATTATTCATCGTGATCTATAGAGGAATATATGTCATCTGATATTTTTGAGAGCTGTAGCGCAATTGTATCCCTGAGGAAAGCTAGATTGGTGCTCTGGAAATATATTATGTATGTAAAGTCATGAATTTACGCGTGTGTAGATTTCCTACGTGAGTATCCTCTGAGTTGATTTTTCATTTGCTAGTCTTCACCAAAAATTCCCACTCTCAACGATAATGATAGAAGATGTCATAATTCACGCGAATTGTTTTTCTCTCCTTCCTCTTGTACTATATACACTGGAAACACCTTGGAAAAATATGATCAGTGTCTCATACATGAATTTTGAATCGTATGAATACAGAACAATATTTTCAATGACTTGCAGATACTCCAGAAAAAGCCTCTTCAGAGTAGGAGACCGTAGGTCGTTATTTCGATTCCGATAGGATAAGATATGCGCTTTGTGGTGGATCGGCTCGAGAGGCATGCTTTGTAGTGTTATGAGCGATTCCGAGAACAGAGACAAATCGAGGCGTGATGAATCTTTTTCACAAAGGGGCCTTTGGGAATATCGCTATTGATAAATGTAAGTCATGTTCCCTATCACCGATCTCATTGGTTGGCGGTTGAACGGCAACTGAACGTCAACAGCAAAACTTGAAACATGAAAATTTCGATATCTCTTCGACATCCGAGGACGTTGTGACATCCAAAATCGGATGTCACAACGTTTTCAATGTTAAATAGTCGGGAGACGGGGTGGGAGGGTGTAGGAAAAATTTTAGGTGGATGTCGAAATGAAGGATTTTGAAAATTTTGTATATTTTAGTTCTAGCGTGTATGTATATAGATGGCGCGCAGGAGCATTGGCGCTGTATAAAAAATATACAGCTTTCAATTTCACACGGCATACGTTGAGACATCCAAGCAGATAACATGTGTATATAGGTTATAATATTTCTCATTTACTGCGCTTTTCGACATCCGAAAATTGGCAACAGTGTGAAACGCATCTCAGTTGAATGTGTGTGTTCTTTTAATGCTCATCGGAAGGTAAGTTGGATCATATCTAGTCATCGGGTGGTGGTTATCTCTGCATTTTTATTTTATTCTTTCCTAGAATAGCCCATACGGAATGGGATAATTTCCATTATATGAACAAACCAGTGCAGTTTATCGACTTTGTTGATCCTGCCGTACGAATAAATTGCAATTGCATCAGCTTGAAGGCTGCCAGATTTAAAAAATAATAAATACCAAAATATTTCATAACACTATTATTGCGGAGCGAAATATACCGGGTTGACAATTTTTACTACTCTGATAATCTATATTTCGTTGCATCATTCATCAATAGAACGGCAAAGTTATGGAATTATTTGCCCAGTGAAGTCTGTCCTGATGCTTACGACCTCCAAACGTTCAAGAAAAATTCCAATACCTTCCTTCTCTCCCAAAACTCCACCGCTGGCTAACACGATGTTCCCCGAACATTACCTATAGGATTTCCTTTCGTGTTGTCAAAAGATAAAAAAAAATCTGATTGAAATATTATTATTTGAGTTCTGACTATTTTTGTTGGTATAAAATGTATTTCAAATTGCATTGTTCATATTTTGGGCACTTGCTGCCATTTGATTCAGCAGTAATTTGGTTTTCCTAATTCCGTTAAAAATGCATAGGTATAAACCATTTTCAGAGGAAGAAAACAAAATGATTGCGGTCGAGTCTTTCAATTATGTTAATATTTTATCAAATATTGTTTTCTGAGGATTTTCGGGAACGAAGATAGTGTTTTTTTTCTTGAAATACAAAAATTCAAGATCGCGTCTCCAATATGACAGACAAGTTTTGTGACTGTGACTGTCTTATATTGAGAATTGGTATGTGGGTGGAAAGATATGATTTTTTTTTTCACAATTCATGAATTCAAAATGGCGTTATTAATATGGCGGACTAGTTATGTGATAATGGTTCATTTATATTGGAAATAGTTTTGTGAGTTTTCGGGATCGCAAATTTTGTTTTTTTGTCAAAATTAATGAATTCAAGATGACAAATAAATTTTCTCTCAGACTCCCTGACTCTATGCTGAAACTGATATGAGTAGGTTGGGGTGCGACATTCTGATTTTTTTATAAGAATTCACGAATTCAAGATAACGGAGTTTGATAGATCATAAATCAAAATTTGAAATTAGGAATGGTGTTCAAAACTCAAATGGAAACTAGTAGCTGTCGGATAGATAATTTATATTAACTTATTCAATTAATGTCAATATTCGAATTCGAACTCATACGCTCTTGAAAAATCAAAATGTCGCCTTCAATGAGGCAATCTGATTTTATTTATAATTTATTTCTTTCTAATTTCAATGAAGCAGACAAGTTCTGTTTCGTGATTATTATTTGAACCGGAAATTGCTATAAGGGGTTTCAGATATCGGATATTCGGATTTTTTATGAAAATTCATTTATTCAAGATGGCCTCACCAAGATAAAAGATCGCGATTTTGGTCCGATTCTTTTTTAATTGGTATGTAGGATTTGGGGGGTCGAAAATTGAGATTTTGTTTGTCGGAATCTTCAAATTGAAGATGGCGGACGAGTGATCTGATATCGGTCTAATTTCAGTCAAAATTGGTATGTGGGGGTCGAAGTTCATGAATTCAAGATGGCAGCGTTCAATAATTCATAAATAAAAGCTTATTTTGAAAAAGATCTTATTACATCCAATTTATGTCAGTACCTATTTTTTTCGATTTGAGAGCTTATTGATGCCCTATAAAGTTTTTTCTGAATACTCATTAGAAGAAACCTTCATTACAACACCCGTTAAAGAAATCGAGATAAATTTTCATTTTTATATTGAATTTCATCAAATTATTCGCTAACAATACTGAATTGATTGAGAAAAACAATATAAATCATGTCTATGGATGATTATTATTGTAGATAAGTACAATAGTTATAATGAACTTCCTTTCCGTGATCCGTAGTTTTGAAAATTCAGGGTACCTATTTAGTAATTATATTTAGTAATAATATCAACTTTTTTGATTGAATAATACTTGTTATCGAATACTTCGACTGAAGTATCTCGAAAAGAGAAAGTTTATGAAAACTATATTCTGAATTTTTCGCAAGGAATGGATTCATGGATTTTTTGTACAATATTATTGGTATCTACACCCTGTATATGCATATTCTGAAATAATTCCGGAAAATTTCAAGTGGATATATGTTATCTCTGGAAAATATAATTCGTTCGTTCAATCGTCTGATGTGGGTATCAGGAAATCTTGACATTTTCTTATAGACATTTGTGCGTCCCACTGACATCCAGGACCAAATTTAAACGTCTTTGGACGTCCTTATTGTACTGACTAGACGTTCTGTTCTATTAGGACGTCCATTGGAAGTGCTATCCGTGTAATTCACCTCTCATATCTAACAAAACAATATCGTCTGGTGAAAATACGCTGATACCCAGCACTAAATAAGTTGTCAGAGACTACATTTTCTAAACGAATATCTTTAATATTGTATCATTCAGTCGCTCTGATATTTTATTATAATATTGTGGTCGGTGGTGTGCTCAGGGAGAGTTCTATTGACTTTAAAAATAAGAGATATGTTGCCAAGCTCAAATGACTTCGTCTAACTCTTTCAGAATGTATACTGAGGTCATAATCTCCGTAGCCTATCGAACTCAAAAGGTATCTTCATTACCGAAAAATTGCTAACCAATATAACCCAGTCATCTAGTTAGTTTACACAGATGAATAGAAGAAAAAGTTTGAATTTGTATCAGAATTAGGTATGCATTGAAAATCTTGACAAAACCTCACTGGGGATTCATCCACAGAACACATATAAATAAAACAATATGAAACTAACATAACCAATTCTGCTTTCAATCGTTTGCGCTGGGTTTCGAATTTTTAGGTAATTTTTTCTAAAAATTACGAGGGAAAAACGAATACGTTCACTTGTTACAGGGTGAAGCGGCTCACGTATAACTCGAAGAAAATATGTCAAAATTTTATAAAATGAAAAAAATTTGACCAGATATCTGAAAAGGGCTGTTATAGCTGTCAAGAGGGGTCGGGTCGGCTTAGTATAAGCAAGTAGGCAAGGAAAAACCATGAAACAATTTAAATCAAACATTCCAGGCACAGATTGCGTAAAAATTTTCTGAAAAGTCCAGGAACTGACTGTCAAAATGTTGGAAAACATCAAACGATCTCTTCTTTTTTTGTCAATACATGTTTTATATTTTTTTAAATGTATTTTCTTGATCCTTTTCACCCATTGAAATAATTGGAGTGATTCTTTAGGCATTTAAAAGGTGTGATTCTCTTCACCCCATAATGCAGGTTGAAGCGGATCACACTTTGCAATTTTTAAAAAAATCATACTTAAGGCAGTTGAATTTTTTATATTTCAACAAAGCTGTAGAGGAAGGATGAACGAACCATATATATATATTTTTACACTCTGCAGAAATGTACTTCAGTTGCAGCGCAGAAAAAATCACAGATTTTGATCCGTTTCACCCCAGTTGACGGTACGTTGTGACATCCAGAGATGAAAATTCCAATCCACATTGTGATATTTCTAGATACAGCACTCAGTTTCACTCGGCGTACGTTGTGACATCCAAACAAAAAACATTTGTATTTAGGTTATAATATCTCTATTTGCCGCGCTTTTCGATATCCGAAAATTGGCATCAGTAAGGAGTTGCATCTTAGTTGAATATTTGTGTTGTTTTGATGCTCTTCGGAAGGTAAGTTAGAATATATCTTATAATCATCGGTTGTATATCTGTGCATTTTTGAATAATTCTTTCCTAGAGTAACCTATATAGGGAATGGATGACTTTCAATCTGAGAAAAAATCAATATTTTCTGGTGCAGTTTATCCCTTTTGTTGATCTTGTCGTGGAGAGGAATCGCAATCGCACCAGCTAAAAAGGCGCCTAATTTTAAATATATTAGAATATAAAATTTTCATAGGACTATTGCTGATGCGAAACGAATATGAAACAAAGGATACTGGGTTGATATTCTTCACTAGATAATCTACGAATCTATATTTCGTTGTATATATTTAATTATTGTTATTTCAGTTTGCACTGATTTTTCGCTACTACAAGATTTATTTCGAGTTGCTTCGTTTGTATGTCAATCACTTGATGACATCCAATTGAGCTGAAATAAATTTCATTGACAATATATCATGAAAAGGGAAAAATATGGCTAGCGAATTTTGCGATTATGATCAAATTTCATTCATCAGATATAAATGTGCAGAGGTTTTAGGGGTCGATTAATATGAATTTGTCAAATTCCATGATTCGATGATGGTGGCGAGTTCAGCGATCGTGATCTGATTCTATTGAGAATTGGTATGTGAGAGTTTTAGCTATAGGATTTGAACAAATGAAATCTAATTGAAATAAAAAAAAAAGTTTTCAATCAAAAGCTTCTCTCCTCGTTTCTAAAAAATTAAAATAGAAGTTATAATAATTATTTCAATATATGTGTAGTAAGGACAGCCTTCTAAGACTGCCACAAAGTGTCACTGCCTTTAAATTTAACTTCCAGAGATGTACCTAAAAGAGAAATTCTCTATTTGTCAGTGACACCTTGTTTTTAAAAAATTTGGAAATGAAAATATATTTTTGATAAAATTAAAACTTCTACTTATCTTTGTGGACGTCTCTGTAAATCGTTTGGCTGTTCAGCCTTTTCAAACGATTTACAGAGATCGAAAACACCCCATCACATTTGAGATTGAGAAGATATTTTTTCCATAGTGTTGGAAACGGGAACAGATTCGTTCATTTTTTATAACATGAGCTCGACGCAAGTTAATAATCCGCCTATGTCCGATGTCCATCACTAAAAGGCCTGAAATCCAAAATTGAGCTCAGCTGACGTTTCAATCGCTTTGCATCCGATATCTGTTATGACCGATCCGGATGCAGAATGATGAATATTTATCGTTCGATCTGGGCACCCGCTAATCGGAATAAGATCAAATCTGAATTATTCCAGTTCTATCGCCTGAATCATGAACTGAGGATTAGAAAATACGGCAGGGCTTATCGAAATATGGCATTGAATTGTTTTCACTCGTTCCATAATCATTCATGATTATTATAGAATATATATGATACAGGAGGAGAGTGTTGGAACGTATTCGAAAATATTTATCTGACAAACCCAGACTAATAATCATCCCATTTATGGGAACTGTGATGAAAAATCCCAAAATAGACCATACATTATAATGAAGGGGACCGACTGATGTATCGTTGAGATGCATATATACATACCTCAAGATGTCAGCAGATTTTATGTTATAGAATGACATTCTTCCCCGAGGCTTCAACAAAATTCTTTGTCAGCTTATTTTAGCTTTCCATCAACTTGAAATTTCACCTTCTGTCATTCCAAAATGAACTATTCTATTCATTACTCGAGACTATTCCTTAATAAAACGTCGAAGTTGTGGCATTCTCTGCCTAGTGAAGTCTTTCATGATGCTACCGACCTCCAAACTTCCGAAAAAATTCTTGTAACGTCCTCCTCTCCCAACATTTCACCGCTGGATCACATGATATCTCACGAATGTCATTAGTTTCCCTTCAGTGTTGTCAAAAAGATCGATTGACTTCAATCAATGAGGTGGGTCATTCCATTCGAGAATTCTTAGAGGTAGTGCATGTGGGCCAATTATGTACCTTCAGGATTTCTTATATTACATCATTATTTTCTGAGAATAGTATCATGTATGGATGAAAGTTGAATCTTATGATGTTCTCGAATAATGGATTGATATACGTTTTTCAATATTGTACAGGGTGTTTCATCATTGTGAAAAATCCAAAGGTAGATTCTTTGCTTCGAAATAAGAAAATAGTTCTCATGAACTACTTTCCGAAGACACGTGGTTTTAGGAATGAATGAGGATGTGAAAGTTTCCTATGAGAACAGGTTTCCTAGGGAAACTCCCAAGAGAGCGATCCAGCTGATAGTATGAAAAAACAAAATGTGAAGCCACTGTTTTTTTTTTCTATCGAGGTGCACTATTTTCGATTCAGGAGTGATGAATCCAGAACACAACTTTTTTCGTGATCATGATTTTTTTGCGTATCTTGCCTTTTTTCTCAGGAAAGACCAGATGGAATTGTGTAATCGTAGGTTATATACCACGAGGCCCACAGATCTATGGAAACTCACCACTCATGTTTCCCATGGGTTGATCTCTCAAGAAGTTGACAAACTTACCTCGTATAAGAAAAGCCTCACACACAGGAGTGAATCGAAAGGAATCAATTTGAATCGTTTCCATCGTGTCAAAATTAGAGAATTACTGACGATTCCATTTTATGGATGGGACAATTTTTCGTCCAAAATGATTTGTAAAAAAAAATGATAATTCCACTACGAACCCAAACTTTCAGGTTCACACGATAGCGTTGGTCACGTGATGAAAATCATCCTTCGTGAATGGTCCACTCCACGAGTGTCGCGGAGAAATTGACGAGGCCAATCAATTTCTGCCGAGGCGAGAGATTCCTTGGAATCATAGTTTCCAATCTATAGTTGTACAAAGTCACAGAATCATTGAAATCAGAACACGGTTATTTCACAGAGGCTTGATTCAATACAGAAGTCAGATAATTATAGAAATATTTCTTATCAATGATACATCGATCCGATATTGATCTCTCATGAATTGATCGATTAGTCTCACAGTCATTCATCAAGTTTTTTTCATTAGGAATACTTCATATGCATCCATATTATGAATGGGTATGAAGGAAGCCAGATGGAAGTATTGTGGAAAAGTTCACTTTTACAACCCAAAGATTCAACAGTGAAAAATCAGTATGATTCCATAAGTGAGCTCCAATTATGTAGTTTTATATGTAGATGTTACACAGAATTTCTCGACTGTACAAAAATCCATCCTGTTGTTGAAATATCATTCTTGTTCCATCAACGTCTCAACTGTCATATGTTATTGTTCATCTGGGAAAATAATAATAATAATAATAATAATGATGAACTTTGGAAATGTGTGTATGTTTGAAGAGTGCTTTTGTCAACTGCCTCATAGTGAAGAATCATCCCCATTATACCTACTAATTTATATTTTCTATCAACGAGAAGCCATGACTGGATGAAGTTATCTTATGAATGGATGCTGATACATTGTGCATCTGTTCAATGTTCACTGACGAGTTTTCGGAAATAAATTTTGAATGGGCGATGTTATAAGAATTCACATGTTCCATTGATGACTCACACGGAACCCAGTAAATGAGGAAACAAAGAGAACTTCATAGTCAACTGGTAATATTGATTCAATAGACATGAATCAAATATCATATGTGAAAGAATATTCATCAGTACTTCACTCGATATCCAATTGTTTCTGTCCAAGAATTCATAGTCTTCTTGGTTTCATCATTCCGTTGATTTCGTTTGATGACACTAATTGTAGTGTTCTCCATTCCGCGACGTTGTGACTGGGCCACTGTCGCCCCAGTATTGGATCTAGACCCTGCATGTTGTTTCTATTACCATGCAAGAGATAAAAACTAACAGCTCTTCTTCGTCCTCTCTAATTGCGGCATGACTTGGATTGTCATTATCACGAGTATGTCTGTGCATTATTACCAACTATCGATGATGAACAATACTGACAATGATCAAATATAGTGTGTCCTTGCTGAAACTTGACACTCCAATAATCTTCGAAGCCGTAGAAAACATTGAAGAACGCTCGAACTCAAAAATTGTTATTTCGGGGGATAGGTCTTCCACTGAATACGACATCATTGTGATATCAATCCCCTCACCGCCAGCACCTTCTACTTCAGAATTTTCAATGGGATCACTATAGTTCTGATACGTCATTTCGAAAGTAATTAATTCATTGCCAAATACATCGGTGTGATGCGATTGAAAATCAAACAAGTTTTGTGGAAGTTTCAATGGGAACTGAGTGCTATCAAATGCTATGAAAATCTCAGGAGTTGAATATTTCAAATCTCTACCAGAGCTAGTATTCGTGATTATCTTTGAACCGAGATGAGGAATTTCATTGAATCTCATACAGTGTGTTTTTTTTATATCCAACGCCCTGAATTCTCCATGTCAGTAATTCATGAAAAGGTAAAAAACAAGTACTGAGAAGAATAGGAGCATAATCGTTAGAGTTTGAAATAACGACAAAACAAATACTTTTCTCACGATCCTTCTTATTTATTCCACTTCTTGAGCTGACGATTTTTTTGATTTCATCAATACCTCATTTCCTGGAACTGTTTCTAACTCTTCGTCCGAGTTCTTCATGAAGTCAACTGGCCGATCATTGACTTGATTTTCCATATGGCATCACAGATAGAAATCAAGTAGGGTTTGAAGGCCACCTCCATGGTCGGACAAATGAAAATTCTTATATATATTGGGCCTGGCCTACT
This sequence comes from Gastrophysa polygoni, assembly GCA_963576655.1. Lineage (NCBI taxonomy): Eukaryota > Metazoa > Arthropoda > Insecta > Coleoptera > Chrysomelidae > Gastrophysa > Gastrophysa polygoni. The sequence continues at coordinate 34,354,659 of OY755082.1, forward strand.
CTCTCATACAATCAATCAATCATACAATTCAAATTCTTAAAATGACAAACCTTCAAATGACGAAATATATCTGAACACACTGTATAAGATTTGATAAAATTATCAATCTCACTTCGAAGATCGTCATGGATACTACCCTCTGGATCGAGATCTGGAAGATTCGAATTCTAGACATATATCGAATTGAATATAATCAAAATATTAAAATCCAGAAAATTCAAATCTGTGATGAAACAGTATCTCTCTTGTCAGTATTCACATGACGATAATATTCATATGATCTCAGCTGAGTCACTGAGGCATCAATTTTATGACTTCTGTACTGCTCTCTCATGTTTTGATAGTTATCCTCATTTAAATATATAACAATTCACCAATTTATTGACCTCTCTCGAACATCGCAAAAAAATGGGAAATCTCTCTCAGGCCTGACCTGTTAGACTCGAAACATGCCGAACTCCTCATTACCATGCATCATCCATCAATAGTATGGCAAAGTTATGGTATTCTTTGCCCAGTGAAGTATTTCCTGATGCTCACGACCTGGAAACTTTCGAGGAAAATTCCAATACCTTCCTTTTTTTTTCATCATTCCACCACTGAATAGCATGATGTTCTTCAACTGTATAGGATTTCCTCGCGTTGTCAAGAGATGAAGAACATGTGAATGCATTTCAATCTGAATTCTTCTTTCTAGACATCATATTTAATCTCAGCGAGTGAGTTGAAAGATCTGATGTGAGATCTAAGTCTATTTCCTAAGGATTTTCACATTGGAAAGTAGACTGCCAACGTATATTCATCCTTGCGTGGACGATGAGGACGAAGCCTATTCACAGTACCTACTTTGAATTCACTTCCTATTATGACAAAGGGAATTATACGAAACCCAATATGGAACAAAATCGATATTCATACGGAGCTGTTACATCTTGATACATCCCAATACTTCCAATTCCCCACCAAACTTGTGTGATCTCTCTCCATTCGAGAAGCGAAGAGATACATCAAACACAAACTTCCGTGTCTCCTTCAGTCAACCTCTAATGCGTCTCCCTCCATTTTTCAATGACGTGGTGCAATGTCATGCACATGACAGCTATTCAAATTACCAGCATCCGGGCGACCTACTTATAGTCTCCCCTGACGAAAGGAGAAAAACTCAATGTCAGCGAGAGTGGAATTGCGATATTTCGGAAATATAAATATTTAGGAACATACCAATATTCATCCGAGATTCCAAGAAGGTGAAAGCTCGTATCAACTTCCTCATTATCGCCTGTGGGACTGAATGGATTTATATTGATCTCAAAACTTGGAAACACATAGTGAGGTGGAATCACGGGGTGTATCTCAGAAGCAAGGCTAGTACACCGATTAAGTGTCAGATGCTGTCAGATGTGAATTCATCATTGAAATGTAGAAAGGTTCCGAACAAAAAAATTAATATATTCAAAATACCTACGATACGTCATGGTCCAGGTAGACCGTGTTCTGAGGAAACGTAGCCAAATAACTAAAAATATCTGCGTGAAAGAGTATTCTGTCATGACTACTTCCTCCTCTCTGCTAATTATTGAATTTTCTACTCATTCACTAGGTGAGACAGCTGAATGTATGCATATGTTATCACACATGTTCAAACCTATTCTTCCTATCTCGGTGCCCATGTCGATCAAAATATGTTTAGGCTCATTATTGTCAATTGAAAATTCATCCAATTCTCTTATGATGACAATAATTACACGCATGAGATATGGGTTAGGCGTCCAAATGGTAGGTAGTGAATCTCCTATGTTGGAAACATCAGAATCACGTTTTCATCACCAGATTCTCCAACAAAAAATAATGTAATATGGACATTGAACTGTTCTTGGATCGAATAATCCAATAGTATCCTCGAGGCAGGAACTTTCTCATATCTGAACTATATATTCCATAGCCCTATATCCTGTTGATTGATAAGTTACAATTTACCTTATTCAGTATTCCAACATTTTCTTTTTGGAATACAAAATCATCAATCTGATGTGAATCTCCCCAAAGTTTCGATGTGAATTTCATTCAGAGATCTGAAATCCTGCTGAAATTTTCATACTATGAATATTCCACTATGAACCCAGTTGTGGGAATGTGAAAAATGGATATCAGAATATCCAAGGTAACCTTTGCATAACAGCAATGGCCAGTATAAACTAATCCTGCCAAGGTTTCTTGCAGTAATCACTAGAATTGGTAGTTAAGGCTATTAACCTATTGAAATACGTGTTGTTAGCCTCTTGGAACTCCATTGGTTGAAAATATGATGGACAACTCACAGATCTGAAGTGATATTAATTCACATCTACCTCCTCCTATACTTTTACTACTATTTTCTGGTTGAATCCTGATGTTATCGACGAACAAATCCGTTGCGAAACTCAGGCCCCTAATCTGGACATTGCTTTGTCAAACAAGTGCTGGTCTCTTTATGCTAACTTGCCTGATTTTTCATTGTCTTCGAAACACTCTCAGCCTGATATCCGTGATCACACGAATGAAGCAATGTATTTTGTCCAGTCATCGACATTCAGATCTGAAAACTGAGTAGGTGAAGCTTCATCAATATCTGATAGCAATTGAGTGTCTATCAGACTCAATCAATATATATTCAATTTGTATTTTTTTTCATTATTCTGAAGATTTATTGTACATGAACGTGGAAAATAAAACGAATTGTAACACAGAAAGTTGAGTTACTAAAAGTTAGTTAAAGTTAGTTAGTAAAAGTTGAGTTACTGCCTGACCACAAGAATTTGACATGTGATAGAAATTCGCTCTGGAACGAATGCATTGCAAAATAACGAAAAAAGTCGGAGAGATTTTCATGATCTTTCTTCAAGCTGTCACTAAATGAAGGGAATGAATATGATTAAGTCATATATTCCAGACGTTGAGGTAAAATTTCAACGACGGCATGTCCCTCATTCTCTGATAAGACAATTTCATAAGTAGTGAATTGAATGATAGCCAGGTGGACTCATTGAATATCAAATATTCGATATTCAACAGCACCACCATATTTATATTGACCAAAATCTCTTCTTACACGTATCCACTTGGGTCTTTATTGCAAATAATGTAATAACGCGGTTGTTAACAGCTGTCGAAATTCAGAGCTCATTACAAAAAAGCCGTCGGAACTGCTCACAACCCTCACAATGTCTTTTACAGGTCATGATAGGAATATATTCATCGAATCTGCTAATCTTGTGTTGGGTTTTTCAATCAGACCAACTTCAAATTTTATCAACTCGAATGCGATAGAATTTTTGTTTCACACTTCAGTTAGAACTTATCTGGAATATGTTTCAAAAATCTGGTATGTTGAATAACGGTTTAGAAAGGAACTGAGAAGATCCAGAATGTATTTCTCAGATATTCATATTCGGAAAGAACATACAATACATGGACAGATTTTGATACAGTTAGAACAACACAACTGAGAAATACAGATAAAAGATGCCAGATTAGCTAAATAATGTTCCTATATGATATGATCAATAATTATCTGAATACACTTGATATATTGCCTTCATTAAGATTCCATTTTTCTCCTCGTGAAATTCACTCTGTAGCAATGTTCAATATCCTGTTTGTGTCCACAACTAACAAAACCCCCCTTGTAGCCATGTTGGAACTAGCTGAAAATTGTAATCTTCTCATGGACCTAGAGTGGACACTATAGCTGTATACTTCGGCATTTCTTCGGTTTGGATCGAATTACTTGTATGGTCCTGGATGAGATAGATAAAGTTGAGTTCATGTGAAATCTTGTAATCAACTTGTGTAATGATCATTATTATAATAATTAAATTAAATGTCGATATATATTCCATCCATGTAATCAATCTAATGGGTTTGTATGGAGAAGAGGCGAGCATAGGCATAACTAAATTATTGACGTCTACTGTTGGACTCTCCTCACACTTTTTCATTCCAGAAAGCTTCATGAAATAATTACACAATTTCATAATGATGATGTTACAAGAGAGCATAATTCAGATAATTGAAACCAAAAAAATTGGCCACACGAGATGATTCAATATCGAAACAGAAACATTAAGTTGAGGTTATTCGATGCTCATCTCTCCTGCTAGCCTGTATGTGATGTTAACACATCAACAAATCGATATGGCCAGTGTGAATAATCCCACTGCCTGACTTTTTTCTTCATTTTTCGGTTTGTATTTGGACATTTATCAACTATGCTACTGGCAAGCTATGGCAATGAATTTTATGCCGTTTTAATATTATTGTGACTTGCTCATTATCCACAGGCCTCAAGAAATGAGATGTATATGGGAAAAAATTGTCGTTATCTTTGTTCCATGGTTTTATCTTCCGGGGATGAGCATTTGACGATGTCCGGTGGAGGTTAAACCACTCTAGCTCATTCTGCTGTACAGATCCTTTCTCTCCATTGTATAAACTTCGTTTTCCATTACCCCTTCTTCACCCTCTCCACCAACGACCAGTCGATTGTTTCGATGCACGCCATCTCGTGCGGGATAATGCTCTAGTGAAATTAACTCGACTGAATTTAACTAAACGTTTTTAATTATTGTTTCATGTCAGACTCACGTAATTGCAGGGCATTGTTCCATTCAACGTATCTTCGCTGGAGTCTCCAGTAGTTGGATAATGTATATGAAGTTGACTGACCGACTCTTCTTCTGTATTGCATGAGAGCATCTCTGTCACCCCTTCCACTGCTACTCTACCCAACATACGGCAAAGCTTCTCTAATAGCCGATCGGTTGATATTTTTCGGAGAATAATGATATATTGTTATTGTCATTGTTATTGTTACTCATCTCCTTAGTTGTCGAAACAACCGTCAGAAGCCCTGAAGGGCTTGTGCGAGTGAAAGAGACGGGAATCTATAGTTTATACAAGTGGAATCCAAACCACTGTGGCATTTGGGATAGTTCTATGTAGAACTTCATGATACAATGTACAGCGCATAAATTAACCCAAATCCAACGGCCAGCCAGGAATCGAATCCACGACCTCATGATTACTTTGATGTCGCTTGACCATCTCCACCAACTGGCCGCCTGAGGAAGAAGAGGTTGAAATGGAAAAAAAATGGTTGACGATGAATTGGGTCTCAACGAATTCTTCAGACAAGCGATCGATGCTTTATAGAGTTCCGAGGGCCGGAATTGGAAGAATGGAAATCAATATGCAATGCTCATCAGATCGGCGGAAGTGAGTTCATCGCAAACCAAATACAGGAATGAAAATGCCTCTGAAAAATCGAATGTTCCAATTTTCATTCCGAAACTATGTGATCGTACTTGAAAAAGTCCATAGAATATAAAATAAAGTTGGAATTTCCAAGTTTGGGATGTTCCTCTTGAGACCAGAAGTATCTGAAGAACATCAGGAATATGTCTTCATCCTTCATATCATTTCACTAACTGTATGAATCGCATCAACTTATAGGGATACTCTCAAATAATCTGGATAGGTAAACTGGATGTATAGAGCACTGTTCATTCAAATTTTGATGAGGGTGAGACAGCTCATTGGGTGATTCTTTCGCCATGTTTGCTCACGATGTTCGTATAACATTTCTTGCAGTATGATGAACCTCACTGGGTGTCAGGATTGAATATTGTATAATTCATGACATGTTGATTTTTGTTACAACCATAGCATAGTTATCAGTTGTTATATAATTCGATCATTGGCCAATATCCTAGCAATCTCATTGTGAATTCTGTTCTTTTTCGATGATTACTTGACCATTGTCAGTTCCTCTGGAAATTTCCTTGCCTACAATGTTTTGAAAGCAGAAGGTAATGAAAATCAATCAGCTCGCACTCTGCCTAATGGGGTAGGGATCACAAATCACATCAACCGTGTAACCACAGGACGAAGGTGATGTCAGAACCTCTAGGGAGTCAGGGTTTACATCATCCTCCAAGAGACGACGCATTAGTTATACAAGGGTGCTCATCAATATAATGTACGCGCTCTCTGCAGATATATTAGAGCTGTTCATTTCCGATGATCTCAAATCTCTCGAGCATGCGAATTCTTGCTTCCTCATTCCATATGATAGTCGATCAACTGATGTTGATTACACTTTTGTAATTATCCTCCAGAATATTTCGATGGAAAAAATTGATGAACAGATCATACATACAGGGTATGTCAAGACGAGCTCACACTATCTTTATATCGAGAATCAGTCGGAAAACAGCACTTGCTAAAAATGTTAATATTTTTGGACAGCGAGGTACTGGAACATTAGAAATTGATTTGTGGTTGAATGATAACTGGGAACTAACGACACGATAGCCAAATCTGGAATACTTCGATACAGGGTGGTCAAAAAATATCGGCATTTCGTTCACATGGAAATGTGACCAGAGGTCGATTTTTTATCAAATGGAACACCATGTATGTGATCACTGATTCCGAATGCTGATGAAATTTGTTATTCATCTATGTATATCATACCTACACCTAACTAGTCAAGATCTTGACTTATGAGCATTCATTAATAAAATATCATATAAATATCATCGCCACTCGGATTTGAATGATGAAGTACTATAATATCCAAGGATATTGATTTCATTGTCACCATTATCAACTACTACTTTTGTTCCATCTATTTTACCTCAAAGTAATCGTCTCCAAATTGTCACTAGGTTTGTTGACCGTATCCCTCGTTGGCCTTTGCTCTTCTGGATATCATCTAGTGAATAGTAAAACAAATGTTAACCACATCATATTAGCCATGTATCATCGATAACGCCATCTATCATCATTGAGATTTGATATAAAATTTTATTCATGGCACACTTGAAGAATGATCAGGATAACACTTACTTGTGCTAACCTAACATCCGAGATTCTGAATTGTTATACGGAGTGAATATTGAAATCTTCAGAGATCTCTTTTGTAGGACATATCTACTCAGTAATGTCATACCTACGGGTTGCTCTTCATAGAATTTCCATAAATACCTCTTTCAAGATAGGACATTTACAAATGAATGCTCATGAGTCAAGACCTTGACTAGTTAGGTATAGGTATGATATGCATAGATGGAAAGAAAGTGTCATCATTTTTCAAAATCAGTAATCATATACAAGGTATCCCATTTGAGAAAAAATCGACTCCTGGTCACTTTTTCATGTGAAGGAAATGCCGATATTTTCTGACCACCCTGCCTGTATTGGAGTATCTCAGATTTGGCTCTCGTTCTGGTAGTTCCCAGTTATTATCTAACCACAAATCAAAAATCATTGTCTCAGTACCTCGGTGTCCAAAAATATAAGCATTTTTTGGAAGTGCCGTTTTGCGCGAAAGAAGTGGAGAATATTCAATATCTCAAAAACGGTCAGAGTAGAAGGTGACAAGTGAGCATATCCAGAATTTGATGAGGATTCTGAAAATCAAATCATATACGGGGCGTTCCATTTGAAATATTGATGTTGCTACAACTTTCTAGTAGAATCGGCAATATAAGCATTCACATTCTCATGTATTTCTTCCGACTGATTCTTGATATGAAGATAGTGTGAGCTCGTCGTGACATACCCTGTATAGATACACACAGATTGGGAGTTTGTGATCCAGCAGAGAATCCGTCAGAAACTAGTTGCGAAAATGTTTCCTCCGATAGAATAGTTCCTATAGAATATCTATTCAAAACACAACAATCGTTATTGTCTCCAATTAGAATACAAAATTGTTGCATTTGGTAAGTGAAATTCAATTCACCATAAATCAAATCCGGTAATCAATTTGCCTTCATCATATACCCGTCGTCTATCTACTGATGAAGCATCGAACGGACACAATTGCGCCAATCAGAGCGGCGAGTAATTGACTGATGCGGATATTCCGAAAATCACAAGAGATAGTGCAAAGTTGGCACCCGGATACACGACTCACCTAGTCCGATAGATAGTTATCGTAGAAAGGGACGTATCTGTTAGTTATCGGTTGGGATTGGTAACGCCCTGATCATTCATCGCAGGAGACGGAAAGTGAAAGGGTAGAGGGGAGAACAACGTAGAGTGAGTCAAGGAAGAAATTCATACCGTACAAAACGAAGAAGGATGTCAAATTGACGATTATTCATCGATGAATCCATCTATGCTCTAACGATGAGCCCCGGATTGAGCAAGAAATTGACCTGAGACAGATTATAGGGGAAGACCAATGATTTCAAGGCAGTCAGTTGGCATCACAACAAGCATTCTGAATATCTCCCACACTACTTCCAAGCAATTGGATGTAAAAAAAATTAGATGACCCTCAAGTGAGTCACCACGAACGGAACCAAAGTGTCAACACTTCTGATCAATTAAGTTATGAATCAGGGAGAAAAAAAACAAGAACAAGCATATAAACAAAACAACGACAAGCAGTAATCACCCCACTGAGGTTTCTGTTGTATTTATTGATGAAATCCACCTTTCGTTCACCAGTGATTCTATTGTAATTGGTCAGTGGTATCGAAGGAAATGTGAAAACAAAAAGCAAAGCAATAGCAAAATTCAGAAATTTCAGCAATGCCGGTGATAACTATAAGAAAGGTCGTCCAGGCGTTACGGAAGGTCAACAATCGCATGTATTATTATCATCGCAAGAAAATCCTCATGAACCTACTCTTCAAGTTGCATTGGAGCAATCAATGTGCCAAACGTCTGTTTTGAAATTCCTGAAAAAAAAATTAGTGGCACCCATATGAAGTGCAAGTAATTCATGAACTCAATGACGATGATTTCTCTCGCAGACAAGAATTTTGTGAATCATCATTGGATTGATGTCATAATGATCCGCAATTCATGAGGCACTGAATACCTCGATAATATGTTCTCCAATAGATAGATTGGCAGACGAAGATTTTCAGAGTGGCCAGCTAGATCTCCTGATCTAATCCCGCTAGTTTTTTTCGTGGGGATACCTCAAGTCAAAAGTGTACGTCAACAGACCCAATACTATTGATGAACTGAAAGAGAGAATTAGGACCGAAATTAATATAAATAACGTTGCTACCCTTACTAATGTTTTGCAAGAGTTCCAACATCGCCTTGCATTTTGTCGAGAGGCGAATGACTTGCAATTTGAGCACTCAATTTGAGAGTTCGTAGATTCATGTAGTCCTGTTGTCATTCTTATGAATCACATCATCATGCATGAGATCCTTTTCATTTCTCGAACACACGGTTATGTGACATGGGAAAAAATATAACATCCATACACAGAACAATGCGTTCTCCCTGAAGGTATCATCAGAATATATATGGTATTGCCATTTGAAAATATGATAATGACGTCAAAGCTCGAACAGTGATGACGTCATCAAGAATATGAGTAGCCAAAGACATGCGCATCTGGAAAAAAATTGACGTGTTTGAGCTTTTTTCCTTAATGGACATATGAAGCTTTTGACGAATTTGTTCCAACCTTTACGATCACACTGTATATTATTCCTCGTCTGAAAACATGTGACACAGACAATCTATTTCATCATGTCAAGTTACGGAATATTTTTGTGAACGAGCTTGACTACATCTGTTTCTACATTTCAGTTTTGCATTGGATAATTCTGTTGCGAATGATGCTGATGAGATTCTCAAATTCACCGATCGTATTCTCATTTTGGAGAAGTTATAAAATCATAATGAACGCTAATATACAATCAGGATACATGTTCCCTGAGGAATACCATATTTATCAATTATTGAAGTCGTTTGTGTGATATCTACTCGATTTTTCCGAACTGAAAGTTTTTTTTTATGGTATTCAATGGCAAGTCGTTCAATATGCACTGCTGCTTCGCTTGGTGGCACGTATTAGAGGTAGAGCTAGATGTCGTTCGTCATGCTGACTTTGAGGACATTAGTTCATTGTAGTTTATTTGCATAGACCTGCGATTTGAAATGAGCCCTAATTGAGGAAGTCTAAAGGTTTTGAATCGCACGATTTCGATGCCTTCGAATCACTCGTGCAGGATATCCATCATGCATATGCTATGTGGCACGTAGTGCCATCTTGTAAGAACCACATCTGCTCTCGGGATGATTTTGGTGCTGGTATATCTCGCCTCGTCGCTGGAGATGTTTTTTTTTTGGGAAGGGTCAACTTAAGAATGCTCCAGAGCCCAATCAGCGAGAACCAACAGTTGACTATGGTCGCGTACCTTGGGTTCCTCATCTATTTGTTGATCTACCATACATTACTGAGCTATTCAGAAGGAATTTCACAAATGCTGATTCACAAACTGGACTTTTCACCCTGAAAATAATTGAATGTTCTCATTGAAAGACTTTCGGTCTCTGAATATTTTGTTTCGCCATCCACCAGGCATCAGGCGAAGACAAAGTCATGACGTGATGAGTGGAATACACTGATATTGACCAAATTCGTATCAGAATGATGATCGAGGAAGTTTTTTCATAAGCTGATGAAGCCTGAACGAAAGTTCCACCACACCTTTGCTTTCGCCAGACGTTCCTCTCGTGATTGTCGGAATCTCCAGGATGTTTATTGGTTTAGCATGACGTGAACGGAATGATAGGTATGAGGAATTCGACCGAACTTTTCGGGAATTCTGGCTGACACGTGTCGATACTCTGTTTGGATTCGGCTGCGAGTTTGTAGATAACGAAAGCGACATGCATTACGTGGTTGGTGAGTTTTCGTGGCATGACAATCATTCATCTTTTGATGTTCAGGCAAAGAGTGCTGTCGATATCATAGGAAAAGTGACGACTTCGTGAACGGCGGGGTTGTCATGAGTAATACCATCGTGATTTTCTGAATATTCAATATTATTTTCCTTCACATATGGAAATGTGACGTTTTGGTTATCTCAAACAGAAGTGATGCACAGACATTCTAGACATATAAAAAATGAGTAACAGAGGCAATTGCTCTGTACTTCTGTACTTCGTCGTACAATTTTGACCCCATAGAACCCCCAATCAAGCCATGCAACCTTGTATATTTTCTATAATACATAATTATATATAGAGTAAAACTCTACCAATTGTGAGTTTCGCATCGAATTCCACTAGATGACCAATTCGATATCATTCAAAAATGCGAATATGTACTGAAACTAATATGTCTATATCATTGAGATTCACTTAGAGAAAATAATCATATCAAATACAATTCGTGATTCAAAATAGTTGACGTCACCTATTCATATTGAACTACCTGCGCAATCACAAATCGTGACTGTATGACAGAATGATACTTCACTTAGGTCGATAGGTCTATCAAAACTCTCATACTGATACTCTTCGAGTTATGCAACAAGTTATCAATGTTTTGCCTGAACTAATACAACCTGTGATGATTATTTTTTCACATGGAACAGTTTATCTATATATCAACCAATAATTTGGTTCCATACCGATGAAAATTCTTGTCCGCGATGTTTATAATCACGTCCTTGATAGACCGTTATCCATTCGAACAATCGAAACTAGGTAGAGTTACATGCAGTGATTGTTGAGAGCAGTGATCAACTATCTTATGTTTCATGATTCGGTAACACAAAAATTAGTTCCTTTTTTTATCACATCATCACTTTACTTTTCATTTTATTTTTCATATCGTTACATTTGGGTATAGATATAGATACTCGAAATAGTAATTATTTCTCTTACAAACTCTGCTGTCTCGTGAGTGGAAACTATGGATTTTTTTTTTATTGAGGTTAGATAAGATGAATGGCAGAAAAAAGTCATCCACCAAGGAGTAGGTATCTACCTCACTTGTTCATTTCGAAACGATCATATGTAACCTATTCTAATGAACATATTCATTTCAATGAGCTCATATCATACATTTCTACAGATTTCTCGGGCTTCACTCTCCTCGTTTCTGAAAATGACATCTTTTTCTTCAGACAATTCAATATATCCAACAAATATCAAAATCTCTTGTCATAGTGGTGGAGGTTTCGGAAACGAATCTGCTTCCGTTTTCATATTATTTCATATTACTGTTATCATTCCGAAAAATGAGCACGAGGTGATATTTTTTCTAATAATACCCAATAAGAATATCTATATTAATGTATCATATGTTATATTTCGACTAACTCATGAGGACACAGGATGATGTGTGTGCAAACATTTGACAAGCACATTATTCCGACTAGAGTAGTGTAATTCCAATAAGGTGAACTTATCGTGTATCTCAAGTTCAACAAAATTATAACTGTCCGGAGCGAACTACTCTACACGAAAAGAGGCAGCATAACGTAAATGCAGCAAAATGTCCATCTCATTTATTTATTGTTGTGTGATCCAACATATATACTCAAAGCAATTCAAACTTTTGTCCTTTTGGCCTCTGAAAACATATGCTAATATTTTGGGTCCATGAGCCAAATACTCATCTTCCAGTTACGGATATGTTGAGGTATTTCATATCAGCAGCTGAATATTTCTGTACCAGTAGCATATTTTTAGGTATAATCAAGTTTTCAATCATTTTCATCAGATACAATGTTATTCTGGAGGTTGAAGGTATGAAAAAGTGGAACAATATGATATTTGATGATCAAGTGGAAATTATCACCAACATATACAATACATTCTTGAATTTTTATAGTGGAATTTGCGACCAAATAAAATTAACTTCAAAACACTCTACTGCGTCACTCAAATATTCAATCATACCCCATCTAGAAATGAACTTGATGATACTGCAATTAGTTGACATTCTGTTGATTCTTTGGCTTAGGAAAAACAATAAATTGAATTTACTCTGAAACATGGATGAGCTCAGTTGAGGCTGGTTTATGCAACGTTCATTATAATTAATACAAGATCGTATAACCTGAGAATATTCAGCCACGAAAATAAAAAACGAAGTAAATCTATAGATCAATTGAAAGAAATCTTCAACACAAAAATGCAACCAAATCTATCAAATAAGGGCATCTGCATATGCATTGGCAAGAAAGAAGAGAACAAAAGAAGAGGAATCTTTCTTAAACCCAATGACTTGGAGATGGAAGAAGCAATTCATGAAAAAAAAAGAAATTCCTCAAATGAACAGGCATCGTCATAAAGAAGGACTCAACTAGATTGTGGTCAAACTATTGAATACAGCAATTGAAAAATTTGGACTCAAAAATGTATAGACCCACAATGGTTAATCTACATCAATAAAGATAATGGTGTGCATATCATCAGAAATAAAAAGGATTGAACGAAATTCTCTCAGTTATGAAAAGTACAGAGGTAATGAATATCTTCCCTCTTAGATGAGGTAATGGGCTCAGGTATTTATCTATTTTTCATTCTCTCACTTATTATCTGTTTTATCTCTCATCTGAACGAACAATTCATTTTCTCTTTATTTCAACTATCAGGTGCATACAAATCATTGTACTATGATGTTAGATTTCTAGATGTATCAGACGATAACGATGGAAAAGATACAAAAATACATGATAACATCCGGGGTTATATACAGGGGAGAGCGGATGAAAACAGATAAGGCATAGGAATTATCCACTTCAATATAAGGAGCTTACAAAAGCACTATGATTTTTCAAATGGGGGTAATTTTTTCGAGTCAACTCGCTGGGTAAGACACTATCAGAAAAAAAAATGAATGAGGTCTGACTGCAAATTGAAACAACTGACTCCAAAAAGTATATGTGGGGGATATAAATATCGATATTCTGAAAGATCGAAAGTACCGACAACTATTTGAATATTTTGAATTGAAATGTTTACAGACCGTTACACACCTTATGTACTAACAAAACAAGTTACATGAACTATGGGAAATTGAAAAATTCTTGAGAGGAAGGAAAATGGCAAAACGTTTAGCAAAGATAAACTTTCTGAACTGTGCCTGAATGTATGCCTTCCAAGTGGAAACATTCCAAAACAATGGAAAGAATCACTGATCACTCCGATTCTCAAGACATGGAAACCGTTGCCAAACAAATAATCACAGGCCTATATACGTAATCAATAATTTAGCGGAAATCTGTGAACAAGTAGTTGGAAAAATATTGTGACGAACTTCTGCAATTTTTATAACTCTGATGTTTGGTACAGATTCTAATTTGAAAATTCTGATTCTTGCTAAAAGAAAGTTCACAAGGCACGGCAGCTTTTCGTCTGGCGAGCAGTGGTCATGGGTTCGATATAATATATATTATCTTGTTGAGTGCCAGTGGACGCCACTTAGTTGAATGAAAACTGAGAAATTTGCACTTCAATATTACTAATTTCCTGAAAAGAGAAAATCAAGGGAGACAAGTTGTGAATTCAAACAATATTTAATGAGACATTTCTGCACTGAAGAATATGAAAGTTATATACAGTACGTGTTCATATGGTAGTATTCATTATATGTATTCCATGACAAATATGGGGTCGTATACCTCAATCCTAATATCCTTATATAGCGCTATACTGGGCGAACATGATAGTTAGATTATAAGACATCGATATACCAATATGTACCAATTTATAGTACTGTAAAAATACACTATAATATTCAGATCAATAACAATAATTATTCCACTAATAATATATCACGAAAAGGTGATCAAAGGGTATCTTACTCAAATACTTAACTCCAGAGGAGTGTTAACACAAAATAGTTCTATTGGTACCTCAGTCAGATCACTCAACAACAGGAGCTTACTGAACCAACGGGCAGCCTGCTGTGGTAGAAACGGCAGTCGTCAAAAACAGGCAGCAGAGCCTGCAGAGGGCAGCAAACAACTACGCAATGCAAACAACGACGCACTCGAAGAAAGCATACGACGCTGACAGGTAATAAAGACCTGCCGACTGCAACAGTTGAAACCAGGAGACAAACGGCAGAACGATGGGAGTGCAGATGGCCTGGTAGGCACTAACAGAGCCTCTCCTTGGTGAAATGTCGATCTGAGGCCACGCGGTTCTGAGCTTGACAAAATGGCCGCTATTCTCAGTAGCCCTCTAGGTTAGACTAGGAAACAAATCAGGGTGGTACTGTAGCTGCTATGACATCTCAAAACAATCTTCTTGGCACCCGGTTTCTGAGGCTGAGATACAGATGAAAGCCACAAAATGGCCGCAAAGATGCCTTCAAAAGGGTCAACGAATGAGGTAGACGGAGAACGGAGGAGGCCCACAGATCCCAAATACATTGGACGGGCCTCACAATCACCAAGAGGAAGTGAAACAGAAATGCTATTGAGACATGATGAACATGCTCAGGTAGCTTGGTGGAAACCGACGCTGTTGAATTTGGAAGGGATATCCCTGCGCCTTCTCTAGAAATTTCCATCAGAATCCTATTTTGAAAAAATAGTTTGTTTACTGCGCATCCAGAATGAACGCCAGCGTGAAGATGTCAACTACGTGTTGAGCCCTGATTGGTTCGAAATGAAGTTGACGCGTCAGAACCGACGAGCATATTCGAATCCTTCCGAATCTTCACAGCAGATTGGAAATCGATACCAAACATAGGAAACTAACTTCAGCAGGATGAAATGGTGATGACCCATGATACTATAACGAGTTATAGTATATAGTTATATATATATATAGTTATAGTCAGTTATAGTATCATGGTGATGACCAGTGTCTCGCGCTCACAGAGCTGTCAGTCGACGATGATGGATAAAGCATTAAGCCGAGAAGAAATTTAATAACCTAATTGTGAAATGAAATTTCCTGACTAATCAAAGCGAATCAACGGAGAGAAAATGCGAAGTCACATCAACAAAACAACTCGACGAAGAGACAACAGACTCGAACATCATCATTGCCCAGATACCACAACCTAACATCACCAATCAAGACACGATTCATAAGGGTGAATACAACCAACTTCGATCCTACACAGGTGAGTTCCTTCTGATGTTGTAATATGATCGAATACTAATGTTCACTTCACTTTCAGTGAACAACAGATGTCCAGCTACAGAAGAACATCTGATAATAATAATAATAATAATAGCATTTTATTGCCCAACAGTTACCCATTTACAGGACAAATTATTTATAAGAAAGTTCAAAAGTGTAGTTACAACCATTTTGATGAATGAATCACAGGAGTATTCAAATATAGATGAGGGAAAGAAAAAAAAGAGTGGAAGAATGAAGATACTACAATCTATAAAATATAAAATAAAAAATATATAAAAAAATAAAAACTGCTACATCTTACATAATGTTCAGAAATTTGTTCTGGCTCTATTACAGTGAAACGTCTCAGTTCTAGAATTTGGAACAAAAAATTTCAATTGAGACACTATATTACTTGCATCAATTTGATAGTGCAATAATTTGTATAGAAAAATAATGCCAGCACGCTTTCTTCTTACGTCAAGACTTACAAAATCAGCTTTGAGATTCCAAAAAGATTTACAATTTCTTATTATAAAGCCATAGGATTTGAGAGCTTGGTTTACTTTTACAGAAATGTGGTGACCAAATGTTGAGTTGCAATCAAAGTAAACGCCAAGATCTTTTATCAACTCACAACGAGACAATATTGTCTTATTTACGTTGTAATTGAATAAGATAGGAAATTTTTTTCTTGTGAAACTCATGCTTTTACATTTCGATGCATTCAAATAAAGCTTATTCTCCTCGCACCATTGCTGAACCTTATTTATTTCAAATTGCAGGGCCTCACAATAATCCACGTTTTTTATTATAGAAAATAATTTCAAGTCATCCGCAAAGAATAATCGTTAACAATCTATCTCATCATTCAAATCATTGATGAATAATGCAAATCAAAGGGGACCTAGGTTCGAACCCTGTGGAACCCCAGAGGTAGTAATAAAGTTATTTGGATTGAAGCCATTATAGGAAACAAACTGAGATCGTTGAGTGAAATAGGATTTGATAATGAAATGTCATATATCTCATGTAAAGTTTGAATGAATAGATACATATACAGAGTGAGTGTCGCAATTCTCTTCATCATAATCGAAATGGGACTGAAAATCTGAGACAAAGGTTATGTTCACGTTACAATATTAAGGAAATTCTTTCAGACACAACGTCATAACTAGCTTCATCCAGAACTCGAACAATGAAAATGCGGTATTTCATTTTCAAGGCCCTGGACAAATTTCCTGAATCTAGCTGAGGCTTTTGATACAGTAAGGCTTTTGATACAGTATCACAAAAAATTCTACTGAAAAAATTGAGTCACTATGGTATTCGAGGTCTCCACAAATTCTTACGTCGAATTATTTGACAATTAGAGTTCAGAAAGTGGAAATTGGAAAGGAGGTTAGTATAGAGGCAGAAGTGAGAATCGGGGTACCTCAGGGAACAGTGTCGGGCCCAATACTGTTTTTTGTGTGCATGAACAATATAGCAAAAATAGATGGTCTAGGACACCTCGTTTGTAATGCCGAAGATACATCTTTGATTTGCATGTTGAAAAATTTGGCGGATGTTGAACAAACCACCGAAATGAATAAACAGATAATATATGCATGGTTGAATTTGAATTGACTCACTCTGAACATTGATAAGACTAAATTTATCGATTCTACCGACGGTCAGTAATCAACCACATGATTTGTCCTTGAAATTATAGTCTATAAACTGTCACAAACGAATATGTGGGTGCTCTATTGAAGAAGTGTCATGGATTGAATATTGATGAGTAGTCCGAGATCAACACATACGGTGGTATGATCATATCATGCATGGTTACCAATCCCCTCGGAACACTTATATACAGTTTCAATTCTCCAGACATCCTCTCCAGAAAAATACTTCATAATGCTCTTCAACTCCCTAGCCGAATCAATCCTGTCCCACTGCATCACAATATGGGTCGGGCTTTCAACAACATACTGAGTATTGTACAAACAACACAAAACACGCTACTGAAAATCATCCTGAAAAAAAATAAACGTCTATCCACCGATGAACTATATCAGGAAGCAAATATATTGAATGTTGAACTATTATATACCCAATGCTTGAAGAGAATGTTCATAAATCGAGAGAAATTCAACCAGAAAAATACCAGGACAAACAGGTATACCACAAACGAGAATGTTGATATCCAATCTTTCAACACAAAAAAAGTTTATTTTTGGGTCCCAAATCCTTCAACATCTCACCGATTGATCTGAAACAGATTCCAAAAGTGAAGAAATACAATATTAAAACAAAAAAAAGGAAGAATATATAATGATTCTAAGAAATTCAATGATATATCGAAGACTTCAACTCGGAAAAAAAAATCTACCATCGTTTTGATATACTCTCCCCTGTGTCGAACACATCCGGAAATAAATTATGCAATATGAGAAGTCTTGTTATATTCTGCTTATTCACTTTGTCAAACGAACGTACATTCAACTCGAAATTTCTCTGATTGGGCACATAGACAGGCAATTGTACCTATACTAATGTGGTCGATCTCGAAATTCATTCTATAGGCAATATGTAAAGTGAACACTTGATAATATGTACTCTAATATACTTCAATATATACTTCAATGTCGAGATATGTCATAGTTTGACATGTTCACTCCTTATATATTATATTATATGACGTGTTTATAGACTACCATCTACTGACATAGACCTATTTATAAACGAACTGAATGATATTTCGAAAACTTATAATACCAATAGCATAAAAATGGTAGTCGGCGATATGAATATCGACCTGACTGAAAAAGAAAATGAATACACTAACAAATATCTGAATATAATGGCAAAAAATGTTATTTCTCCGAACATATGAAGTTACTTGAATAATCGAATGAATCCCACGTACAGAAATTCTTGTGGATTGATGAAATTGTTTATATTCCCGAATCTGCGGAACTCCGAAACCACTATAATCTATGATTTTATTATTCTACTGTTATGATATCACTAATGGTATTGTTGTTCAACTATTGTTGTTATTTTATATATTGGGCAAATAAACATTATCATTATTATTATTATTATCATTATCATAACAATCCCAACAAGAGAAAATGAGAAAAAATCATCATGCATGGATCATTATTGCATGAAATTCCCAAATAACATCTCATATCTTGATGACTCTCCTATAGTACTCAAATGAGATATAACTGATCACTACCCAATCATACTCGGAATTCTTATGGAACCAGATATTGAAAAAACTATTCACGGAAATAATGAAAAAATCTCGAAAAAAACTTATATATATATATATATATATATATATATATATAAACTCGAGAACGAAACCTGGCAGTTCCTACTCGAAATTGAAGACGCAAACGGAAGTTACAACAAATTTCATTATAAACTTGCGCAACTACTTGATTCCTGTAGTACGGAAACCATTCAAATTAAATCGAAACGAAAGTGTATCAAACCATGGATGACAACAGGATTAGTGAAGTCAATAAGAACTCGAGACAAAATGAAATCAGAAATAGGAAAGAATCCAGAAAATCATGGAAACCTCTTACAAGAATACAAAGAATACAGGAATGAAACAAAACAATTGATCTAACCTTCAAATGGTATTCATATACACACACAGGCTACTATAAGCCCATGTGTATTCATAGCAGAACATTACCATGTATAATCTGAAAGCACATGAATATTATCATTAATATTATTATTATATTCAAATTTCATCAGATGAATTTTGGTTTTTCTCAATCAAAGTATTATTGTGAATCGAAAATAATCCATTGATCAATTGAATATTCATTCAGGAACTGCAGAAGACGAGGAAAACGATCGGTTGTGTCATTGGCGAATTATAAATTTCCGAATCAGCTAATAATTATGATTCAAATTATTGTAGAACGGGTCATCGCGTAAGTCTACCAATCAATCCCTCAGAAAGCATTTCTGGCTACTAGTTGACGAGAACCCTTCTTTATATCTTCAAATGTAGAATCGTCACCTCCTGGAGGAATTTGAGCAAAATGCGCCTCGCTATGGAAGATATTCTAGATCTTTGATTCATTGTTACTGAATAGAGGTGCATTTTGGCAAACCTAGTAGTGGTACATTATGTAATATTTTTCTCCGCTCAGTCGTGCATTCATGCATGATGAATCATTCTTGATGGAATCAGATTCATTATTGCCCAATCGATGAATATCACTATGCAGTTCTTGTTGAAGTTACCCTGAAATGTGTCAGCATATTGCTTGGAACTGAATCTTGACAAATGTCATCATATATGAATACTGCATGAGCTTCGCCTTTGAACCAAGCTGATGTAGTTACAGATCTTGGTGTTATATTTGAGAAATCATGAAATCCCCTCTCAACTCAACGTACAATTATCTCTTCTAGCTCATCAGCTAAAGCATGCGTTGCCATGTTAATGAACAAATTTAATATTTAATCCCCTGTTGAATGTTTCATGCAATCGGCCCTTAAACTTCTTCGCATGAAGGTAGAATCGCTAAAGACTCATCAGCAAACGAAATGAGAATCCTGTATTGTTCATCAATGAGATCACACTTGTATAATGAATAAGCATCCATTGGATGGTGTCCATCTCACTCAGTGTACATACCGTCACTGGAAAGGGTTCAGAATAATTTCTTGCGTAGTGCTGCCTACACAATGGGCTTCCAAATGGGCCAGCCACATAACTCCACTGATTTTCTTCCTACACTACACCTAACTACATCCGAAAACAGGCGGATTCAAGCTAACCAAATATTTCCGTTTACATTTTTCAGTCCAATTTAATTGCCCAGAACTTCGATATTCGTTGAGTTGGCATGAGAGTCAAGCGAAGAGTTACAAGGGATGATAGAACTGTTTTCGTTGACAGCTATCATTCTACCAGTTATGTATTTAATAATCCAACGTCAAGAAAAGAGAAAAGCTCATGCACCTGGACTTGATTTTGTCACTCATCCCTTGGAGGCCTTCAGAAACTCTGCGATCATTTATGTATTTCATCTATAGATTCATGCCTTGTATGTCTGTGAGTTTTTAGAACTCATAGTGTTATTTCAAATGGTTCCATTCAACACTCAGTTACATGTTCTTTTCGATCCATATATGTACAGTGTCAGCTAAAAAGTCCGTGAAATATGGGGAAGAAGTTTATTATTGAAGTAGTGATTTTTGATGATGTGTGAAAACCTGAAAATCGATTTTGACACATGTCGCGTGATCACTGGTATGATGGTGAATTGTAAAAATTACCATGAGTAGGAGAAAAGTGGGGTTAGCTGGTATTATATGGAGAAAATCTATTTGAGAAAGTTGCTTCATATCCGAAAATCGCAAGAGAATCAAAAAAAGCACTGTTTTTCGAATATTTTTTGATCTTGTGTAATGAAGTGTTTTCTCACCAGCTTCATTACTAGGCTTCGGTGTACGAGCCTCATACGAGAAATGAGGTTAAGGCCATTTCAGAGTCACCCTGTATACCTGATTGATAAATTCATGAATCAAGGAGCTCCTTCGGCTAGTATTTTGAGCCCCCCAGAGAGCCCCACCCCAGACTAACCTTGTTTAGCCCCGTTGCACCCTGCCTCCGTTTTGAAAGCACTACCAGGCTAATGATTTCGTACATATCATGTTCAGACTCTTGATATTAGTATTGGTAGGATTTGATTGCATAATGACCGTCCAGAGCCCTGGGAAATAAGAAGTCCAGTATGCTATCCGTTTACTTGCTTTATTCATCTTGCAATGACTTTTGCATCCGGAAATCCTGATCAACCCAGAGACCAAGACTTCTTATTGCCTATGGAGAGTGTATTTATGATTTTGGAAAGAGTTAGAATGGTTTTCATACCTGGAAAGACATTTCAGGGCCATGTGATATTGTTTAGGTCATAACTTTGTTATCCTTCGTAATTTTGCAATCAAATTCGCTCAGTAGCACAAGCACATTGATACTACCAGTTTCCAGACCCAAGGTCAAGTAGTGTTCACTTTTTCCTTGAGAAAACAAATCATGGTCAGCTCGAGGCCAGACCAGCCCGACCAATCAGAATCCCGACCTCGTTCTGTTTTTTGCCAAACCTGAAAAGAGTATGAGTAGCAAAATCCAGAGGCCCGAGGATATATATAGATAGATAGTCAGAGAGATAGACATTTGGCAGTGATTATTCTGATTCCGATTCTCGATTCTAATTCTGATTCTCAGTCTTACTCATTGATTTCCGATTCAGTCCGATTCTCACCGTTTGATTCAGTTCGTATAACCGTTATAAAAAGTGATCGAGGTGCTCGGAGTTTTTCCTGTATTTACATCCCGTTTTTGTGTTACACAAAGTTGAAAAAGTGAGCCAGAGCTTTTTCTGCCGACGATATTCACTCGTGAAGAATATTACCAGTCAAGTGTGAGTTAACTGCATTTTGATTTCACTGCATTTTCTCATCTTTCTATCAAACTGCAGATTAACTTTATAGATCGAATAATTTTCCAGTAAAAACCCAGTTGTTGTGACATTTGTCGTGACGTTTGACAGCGGCCAGTTAATAGGGAACTGCACCAGTAGATATATGTGGTTAGGATAATCTACCCTGAGATTATTTGATCTGTGGAATTTTGCTATCTTGTGACTGACACCTGTCGACATATTCTGTCATCCGAATTTCCTCGTGGTCGTATTTTCTTGGTTATGATAATAATCATTGTGAGAGATAAATTCGATCTGTTTATTGTTTCCAGTGAATAAACCTGTTTAAGTGTGAATTTTAGTTCTGATTATTTGTTCTGAGTGATATACCAAACACCCGCAGCAACCCGTATACCAGGGTGAAACCAAGTGGGTGAACTTAAAGCCCTCACCCCCTTGTGATCTTTTCATAGTCCAGAAGGCCTTCGACCCCTGGCATACCGTCGCTCCGACTGAGTTGCTACCTAGGCCTCCCAACAAATCCTGGTTGGGAGAAAGTGGAGTTCACCACTATAATCCAACTGGCGCTCGAGGCAACCCCGGTCTATCCTAGATATAGACATACCCCGTTGAGCACCAGTCTAGTAACACCTCCCCCCCCCCCCCCTAGAAGGGGGAGACGTTATACTTGTTACAATCATCAGTTTTTTTTCTCCTGAATAGATTGACAGTAGCGGAACACGTGATCTGATGATTATGAGCGAACAGTCTCATTTTCTTCACACTCGCTGTCATTTTGGTTCGCATCTAACATTTATATCAGAATGTAACAACCATGAAATACTTCACGAATATCGTATTTTTCGACAGTCATCAAGTTTCACTGATTATCGTAAATGAACTCTCACTTCACCTTTGAACTCGGAAACCTTGGAATTTATGCACCATTATATCTGACAAATCCGCTCGAAACTCTGTAAATAAATATAAAAATGAATTCTGAAGTAGTGTGATCATCAATTCAAATGAATTGTTTTGATATCTTTCCATCTCACCTTACATCTGCCTATCCATAGTCATTTTTTTCAATTTACCGCTATACCATTTTAGGTTATCGAACATGCCGATCAAGTCTCCAAGAGAAGAATTCAATGCTTCATAATGAACATTCTCCCCATATTTTTACGAACCTTGTGAATGACTTTGTTTATTTCAACTTTCTCACTGTATTTTGTAAGTATTACAGCTTCAAGTATTTTGTTCTGAATGTTCATTTTGTTGATCCCAATCCACCTGTGAATAATGCTTTCATTGAAGCGGTTGAATAGGTTTCCAAGTTGCTATTTTTTTGATACTCAACCCTACCAAGAAACCTATGGTCATACGATGACAATATATTGCAGGAAAAAAAAGACTACAGATTATTCGTGATTATATGATTTCTCCAACAAAGTTCTTGTAATAGCAGTACTAGCATCATTACTTACATACATCATCATACTTCTCATACGGGAAAAAACAACAAGTTGCATTGAAAGTCAAAAAATTCAGGATTTGGATTCACTACTCTTTCTTATCATTGAATGAACAACGGAAATTGCTGAGAAAAAAGTCAACAACATATCACGGTATCCCTTTTCGATTTAGTATTGAAGTTCCGTGATGATACCAAAAGTCCTGAAAAAAACGACTTCAGTAACCTAGAACATTCGAAAACATTCCGCATAAATCGCATGGAGCAGGCTGATGTTATTTTGTTCTGGTGTATATTTTTCGTGTGATATCTTGTATTGAACTAGAATCAATCTATATAATATGGACATTGGAAGGTGGAATCTTCTGATATCTATCTATTTCCTAACGAAATTACACAATGTGAACGGCCACGATGTATTTTCAGTGCGTATTCGATGCATGTTTATTTTCGAAGTTGGTTAATAAATGCATGTCTCACAAACGTTATTGGAGAAGTTACTAAGCCCATTGGCAATATGTAAAACTGCTCAGTCAGGTTTGCCAAATCGCACGCTCATGCGGTGACAACCAATCAGAGAGCTAGAATAACTTCTTTATCGACTGAATCGTGGTGCATTATGTATGGATGCTCCCCAGAGTATGGCAGCGGTAGTTTGGAAGATTCTATATTTTCCATTCTATCCCAGTACATATAATTCGAAGAATGGGTGTCAAGTCCATGGCGACCGAACGAGTTTCATGAATTATTGATAAATCCAAAACTTTTTGAAAAGTTCGTGATTCAGACTGAGAATGAAATATTGAAGGAGTTCCGCTCTCTTGTCGTTAATAATGATCAATTATTATTAGAAGTTTTCATCAACTTCAGCAGCTGTTACTCCGAAACTCATGGAACATTGAGGTTCTTGAATACGGCCATGGGATGCACTAGACTATTTTGAAAAAATATGTTAAAGGCCGCCCTTCTTCTCCCGACTAGTATGCGAACACGCTGTAGATCAAGTCAACCGGATTATACATCATACTTGTTCGTAACGACTGAATAGATGAAAAACAGGTTTCACAAAAACTAATTTCAACTTGCTAATGGGTTTATTTAATGCTCCACAAGGAAACAGACCATACAACTTTATGACTACGTGAAAGAATGGAATATTTCTAACTGATTATTCTCATTGTCACACACGTGGAATCCATTGCAGAGCTCGTGCTCTTTGTCTGAACGAATGTTCCATTGCTTCATTTCCAGAATCTCAGAGAACCACCCGAATTTTTGATGAAAGTATATAAACATAATTAGTTGAAGTAGTTAACATTATTCATGGTATGAGGAGAATATTGACAAGGAGATTCTGGAATATTTTCAATGGAATTTCATTGAGGAAGGAGTGGACCAGAAGGTATTTCCTCCTTTCGGAATTGGAGTTCATTCGACAAGAAGAGTGGTCCCTTTATTTTCTTCTGTTTGATATCAGATAGTCAATAATATTCATTTCAGATATTATCGCAGAAACAATTTTCTTCAGAAAATTCCCAATACACATTATCATACAATAATTTCATTATCATTCTTATCATTGGCAAAGTTTGATTCCTTTGAAAGAATGAAGATCAATCAATATGGGCGTCTCTCAAGGAAGCATTTCCAAACCAATCTTATTACAACTATGCATTATCCACTGTATCCTAGTTCAATTGTATCTACAGAAATAATTTCGAGAGCAGCAGATCAATATCTCAACATGAACAGATTACAACACAACAAATCATTTCATAGACATCAATAATAAAAAGTAAGATACGATAACGTCTTCCGACAATTCTTCTGAACTTATAGGAGTTGTGATGATGATGAGTTGAAGTGATCATCATACTGAGAACTTGTGCGATAAATTGAATAGTGTGACTCATGGTATGAGAATAATAGGGAAATATCTGGACAAGGCAACTCTGGAGTAATGTATCATCTTTTGCTATCATGCAAATTTTGAAGCATTCTGGGATGGTAGCAGTGGAGATGTCAAGAAGATTTTCACAATACAGAAACGAGCTGTAAAAATAATATGGAATTTGAATTTGGAGGAAAGCTTTAGGAAGGAATTCAAACAGAATACAATTCTTACAACTCAGTCTTCATACTAGAATAATAGCTATTTCTTCCCAAAAATAAACAAGTTTTTGATGATTTCCATTCACAAGATACATATGGTACCAGATCACTTATTCACAACTTTCCGATACATAGACTGTCAGTCACAAGAGAAAGTACATAATACTGTTATTTGGAATCTTTCATGGAACTGCGTTGTCAAGTGCAAGAAATCCGAGCACTAGATGTTTTCAAGGGAACAATATTCGAGGAAATAATGAAACTGGAATCGTATACTATGGATGAATTTTTATCAGAACAAGTGTGATTTTTAATTGATGTTCATTATTCTCATGAAGATTATTTCGTGATGAATATTATTATCATGAAGACTATTCTTTGTATTGGTGCTCATGGAAGATATATCATTTATATGAATGTGGATATCATATACAATTGGCAAAGTACCATTTTTCTGACGTTTCTCTGTATTAAATGCTATATTGTTGATTTATATTCATTGTCCAACGTTTCTTGAATGAAGGATTATTATTATAATCATTATCATCATCATTATTTCGATCATCAGTATTTTCATTATTATTATCATTGTTATCATGAGGAAGAGGCATATGTTGAAGATTTTCTCTAGCCAATATCGTCATTTCCTCCAACCATAGTGACCCATAGTCATATTTCCTGTTCCTCAATTCTATACTATCAAGTGAATGTGGATATGCCATAGGTTTTTTGATGATTTAGGAAAATGATTCAATTCAGTTAGAACTTATTTTGCATAAAAACCATCAAGAAATCGTAAACAAACAAAAAGAAATATTTACTCTGCTTGGAGGACTTCATTCAAATTCGTACGAATTCATTAGGGAAGTATGGCACCCATTTGCATTCCGTTTTCAGGAAGTGAATTCATAACGTGATTCAGGTCATTACCTGAGAGACGAAGAAAGCTGTGTCTGAAGCATTCCGCCAAATGGAATATCTCTTTTTGTCCTCACAGGATGCTTGAATGAAATTTTACAGGGTATGCATGAATATTCAAATGATTGAGCAAGCAACAGAGCCTATGATTGAATTAATGAGTCACTATCCTTCAAAGGGCCGATAGGAAATGGTGGTTTGTAGCTAAACTGAAAAATAGATTATTGATTAGTTTTTCTCAATCAGTGATTTCGTTCGTTAGACGATTTACGATAGGGTCTAATTGAATGAATCCAAATGTTCGATGGGAGAATGGTTCGGGAGCTGTAACTCATCACCAAAAAGAACGGAACAAGTCCTCATACCTACAGCTCGCAATGAACTTTGAATCCAATTACTAGGATCTGATCGAACGATTAGTTTCAAGACACTCTAGGCATCCTATGAGGCGATTGAACTGATGATCGTATGAAGAATTATGAATACTTCTCAGTGTCCTGAATTCCTTCCATACCTTGCTTTGCCCTATCTCTCAGATTTGCATTTTCATCCCTGATATCTTGTATGTCCAGTAAAATTGATAACTTCTAATTGGTGATTGGGATAACAGAAAATTCATAATTGTTTTTCAGGATCGTAAGGAATTTTTTGAAACTGTCTTAGAGAAAAAATATCGATAACCACCAATGTCATAGACAACTAAATAAAGTGAAATATCACTCAACCCCAAATAGAACAGCATGAGCATCAAATATTCCAACACCATACTTGAAATAATGAGTTATATATTACAGATATATGATATATGATAAATGATATATGAGAGAAGATCTAGTAGATAATCGTGACAAACTATGTCAAATGCTTTCGTCAGGTCATAAAATCTAAGCAGAGCAGATTGATTGATCTCGGTTATTCTAGTGTCACTTTTTGTTCGATGAAGTCATAGGATCAGAATATGTTGATGTAATTGAATGGAGTGATCAGTCATGTGTTATATTCGAGTTCTTATACTGAAAGAATATCACAATTATTGGAATGGAATTGACTGTTGCCATTTGGAGATCGGTGCGCATAAACATTACCATTCCCATTTCTCACAATCCAGCTTGATGCAAAATCATCTTCGATATTAGTACACAGGTCTATAACATTCGTTGCTTTGAGGCATAGAGTTAATCAAATATATGAAACCATTCATATATCTCAGTAACCAGTCGTTAGATCTTTCTGATTTTTTTTCACAAGATGAATTGAAAATGTGGTGGTTCCAAATATTACATCACCAATGTTGCCACGTTTTTAGTTCCTCCGGAATTATTATCAACTTTCTTATTTGAAATAAGATATTTTTATATCATTCGATAAGAAATTCCCCTAGTTCAATGGTATACTATTTGATAGTATTTCTGGATAAGTGGAGCTGATTGAACAAGAAGGCTGATGAGAAATGTCATGTGTTCATTATCAAGATTCTGACTGAATGTCACTCATTCTCTCTGACTGAATATGTCATATTGTGAAACAATGAATTCTTGTTGATATTAATGATAATGTAACTTTCGGAAAGAGACCGTATTGGAATATTGATGATGATTGGATGATTGGATAGAAGGAGAACTCATAAAAAAAGTTCCAGATTTCTTCAATGCGAGTCAACCTGATCGAGATCCAATATCACGTAATTCAGTATCCAAAACTTTGGAACGATTCGAGCATATTGGCAATGTGAAGGATATTAGAAGAACAGGACGTCTAAAAATAGCATGAAGAAGGGTTAAATGTAGTCTCATCCATGGATCAACCCCATACTCCTACAACCCAATTGAGCTCAGGCAATGGTGCAAATATTTACATGGAATAAGTCAAATGTGAGTGATGAGAATTTTGAAAGAAGGGAACATGAAGCCGTATAAGGTGCATTTCATCACCGAACCGATTGACGCCAATGCTTGAAGGAGAAATACATTCTGTGAAAAGTTAACGGCGAGAGGTATCAACTTCATTAGAGATATCCTGCTTTCTGCTTAAGCTCTTTTCGAGCTATGTGGATCGATCAATAGGCAGAACTGTCGATACTGGGCTTTCGAGAATCCTCACTGGGCCCAAGAAAGCAATACTCGATTTCCTAGGAAATTAATTTTGGGCTGCTATCATCGACAATAGTATCATTGGACTATTATTTATTGAAGGAACGTTGAATAGCGACAAATACCTCACATCATTATAGAATGAGATTTCCCCTGCATCGAATAATTTGTTCTTCGATGGAAATGGTGGAGTAGTCAGAATATTTGGTTTCAACAAGACGGAGCAGCACCGCATTTTGCATATAATGTACGACAATATCTTGATGCCATATTCAAAAACAGTTGGATAGTAAGACGTGAAACCATCGAATGGCCAGCGCATTCTCCCGATCTTATACCATTAGATTTCTTCTCATGGGGACATGTCAAAAATATTGTATACAAAGATAGACCACGCAATCACGACGATTTGGAAATTGTTATCCGAAGAGTGATGGAGGATATACCACGAAAACACATCAGAAACATTTTAGATGCAGTGTATAATCGTCTAGCTCATTGTCAGGAGATTACCGGACAACATTTTGTACACCTCCTCGAATGAGTATTCTCTTCTTGTCCAGATATTATCGCAGAAACAATTTTCTTCAGAAAATTCCCAATACACATTATCATACAATAATTTCATTATCATTCTTATCATTGGCAAAGTTTGATTCCTTTGAAAGAATGAAGATCAATCACTATGGGCGTCTCTCAAGGAAGCATTTCCAAACCAATCTTATTACAACTATGCATTATCCACTGTATCCTAGTTCAATTGTATCTACAGAAATAATTTCGAGAGCAGCAGATCAATATCTCAACATGAACAGATTACAACACAACAAATCATTTCATAGACATCAATAATGAAAAGTAAGATACGATAACGTCTTCCGACAATTCTTCTGAACTTATAGGAGTTGTGATGATGATGAGTTGAAGTGATCATCATACTGAGAACTTGTGCGATAAATTGAATAGTGTGACTCATGGTATGAGAATAATAGGGAAATATCTGGACAAGGCAACTCTGGAGTAATGTATCATCTTTTGCTATCATGCAAATTTTGAAGCATTCTGGGATGGTAGCAGTGGAGATGTCAAGAAGATTTTCACAATACAGAAACGAGCTGTAAAAATAATATGGAATTTGAATTTGGAGGAAAGCTTTAGGAAGGAATTCAAACAGAATACAATTCTTACAACTCAGTCTTCATACTAGAATAATAGCTATTTCTTCCCAAAAATAAACAAGTTTTTGATGATTTCCATTCACAAGATACATATGGTACCAGATCACTTATTCACAACTTTCCGATACATAGACTGTCAGTCACAAGAGAAAGTACATAATACTGTTATTTGGAATCTTTCATGGAACTGCGTTGTCAAGTGCAAGAAATCCGAGCACTAGATGTTTTCAAGGGAACAATATTCGAGGAAATAATGAAACTGGAATCGTATACTATGGATGAATTTTTATCAGAACAAGTGTGATTTTTAATTGATGTTCATTATTCTCATGAAGATTATTTCGTGATGAATATTATTATCATGAAGACTATTCTTTGTATTGGTGCTCATGGAAGATATATCATTTATATGAATGTGGATATCATATACAATTGGCAAAGTACCATTTTTCTGACGTTTCTCTGTATTAAATGCTATATTGTTGATTTATATTCATTGTCCAACGTTTCTTGAATGAAGGATTATTATTATAATCATTATCATCATCATTATTTCGATCATCAGTATTTTCATTATTATTATCATTGTTATCATGAGGAAGAGGCATATGTTGAAGATTTTCTCTAGCCAATATCGTCATTTCCTCCAACCATAGTGACCCATAGTCATATTTCCTGTTCCTCAATTCTATACTATCAAGTGAATGTGGATATGCCATAGGTTTTTTGATGATTTAGGAAAATGATTCAATTCAGTTAGAACTTATTTTGCATAAAAACCATCAAGAAATCGTAAACAAACAAAAAGAAATATTTACTCTGCTTGGAGGACTTCATTCAAATTCGTACGAATTCATTAGGGAAGTATGGCACCCATTTGCATTCCGTTTTCAGGAAGTGATACTGGGCTTTCGAGAATCCTCACTGGGCCCAAGAAAGCAATACTCGATTTCCTGGGAAATTAATTTTGGGCTGCTATCATCGACAATAGTATCATTGGACTATTATTTATTGAAGAAACGTTGAATAGCGACAAATACCTCACATCATTACAGAATGAGATTTCCCCTGCATCGAATAATTTGTTCTTCGATGGAAATGGTGGAGTAGTCAGAATATTTGGTTTCAACAAGACGGAGCAGCACCGCATTTTGCATATAATGTACGACAATATCTTGATGCCATATTCAAAAACAGTTGGATAGTAAGACGTGAAACCATCGAATGGCCAGCGCATTCTCCCGATCTTATACCATTAGATTTCTTCTCATGGGGACATGTCAAAAGTATTGTATACAAAGATAGACCAGGCAATCACGACGATTTGGAAATTGTTATCCGAAGAGTGATGGAGGATATACCACGAAAACACATCAGAAACATTTCAGATGCAGTGTATATTCGTCTAGCTCATTGTCAGGAGATTACCGGACAACATTTTGTACACCTCCTCGAATGAGTATTCTCTTCTTGTCCTTGTTACATTCTAAATATTATTGAAGGATACTTTTCTTTGAGTACGTTCTTGCAGATATATTTGTGAACATTGTGAATAGAACTATCGCATGATTTACCAATGAACTCGTTGAAAATTGCTCTATGGAATGATGTAATGATATATTGGATATTCTTCTCAAAATGAGGAAGTTGATAATGGTTCCGGGAGAACTGTGAATATGGCAACATTTGCGATATGATTTTTCGAACCGCCACATTTTCAATTCACCGTGTGAAAGAAATTATGAAGATCTAACTACTGATTACCGACATATATGAGGTTGGTTCCATACATTTGATTACCTCTGTATGTCATTACTAGTGAAAATGGTTACACCTACAAGCATATGTGGTTTTCTAATATAATCTAAGATAAGCCTGAACTTAAGTGGTCACCTATATCACGAACATAGTATGATTTCACACCTTGTCATTTCATATGCTATTCCTGTGATAGTGATCCAAAAAAGATTTCTTCTTGCCGGAACAGAAATGGGACAGTTTCGTTTATCTCTCTGGGGACGATAGTCTGTAATGATAAAACTATGCTGAATAAAATGAGAGTATCTGCATAAAACCTGTATATACAAGCTATAATAATATAATCGGAACACTGGGTATCTCGCTGATGCTGGGGTAGATATAGAGGTTTCATACTCGAAGTTTTCTATGCATGTTGTTTTTTCTCATGCAAAGTTTTTTTCCAAGGGCGTTAGATCCGCATCGCCATGATAACGTAGTTATCCTCAGAGCATTACGAAACTTCACGATCCTGACACAATTGAGAACATGCACATTATACAGGTACCAACAATCACCAGAAGGAGAAGAGCATGATCGCAAATTTCTGACTGGAAAATAGACCGAGTCGACATAATTCATCAAAATGCAGATATGCTCAGTTTTCACGATGAAGACGTGGAAGATGAATACAAAAATCAATAATAACCATATATAACCACTCCGTGAAAATTTGTGACATTCTGATAAATCAGGGGGTACATGAAGACACATATCATTTTATTTAGAGTTCAGAGGTGTCGTTCGTGAAGGAGACGAGTGTGTTCTCTGCAAGAAATGTGTTGATCAAATCTATCCAAATTTTCCAATTTCGTGGGAGTCCTTGGAATAGATTCAAGTTTTGCTGGATGTAGAATTTTCATGATTTCACGTTTGTCATCAATTTGTTGAAATGGAAATGTGAAGTTGAAAGAGTGATTCTGATTATGATAACATCAGGAATTTGAAATTGAGTACAGCTCTGCTGTCTGGTACCTGATTGGCAAAAAGGTTCTGGAAAATTTGTCGAATTATTTCCAATTTATTTTCTGTCTCTTGTGGAATTATCACAGACAATAATCTATGAATTCATCCAGCAAAAATCATTCGGAGTGTTTTTTTTTTTCAACAAATAACAACGTATTCTGACGACTCACTTGACGTCTGTCATCGATTTGATACTATGGGAATATTGAATTGGAAGAATGTTTCTGACTACTGTACCACAAGAGATTTTGATGAATTGAAAACCAATTATCTAGAATTTCTCTCGGATGCATGAATTTCAACATGAAAAATCTCATCCTCTTAGTATTTACTTGAAGCAGTGTAGGTGACGTGAGGTAGGTGATATCGTTCTTCTATTTTGCCCTTGAACTGGTATATCTTGTATCATATAACTGTTGATGACAATAAACCAATGTATATGTAGGTCGATCGTTTCCATCATACACTCCAGTTTTTTTGCATATCTTCAGAAGGAAGGGAGAGAAGATCAATAAGTTTTGGGAATATTCAATACAGGCAATTGATATGTCTGAATCAGGACCGATATTTGCTCGAGAATACATACTCCAATAGTATATAGGTACCAAATTTCTCACTGCGGGAATGCGAAATGTCCTGGATAACAATTCAGTGTTGATAAATTCTATATTATTCTATTCGATAAATCTCTCTAGTGATTGGGATTTGTTTTATGTACTAGAATACTATTTGCAAATTTAATTTAACATATGTTCACTACACATAATATGCAGCTTCGTGAATAAGAATATTTTTCACGATGATGCTTGTATTCGTCAACTTGCATCTGTCTTTGTGTCTCATTCAATTATATACTTACTCCAGATTATAGGAAGGTCTGTCGACAAGAATATTCTTCCTTAGACAATAAAGTACATTGATTGAAAAGAAAAAGGTCTCCGTAACGTAACTCGATACCCCGTGAGTGAATCATCATTCATGAGAGTTTCTTATGCCTGTATCATTTCTGTGAATGATTGCAATCAATAAACTCTATTAATAACCTACTTAATAGTTGGAGTGAGAACAATAAGGCGATACCTTTCATAACTCGTCAACTATTTGACATCATGAGTACTGTTCACAAGTTTGAAGCTCAGCCCCCAAACGTACGAAAGCTCTTAGATTCAATTCAGGCTATTGGCCTAGTCAATGTTACAACACTCACCAAATCATTGACCTCTCTAGAACATCGTAGAAAGGTTTTCTATAGATACTCTTACAGTTGGTGCTCATCAGAAAAATCGTCTATTATGCCACCAGATAAACCAGACAAGCCCATCCAGATCACCCCTACACTGTGGAACATCTTTATACCAATCATCATTCATCAATAGAACAGCAAAGTTGTGGAATTTTTCGACTAGTGAAGTATTTTCCGATGCTTTCAACCTCCAAACTTTCAAGAAAAATTCCTTCAACACCTTCCTCCTCTCCCAAAATCTCACCGCTAGCTAATACGATGTTCACCGTACATTATAGGTATTCCTTCTCGTGTTGTCAACAGATGGAAAAAAATCTTGCTGTATCTGAAGGATTCTGACAAACGGGCTCGTTTTTTTCTCATTCCTCTTCTGATCTCATTGAGTTATTGAACGTTCAGCTTTCTTGAGTATCCTTCTCTGAATCGCTCATGTGGAACGAGTCCCTGAACATTTCGCCTGAAAGCAACATCAATTTAAAAGAGAACAATATTTTCATGCTTCCAATCATCGTTCATTTCATTGAAGGATTCGAAGAGACGCTGATTGCTTCTGTTGCAAGTAAGGTGAACAGAAGCAATACGATTTTCAACTTTTCATATTTCTTCCAGCCAACTGGTCTCCAATTGCTAAAGTCACGAATCATCCAAGGCTTCACATGTGAGATGAATAATTTCTTATAGATACAAGATTCATTCGGAAGTTGGACATTTTTGAATGGGATAATAGAGGTAGGAATCAGGAAAGTAGTTATGAAAAATCTATTTGATTTTCTATGAACTTTCATAACTCTTGTGGCCGCAATATATTCGCTCCAGAAAGTGGCAACCAACGTTAAACATCTCTGCTGCATGTTAATTCTGAGAATTTATCAACAGTGATGAAATTTGGTATGGGGGTGTATGGAATGAGATGTTTGAAGAAGAACATCGTGGAAGATTCATGATATTGTCACGAAAATTCATGGACTTGATCGTGGACAATAGTTTATTGAATAACTAGTGTGGAAAGTGACATAGAAGATATTTAGCACGACCATTGTAGCGGCGAATGCAGCGAGTTATGTATATCAATTTTCCTACGACCATGAATATTCCAATCATGATTATACTACTGAGTTGAAGTCGAAGTTCAAACGTGATTCTGAGGAGTGCAGGAACTGGTGTAAAGTTCGCTTTGATCAATGTCATCGAGAGAGGCGTCGTAAGTAAGACTTTGATTCGTGTGGTGAGTGGTAATCTTGCGTTGTGACTGTATTGAGAGGTTGAGAGGTCTTGTTCTGTCTCACAGCTTATGAAAAAAAATCATCATTCAATTCTTGATGGAACAGAAATATCGGATGAGCTTTGAATATTCATCAGATCGGTTTGTGTCGGGATGTTGATTTGCAACCCTTTTGTGGACCTTGCAAATAGTGTCCATTTTCATGTGTTCTACCTTATATTTTGTTTCCGAAGACTTTACTCCAAATTCTATCATCAACACAGTCAACTTTATATATTCATGTACGGAGTATTACATATCTTGAATATACCACGATATCTTCCCCTGTAAATGGAGAAGTTCATACATAAGATGAACGATCAATTGGTTTTACATTTCGTTTTGGTCTAACTCTATCGGTGAAGTCACCTTGGTAACTCCAGTGCTTCTAGGATCAATCGAATTCTGAGGACTTGAAATTAAGATTCCTTCATCAATCACCCGATTGGAAGTAGCATTCGAATCAGAAACATTTGTTTTCGTCTCAAATGGAAGTGACAACTCTCCTTGGAAGTCGAGCGAAAATTGTTCTATCGTTAATTTAGATGTGATCGACTCATTGGAAAAACCCCAAACCACTTGGAATGAGCATCCATATTACGCACATCCGCACAATTAAAACTGTTTGAGTAGAAATGGACCCATGAAATCAAGGTGAATACGAGACCACGGTTCATCAGATCAAGACCACTTAGTAAGTATTCCCTTGTCAGGTGATTTTTTATTCAATGAACAATTTTCACAATTTTGGATAATTTCCTCTCCATTCTCATTCAGTCCGGGCCACCAGAAATACGATCTAGCCAAGCTTTCCATTCCAACCACTCCCATGTGTGATAGATGGAGCTCCTTCGAGAGCGATTTCCTCAATTCAGATGGAATCACTAACAATTTTCCTCGATGCTCAATTCATTTTTCATCAACTCTTAGCTTACTTCCCTGGGCCAACCGGACTGTACGTATTCAACAACTTTGGATATAGCCTCTTTTTGTTCGGTAGCCTGTTTGATTTCCTGTGCTCATGAGTAGAAAAAAAAAACAAATTTATGAAATTTTCATCAACATTTTCTCAACTACTTTTCTCACAATTTTCGGGTAATCGAGACAAGCAATCGGCTGAATTTCCATTTGATCTAACGAACTGAATCTTGTATTTATAGTTCGATAAAATAACTGCCCAGCGGCGGAGGCGGTTAGCAGAAAATTGCGGTATTGCCTTTTCTGGGTGGAAAATAGTGAAAAGTGGTTTATGATCTACTTCCAATATGGATTCTTTGCCATAAAAGTATCCATTGAATTAGCACTGACCGGAAATTATGGCTAGAGCCTCCTTTTCAATTTGTGAATGATTTTTTTTCAGCGGTCGTTAGAATACGAGATGCATAAGAAATTGGTTTTTGAGTTGAATCGGGCACACTATGAGTTGATATACCTCCTACTCCATACTTCAGTGGTAATTTCGGATCCTAATGAATCGATACCTCAGAAGGAATCAACATTTTCATAATCGAGCTCAAAGCTTGGTCGCATTCTGATGACCACTTCCATTCTATTGTTGATGAATTTGATAAAAAATTTCCGTAATAATTCATGAGACGTAACCATGATTTGTGTTGAGTAACTGTTTCTGGAACTGGAGCATCACTAATAGCTGAGACTTTATCCTCAGCAGTGTGTAATCCTTAAATAAAATGACCACGCAGCACTACTCCCAATTGATCTTGCTCGAAGTCGCATAACTCAGCCAGATTTTTTTCTCGTGCCCATTCATTGATAGTTTTTCGCGACAAATAAAATATACATGATGCATCAAAAACACTCAAACTTGGTTTGTAATGTTCCGTCAATGAAGCGATGAGAGAATATTTCTCAGTCTCTGGTTCGGCAGGCATGCATAGATCATGTACCAGTTTATATGCCTCTCCATTGAGCACATTCAAAAATATTGCCCCTTTACGCGAATCGTCGTTGATTCCATTCGCCAAAAAATGATTATTAATCTGCCTTCTGCATATGGACCAGTTATTTTTGGATTCGAAAACACAAACTCAATTATTGCGTGGTATCTCTTGCGAAAACTTGAACTGAAAACTTCCGCACTATCTCGTCGCCACTTGTAGTGTTTCCGATGACTTCACTCCAAAGATCTTAGTGAACTTATCTAGGAACGAGAACTACACAACTCGTCATCCGAAAAATCTATTTGACAATTTCCATCATTAACCCAGACAACCCTATACATATACAGAGTATTACATATTTTGAATATACCACAATTTCAAAGTCAAATTTCCCTCTCCTCTAGGAAGCAACTCAGGATATCATTATTGACATTCAATAGAAACCTTCTGTCTCTGCAGTTCGAGAGGATGGCACGTCAAATTCTTCAATATACAAAAAAAAAAACTGGGGACTGGAAACAATGGATATGCCCAAGTGATATCTCCAGATCTGGAAAAGGGTGAACATATGATGGGATTACAAATGTAAAAAATAGAAACTCCTCATTTCAATATGTATATTTGATTATCGGTCTCGTGATAGGATATACGAAAGGCGACTGCCGAATCTTCTGGAATCTTCGAATGTACAATGCATCTATATACACGATATCAATGTAAAAATTAGGTTTCCGCAATTATTGATGTCATTACTTTGTTGTTGATGAATATTGCCCAATTGATGTACAGGAGGTCTGTTTAGGAAGATAATGATATAACAATCCCATGGAATTGGCATTTTGAAGTTTGTTTGTGATTACTACTGTGGAAGTCTTGTTGAACGTGGATTTGATAATGATGTCGAGTGTGGAGCCACACAGTGGAATCACACTTATTGGGTATTCGAACTCATACAGAGTATTCTCGAGGAAAAGACATTTTATGGAGTCAGGAAATTCTATAAGGGAATCCCTGTATCCTCCTCATCCCGACACTTCCGCACCAAACTGACGTATGATATTCACAAGGTTCAATGGTTTCCGATTTCAGTATGACCAAAATGCTGTCACTGTAATTATTACAATTCACTTCACAGAGACGAACCCATACAGGTATCTGTTCTATACCACTCGCCATTCCCAGGATATCGATATGTTTCTACTTGATGAGAATAGACGATATGATGATGAATTTCCATCTGATAGTGACATTCCGATGGATTATAAGAGAGAGAATGATGGCGAAGTGGGTTATCACTGATAATAGTGAATTCGAAGGAGATTCTGATCAGGAGAAATATGCTATCTTATGATGACAATCATTATGTATGTCTCACACTCCAAATGGACGCACCCCCTCTTTCATAATCAGAGTTAGGATGATCAAATTTGCAGGAGAAAGGAACAAAAGATGCACTCAAAGACTAAGTCTGGTTCTCTTCCGGAACCAAATTTCTTCACAAATTTTGACGAATCTAGCAAATCCTTCAGAAATCTCTTGAAATCGAATATTGATAGAACTAGTGAGTCCTTGGAGACTTTCACGAATATTTTCATGATCACCTAGAAATCTTGAATATTGGTTGAATTACCAATACTATCAAATCTCTGGAGAGTCTGAGGAAATATTACCTACTTAGGAATCTTGAGAATCCTTGAAAATCTGCGAAAAATATCTCAATGAATCCTGCAAATCTCAGAAAATTCTTCGAATATTCTGAAAATTCTTCGTATCTCACAATATCCAATCTGGTGTACATATTTTGTTGGAGTGAGACACCTCTCGTCTTTTTGGGAACAATTTCAATTCATAGCGAATAATTTTCAGCCCTAAATGTTGTATTCCCATTCTAAATTGAGAGTGTGAGAGAAATTTTGATACTACTGGAGGAATTCTTAGTCAATAAACTTGGTACTACTCACAATATTTCCAATTCTCTATTCATGAAGGCATGAATTGTGTCATTGATTTCTTTGGAACATTTCCATGTTATTTATATTCGAGTCGCTTTTGGGATGGTTTCTGTTCTTTTCATTTTCATGTTGCCTCATTTCCAAGCAGACCGATCATTCCTGTTTCGTATTTTGATAATTTCAATTTCAATATTCAACTTGGAAAAAAATTGAACATGAATCATTATGATACATGAATTTACGATGGTAGTTGGATTTGTCAATGCATTCATGTCCGAATGGAAATTGAACATAATTCCTTGGTTGATTGATTTGATAGCTCTGTGATTTTCAACGATTATGAATCGCATATCGGTGATATTATCGTTTTCAAACGGTCCTACATCCTGTTATGATGATCGTCAGTATTCAAACATGCTCAGGCGAATTTTGAAAATTATCGGACCGAATATCATAATCCCAAATCCGTTGGAAAAAGAAACTCATTCTATTTCAGATATGAAATCGCGTAATTCCTCTTAGCACATTCAGCAGCCAGCGCTCGTGATATATTGTTCATAATTCCCAGGTGGACTATGGACAAACTGAAACCCCATCAAGAGAAAACTTCCTATTCAATCACAACCGGAAAAACCCGGTTGCTGTTCTCCGTTTCTCGTCTGCAGACTCTACCAGCATCCTTCGCAGAACAATAAAACAATCCGTACAAACTGCCATTCTCCTCACCGGTTATGTGGCTTTCGCCAAATGAAGTTTAGAGTTTAGAGTTTTGACGTGCGTTCGCGCAACATACTTCGTCGTGGAACTTCTTCCACGTGACCTCTCCATTGTGCTCAAGACACACGCGTAGAGCATCTGCTCGGCCCCACGAGCCGTAATGAAGATTACCAGTCTTGGGAGGATGTCCCGTAAGAGGCAAAGTTCCTGGATAATCACCACTTATGCGTTCACGTCTATGAGCTGTTCCTACACATATCCATTTGCTTGCCTCCTTACAGGGCTCATTCTGTTCTCTGCGGCCATGGTGATTTACATGGTGGATCGAAAGAGACACATCAAAGTTGAACAACCCTCCATTCTCGATGTATGGACTTGCTGCTGGAGATTCTTCGAAATATAGAGAATTCACAACAAGGACTATTTCCGGGGGAGGGGGGGAGGGGGGGAAAACTGGGACTGAGTGACTCTGGTATGTTCCATCTGACATTTTTGGCAACTGAATACATCATTTCATGAACATTGATATACATAGAAAACCAATGAATAATGTGAAATACAGAGAAGTGAAAAGCGTCCTCTTTCAAAATATTCCAAGCTTACGGAATCATTCATTTCATCAACATAAAAGACTAATAAATTACGAAATATATATGGTGAAACTTGAGTGAGTATGGAATAATTATGGAAATGCCATGACACAGCAGGAATGAACAAAATCATGTGAGATGACAGTAAAGGAAAATCATATTCCGAAGGAATATATTTTCGTCAGTCTCCACATCTCTTCAGGAAATTTGGCACCAAACTATTCACTTGTTGAAATAATTCTGAAATTATTGAAGGTTGCTGGTTGAAGAGCTAAGAATGAAAAATTCCTCCTAGAACATATCTATAATAGCCTTTTTCATTGATAACGTCAGGTCGACGGTGTGAAACGACGACGACTTTCTTCATGGGAAGTTGATGATAAATGTCACTCAAACGTTTGATGCCTGTTCTCTTGTTCAAACATTCCTTGGTTGCAGGCCATTTCTGAGAATGATTTTCCTCAAATTCTGTTCTCTCGCTGATATTTCTGCTTTCTCATAGTAAAAATGGTGATGAATGGTAGACACCTTTCCAGATGTTATATACAGTCGCTTCTGTGTGATGTTATTCCGTCGACCAGGGATCTCTTGGATTGTCCAACATGATCAGAATGTTAACAGGACATACGATATGAAACAATCGTACATGCTGTAATGGGTATTCTCTTTATGACTTTGAAAATGATCTAACTATGAGAACCGTTTTCTTCCTAATTTTGATGTTAGGAAAGTGTTGGGATCTTCTGGTCAGTTTAGGTGTGATATATCTCAAGTATGGTTAAGAAGTAAGAAAATAAATGATTGGAGTTATGTCAGTATTTCTATCATTCATTTCATTATATGTTGTGATATTCAAGTCTTGAACAATTGCTGTGAATTTGATTTATTGCATTCTTTTAACAATCAGGAATAGAGAACAATGCATTAGTCTGTTAACCGAAACTTCTTTTACACACTCTGGATTCAGACCGATACTCTCAGAATGTGTACTTATATTACATTTACTTCCGGATATTCAGTGAGCATGTGAGTGTGTGATTTTTCATTCCCAAAGCATCCATCTTCATTTGGAATCATCCGTAACTACTGAAAATATTGAGATGATGTTCAATTGGCTATGTCCTATGTGAGCACCCCTACCATATCCTAATGTCAGCTCTACTCAGAGTCTCACAGTCTCAGTCTGTTATGTGGAGATACCTTGAATATGAAGTTTGTATGGTCTCATGTCTATAGTATTTTTCCTTATGAGTATACCGCGAGATATACTGTATGTGTCATGCTATTCCTGCCGTGTTTCACTAGCTACTCTCCCTCCGTCACCAGACAGACATTTTTGGCTGGTGGTACTTTAAGTTCATTTTGGTTGGTATGTATATCGATGTGATCATAGGTGCTACGGCGCTTCATTCCTACGAGGACTTTTTTATTGCTCCTCCTACGTCCCATGAGCCGAAGCTTGAGCGGGTTGAGAGGAGCGGGAGGAGTTTTTATAGTGGACTCCCCCAACCACTCCTGGGGACCGTGTCCTAGACTGCCAGGTCGGTCAGGATTGGAATCGCTGAACCTACTTAATTTTATTGAGAAATCAACAGCCGTGGCCGGGTTCGAACTCACTACCGTTCCGGCAGCTCGATCAAGGTTCAAACACCTCGACCATCGTGCTACGGCCCCCTCAATGTCAGGACTGTATTTTTTGTGTGACTTTGTTCGATGTCTGTGTACGGATGTTCTTGTATGTATGCCTCCCTCACATCTCACAAATTTGAACTTTTCTGACGAGGAGTTGCAAATGCAAAGATGTTTCATCGGAACACAAACTGAACGGATTCACGGGTTGTTCCTCATCAATATGCAGAAACGAGATTTCAACACCGAATAATAGGAGATGCTGTCCACTCCAATCATAACTACGTTACGATTTTTTGAATCAACAATCTACAATCAGCTACAAATAAAGAACCACCATCCCATGCATATATATTTTGACAGAAGTCGATTATTTCTTTCGAAAAACCACCGGTTTTATCCAAACCACACTATGCAAAACATGATTTGAAAAAAAATGTTCGGAATAAATACATTCTGCATGATTGTTCTGGAACAAAACCAGTAAAAATTATATGTTCTACAATCAACTTTATATTCGATAGCTTCGAATTTGACAATTTCATGATATTGATGAACGGTTCCATGAAATGAGACTGAATTTCCTCATATTCTCATGAATGATGTCACTAATGCGAATATAGCTCATACTCTTCTCCTTGCTCCAGTGAGCACTGATAAGAGGGTACAGAACCCTTATACAGGCCTCTTCATTTTGGTACAGACGGGTGTGTTGATTTTTTCAGCGTAATTCACCAACTTTCTCATCTGAACATTTTCCACATCGTCTAGTCCCAGTATCAATCGCTTTCGTAATGTCACACTAGTGGGAACAAAATCGAGGCAGTGTAAATGGTCTCTTCAAATGAATTGATATATCACAGGATGAAGGTTATAGTTGAGGAAGAATTTGGAGGGAAGAAATTTGCAGAGAATTGAATTTGCTGAGAGATGAATCAACATTCATTGATCTGAAATTGATAGTTTGGGAAATATCGCATTGCAAAAGAAATTGACTCAATTCGAATTTGTCGTTTTTTGAAATGCTGCCAAAATTGAAGGTAACTTGTTTTTGTCTCGAAATATACTACTGACAACAAAACAACTCATGTTTTGTACCTGAAAAGTTCCATGAACTTTCACTGTGCCAATCGTTCAACCGATGCAGTTCGAATGGTCGATAGTATTTGCCGCAAATTGCGGATATGTTACTACAAGACTACAAGAACATAATGATTGTGAAAACCGGACGTGTGCTGGTTTTCTTATTCAATTAAAAAAAAACTGAAAGCAGTATGCACATTGAGAGTATTGCAAAACTCAGTATTTGTGTCTGAAAACTGTATGCAATATCCATTCTCATGTTACTCACTCACCCTAAATGACCGAAACGTACCTCCTCAATTCGCAAGAAGAATTCAACCCTACGAAGAGTCCTTAGGGTGTCTAGATCGACTGTGAATTTTTGCGAAATTGTCGAATGGCAATAACATATCAATCAATATTTCATTTCAAATAAAATAACGCGTGCATCCATCATCTTATCTTGTATCCAATTATTTAAACGTCACTAGATGATTCCAACTTCAATACAGACTCATCCGCAATAACTCTTCCACAGGATTTGTGAATATCATGTATTCATTTCATACTGACCAACATTCAATCACTGAAAGAGAAGTTCTTCTTTCCATTATATGTACCCATAATTATTGTCAATATTATGTTTATGGTATGTGGTACACATTATTCTAGTCATATTATCATTCTGTACAATACTTTCTGTATTCGATTATCACCTCACTTGCTACAAATGATCACGTAGTTGAATAAAGATCTATCTATCTATAATTATAACGGAAAAAAAATATGTTTTGAAACCTGAGGATTTTAGCTCTAAGCGATATTACCTCTCGTTATTAAATGTGAAGTTTTGACTACATGATTCTATGAGACTTGAACAGTGATCGACAAGGTACTGGGAGACTGAATCCATCAATCTGCAAAAATGAAAATGCGTTGAAAATGCCTGAGGATTCAATTCCATATCTCAAACGTGATTCAACAAGTGCATTTTATGAATCATCAGTTGATGATGAAGTTTCAGGCAGATTTTCATCAACAACAGTCAATGTGAAAATGGTCAGTATCCTGGAAGATGGATTCATCTCACCCCCACT
Source organism: Gastrophysa polygoni (assembly GCA_963576655.1). Taxonomy (NCBI): domain Eukaryota; kingdom Metazoa; phylum Arthropoda; class Insecta; order Coleoptera; family Chrysomelidae; genus Gastrophysa; species Gastrophysa polygoni. Next base: position 34,399,001 of record OY755082.1, read on the forward strand.
GTATGTAGAACAGATAAATAGCTCGAAATATACACTCATCCCAAAGTATGAAGTATTATAATATAAATAGAATATTCCCTGAAGAATCTCAGAACTCATGAAGTTTCACAACATATAACCTCCTCCATAAGTATCTCTCGGTTTCGGAGTTTCAGAGGCAACTCCAGATTGAAAAGATTTTCCGCGGATAACTTTCCCAATTTGGATAAGTTTATGGATGATATTCTTACTGTATGTAAATACTCAAATTCACTGTGTAGTGGTGAAAGTTTCAACTGATGTCATCGAATCAACTTCAATAAGGTGAAGAGGATGTATATTCCTCTTTTCCACCTGCTCGCGAACAAACAAGGAACGACTATCATCCTAATATCACATCAAGCTGATGTTGATCCATCAGAGCTAGACATATAAGGAATGAGTTTTCAATGATTATGAAACTCTTGTTCATTTGAACCGAAATGAAATCCATGAATTTCACGTAGTTGTCGCGTATTGATGAGTGAAAATTATCTTTGCAACGTTGTAAAATCGTTTTGGTATTTCGCCTCTTGTCAAATTGTGAATATTTACATTAAGGCGTTTCTTTGCCGTTTCACGCAAGGAATGTTCAATTGTGAAGAATTGTCATTGTCATGGTGAACAGTTGGGAATCAGGTGAATGGAGAACCACTAGGAGTTACAGTAAAAATAATCTAATTTCTAAGAACTCCATGTTCAGTATCTGAGAATGGACCGAACGTTCAGGTGTAATTTCTATAGTATTTTCCATCAAAGCGCTTTGTAGTTACATTTCACATACATACATTTGAATATTTCCGTCATCACCTCTCTTCACATATTCATCGTCCTTGACTAATCCAAGCTTTCCATTTGAAGAAGTTTTTGAAAAATCCTAATGCTTCCTATGCAGCAATATTTCGAACTGTTCTCATAGGGACTTCTGTTCATCCTCTATACTACTCGGAGTAACTCCTTCTGAATATTCTAGACCGATAATTGTCATTTAATCAATATATCAGTCCTAGATTGATGCTTTTTTATTGACTTCAAATATGGGAAAAAACATTACGAAAACTTCTTTACACTCAAGTGAACTTTATATAACCTTAGAACATTTGTACATAACACATCCAGATATAGAAGAAGAAGAAGAATATCCAACTACGTTACATAGTATAATGTTCATCATATTTGAATTATTTCTGAATGTGATAGTAACGTGAAAAGTGTACAATCTGTGAGAACAACAAAAAAACGAACAAACAACTGAACAAAACATCAACACCAACATCAATCAATCACAGTAGTGAGATGTTCATTGGTACAAAAATGAGTTCTGAATGGAAGAATTTCCCAAGCAAATATTCTTTCAATTTTCTCTCGAGAGGGTTCAAACTGAGCTCTTTGAAATCTCAAAGTAGGATATTGAATAGAGAAAGAACTAGGGATTTTTTTTCTGGATAAATGAAGACGAAATCGTTCAAGACGTAAGTGGTGAGAGTTACATGTATTATGTTCGTGAACATGAGATTGTTTTGTCAAGGATGGATGTTTTTTGTGTATTTCAATCTAGACATAATATAGCAATGGAGTTGGCAGTGGCATAATTCCGAGTTTTTTGAACTTCTGTGAACAGTTATCCCTGTACACAATATAAGCCAGTACTCGCACACCTTCAGGACATGTAGGACATTCAGGCCCCGCTTTTAGTAGTGTCAACCTGTACTTTATCTACGTGTTTGCCCTTCTTGGAGTCGAAACGTGAACTACTATCACAATATTTCTGAAGCTAGAGGGAGCGTATTTGACCATTTTGGATTGGAACACATCAAAATCAATCAGTATATCCACAAGCCCCTACCATATCGAAAATAAACAACCAAAATATGTTATTCATCAGATAACTACCGTATTTGAAACTGAAAAATATGGGATGCCATGATATACACGCGCATATTGGACGTCACGTATGGAAAATTAATATTTCCGTACAGGTATATTCCTGTGGCACTATGGAACATCAATTCAAACGAATGCTCGACGAACAATTTTGTATTATTAGGATTTTTATTACATTTCATCCACATCGCGGCGATTTATTGGATGTAGTTGAACGTGAAAAAACGTAGCTGGAAGGTTTATCCAATCGACCGAATTACAGAGGAGATCAGCTATAGGAGTATGGAATGTGTCGTTTTTATGAAACTCATGGATTGAAATACCAGGTGACTCGACCTGAATCGACATTTCATGATGATAACAGAATGATACTGTTAGAAATACTGTTGGAATTATTCGAAAGATAATAATAATAATAATAATAATAATAATAATAATAATAATAATGATGAATATATGATGAAGAACTTCATCCAATGGAAGTGTAATGTTATTTACCAGGAACAAAGCGAAAAAGTGGAGCAAACGATAAGTGCTATTGCACTAGTTTCGTATAATACAGACAATAGACATCGAGATAACTTGAGTAATGTGAATAATATGAAATGTGAAATGTAATACTAATAAGATAAAATACACTATAACTACAGTTCAATATGAATAAGAATGAAATAAAATAAAATAGTCTAGCTGAAATGCTAAGTATATAAAACCAACACAAACAATCAAGAACAATCGATAAGTGATTGAACACTTGTTTCGATAAACATAAAACGTCTAGATGATAGGAGTTGAAGACATCACATGGTAAATTATCGTTTGATACACAGAACATGCTTGTACACCCTCGTAGGAATGAAATGAATTGAGGTTCATAATTCTTCTACAGGAATTTTTGAGTTTCTCTCGTGAATAATTCCAGTTGTTTTCCAAAATAGAATAGGCTAGATATATTTCGGATTGTTTCGGGCAATGAATTGAACATTTTCGGAGCAATAAATGAAAAACTAGTCATTCCGACTGATTTTGTGATTCGTGGAATGATATAATTATTCTTTCGTCTGGTATTGTACGTATGTATGTATGGTGAGTCTCCCGAGTTCTCAAAAGTATGGTATGGCATGGTCACATGGTGTTGTTTCATATTAAATACTTCTCTTGCATGGCATACTTGCCGCCCCATGCAAGTATGCCATATCGAAGATGACTCTCGACGAGCGCAAGATACAATGTTAATAATTGATGTGTTGGTAGAATCATTTTCGATTATTTCAATTTATATAGAATGAATTATGTCCCATTTCATGAGGCAGTCTATCATGACTCCCAGATATCCAACATCATTTTTAGCTGTTATCATAAGGTCAGTTTCTCCGTCAGATATTTGAATATTGGTGAAAAGGGGAAGATTTGTTCCATTGCAGCTGAAAGGTGAATGGTTCGTTTTCTGAAAATGTATTGGTGATGATCTGTTTTCAAGCCATTTCTCTATCAGAATAAAATATTTGCCGTCTGTACGATTCTTTCCACTTGTTTCCATGAATCAGCTTCGTGAACGATTGTGGTATCATCGGCGAAGGCAAGTCCCCTTTACTCTTCACAGAAAATAAGTCATTCAAATAGATGTTGAAGAGTAGTGGTCCAAGGAACGTACCCTGAGGCTAACATCGTTTGAAGTCTATTCGTGATGTAGCTTTCAAATGAATCTAAGTATTCCTGATACCTATATCCTCTGAAGACTGGGAAACTTATTTATGGCTCACGGTGTCGAAGGCTTTTGATTGATCGATGAATACGCACAGGCATGATTTGTTATCATTCGAAGAGTTGTGAATTTTTTCTGTTGAAGAGAGGATGGCATCTTGTGTGGAAGTTTTTTGCTTGAATCCATACTCTCGTTCGGAAATTATATTATATTTCTTTATAAAATTGTGTAGTCTGATCTTCAATACCTCTTCAAGAATTTTTGGTAAGTGGGAGATGAGAGATATAGGCATATAGTTAACCGCTAGTTTTCTGGCGCTCTTCTTATATATTGGAACAATGATAGGATCTTCGAAAACGTTGGGCCATATGAGAGTTTCCATACACTTGTTGGAAATATAAGTGAGAGGCTCGATAATGTATGACGTGACGGTTCTCAGAGTTTTCGCTTCAATTTCATCTGGCCCTACAGCTTTATGGTTTTTCAATTCATTAAAGAGGCTTTTTAGTTCATGAGAGTTTGTTGGTGGGAGTATGAGCGAATTTGGAATGGACGATCTAGTGGTTTTGAAATTTGGATCACGATTTATTTCTTTTGCAAGTTTTTTTCTCAGTGTTATTGAAAGTTACATCGATTTCGTTCGCAATCTCTTCATTATTTGTCAATGTCACTTCAATCTCAGTTTTTTTTTGTGTTACTCACTTTTTGCGCATCCGTATGGGGACGGATCAAGAATTTCCCCATGATAAATCCTGCCTGTCGTAAGAGGCGACTAAATGGATACCCAAAGGTGGAAGATGATGGTTCCCATCATCGCCCGGTGCGACACCACCACATCGACAGAGGTGCTGTGAAATGGGTAACTCCCATGTTTCAGTATTTGGTCGATGCTTCCGGTCATATCCCCAAACCCTAACTCCTTCTTCCCAACCCAAACCACCCATTTCAGCTGAAGGAAAATCAAGATGATGAATTCTCCTAGAGTAGAACACTCCGGAAGTAAAACACCTATCCATTCGGATTTCCGGGCGAAAAATGTGAATTTGAAAATAGACCTTTGTAACATCCGAGGTCTGAACAAGAATATAAACGATGTTCATTACCATCTACAGGCTGAGAAACCAGATATACTAGCCTTAACTGAGACGCAGGTCAACTCATCAACTGATACGACCTATATGCTCTGCCCTGGATATGAGCTCCATACCCGTTTCAGATTCAGAGGAGGTTTATGTCTCTTCTCCAGAAATGATCTCTCATGCCATCGTGAGAAGGAACTGGAACCAAAAGAATTCGATGTAATGTGGCTCGAGATCGATAACCACAAACAGACAAAGTTCATCTGCTGTCTTTATCTATCACCAAACGAACCAACTCCTGGTGACCTCTTCGAATTCCTTTCTCTGAAACTCGATTTCATCCAACAGAATCACCCAGCAGCTGGAATCATCATCATGGGGGACTTCAATGTCCACAACTCCACCTGGCCAAACAGATGGCGCAGGACGTCTGGCCGAGGCTTTCGCTATCACCTATGGTCTTGAGCAACTGATAAATGAACCTACTCGGATCCCTGATATCAGCAATCATTATGCCAATACCTGTTCCTCACTAACAATCCGGAACCGTATGAAGTGAAAGTCCGTGCACCACTAAGAAACTCAGACCACACACTCATCTTCATCACTTATCACTCATCTCCATCACTCTCATCCTTACATCACTCCGCGAACCAGTCCAACACCCCCACGCACTGTTTGGCATTACAATTCAGCCGACTGGGATGGCCTTCGCATGTTTTTTTCCTTGGAGGAGAATGTGTTTTGAATCGGGAGATCCCACGCAATGTGCTGAAGAGATCTCGGAAATCATTATGCTGGGAATGGAAACTCACATACCACATAGCACCAAATCACGAACCACTGGGGAACCATGGTTCAATAGAACATGTTCTAGGGTCGTCGCTCTGAAGCAAGCAGCATACCATCGTTGGCGCAGAAACCCAAGCCCGCAAACTAGAGCTGAATATGTTGAAGCTAGGAATACATGTAATCGAACAATGGATGAGTCTAAAGAGGCATACAACGCGAAAATGAGATCAAAGCTCATAGTGTCCAAATGGTTCCCGTTCATTTTGGACCTCTGCCAAGGCAATCGGGAGAAATTTCACTTCTAGCTCATTTCCTCCCCTCACAAAGGATGATAATACATTGGCTATAACACCTCATGAAAAAGCCAACACCTTCGCCACAATGTTCGCAGACAATTTTACCTTGGATCCACGAGACCAGGAACTTCCCAAAATCGCTACCATCGATAACCGTATACCAGAAATTGTCTTCCGGCAACGCACAATCAGACACATTCTGCTTAGCCTCAACGTCAAGAAGGCTATGGGGCCTGACGGAATACCGCCTATTGTTCTCAAGAAATGTGCCCCAGAACTAACACCAGTTCTTTGCAGGTTGTTCACCCTTTCGTACAAACTCGGCGTATTTCCTTCTAACTGGAAGAAAGCTAGGGTCCAACCGATTCCAAAGAAGGGCAAGAAAACCCTCCTTAACAACTATAGACTGATTGCACTGATCTCTAAAGTGATGGAAAAAGCAATCAACATCGAGCTTATCCGATATCTAGAGAGCTCAAGTATCGTGAACGACCGGCAATATGGCTCTCGTCACCAGAGGTCAACTGGAGATCTGCTTGCCTATGTGACACATAAGTGGCAGATGTCAATAGAGAAACATGGGGAGTCTCTGGCTGTAGCCTTGGATATCTCCAAAGCATTTGACCGAGTTTGGCACCAAGGCCTCCTAGCGAAACTTTCGTCATATGGTTTGCCGCCCCAACTGTGTCTTTTACTATCGAGTTTTCTTGCATTTAGATCACTCTACGTGGTGGTAGACGGGGTATCCTCTGATACAATGACTATCAATGGTGGTGTTCCACAAGGCTCTGTCTTGGCACCAACTTTGTTCTTGCTCCACATCAATGATTTGTTGAATGTGACCTCCAGCCCAGTTCATAGCTTTGCGGATGATAGTACACTTCATTCCGCCTTTTCCTCTAGAGCCCCTATATCATCCAACGAGGCCAGAGGTGCAAGGCGAAGACAGGTTGATGCTTCAAATGAGGATCTGACAAAAATTCTGAAATGGGGATCTGAGAATATAGTACAGTTCAATGCAACTAAAACTCAAGCTTGTATGTTCACCAATGCCCAATTTGATGATGATGAAGTCGTCAATATCCATGCTGGGTGTCACCACCAACAGTGCTCTCTCATGGAACGATCATGTGAGGTCCATTGAGAAAACTGCTTCACAAGAACTTGGTTTTCTATTCCGTGCGAAGAGATACTTCACATCCCAGCAGCTGCTCATGATCTACAAAGCACAAATTCGACCTGTCCTGGAGTACTGTTCACATGTTTGGAGCTCAGCCCCCAAACATACGCTAAAGCTCTTAGATTCAATTCAGAAGAGAGCTATTCGCCTAGTCGATGATACAACACTCACCAAATCATTGACCGCTCTAGATCATCGTAGAAAGGTCGGTAATCTATGCCTTTTTTATAGGTACTTTCATGGTCGGTGCTCAACGGAGATATCATCTATTATGCCACCACGCGCGATTCCTAGTAGACAAACCGGACGAGCTCAAGCTGGTCACTCCTACACTGTCAGGCTCGAGACCTGTCGAACATCGCTATACCAAGCATCATTCCTCAATAGAACGGCAAAGTTATGGAATTCTTTGCCTAGTGAAGTCTTTCCTGATGCTTACAACCTCCAAACTTTCAAGAAAAATTCCAACACCTTCCTACTCTCCCAAAATTCCACCGCTGGCTAACACGATGTTCCTCGAACATCATAGGTTTCCCTTTCGTGTTGTCCACAGATAAAAAAAACATCCCATAGAGCTCTTGCCTTCGATTTACTGGTTTCGTTTCTAATTTTGTGATATTCATATTCAGTTTCCTCAATAGAGGTTATCAGTACACAAGAATAAGAAATCTTGTCACAGAAAAACTCATGCTATCCCCAATGACACGTCGAGATGTGTGTTTATCAGTGAAACTGTACGGATATGAAGCGTCGGAATGGATCATAAATATCACCCAATCCATAAATAGTGCTCCAGCAATATTTCCTATTCATACTGATAATTATGACGTCACGGAATTTTCGAGTATGCATCTGCAAATCGTGCCATCTTGCCAAAACTATCATTACGTTCCGATTATTGAGAGATGGATGGAGTTCACTGGAACGTTGAAAAAAAAAATGCTCATATACAAGGCATTTAATTGAATGAAAATATCCTGGAGTCTCTTGATTTTTTTGATGTGCCCTGTATATGTTGCAATGATTTCTTATGATAGACCTTCTCATCCAGTTCACTATCGTTTCTGAATCATGTATCTGGCTATCATAAGACTAGAGCAATCAGACTCTGACACACTATTGCTCTACCCTGTATTTTCGTGTCCCAAATATCAAATCCAAAGTCAGAAGAATGCTCATGATCATCAACTTTGAAGAACAATTTCAATACCTCCCTCATCTTAGAACATTCCTCCGCTGGCTCACAAGATAATCCACAAAGAAATATAGGATTTAATTTGTTGTCAGAAGATGAAAAAAAATGTAAATAATCGTGCATGCGCAAATCATTGATTATTTGAGATTCAATCTGTTAGTCGGAATTCAATATTTTCCTTTCCCTTATAAAGGTGACAATGATGGTAAACAAACCTCCTGTATGAATATCTCAAGCTATTTTTGGTACACCACGTATTCCAGCTAATATTTTGTCTCTGGATCAGTTTGATTCTTTTCAGTATTTTGAAAAAAATTCCACGAACAAGGAAAGTGAAAATAATTGCAAGTCTTCCATCATTCATGAAGCAGAAAGTAACCAATCACTTTTCACATATGAACCTACGAAGCCTTTATTGTAATTAAAAAGAACCCATTTACTCACAAAGAATATGAAATGATAACAAAATACAAATGATATAGAGAGAGATATTCGTGGTCGAAAAATCATTACTCATTTTCGTCCGTGTGGATCAACAATAATTATTATGATATATCAGTGACCATTCAATGAATAACGAATTATCATTAGGATGGTAGTTATCGAAATATCCATAATAATCATTTCAATGATTACAGAATACTGCATGACCACTGATTTATTCATATGGACGTAATAGTGCTATGTTATTTAATTGCAGAGGTTTATTGAACGATCTGGTTATAGCAATCATCGGAGTATAATATACAGGGTGTCCAGAAAGTAATATGCAATTTACCAGCGGCTGATAGGACCAGAAAACTTCATAAAAACATAGGTTCGGGATAGAATGTTGCATTTTTGTTTACGCATCTAGTGTTCCATGCTGGATTTTGAAATGCGAACAAAAGAAGAAGAAAATGATTCAGATGTATTCAAACAGGGCCGGTCTTTGTGTGCTATTTTCGTTGATCGATCGGCCACAAAATATCATTTTTTTCTCAATCTGTCAAAATGAATAGACACATGATTTTCCCTCATATAGGTCATATATTTTCGTTGAATGTTCTTCGGTCATATTCTTAGTATGTAATGATTTCATGATGAAGAATATTCCGTTCGCCTTAATTCCAACTCACAGAAATCATGAAGTACTAACCTCTAGCTTCGCTCAGTCTGTATTGTAACAAATATTCATGCCGCAAATTTTTCTGCTGATCAATTTTCCTATTCAAATACAATTTCTTTGCCAAATTCGATAAAGAACAAGCCCTACTCATTATTTCACAGCTATGCTAGGTATAACATTGGGTTATCTTCAAGAGTTTCGAATCTCCGTGAAACTTACACAATAAGTGAAGTGAGAGATTCCGGGAACGAATGCAATATTTTCCGGTCCTAACGAGGAAATTATGCAAAAATTTTCCGAGTATAACGACGATCGGAATTTCTTTTCATATCGTCTTCCTGCCATCAGAGGCGTATTCAGATTCATTTCTTATTCCAGCTACCATACATGACATGTGAAAGAACTACTATTTTGGCAAAACATCCAAAATTTGCTACGACAGCTGTTTGCTTGAGCTGGATTCATCAAAATTCTCCTTCATAGTAGTAACTAATAGTAGCAGTAATAGTTATTCTGATAGTAACTGATCTATATTTCTTTATTATGTTTGTATCCTGATTTTTTGATACGATCACTGAAAGCGTCTACTAATAATATTATTTACGTTAAGGAATTCAGAAGTGAAAAATATATTGACCGTTATTTATCATTATCACTGAACTTTTGGAATGAACTTATACATACATTTTCTTCATCAAGAGAGGTTATTTCATTGATTTCATCTCGGATTTTATCGGAGTATTTTGAACTATACACAGATTGAACTTCATATGACGTACACTTTCATATTCCAGTCCAAAAAAAGCATGACACGTCTTCCAACTAAACCAGTGGATTGGTTTCATGGTTCTAATCCGTATAGTCTCATGATTCTAGGCGGCCAGTTGATCGAAGTGATTTAGAGACAGATTCCTGAGTTCATTCAATCACGTGGGATTGAAGTTCATTCACATCCTAGCATCCGTATGGGGACTGATCAAGAATTTCCCCACGGTAAATTCCTGCCTGTCGTAAGAGGCGTCAGAATGGATACCCATGTTTCAGTATTTGATCGATGCTTCCTTCATAGTAGTAACTAATAGTAGCGGTAATAGTTATTCTGATAGTAACTGATCTATATTTCTTTATTATGTTTGTATCCTGATTTTTTGATACGATCACTGAAAGCGTCTACTCATAATATTATTTACGTTAAGGAATTCAGAAGTGAAAAATATATTGACCGTTATTTATCATTATCACTGAACTATTGGAATGAACTTATACATACATTTTCTTCATCAAGAGAGGTTATTTCATTGATTTCATCTCGGATTTTATCGGAGTATTTTGAACTATACACAGACTGAACTTCATATGACGTACACTTTCATATTCCAGTCCAAAAAAAGGATGACAAGTCTTCCAACTAAACCAGTGGATTGGTTTTATGGTTCTAATCCGTATAGTCTCATGATTCTAGGGGCCAGTTGATCGAAGTGATTTAGAGACAGATTCCTGTCCATTGGCTTGAGTCTATTAATGTGCTGTACAATCTATATCATGAAGTTCTACTTGCAACTAGCCCAAATGCCACAGTGGTTTGGATTCGGGACTTCTGAGGTTTGCTTCGGCAGCTGAGGAGGTGAGTAATACAAACAATATCAATTCATCAGTTCATCGAACATCAATCATCACAGTGGAATCATGATGCTTGAATAAGGTAAGTACAAATCTCATGGAATATGAATGATTTTTTGATTTCTCGAGTTCTCTAATGGATGAAAAATGATACACAGGCCGAATAGTAGGTAGTGACTCAGCTGATTCAAGGAAAGTGAACCAAATTACGACGAATATTTCATTAGAGATTCAAGTAATGGCTCACTTCGACTGATTTCATTATTAATAATCAATGGCCTATTTTGAAAGATCATCAAATGACAATCACAGATTGTACCTATCTCGGCCCTCACGTAGGTATAGAGTGCATCCACTATTTCTTCGAATCAAAATTTAATATACAGGGGAACAACCTTCGTGTGATGTCGCCATCACCATTCTTTTGAGGATCCTTGCTCACCCTGTACCAATTTGAAACAACGTATTATACATTTTTGGAATCAGCTGAGCAATGGCAGTCTGGAAATGACGTCATCACACGGAGGTGGTTGACCCTGTATATCTGATTAGGATTTTAGGAGATAGTGAATTTGAAATCAATAATCGACCTGTTTCGGTGATTGTTAATTGCATCGTTCATTCACCCAATAATGATTCGAAGTGTCACTTCGTGGATGCACTGTACATATTATGTGTGTACTATTTCTTGAAGAGAGAAAGTTATGTACCTATTCACCCTCATTCACGTGCTCCCGATAAATCTCAAAGCTACAGAATTTTCGATATGAACGGAATAGGTATTGAAGCTCATCAATTTGAATATATATTTGAATATATCATAACAGTTGCACTTCAATTTTTCCACAGAAGAAATAGGTTGAATAGGTATTTTATTGAAATTCCCGAATGCTAATTCGGTCATGTATGTTTTTTTGTATGCCTCCTCCTCATAACCTATCCCAAATATTTTAAAACGACTGATCGTCCTGAATACCTGATACCTAATACGCTGATCATAAAACAACAGTCCCCACGTTATCGTGTGATCAATGACTGACAGCTGGAATTTCCGGCTCTACGAGAGCTTCATAGGAGTGACCTGACTTATTAGGATATCTATGGATGATACTTCATTTCCTCCTTGAGTTCATTCAATCACGTGGGATTGAGTTCATTCACATCCTAGCATCCGTATGGGGACTGATCAAGAATTTCCCCACGGTAAATTCCCCATACCCTATCTCCTTCTTCCCAACCCAAACAGCCCATTTCAGCTGAAGAAAAATCTAGATGATGAATTCTACTAGAGTGAAACAATCCGTGAGTAAAATACCTCTCCATTCAGATTTCCAGGCGAGAGGTGCTCGAGGGGATTCACCATCGAAACACATGAATTTGAAATTAGACCTTAGTAACATTTCAGATCTGAACAAGAACATAAACGATGTCATTACCATCCACAGGCTGAGAAACCAGATATACTGGCATCAACTGAGACGCAGGTCAACTCATCAACTGACACGACCTATATACTCTGCCCTGGATATGAGCTCTATAATCGTTTCAGATTCAGAGGAGGTATATGTCTCTTTTCCAGAAATGATCTCTCATACCATCGTGAGGAGGGACTGGAACCAAAAGAATTCGATATAATGTGGCTCAAGATCGATAACCACAAAGATGCAAAGTTCATCTGCTGCCTTTATCTATCACGAAACGATTCAACTCCTGGTGACCTCTCCGAATTCCTTTCCCTAGAACTCGATTCCATCCAACAGAATTACTCATCAGCTGAAATCATCATCATGGGGGATTTCAATGTCCACAACTTTACCTGTCTCAAATTTTAGAATAGAACAATTGACGCAGGATGTCTGACTGAGGCTTCCGCTATCACCTATGGTCTTGAGCAACTGATGGATGAATCCACTCGGATTCCTGATTCCGGATTCCTGATATCATCAATCATCATGCCAATACGCTCACTGACAATCCGGAACCGTATGAAGTGAAAATGCGAGCACCACTAGGAAACTTAGACTACACATACATTTCCACAATATTTCCTCACATCACTCCGCGAGCCAGTCCAACACCCCCACGCACTGTTCGACATCATAATTCAGCCGAATGGGATGGCCTCCGCATGTTTTTTCCTGAGTTTCCTTGGAGGAGAATGTGTTTTGAATCGGGAGATCCTACGCAATGTGCTGAAAAGATTTCGGAAATCATCATGGTGGGAATGGAAACTCACTTATTACATAGCACGAAATGACGAACCACTGGTGAACTGTGGTTCAAAAGAACCTGTTCTAGGGTCGTCGCTCTGAAGCAAGCAGCTTACCGTCGTTGGCGCAGAAACTCATGCTCGCTAACTAGAGCTGAATATGTTAGAGCTAGGAATACATGCAATCAAACGAGGAATACAACACGAATATATGATGGAAGCTCATAGGGTACCCAAATTATTCCCGTTCATTCTGGACCTTCGCCAAGGCAATCGGGAGATATTACACTTCTAGCTCATTTCCTCTCCCTATGATAATAGATAATGATAATAGATCGGCTAGAACACTCCAAGAGGAAGCCAACACTCCCGCCAAAATGTTTGCAGACAATTCTACCTGGGATCCACAAGGCCAGGAACTTCCCAGATCGCTACCATCGATAACCGTATGCCAGAAATTGTCCTCCGGCAACGCACAATTAGACACATTCTACTTAGCCTGAACGTCAAGAAGGCTATGGGGCCTGACGGAATACCGCATATTGTTCTCAAGAAATGTGCCCCAGAACTAACACCAGTTCTTTCCAGGTTGTTCACCCTTTCGTACACACTCGGCTTATTTCCCTCTAACTGGAAGGTAGCTAGCGTCCAACCGATTCCAAAGAAGGGCAAGAAAAACCTCCCTAACAACTATAGACCGATTGCACTACTATATGTGATCTCTTGAGTTATGGAAAGAGCAATCAACATCGAGCTCATCCAATATCTAGAGAGCTCAAAGATCGTGAACGACTGGCAATATGGCTTTTGACACCAGAGGTCAACTGGAGACCTGCTTGCATATGTGACACATAAGTGGCAGGTGTCAATCGAGAAGAATTGGGAGTTCCTGGCAGTAGCCTTGGATATCTCCAAAGCATTAGACCGAGTTTTGCACCAAGGCCTCCTACCGACACTCTCGTCCCATGGTTTGCTGCCCCAACTGTGTCTTTCACTATCGAGATTCCTTGCAGATAGATCACTCTACGTGGTGGTAGACAAAGTCTCGTCTGATACAATGACGAACAAAGCTGATGTTCTACAAGGTTCTGTCTTGACACCAACTTCATTCTTGCTCCATATCAATGATTTGTTGGATGTGACCTCCAGTCCTGCTCATAGCTTTGCAGATGATAGTACACTTCATTCCGCCTTCTTCTCTAGATCCTCTTCATCATCCAACGAGGCCAGAGGTGCGAGACGCAGATAGGTCGATGCTTCAAATGAAGATCTCACAAGGATTCTGAAATTGGGATCTGAAATTCTTGTACAGTTCAATGCAACAAAAACTCAAGCTCGTATGTTCACCAAGGAGGCAGATCACACAATGCCCAATTTGATGATGTTGGGTACCACTGCTCCTATGACGTTGTCAATCTATGTCACCACCAACAGCGCTCCCTCATGGGACGATCATGTGAGGTCCATTGCGGAAACTGCTCCACAAAAACTTGTTTTTTTTTATCCCGTGCGAAGAGATACTTCACATCCCAGCAACTGCTTGTGATCTACAAAGCACAAATTCGACCTGCCCTGGAGTACTGTTCAAATGTTTGGAGCTCCCCCCCCGAACATACGCTGAAGCTCTTAGATTCAATTCAGAAAAGATCTATCCGCCTAGTCGATAAAACTACACTCACCAAATTCATGTCCTCTCTAGATCATCATAGAAAGGTCGGGGATCTCTGCCTTTTTTATAGATACTCCAACGGTTGATGCTCAGCGGAAATATCCATTATACCATTACGTGTGACCACTGGTAGACAATCCAGACGAGCTCAGGCTGGTCACTCTCACACTATCAACACTATCAGGCTCGAGACCTGTCGGACATCGCTTCACCATGCATCATTCATCAATAGAACGCAAAGTTGTGGAATTTTGTGCCGAGTGAAGTCTTTCCTCATGCGCACAACCACCAAACTTTCGAGAAAACTTTCAACACCTTCCTCTTCTCCCAAAATTCCGCCGCTGGCTAACACGATGTTTCTCGAACATTATGAGTTGCCCTTTCGTGTTGTCCACAGATAGCATCATTATTGGAAATTGAGAAAATTACTCCTCAATATGAACATTTGTTCAAAAATGCACATATATTCTTATGATTCTTTCGAAAGAAGGTTCATCATGGAAGGCATTACCCGACCCAACTCATGGTGATAGCTGCGACAAAGTAAGATTCAACTCCTTACTGCATCCGAAAACGTCCTCCTCAATGTTATCTTCTGCATCCTGGAATCCTCTTTCTTGCTGTCACTCTGTACCTGTAGACCTCGAATTTATCTGATATCATCATCGTACAGCGTTGCAACTTTGAGAGAAGAATTCCGAGAGCACCGGAAATTAAAGGCCAACTCTGATCTTTGTGTTTATCGAAGGTCGACTTTATATTCGTGCGATCGTAGCAGCGTAGACACTTCCCAATCCACTCAGTGTTTATGTCACGTCTTCCTCAACAGATTTTCCAAAGTTCAGAGTTCTGATTGAATTCGAGCATTCTACGTATAGATATATCGTATGAGGAATGAGTTTACTCAGGGATGGAAAAATTGTAACAAATTTTCTGACTCGGACGAGTTCGAATGCCGTTTTCCCTACTTACCAGATGCTCATTTTTTTTTCTGAAATGATTATCCGGAAAGTGAATTTGTAATCTGGAGAATCTCAAATCAAAAAACCTGAACCTGGTGTTTTCCACATAGTGATTACTCAATGAAAGACACAAATATTAGTAGGTGACTATGAAAAAAAAGCAAGTGCAGAATGTTTACAATTCTTGTCACTCATCTACCTTCCGAAATCAGATATGGTTGAGATATATTACCAAGTTGATTCCAATGCAAATCAAGCGATGGATCTCTATTTTGAAAAGTATCTAATATTATTACCCAGTTACTGGGTGAAATATCATAATATAGCAATTCTAGGTTTCCTGAAAGGAGGCAACCAGTGGAAAAATATTCGACAGACAGAGGATTTGGAAAACTTTGGATCATTCGAAAAGCCTAGGCCGAATGTTGCACTTTTATTTTTGCCGTAGTATTTTCCCACTGTTTAGGGACAGACTTGTCTCGAGTTTGTGTAGTGGCTTACAATCAGATCAAATCTTACCCTGCCATCATTCTACTTCTTGTGTGATGCTATGCTTCATCTCTTCATATCAAGTTATTATGTCGTCGAACAGCTAGACGATTCCTTTTGTAAATCCATTGTTTGGTGGGCATTCTTGGCAGTCAGGGAGTCGTACCACCGACACCAAGACTCACACGGTGTTTTCAATGATCACTCCATCTATTTTCCGCAATTCTGATTGACAAGTCCTCCTCACCATAATAATCCTTACATTCATTCACGGTACCGATGTGTTTTGTTTATTATTGAGGTTAAGTCTCGGGATGTCGGGATTTCACAACAGCTGATTGCGACACAGCGTATGAGACCATAGAGAGGTGACACGAGATGTGCGATTAGCAGGCGCTCAGCTGTACAGTTGACGGCTTAAGAGTATCTCTGTAGGGGAACTCCTCCTGACGATAGAAGTCCGATGACAGCCGCCTGAATTTGTGGTATCTTTTTAATCTTGTATTTTGGTTATAGATGTTGGCCATCGACCGTGGTTATAGGTTGGACCTAACCTGGTCTTGTTCTAGAAGTATGTACAGCTTCTTGCAGATGACATGATTTTGTTACCTTTTCTTGCTTTCCGTGTGATTTGGAGCAACTTGTTGATTCGATCAGTTGCTGGTGCTGCGTTTTCTTGTCACCTTCGTCGTGGTTATTGGTTATGGTCTAGTGTAGGTTTTTATGTGACAGGTGTTGATCACTGGTAACGTGATGTATTGATCTTCTATCGTTGAAATGTATCCTTTTTTTTGCATATAGTGACTCGTCGGTATTGGGTGTGTACTGAGTTCAGCTGAGCTGTCTTCAATGACAGGATGCGTGGATAGAGCAAGTATTGGGAGGCAGCTGGAAGGCCCGGCAGACAAACCGACGGGTGTCTGTTCACAGTGCTGGTCGGCTGCTACTATGCTTTCTTGGAGTCCACGTGACCCGCACAGTTGAGGGGATGGTCCACAGTGCTACCGATGGGAACACTCCTGTTTATTTTGTCGACTGGCTTCACCATGTCTTTCAAGCTGGTAGGACTTTTCTTACCCCATTTGTTAGGTGGCATTTGTTTTTTTTGTCTGTAGTTTATATAATCTTGCTTTTTTCGTTTCACCTGTGACCTTGTGTGGCTTGGTGCACTTTCTAAGGGTTGGCTGTGCTGTCACTATCATGGAGAGTTGAAGGCGAGTGGTTCAGGATGGCGTTACAAATAACATATTGCAGCGAACAGATAGTCCTTCATATTTGCGGTCACATGCTGTGAGTCTGGGGAACGACGCTGGCCCTCAGGAGGATCACCATTTCCTGCCAATCATATCGCCGATATGTAGCGGAGTTGGTAGTTTCAGCTTGGTGAATGCTATAATTCACTAGGTACATCTTCAATGGTATCTTCCTAGTAGTAGTCCCGAAATTCATTTCATTTATTCATTTTTTCTGAAGTTTCGTTGCCTCCTATGATTTTCTTGTGACCGCATCTCATCTGGCTCGTTTAGGTATCCGACCCAAATCTTCTTTGAATATACCCCTCAGGAAAAAACCCTCTGGAAATACAGTCTCTGGAAAACATCTTCTGTGGAAAAATTTCTATCAGGAAAAAATCCCCCACCACATTATCTCTTGAAAAATGTTCCTCGAGAATGAATAGTCGGAAGCAGGTTAGGTTAGGTTTACATTCGATGAAAATAAATCTTCCTCCAAAATATTTCTTTAGGATTTGATTATCTGAACAGAAATTTGAGGAAGGTGAATATATCATTAAAATACACAAAGAGTCATCGAATTGTTATATACTCAATAAGAAATCAGCAGATACAAATGTTTCAATTTTATTTATTTTGAAAATTCAGTTCCAACTACTGACCCATAATTTCAAATTATGGGCTATCCCCATTGTATCAGTTTCATGATAACTATCTGTTACTCTTTTCCTTTTTCGTGATGCAGGAGAAGCACCAGCAATATTTTGTTCCATATAAGTTTCTGTCACTGTCTGTTCAGATTTCAAAATTTCAATGAATTTCCACAAAACCAGATGTGATCCCTGTGCTCTAACCCGTAAACAATTGTGCCATCCCTCAATAGGATTATTTGTGCGAGGTTTGCTGTTCAGAGTATTTGTGTACTGATTCCATAGTTCTGGTTCGAATTTCGGTCCTCGACGCCGGTTGTGACGACTTTTCGTTCCAATCCATGTTTCTCCAAAATATGTGAGGAGCGGTGAGAACATATCTTCGTGATCAGTGTAAAACTTTAACAATTTCAGATTTTTGAACGAATCATCAACAGCGTTCACAGGAACGAAAGCTAGAGCAAAAGAGCAAAATTGCTGTCTTCGGCGTAAAAACAACCTGTTATTTCTAAATCCGGAAATATAGTCCCTACAGCTGATATGAAGACAGCTTCAAAATCACATACAAATCTTTCAGGAGATAAATTCGGGTTTATATCTCTCAATATTTGAAGAATATTTTTATATGTTTCTTTGGTACGATTAACTGTTGTTGCGAAAATCAGTGGAAGTTTTCTTCCATTTATGTCTGCGTGAATGGTGTATAATTGACTAAAACCGTTAGGGACAGTGGAAAATGTCCCATCTGCATACCAAGTATCTGAAGATTCCAGTATTGAGAGATTCCTCTCCGTTCCAAATTATTGGTCAATGTGTCTGGCGCTCGTAACATCTTATTATCAGAGATACCGGTCTCAATACTGACCCACTCCCATCTCCACTTGAGTTAACCGCGAGTACCTGTCTGTCAAGGTTGACAGCACCCATGCTATAACTTCTAATCGGAATTTCAGGTTATACGAGAAGTTATTGGAAAGAAAATGATTATACTTCATGCAGAGAAATTGAAGATTCGGTTGGCATTCCGAAGACAAGAGCTTCAAAGATATTAAAAAGCACAAATATACAATACACACAAGAGACGGAGACAAAGACGATGAAAGCAATGTAAGTAGAGCTGGCATTTTTAATCGAATTGATCATCGATATTGGTCGAGAGGAAAACAGCATCTTCGCCAACAGCAAGGCAGATTCGGCTTCAATGTATATCATTTCGTTTTCGGAGGATGATTAGCCTACCGCATTTTTGACGGTAATCTGAATCACCAAAGATGTTTGGAAATTTTGAAGATTTGATGATTCCAACAAGATGGCGCACCTTGTCATAACGCAGGTGCCACTAGGGTTTATCTCAATGAGAGATTTGGAAACCAGTGGATTGGTAATACTGATTCCTAAAACTGGCCACCAGGGTCCCCTGATTCATCAATATTCTGGGACCATTCGGAAAATGAAATGTATCACGAGCGGCCTGAAAATCAAGAGGCACTGATGAATGCCACGGAAGGAGCTTTCAAATACTAACGTATAAGACTTCTCTTTTTACTAAGGTCGATTGACGCCGAGATTGACGCTATCCTCAGAAGAATAGAAAAATAATTATGAGAGCTTCGTTTTGTAGTAGTGTTTTCATATATGTTTGGATTTATTGTTGCGTCAAATTGTTCAGTTACTTATATTGAATGATTTCAAATGAACGATAAAGTAGAATTTGATAATTGCTCCGAGAGATCTATTTTGGAAATGTCTTGACTTGCTATGAGAAATAAACTGAAAATGATGTGAATACAGAGCTGAAATTCGGGATATCGTATAGGTATATTATATTTTCGAAAATCGCGAAGCATTCATGATTAATATATCGAAAAATATACACAGTGTTCTATTTAAAATAACATAACTTTGGGTCAATAATGACAGCTCATTCCAAGACTGATTCTTGGATTCCACCGAAGGGGAAAATCACTGGGGCAGTCCGGTGTACATTCTTATGGCAGTCCGGTGGCAGTCCGTGGCAGTCCGGTGGCAGTCCATGGCAGTCCGTGGCAGTCCGGTGGCAGTCCATGGCAGTCCGTGGCAGTCCGGTGGCAGTCCGTGGCAGTCCGGTGGCAGTCCATGGCAGTCCGGTGGCAGTCCGGTTGTAGTCCGGTGGCAGTCCGAGTTTCGGTCTGGGGTAGTTTGGTGGTCTCTCGTATTCCGAAGGCGAGAATTACAAACTAGTCTGAATTTGAAAATGCAAGATGGAGTTTGCAGGGTGCCAGGCGACAGATAGTTATTATTAGTTCGATTCGCTTCAAAGTGTACAGGTATAGTGGTTCTCGAGGTCGGCAAATTCCTAATTTCGAGTCCAAATTTGAAAATTCAAGATGACTTCTGCAGTGTGGCGGATGCTCGGGCAAACGACTTCAGTTATTCTTCGATAAATATGATTTTGAAATTCAAGATGGCGTCTGCAAGGTGACGGACGACTCTATCATTCATTGTTTGAATCGACTAAAAACAATGATCACTTTGGGTTCTCGAGAATCAATACTCACGAATATTGTGTATCAATCTTCAATATACAATGTGAGGGGTGATTATGTGATGAAAATAAAGGAGGGTTTGATATATATTTTTTTAGAAATCTCTTCATGAAAGGTGCTCTAATGAATCATCAGCGATTGTCCCTTCAGGAATTACACAGGAATTAACAAGTGTAAAAGTATAAAAGTATATAAAAGTATAAAAGTAAGGATTAAGTCATATAGAGAACATGTTACAGTGTATTCGTCACAATGAAAGTGACCTGGCATTATTATATATATATTATTATATATATATATTATTATATATATATATTATTTTTCTTGAAAGTTTGGAGGTCGTAGGCATCAGGAAAGACTTCACTGGGCAAAGAAGTCCATAACTTTGCCGTTCTATGATTCTTGGTAATAAGAAGTTCGGCATGTCTCGAGCCTGACAATGTATGGATTACCAACTCGTCTAGTTTGCCTACTTGGAATCGCCCGTGGTGGCATGATAGAAAATATTTCCGTTGAGCACCGACCGTGGAAATATCTATGAGAGAGATCGTCCACCTTTCTCCGATGTTCCAGAGAGGTCAATGAATTATTTCCATATGATTACAATTTGAAGTCCTTCAAGAAGAGAGTCCAAAAATATTTGTCTTTACCGAGGTCTTTACTCAGTTCTCGCAGTGCCCCGTTAACTGCATTATAGGTCTTACATTGGCGCCCTGGGTTTGACATATTTTATCGATCCCCACCCTACACATCAGATAAATATATCTATAAAACAAAAAAAAAATCTGTTATATCATCAAAATTACGTTCTGTCTATGTCTGTTATATCATCAAAATTACGTTCTGTCAATCAAATTCATTTCTCGCCATTGCATAGGACAACCGTGAGATATTTAAAGTTGAATAATTGGGATATAATCGCGTATTAGGGAGAGCCCACCAGCTCGAAATCAGCTCGCCACCAGCCCATCAATATGTCACCCAAATAATTATAAATATATGATATCCTTACTTTCAAAATTTTACTAGAAATTCGTAATATTCAAATCTTGTGTTGAACATTTTCAGGCGAATCGTCGGAAAAATTCATAAAGCTGAAAAATCTCCATTTTCAACACCCTATATCTCTGTAATCATTCCCGATAGACCCCAAGTGTGATCAATCAATGAAATCAGCTCACAAGGGAAAATCTGCAAATGCAATGTAATGCATGGTGTTCGAAGTATAACTTTGATACGACACGCATTTTTTAAATCACCCTGTGTAGCGAAAAATATTCTAGAAATGCGCTGTTTATGAACCTACACCGTCTCAAGAATTTTTGTTCATCTATCTCAAACAGCGAAGCCGTTAACTCACTTTGCCACACTATTGGTACACCGTGTATGTATATGTATGTATGATTCCGAATCGGTTTCTTATGCGATAAATTTTCAGTGAGATCTTCATATCGCAGGTCATAGTTGATAATTTATGTCTTCTTTGTTCGACACCATCGGGAATGCATTTCTAGTACTTTATGTTCTTCAGTCGTTCTTGTGGTGAATTGGATATCCCAAAACACAGCTTTATATTATTGGATTTCATGATTGAGTGATGGGGCAGTCCGGTGGCAGTCCATGGCAGTCCGTGGCAGTCCGTGGCAGTCCGTTGGCAGTCCATGGCAGTCCGTGGCAGTCCGGTGGCAGTCCGTGGCAGTCCGGTGGCAGTCCGTGGCAGTCCGGTGGCAGTCCGGGCAGTCCGAGTATGAATGGCAGTCCGGTGTACACGAATTTGCTCAGTGATTTACCCCTCGGATTCCACGCTACTGGATTCTACGTGAAAAATTGTATGAGATGCAATATTCACCCATCTTATGAGATGAATGATAGCTGAGTTAGAGGGGGGTGAAAGAATGCAATATTTTCAATTTCGCCCTATATCTCGAAAAACAAGCGGCCTATGAAAATTTTGTTCGCGGTATCGCGAGTTCCATAAGAAAAAGTAGCCAACGTTCACGGAAACCGCAAATCTCTAATATTAAAAATAAGTGCTATTATTTGCTATCATATGTAACTCATTTGGTATCATATCCGGTGTTCAGATCACTTTGGAGTTTGTCACAATCTAGAAATAATACGTATTTCGATGAAAATTTCAAAAATATGAGGGGGCCCAAGTGTGATCCTTCGGCACTCCTGATGTTGGTGAATTATAACCTTAAAGAGAAATTATTTTTGTGAATATGGGTCTTTATAGATTCAAAAATAATGACGCAGATGGTCATTGACTTTTGGTCGGTTAACCAATGATCAGAAGTGGAAAAAACTGTTATCATCATTTTTGCAGTTGCGTCAGCTCTAGAGGTGTGATCAACGAATGAATTCCTTTATGGATGTTCCATTGAAACTTTTGATTTGTTTTCATGTTATGAGTTATCTGAGGATGAGCAGATGCAATTATCATCAGCAGGAGTATTCATATCGTTCATGGCATTATTCAATGCAAGTCCTGCTGAAATCAATTAATTTGGTATCGATTCACTGAAAATCCTATGGAATGGGTTGGTGTTACTTTGACTTCCCTTCCATATGTTGACCTATGAGGGGGTCAAGGGGATCCAGTGACATGGATGGGGTAGAATTGTTTCTCCGGAAATCAACTTGTAGTGACTTTTTTCATATATTATTATGTCTGTGATTCTTCAAGAATTCCAGGTGTTCCTCTCCATCTTGTGGATGAAACCGGATATTCAATTCAACACAGAGGTAGTCATTTTGTTCCAACTGTGAAATCAGAAACTCTTTGGCGGATAAAAAAAGTATTCATCAGTTCAGTGTCTCTATTCCAAGATTCAATTCGAAAATGGTAATTTGGATGTTACAATTCTTCCTCACGCTAATTCTCGTATAAATTCGCTAGAAATGTTGTCATCCTTCAACCCTCCCTGCAATACGTCTTTGATGTCTGCCGAGCAATAAAACGTGAGAAGTGCTTTCTGTCTCTCTCATGAGAGCAAATTTGGTGTTCATTTCCTGAACAAACTTGGGATAAATAAGGGGAGTTTATTCCACTCGACTACTTTCTATTCGAACTTTTTCCTGGGAGCTCTTTCTTTGTCCACAAAAAGTCGAAGTTATTCCAACTCGAGGTTGACGCAAACTGTTTTTTCTGTTAGGAATGGAACAGTAAACCAGAGTGGATGAGACTGGTATCTAATTCTTTGGCAGAATCATTGTCAATGGTCGCAGATGTAATCATTGCGATGCAATAAAAGCCGCATTTTATTTCTATTTTCGATATATTCATCTACCTGCTGCTGAGGTAATTCGAAATTTCAACATCTATTGGTACATTCATTGTGATTCTCTCACAGTATCATTTCTCTCACCTCAAAATGCCTTACAGGAATCGCTCCTGCATAGCTTCCATCCCTCAGTTTTTCATCTGTCACACCCATGTTCATTTTGGGTTTGTGCACTGCCAGTCTGAAGAATGATTGAACCTGAAGTTTTGTCAACAGCTTTGTTACTGATGAGTCATTCAGAACGAAGGTCCTAGCACTATTTCTATCAAAGCCTATGTGTAACTCCTAACAAGCCAATCTATAGTCTGATTGACAAAAGATTACCTTGGACCATTGATAATGTATATGAATCGATCAACATGTTTTCATAATCGATGTCATGACACATAGTTCAGTTAACACACGGCCCGGAGTGAGGCTCCTTCGAAGCCTTCACACTATTCGATTCAGGCTAATATTAGAATGGTTTTGAAAATTATCTGAGAATATTTTTTTTATTTTCAGGTGAGCAGAGCAGTTATTCTCCTGAGGTAACATAATCGTCATCTTTTCAATATCAGGTTTGAATCTCCTTACCTTGAAACGCCTGAACATTATTCACAATCAGTTCCATAACACAAAATAAGTACCAACAGCCCAAACGGAGTCTGCCCATTTTCCTAGCACTCTAATAAAAGCACTCCTCTAAATTACATAACGTCAGAGCAGTTACTTTTAATATGGCATCGTGAATGATTTGAAGCAAGAATCTTCAAAGGAACATTGAGTCACTCAGTAGCAATTCAGTTTCTAATAGAAGTTTCTGAAGATGATGCAAACAAGTGGTTCCCCTTTCAGAAGCACTGGAATCGAATACGTCAAACTTTCCAATGTTGCCACTCGCCGGAATTCTCAGCTACCCAGCAGCATCTCGTACTAGGCAGGTACACTACTGGAAGAATATGGCGTTATAGTCGAAAGTTTTCAGACCCGATAATCCGGAAATTCCACTGTGCGTGTCAAGAATTTGTACGGCGCGCACCCAATTCTCGTAGAAGATCCTGCGACGTACTGGCGAGTCCCGATACGCTACAGCTCTTATTACAGTTTTCAGGAGGTGCAAGGATATGGCATGCGCGGACTAGCGTTCAATTCGTCCTCTACTTGTTTACGTTCTTCCAATTATGATACCTGGACTTCAGTACGGGTTACCGCTCGAATTTGACGCTATTGAAATGGGGGAATGACTGAAATATTCATGTTTTGATTTCAATCGTGCTGTGAAACTGAATTATGAACCTTTACTGTCTCTACTATGAAAGCCCCCATTCTGATGAAGATCTGATAGTCATGACTATAGCAGCAGCATGACAGCCATTATCAAAAAAAATTCATGATGTTCATCATTATATATACAGGGTAACTCACGGTCGATGGTACGTTAGACGTTTATTTAGAACGCAACGCAGGATTTTTCTGAAAATTTCGCATCTCAAATTTTATCACCTGTTCTATCTATCTGAAATATTTTCGAGATTGCGACGTTGCCGTTCTATCAAAATGTCCTAGCAACTTCATTTTTTCAAATGGAACACCCCGTATATTAACAAATTTCCAGAACTGCCTACTTATTACAATACTCTTTTGTCAGTAAATCCCTATACCTGTCTCTATCGGCTTTCAACATAAAACATAATATGTGTAAAATATGATCCAAAACATATCCCTAATTGAACTTAAGTAAATCAGGGCTATCGAATCATAAAGAGTTGATATTTCAGTGGTGGTTTGGACACGCTTGATGTATTCAATTTCCATCGAGAAGTCGCCTCCATATCATACAGGGCGTGCTGAAATTATTATTATATCCATTGTTCATACAAGTGGTCAGAAATTCATTTTTTCTAATGGCACCCACTGTTTTTCACTCAATAAATTGAAAGACGAATCAAAATGCTACAAGATGGCATAGCATATCCCTATACCTAAATCATCAAGTTTTTCTTATAAAGCCGCTTTTTGTGAAATATATAATTTTATGAAAAAGTTAATTTTAGATAGCCATGGAGATATCAAACTCATGACAGTTCGGTGACATCATTGAGTAATTCAGTAATTCTTATTGACAGTGTTTCAGAAAATATCCCAGAATGAACGCGAATATCGATTATGCAAACGAAGTTCTTGTGAAGTTATTTATCATACACGGACAATGTGATCAAATCATTGCCAGAACTTGCAGACAATTCAACCAAATGTATCCTGAATTGACACCAATGAACAGGAGGAAGTTTGTAAGATTACAAAATAATTTCATCAACTATGGCTCAAAGTTAAAAGCGCCTCCAACATTACCAAAACCTGTTACTTCGAATGAAGACAATATTGTTGACGTTTTGGCATATTTTCATGCATATCCAGAAGCATCCATTCTTAGTGCAGAAAAAGATGATCATAATCCTCATGTAACAAAAGAAATGGGTTTTCAAGTAAAATTTGACGTAAATGTTTTTTGTATTCTGAATGCTGAGAGATATATTCAAATAGCGCCAGCTCATTCAATTCAGGAAGTTTCCAGGAAACTTTACGAAATGTTTGAGGATCGTTGGTTTGGCCGTTTGGGTCCGTGGGACTGGCCACCGAGATCACCTGATCTCACGCCGCTTGACTTTTTTATGGGGTGTTTTAAAAGGAAGGGTGTACAGTACTCCAGTGCCTACCAAAGGAGAACTGCGACGGTGCGGTGTATTGGAGATTTGGATCCTCATGAAATTCAAAAGGCAAAAGTCGCGTACGAAAGCATATTTCAAAATGTTTAGAATGTAGTGGACAACATTTCGAGTATTTATTGTGGAAATATGATATTTTGTTTATACTTTTGTTACTTTCGTTCCTCCTAATTCTGTTATTTTCTGTACTTCCACAGTGAATTCAGCTTTTTACCTAGATATGCAAGATGAGCTGATTTTTGATAGAGTTGTTGAAAATTTGAGCAATAGTTGATGAAATTATTTTGTGATCTTACGAACTACCTCTTGTTCATTGGTGTCAATTCAGGATACATTTGGTTGAATTTTCTGCAAGTTCTGGCAATGATTTGATCACATTGTTCGTGTATAATAAATAACTTCACAAGAACTTTGTTTGAATAATCGATATTCGCGTTCATTATGGGAGATTTTTTGAAACAATGTCAATAAGAATTACTGAATCACTCATTAATGTCACCGAACTGTCATGAGTTCGATATTTCCATGGCTATCTAAAATTAATCTTTTCATAAAATTATATTTTTAACAAAAAGCGGCCTTATTAGGAAAACTTGATGATCTAGGTATAGGGACATGCTATGTCATCTTGTAGCATTTCTATTCGTCTTTCAATTTATTGAGTAAAAAACAGTGG
The DNA here is from genome assembly GCA_963576655.1 of Gastrophysa polygoni. Lineage (NCBI taxonomy): Eukaryota > Metazoa > Arthropoda > Insecta > Coleoptera > Chrysomelidae > Gastrophysa > Gastrophysa polygoni. The sequence continues at coordinate 34,426,285 of OY755082.1, forward strand.
GTTCCATTCGAAAGAAATGAACTTTTGACCACTTGTATGAACAACGGATATAATAATAATTTCAGCACGCCCTGTATGATATGGAGGCGACTTCTTGGTGTAAATTGAATACATCAAGCCTGTCCAAACCACCACTGAAATATCAACTCTTTATGATTCGAAAGCCCTGATTTACATAAGTTCAATTAGGGATATGTTTTGGATCATATTTAACACAAATTATTTCTCATCTTGGAAACCGATAGAGATAGTATAGGGATTAACTCACAGAATAGTATCGTAATAAGAAGGCAATTCTAAAAATTTGTCATTATACGGGGTGTTCCATTTAAAAAAATGAAATTGCTAGGACTTTTTGATAGAAACGGCAATGTCGAAATTTCGAAAATATTTTAGATCGATAGAACAGGTGATAAAATGTAAGATGCGAGATTTTCAGAAAAATCCTGCGTTGCGTTCTCCATAAACGTCTAACGTACCATCGACCGTGAGTTACCCTGTATATATTATGTAACAGGAATGTCCATTGGTTCACTTTTATTACCCCTTACTCACCATTTACCCCAGTTTGGATTGACTATTTCACTATTTAGAAATTCTTTAATTTCCAATAATGATACCACTGGAAGTCATATCATATCCCGAAATTTCTGAGAGCCTACGAATAGTTTTCAGGCATGAAATTATATTTCGGAAATATTCGTGAGCGAGGATAAAATTACAGACTTCCTCTCAAATACTTTAACCGTATGCGGTTGAAACATCGCGTTGGTACCACATTGAAGAAAATTTTCCAAAAATTCAAACGTGTTCATGGATTACCGTTGAGAAGATCACAACGTATGCTGAGTATACTTCATTCTAGTACAATTCTCGTATCAGGATCAGTTTGATCCAGGTTAATAATTATTGGTGGCTTTGTGTTGTACTGCATGGTAGTTCATGAAATATGGAGAACTGAAAGGATACTTCTTAACGCCAGGTCCATCATGATGAACATGGGAAACTGGACACATAATGTTGATGTATAACTCAATCGTGAATTACTTCTTTAACTTCGAATGCTGATGATTTTTTCAACAATTTGTTAGTGTTTCCATATTGATCAGACATTGATATCAGCACAATATTGCAATGAATTTTACGGGTTCCAGTATTCTCGATACTCTGTTGGAACAATCAACGGTGCGATGATGAACTCACTGTTTTTATTCATTTGCAGTGATCGATGCATGGGACGGAATTTTTCCTGCTGATATCATCATACGGAACTTGAAATCCAGATTGGTTTTGGATCCTAGCCTTTCGAAAAACGATTGAATCCACTACCTTCTTTCCTCGAGTTGCATCTGGTTATGTGACCATCACCTTTTTCTGATCTAGATCCCTGTGGATATCATATATTCACTACATCATTCATGAGAAATGGTCGAAAAATACTCAGGAAACTCCATCATTTTCGACAATGACAAACAAGACAGTTGACGTTGACTCACTTGAGGGAAGTTGGTTACCAAAGATGATCTGAAATATCCAAAGGTTGTCGAACCTGTAACACACTTGTAACGTAGCTGTCGTCAATGAGCCAGATCCGAATTCGAGTAGGCGTATTGGGTACATATAATCTGTTAGAACGTAATTCATAGGAATGGTATTTTGTCTTGTAGCATCAGAACGTGTATTTCATCAGACAGTAATGTGTAGAAATGTATTTTGTTATTATTCATTTCGGATAGGAAATCCGAAGATTTGATGAAAAAATAGGTATTCGTTGGAAATATTCAAGTTGGGTCTCGCCTAGAGGGAGTGGCATACCCTTCATGAATTTACTCATTCTCATTCCATTCCATCGGCAAATTAGACAACATGATGGGAAAAATCATTCATCCAACTATTCTTCAAAAGAACCGCGCCACTGTTGCTACTATACCACTAGGTATAGTAGTAGGGCTTGTTTCCATTGCAGAATTGATTCACGAGAAGAAGAAGAAACAAATAGAAAGAACAGAACACCCTAACCCCATAATATACCTGGGAGGTAACCGTATTGTTTACGAAGAACAGATAAAATTACCAGGTATAATTTTCAATAAGAAACTGAATTGGACGCCACATATAAATGACTTGGTGACAAAATGACAAAAAGTGATCAATGTTTTTCAATGTTTGTCTAGTATCAACTGGGGCTCTGTTAGAAAGATCCTACTCAAAATTTACCAAACGCTAATCCAGTCTAAAATCGATTATGGCTGCAATGTTTATGGTTCTGCACGTCCCTCAGAACTCCGAGCTCTTGACAAAGTTCAAAATTCTGCAATTCGTCTTGCCACAGAAGCTTTCAGAGCAAGCCCAATAGAAGCCGTTCTAGCCGAATCCGCCAGTTACGAAGGGATAAGTTACGAAGGGAGGCCAACTCAATTATATATCTGAAAGTACAATCCATACCAAACCACTTGAACCACCAACACCTCATAAATATTGAGAACACATACTGGCACAGGGCGACTATAACTATACAAGTGAATATACGATATTCAGAGGCTACTACAAAATATTCTCTAGCACACAAAATTAATGTACTTACAAATATTCCGACCCAAATCTTGCACCCTGGTTGAGAAAGACCCCAAATAATAATCTATACATAACTGAATGGGGGAAAGAAGACACATCATCTTCAGTATATCAGACAATTTTGTTAGAGCAAACCCAAAGTTACAGCGAACACTATCTACACACTATCTACACTGATCTCGCACTGAGAATGGTGTTGGTGCCGCCCTGGTACTGAACAATAACCGCCACCATTGGTTATTAGATTTGATGTGCAGCATTCACACAGCTGAATTATATGCAATATGGCAAGCCATGTTATATTTCTCCTTTCAACAGAAAACGGATCGTCTGATTTGTACGGACTCTTTGAGTGCCATAAAAACGCTAAAAAACCGCTCCACATCGAACGAATTAACTGTCACAATCTTAGATTTGTATACTCATCCAACATCTATGAATTATGTGGGTCCGAAACCATATGAATATGAATGGAAATGAGCAGATTCTGCAGCCGAAGATGCTACCACGAGAAGAATCGACGGTCCCAGTGGGTGATATCAAAAATATATAAAACAGAAATTCTTCAAGATTTTGCAAGACCGATGGGAGAGATATTATGGACCACTCAGAATTGTTAATTCCTCAGCTGAAGAATGGTTCTACCCAGAAGAGAACAAGTAGCACTATGTAGACTCAGAATCGGACATACTAATCTCACTCACCTGTATCTTTTAGCATTTAGTATTTTTGTTTCTTTCAGTAACTCATCTAGTTCATTTTGGTACCTTTTGAATGCTTGATGGTTATATGAATTTTCGGGATTATTTAACATTCTTCCGTACATCTCATTTTTTTTTTATTTACCGATTGAACTAACCCATTTGTGATCCCCTTCTTTTGTTTGGTGTTTTTTCTCTTCATTATCTTTTTTCATACTGAGGTGAACTTTGTCAGCTATGATTTCCATGGACTCATATGTCATTTCATTAACGTTCTTTCCCACATACATACTAGCCCAAGTTTCATTGATTAATTTCTGGTGGAGTTTTTCGGAGTTCAATCGGAGTGAATAATTTCTAGTGTTGGTATTAGCTTCCATACTTTATTCTGCATCATTTCGCTTGGATCATTTCAATCGGAGTGAATAATTTCTAGTGTTGGTATTAGCTTCCATACTTTATTCTGCATCATTTCGCTGCTTTATATGCAGTATAATTGGGAAATGATCAATGATTGCTGATTGGATAATGCTAGATCATTGGATGAGATTTCACGAAAACATGGTCGATGTACGTCTTAAAATTCCCAGATATTCTTTTGAAATCATTCATGATTGAAATATAACCCCATGCGTTGAGAGTATTCGAATATTCGTCGCAGTAGTCTGTGTTATCCAGGATATTGATATTGATATCACCTAAAATGATTTCATAATCACTTTTGTATTTTTTCTGTTCCAACAATTCATAGAGGCAGGTGTTGGAAATATGTGGGCAGGTAGAAGAGGATCTATATAAAGCAAGTATTTCGAAAGTGTCCAATGCGAGTTTAAATTTCAATGAGATTGTTCTGATATTGTCAAAATCAATTATTTCATGAGAATACTCAATGCTGTTACGTATATATATGACTATGCCATCATTCATAACCAACTATTCCAAGTGAGAAGAAAATATCCAGTTTCCATGTCTCCGTTACGACTATGTCATCGAATTCTCTTGCGTATTCACATAATGTGACTTTCAATTCATCGATATTCTTAGTAATACTACGTTTGTTAGTATGGAATATTCTCAAAGTATCTGGAAGTTACTGAATCATTCTGAAGTAGTGAATTTTCTGTATATCAAAATTACTCATGTACGGATCAATTCGATGATATAATTTGATACTCAGGGATTGTGAAGCTTTGAAGTCAGATAGGTACTCGAATTGTATGAAAAAGACACCTGAAGATGAATAAGATTTCCTCATTTGTGTATTCCTGTTGGAGTGGGTAGATCAGGTTGACTTATCTGTAGTGGGTTTCGTTAATTTCAATGTCGACTTGTCTTTTCCTTCTTCAATTTATTTCGTTGAGACTCTTGGCAAAAATGGCGCTGAAAGAGTCCTATCCTCCTTTGGTGGTTGTAGGATTTCTTCGCTACTGCTATTTTGCTAGTTGGTGAAATGTTTTCTTGAATGTTGGCTGACTCCTCTTCGAATTCCTCTCCTTCGTCACTATCCGCAAGTTGTTCTGCAGTATAGGCTTCTTGATTGATTTTGAGCTTATCTGCTCTAATGTGAGCACTTATATTCCTGGAACGAGCATCATTCAAGTGTTGTCTCAAGATTGTGTTTCTTCTTCTTTCTTCTGATGTCAGCTCTTTGAATATGCTTATACCTGCTCCTTTCGAATCAGCACTTCAGATTTCTTCGAGAAGGATAAAAACTGGAGAATCATTTGATTACGGGTTCTTTGGTTACCAATAGTGAATATCTTATTGATGTCCCGTATAGTAAATTGTGCTTCCGTGGTATCCTCCAACTTCGCCGGAATTTTGTCGAACAGTTCATCAAAGTCAGACATGCTTTTCTTCAGAATGTTTTTGTTCCATTCTTTCACTGTATATTTCTCATATATTTTTTATTCATGTCACACCTAGATATCCAATTTCATTCACTTGTGATATGGACAGAATCTGGGTACTATTCGTGAAATTTATGCGGTAGTGTGATCTGATTCTGATATCGCAGCTGATTGATAAGTTATGCGTTTTTCCAAATTCACTGTCATCAATCCATCTTCAAGCCAGTTCTCAACAAAATCTGTTTGCTCCTCTCCTCTCAGTACATTGAAATTTTTCGCGTCATGCACACAATTGTCGTGTCATCATATACTTCCACTGCTATTCAATGAAAACAGCCCATCTATATATATGTTGAATAGGATTGGCCCTGATACACTTCCCTACGGCACACCTCATTCAATAGCTTCTTTCGGAGTCTGTACATTATCTTCATTCACAATTCATGGCCTGTTCGTTGAATAGCTCTTGAAGATATTCAGATTTTGATTCCTAATACGAACATCCTTCAGTGTTTGAAAAAGTAGATCGTGGCTAACAGTGTCGAAGGCTTTTGACAGGTCAATGAAAATACACAAGCATGCTCTGTTTACACTCAAGGCAGTATAGACAGTAAGATATAATGTTAGTCTATGCTTCATTACTTTATCCCAATATTTTTGACAGATGAGTAAACAATAAGATGGCCCTTTGATCCTCAACTCTCGGTTCATCTTCAGTTTTTTCTACAGTGGAATGATAATGCATTCTTTGAATGAAGAAGGTCAGGTATCTATGCACTCATTGAGTATGAAAGATAATGGTTTCGTTATATAGTTAGCAGCATATTTGAGGGTTTCAGCTCTAATTCCGTCTACTCCTACTGATTTTTGATTTTTAAGCCCATTCATCAACATTTTGAGTTCGATTTCATTAGTAGGATATGAAACAAATGAGTTTTCTAGTTGGCATATAGTTTCTATTCCTCTCGATCATATCAGGAAGTTTCTCACCCATTCAGGTGAGTTTCGAGTTGAATTCATCAGCAATCCGATATTTGTCTGTTATCAGCAGTCCTGTTTCATTTTCTGAAGATCTGATTTCGTTTTATTACTCTAGTACAACTCATTTGTTACGTCTCACATCCTTTTTGTGTTTGCTGAGTTAATTTCTGTGAATGTTCCATTGGATTTTGTTTTAGTTTTCTTGTATCGATAAATTCAGCTCATTCCTAGAATCCTAATGTTTTTCTCCAATATCGAACTCCCAGGATACCTCGAATATTCTTTGAACATTTCATTATTTATATCTATCGATTCAATTCAAACTGGAAATGATTTCAACCTATGTGTTTCGGATTGATGGGGCACTGAAGTAACTGAAACGACTGCATTCAAACTGATGAGACTATTCAAGTTAGTGGACCAACTGGAAAATCATGTTCTCGATAGGCGACGGCATAGATGGAATAATTTTACTGTAGTATTTGCAAAAATAAACGAATTATGGAATTATTTTTGATCATATTCGAAATATAAACAATTGAAATGAATAAATAAATAAAATGAATGAATGAAAATAATAAATGATAATAGGAATAATAATAATAATGATAGTAGTAAATAAATGAATCAATGTTAGAGTTGTTCGAATTCCAGCTTATTTTCATTTATTCGAATTGAAATATTCACTACAATGTCAGAAAACGCAAAAATTTCAATCAACTGCGCACATCGTCTAATGCTATCTTTGGGACAAGAGATAACGTCCATTTTGACATCCTCAATACCTACTATCAATTACATGCTGAACTAGCCCAACTGAACTGGTTGTCCTACTGCGATGCAGATTTCTGCTCTGTTCCGAATCTCATGAGTTATTTATCCAATTCCCACAGAATACGGTTCCTATAAAATCTGTTCTATAAATCACCGTTCGATGATTTACGTTTGTATGTTTCACTTTCCTATAAAATACGGTCACTATAGAATACAGATCCTACACTCAACGATCCTACGTTTCACGTGTCACCGACGTCGCATGTCGTGAAATTTCTGAATGACAATGGATAGTGGATGGAACTTGATATGATAATGATTATAATATGCATGGTCGTAGGCAAAATATCGAACATGACTCGTTGAATAGTGCATTTCATGCACTCGTTACGTTTTCGCCATCGCCGCTGCGCGGCTCGTGTTAAATATCAACTCGTTTGAAATATGTCACTTTCCACACTAGTTGCATAAGTAACTATTTTTTATGAGGGAGTAGGGGAAATCTCGAACATCTTGTCGTGAAATGCCATTGTGAGTCTATCATTACACTAGAAAGTTTATTCGTCTAAGCCAACTCAAAAACGATCCTCTCGTGAGTTCCAACGGTTTGAATTATCAGCTCGTGTTCCAGGACTTCCGAGCGCAATTCTTGCGAGAATTTCAGGTGGGTGTCTTCAGAAAAGTGAATAGCAAACTGGCGAGCCGTACAGTCACATTTGGAGAGATCCGAGGAACTTGCGAGTCTAATTTATGTTGTTCTCTGAATGTTGGACCGTCATTGTTTCCCTCGTGAGGAGACTCTGACTGTAAACTGGGATAGGATGCGATGGAAATTTATAGTTTCAGGAAGAGATTCAGAGGCAATTTTGTCCCAACTCACACACAGGGCTTTCTCTATTTCCTTTACGGATGTTCATTTTCTCTGAGGAACTCTCGTGAAGTGGTTTTCTTTCCATTTTACATTCTGAAGCGTCCCAATGTGCGAAAACCCTCCAAATGATGTATCATAAACGCTATATGATTCATTATATACAGAGTGTTACAATACTAATTGGAAATATTCCAACCATAGAATCCTGAGCTGAAAATTGAGATTGAGCTCCAATCACCCAGATGAAATGTTTCTTCTGTCTAAGTTACAGGGTGTTTCATGTGGAAATTCATGAATAGAATAGAACAGAATAGAACAGGGCTTTATTTTCAAGAATAACAATCACAGTGACATTACATTTAAAACAAAAATAACATACATTATCACAGTAACCAGAATTAAAGAAAATAGTGTCATATAAAGTTGATTGAATCAATCTTGAGACTTGAAGACAAGTATTTGTATCAGTTAAAATATTAAAATGAATAAATATTAAGTTCAAAATGAATAAAGTTTAAAATGAATAAAGTTGTCCATTCGTAAAAATATCTATTCTCCCAAATATTCTTTAGTAGAGTATGGTTCTAGATTCACTATGATATTGATTATAAGCCTCTTGAAGACTTTTATGTTCACTTCTTGTTTTACTGTTTCTGGTAATTTATTAAAAAACCTAATACACGCATACTCTGGAGACTTTTCTGTTATTGACAGTCTGTGGATTGGGATATTATAGTCGGTGTTATGGTTTCTTGTGTTTAGTCTATGTTTTATCTTGTGCGACTCAAATTTATTGCGATTTTTAAACAGAAACATTAAGCACTCATATATATAGGTCCCGGCCATGGTCATTATATTAAATTTTTTGAATTTACCTCTACAGGATTCTTTGTAATTTAGACATAGCAAAATCCTGATGGCTTTTTTTTGTATTTTAAAAATACTTTCTGTTCGGCTACTTCCTCCCCAGAAGATGATGCCAAAACGCATCACCGAGTGGAAGTTGGCAAAGTAAATGGTTCGCTTTGCACCCTCATCCAAATATGTCGATGTTACTCTAAATGCATAACAGATAGATGACAATTTGGTGCTGGTTTCCCTAATATGTTTTTCGAAATCTAAGTTTTGGTCAATGTGTACGCCAAGAAATTTTGTGTGTTCCGCCAGTGTTATTATCTGCTTTTGTACTTGAAGTATCTCAGGTATGTTATTGTTTTTCATTTCAGTCCTAAAGCAAATATAATTTGTTTTATCTTCGTTAAGTATGAGTTTGTTCATGGTAAACCATTTCTGTGCTTTTTCTAGTGTTTCATTTGAGATTTCTGAAAGATTATTTAATGACCAACCCACCGTTAAAATGTTTGTGTCATCTGCAAAATTCACTAAGTTGATATTTTCATTATTCACAATATCTAAGGCTAAATCATTTATGTAAAATATGAATAACAAAGGGCCCATGACACTACCTTGAGAAATACCTACCACTGTCGTAATTTCCTCTGAGTAATATTTAATTCCCTGGCTATTTATAACTACTTTTTGTTTACGTTGTGTCAGGTAAGACTTTATCCATTCATGAGCGGTACCTCTGATACCATATCTCTCCAGCTTTATCAACAGAATTTCATGATCTAGACTGTCAAAAGCTTTTGACAGGTCTAGTAAGATACCCATTGATATATTTTTATTCTCGTATGCAGTAATAATTTTTTCTATGAATTCATATATGGCTGTCTCGATTGATTTCCCTTTCAAGTAGCCATGTTGCGCGTGGCTCAACAATTTTTCAGTATAGAAATAGCTTAGAAGCCTTGAACACATTGCTAGTTCAAAAACTTTGGAGAGAGATGGTAGTAGACTTACTGGTCTATGATTTTGCATGAGTGTTGGGTCATCTTTTTTGAACAGGGGCTTGACTATTGCTATTTTCAAGTTGTCTGGGAATAAACCGTATGAAAAGGAGTTATTGATTATGTGGCATAGTGGTATTGCCAATTCACCAGCACATAGTTTTATTATACTATTTGATATTTCATCATATCCAGTGCTAGTTTTATTCTTTAGTTTCGAACACAATTTTATTACTTCATCAATAGTAATCGGTATTAAGAAAAATGAGTTCCTACTTAATGGTATATTATTTGTAAATTCAATATTTGGTAGATCTTTCAATAGGTTGGAGGCTGCGTTAAGGAAGTAATAGTTGAAATTGTTGCTTAATATACAGGGTGTCCTTAAAAGGTCTTTACAAAAAGCTACCACATATTCTTCAGACCAAAACAATTCGATACAAGCAAACTTACCTCAGTAAAAAGTTGCTTAGTTTGGGCGCTAGACGGCTCTGAAGTTGAAATTTTCAAATCGATTTTGCTTCATAACTTTTGAACGGCTCATGGGATTTTTTTCAAATTTGGTACGTTGGCATAGACTCATCGGGCAATGAAACTCATATCATAATCATAATGAATATCATTCCATGGGCGTAGAACTTGATTTTTTCAGTGAATAAACATCTAAAACTCCTACGCCAATGGAAAAAAATTAGTTTCAATATGAAATCTAAATTATTCAACTCATTCACTACAAAAAAGGTACTCTTGACAAAAGTCGATTCCTCTCATGGTTTCGACAAAATTTTAATTTTAGTGATTTAGAGCATAATTAATAATAAAACGATTAACAGATATTTCATAAAAATTGTTCAAAATGTTCACCATTTTCACGTATACAAAGATTTATACGACGCAAAAAGTTGAGATGTACTTTTTGCATAGGTTATTTCTATTGAAAATAAGTAGCACTGGTTTTTTTTTCTGAAGACTATTATTATCTGCTCGAAAACAGTGATATTCACATTCTTGGTTTCCATAGTTTCATCTGTGTTGATTTGTCGAGTTTTATTGACGTTGATTGTTGATATCGGACTTTTCTGATTTATCATGGCCGTACAATACACCAATGAAGAATACACCGATATGTTATTGGTATTCGGATATTGTCAAGGAAATGGTCGAGAGAGTGTGAGGGTGTATTCGGCAAGGTTTCCAAATCGTCGCGTACCAAGCCACCCAACCTTTGCTGCAGTTGAGAGACGTCTTCGGGAGACCGGTCATTTTGCTCCTAGAACTGGTGATTATGGAAGACAGCGTTATGTAAGGATTCCCGAAGTCGAAGTAGAAATTTTAGACCGTATTGAAGAAAATCCAGAATTGAGTACTAGACGGATAAGTAATGAACTAGAAGTTTCTAGGAATGCCGTTCATGAAGTACTAAGAGAACAATTATTATACCCATACCACAAGACGCCAGTTCAAGATTTATTAATCCATGATTCACAAAGTCGTCTGATGTTTTGTAGGTTCATTAATTTGCAAAGAGAAATGAATCTGAACTTTGGAAAGAATATTTTGTTCACTGATGAAGCCTGTTTCACGAGAAGAGGAATAACTAATTTTCATAATGAACACGTTTATGCAATTGAAAATTCTCATTCCATTAAAATAAACCATTTTCAACACGAATTCAAAATCAACGTTTGGGCTGGAATAATAGGAAATTTTATAATTGGTCCTGTCATACTTCCACAAAGATTAACAGAAGACATGTATTTACAACATCTACGAAAAACGTTGCCAAATTTGTTGGAAGATTTACCACTCCAACATCGGGTAGATATGTGGTTTATGCACGATGGAGCTCCACCACATTTTTCGGTGGATGTTAGGAATTTTTTAAACCAACAGTACCCAGACAGATGGATAGGTAGAGGTAATGATGCACCCGTGAATTGGCCACCACGTTCTCCAGACTTAACACCGATGGATTATTTTGTATGGGGTTATCTCAAGTCTACGGTTTACAAGACCCCTGTGAATACTGTAGAACAATTATGGCAACGTATCCAACAGGCGACGAATAATCTTACAGGCGATGATGAAGTTATGCAAAGAGTACATTTCAACTTTTTGCGTCGTATAAATCTTTGTATACGTGAAAATGGTGAACATTTTGAACAATTTTTATGAAATATCTGTTAATCGTTTTATTATTAATTATGCTCTAAATCACTAAAATTAAAATTTTGTCGAAACCATGAGGGGAATCGACTTTTGTCAAGAGTACCTTTTTTGTAGTGAATGAGTTGAATAATTTAGATTTCATATTGAAACTAATTTTTTTCCATTGGCGTAGGAGTTTTAGATGTTTATTTACTGAAAAAATCAAGTTCTACGCCCATGGAATGATATTCATTATGATTATGATATGAGTTTCATTGCCCGATGAGTCTATGCCAACGTACCAAATTTGAAAAAAATCTCATGAGCCGTTCAAAAGTTATGAAGCAAAATCGATTTGAAAATTTCAACTTCAGAGCCGTCTAGCGCCCAAACTAAGCAACTTTTTACTGAGGTAAGTTTGCTTGTATCGAATTGTTTTGGTCTGAAGAATATGTGGTAGCTTTTTGTAAAGACCTTTTAAGGACACCCTGTATATGGGTCACCTGATATTTTCAATTCATTTGTGGTTATGTTTGTTCCTTTGATTTCTTTCACAATCTGCCACAGACATTTTGATTTATTATTGCTATTGTCAATGCGCTTTCCATACTGTAATTTCCGTGATTCTACCAACATTTCTTCGGCCAACATTTTTTTAAATTTTTCTTTATTTTGTGATTTAAAAATTTCTCGTTGTATATTACCTTTTAGCGACTTATTTATGTTGATGTCCAGCAAGAGTTTTTGGCCCGTGTGGTCTGATATATGCGTACTTAAAACTAGAGCTTCGTAGGACTCACAGTTTGTTAATATGTTGTCTATACAGGATTTTGAGTCTCCAGATATGCGTGTATATTCCTTTACTGATGGGGTTATATTAAAAGTGTTTAGCAATGTTAAGAAATCTGTTCTAATTCTGCTGTCTTGTTTTATGTCTATGTTGAAGTCGCCTGCAATGAATAGAAGACAATTTTCGTTAAGAATGTACAATAATAATTGTTCAAATATATCTAAAATTTCTTTCACACAAGATGTGGGGGTACGATATACACATAATATTAAACCCTTACGATTCCCGAATTTCACTTCTACTGATGAACACTCAAACACCTCTTTGATTGCTAAGTTCTCAATATCCTTACGTGATCTCCATTCTGTTCTATTTCTTAGGTATATGGCTGTTCCTCCGTGTTCACCTTCTGCTCTACAGTAGGCAGAGACCAGATTGAAATCGAGGAAGTTGTAGTTTTCTATTTGAATCCGGGATTGCCAGTGTTCACTGATACATACTGCAACACATTCATCATGGTTTAGAATTTCTTCTTGCATTACATCAAGGCTGTTTCCTATGGATCTTACATTTTGATGAAAGATACTTATTTTGTTTTGTATTTTGTTCTCCTCCCTCTTTATTGATGAGCTCGGCTGTTCATTTACGTCTCTTTTAGATTTTTTTCTAACATCACATTTCATCACATTTGTGATCTTAGATGTTGTCCCTTTTGTTTTCGAGGGTGATGCTGATATAAAAGAGTTGTATCTGTTAATTGACATCAGATGGTTTTGAAGCTTTGTAACGAGGCTCGTCTCTGAAAATTTGTCGTATCTGTTCTGTCTAGTTGTTCAGGTCGTTGCTGGTCGAGGAAGTGACGGCCTTGTCTGAAGTCAAAACGGGCAAAATGGATATTTTTTGGCCAGAAGTTTTTTTCATACACACGTTCTTTCAGTGCTAGATCGACTCCCACCATGAATGATTGGTTGTTGGTCTTAATTATTTTTGTTGTAAGCTTCATCACATAGGTGTTCTCGAAGTTTGTTTGCTTCATTATATAGTTTTTTATGTTGTCTTCTGTTGTTTTGTCCGGGACTTTCGAGATAAAGAGCCAAATCTTTTTGTCTGTTTTTTCATTGCCTTGAAAGTTTTCGTCTCCATCACCGTTTCCTATGTTATTTGTTTTGTTTTTCTTTCTTCTTTTTATTAGAGTGTAGCTTCCTTCGGCTGAGTCCCGCTGGCAATCTTCAGATTGAGGTATATGATCTTCCTTTCCAAGGTCTATTATTTCACCAGTTTTCTCTTTAATCTGGATTTTCATTATTTCAGTGGCTACCTGGCTCACAGTTATGGTTGGTTCACCCTGTAGGTTAGAGTTCCCTCTGCTTGCTACATTCCTAGCTGAATCTGATAAGGTATCAGTTGTTTGTTGTGGCTTTTTGTTGGTTTCAGTTTTTTTGGAGGTCAAACTTTTTGCTTGTGTTTCACTGACTGTTTTATATTCCTTGGACTGGGACATCCTAGGAGTTTTTGTTTCCAAATGTGTAATTTTCTCTTGTAATAGGTAGATCAATTGCTCTTTGTCTGCAATTATCATGTTTTTGTCTGCCACCATTTGATGGAGTAATTTATTTTCCTCTTTGAGGTAGGTTTTTTCATTAATATTTGTGTCATTCATACCTTGATCGACTTCATGTTTACATTCTGTGTGCTTTAGTTCGCTTGCTTGTCTTAGACATGCTGGATGGAAAACATCGGCACATTTGTAACACTTCACTTTTGACACGACTTTTTTTTGACAATGTTTACATATAAAATTTTCATTATCTTTGGGAGCAGGCGACATCGTGACCGTGCCGGCCGCCATCATTAATAAAACTCTATGCTAAGTACTCCAAGACTATCTGACCCATTATTGTGGAATTTGCGGGAGTGTAGTTACTATACACCTTACCGAATCAGAGTTGAGTGACTGATTCCTCATCCTGACACTGAACCTTCCCAAATTCTACGCCTCTAGCGGAATTGCAAATGCAATAAAATTTCTATACGAATATATCGTACTCTATCTTCGTAGGAATGAAGTCATCATTCTCCTAGATATTTTATGTTGAATAGATGGACGATTATTTTGATGCCAATTTGTGTTAATCATCTCGGTGCTTCGGATGATTGGATTGGATTTCTCACGCAAATGAAACTTGAAAATGAAATCGAAAAGGAAATCCCTAATAACAAAAAAAAAAACATCATGATATTTTGTCCGAATCCCTTCAGACGAATACATCCAAAGAGCAATTGTGGTTCTGAACAGGTGATTACCTGAGTAGAAAAAACAATATCAAAGAGGAGGAGATATTAAAGAGCTCATGAACATGCACCATAAGAAAAAGAACATATTTATTGTCCAGTGTGACCCCCGTTCACCTCAGTGAGTTCATTCATACAAATAGTTTCAAAGTACTGGTCACAAATGGTTTTTAAATTTCAAGATGAAATAATGAAACAACCTGTAACTGAGACATTATTATGTGGGTTGAATCTTCATGAACTCAAAATCAATAGAGAAATTAACAATTCATTTTTTTCTGAATGAAATTGAAAGTCGACTTAGGCAGAAAAAGTTTGTCCATAATCTATCCGGTATCAGCTTCAATTCCACATCTCCTGTCAGGTCTCTCATCTCAGGTGGTGTTAATAACCATGACTCATTTTGTGCCTGGTAAAACAGAAAACGAAGCTGACGAAAGACGAAGAACATTGAAAATAATGCATGCATTCAAGAAATGAAGATCCCGAAAACGGTAGCTGATTTGTTCTCGAAACGCCTACTGAAAGAAGTAGAACATTTGATATAAATAAGAAATACAGATACTATTTGTATTTCCTGAATCTGTAAAAAAACAAGGTATGGCCGACCAATGAAGGATTTCTCATTCAGGTATTCAGATAGAGTTAAATTCATGTTATTCTGATATGTTTCATGTTACTTCGATACGTTATGTCATATTCAAAAATTTGTCACGATTTCTATTCCATTTTAGATACAGGAAGAGAAAATCACAGAGAAGAATGGAGGTATCTCAATCTATCACGTCGTTCTAGGTTGAGGGTTACTTTTTTCCATTTTGCATGGTAATGAGTTCCATCAAACACGACCTGTCGGAAGATATCTCTGAAGAGTTGAAATTGGTTGGAATTATTCCTGTGCAAATGAATTCAAGAGAGGAGTATGATGAAGAACATAATATTTTCTCGCAGAAGTCTTCAGGAGCTGAGAGAGAAGAGGAAATTTTCTCTCAGGAAGGAAAAGAACCATTTGTTTCGAGGCCGAATATGACATTATCTAGTAAGGTAATGAAAAATTCTTCATGTAGTTTGCACGCATATCAATTCGAACACTCGGATATCAATAACGTCACTGAACCCAAATGTCTAACACGTCAGATATATTTGATGAATATCACACAATGAACGATTTCGAGAACATGAATGTGATAACTCATCATGATACATCCTGAATTTGCTGGAATCAAGCACTGATATTTTGCTCATTATATTCCGATAGCTACTAGAATTCTCTCTCGTAACAATATCCACTGAACTAACTACGAGGCGATTTCATGGGGATTACAAGGAAAAAGTTTTTTAATCCAAGTTTGTTGAAAGTGTGCTCAGATTCCTATCAGCTAATTTGGAGCTCTCTTATAACAGTAAAGTCTGCCATTACCGTTGATAAGTACTCACATACTCACTTCTGCGACTCTCGGAATTGCGTTGTAACTCACTAATAACATTGTGATATCTAATTTCCAGAGGATTTCTATGTCCGGTCATTGGAAGATTCGCACTGCGAAAAGTCTAGTTGACAATTCTCAACAACGCATGAGTTCTTAACTCATATGTGTTCAATTGGTTACTCTATGTAGGGTAAGTCATTTCCACAACATTCATTGATTCTTGACGTATGTACATTGTACAGAGTGGGAAAACTGGGCGTTTTCACAAAGTATCTCCAGTGACGGATTCCTGGGGCTCTGCCCCTCACATTTTGTTCATCAACTTCACATTCATCGAAACCAACTGAGTACTTTCTTTCAGTTTTTTCTCGAATACAAACAGAATAGAAACTGAACATTCATGTATGGAAATTGAATATAATTACGGAAGAATGAATTTTGAAGTTTTGAATGGCACAGGAAACGCCTGTGAAATTATTTTTTTCCTTTCATAATTTGGTAGCATTCATTCCATGTTAAGGAAAAGGGAAAAATCCATTACTTGAACCTTCATACATGAGGTATTCAAATTGTTCGAAATTGTTGAAATGGATAATGTGTAGTACATTTCTAGCAGGAAGAGGAATCGATACGCTTGAAAAAAGTATGGTCGCGTGATGCGTGGTGAAGGATTCAAAAGGCCATCAGGGTTTCACGATGAAGCTATTCGGAAACATCTTTGAAGTAGAAATCTACGAGATTCTTCACAAATTTTTCATGAAATGAACTCAATGTCATTCATTTTGTCCAAATACAAAATTAATATATACAGGGTGAGTCAAAAAATGTGTACCGAGCTTCCTGGGGGTGATAGAACATTGAAAAATAAGTGTAGTTTGATGATTAAACGCATGGCCCAAAATGCATATTGAGGGAGATATATCCTTCCAAAGTTGATAAAATTAAAATAATTTCTCCGCATAACTTCTGAACGATGGAAGCCATCCGATTGAAATTTTGTGCATGAATGTATGTTGTCAAAATACATTTTTTCGTCACACTCCCACATTTCTGATATTGTTATAAAGGGTGTTTTCAGAGGGTGAGTCATGATTTTTTGTAGAAAACTTTTTTCCCTGTATCATTTTCGGTGAAGAAACAGGAGCATTCGATGGAGCGAAGAAAATTACATGAAAAAGGTACTCTTATTCAAATACAAAAAAAATGAACCGTTCGTGAGATATTTGAGTTTTTGTAGTTATATGATATCGGCAGATTGATTTTATTCATCGCGAGATTCATCGGTATAACGATATTTCAGCAGGCCATGATGAATAATTTTGTTCTCGTTCATGTCATCAACTTTCGAGTCAACATTGTTGTAGTCGATTTGTTCGTGTGGTTTTTCTGTCATTTATCACTGCGATTATCAACTGAGATTTTAAGAAATATGGCAGGTTATTCGTTCTCTGAACAAACTGATATGCTTCTAATGCTTGGCGAGTGCTTCAGAAATGCAAATGCTGCTGTGAGACGATATGCAGAGATATGCAGAGAGCAAGACGAATAGACACAACACAAGCAAATGTAACCAGGATTCTCAGAGAGCAACAGCTACACCCTTATCATTATTTGCAGGTTCAAGAACTGTTACCACGAGACAATGAAATAAGATTGAGATTTTGCGAAGAGTTGCTGGAACGAATTCGAAGATGTCCTGAGTTCTTAAACAAAATATTGTTCACAGACGAAGCAACTTTCACTAGAAACGGTGTTTTCGAATATATGGAATGGGACCTGGCTCTTGGTTCAATAATTGGTTCTGATTGAGATGAATGAAAAAGATTCCCAAACTATTCACTTCGCGAATGTTCGTCACATGTTTCAAATCATCTGAAGTAATTGGATAACTAGTCTCAAAAATATGTTGGGCAACATATTCTGTTGATCTGTCGAACCGATTGTACCTGAAATGAGCAATATGTTCTTTGAATCTGTTTCCTATGCTTCGACGAGTTCGTCCAATATATTTCATGTCACATGTCACATTTCATATATCACTGATTCTTCATCATTATTGACTTCGTCTTTAGGGTTATCCAATGAACCATGAATTGTATTTTCCTCAATTTCAATTTCGATTCTAACATCTTGAAATTTTCCAAAATCGAACCCTCAACATGTATTTCGGTTGATGAAGTCTTTGGGTATGGAGATAGTCTGTGAAAATTCTGCTCCACTTTCCGAGAACATTCCAACAGACATTCTTCTGAGATTGGAAAAATTGCATGCACTGGATACAAACATGACGATAGCCGCCTATACTGACCACTGACAGTGTGATCCTTAGAAACGAGGAATCAAGGAAGTGAATGACTCCTGATCAATAGATATGATAGATTCCTCTGTAGCATTGATGTGGTTCTCTCAAATGAACAGTAGAACCATGGTACGTATATGGTTCCACTGGTTTGGTCTGAGATTGGATGCTCAGATGATATTTTCAGTGGATTAGCTGATACTTCGCTGTCCTGTCGATATAATCACGACTGATATGAAATGGGCGGTCAGACGAGCTAACAAAGATAAGAACTCAGCTGGTATTATCAATCCATGAGCTCGAATATTTCCACTCTACAAACGGATGAGACAATGTCCACGTAAGATTCCAACTACTCCCACACAATATCAACCATGAGAGATAAAATAAGAGTTTGAACCTCAGAAAAAACATACTCCCCGAGTACTGAGGGAAATCAATGGAAAAAACATTGGAAATTTGATGAAATCAGACATTTATACATGACGGAAAGCGTCTGAGTGAAGTAACACAAATTGAGGTCCCAGTCAAACTGAAACCCTATGATTCATTGATAATGCCTGGAGTATAAACACCTTCAGTTGGAACACACCCCATACCCACCCCAGCCCGCAGGGAAGAGAGAAAATAATTATTATTCCTCCAGAATCCAATCGACATATTCTCGTGGGGCTGGAGTCACGTTCCCTATTGAAGAGGGCAACTGTAGACAACGAAAGTATTGAAATGGAACTCGAGTCCAAAATTATTTGAGCCCAATTCCGGACAAAGGAGCGCACTCTTCAATTCGGGATTCAAGATGTCCGAACTAATGGCTCAGAAAATGGAATCACTTTCTATCTATTCTTTCCAACGCGATAAATGCTCCACCAATTGTAGATCTTCCTCTTGTAATGATTTCACGTTCACTGAATGTTCATTGTTTTTCGACTGCTACCTTCGCTCCTGTTTTGTTGATTTCTTCTCACAGGCAAGGTTCATCGACGAGATGACATTCGAGATGCTTCAAGTCGGAAAAGAAATGGAGCAAAACTCCATTTTCCAAGCGATTTACTTTTATCGGGTCATCTCCGCCCAGAATAAAACTAGATTTTTTGTTGGGGCGCACCATTGATGCACTTTTTCGCAATTGACTCTCTACTCACTTAAGTGGAAAATACCTGCCAATAAAAGTAAGGCTAATCCAAACGGAGGCAACTCGTGGCAGTTGTGGACATCTATATCTTTCCCTCTCATTATTTGAAAGAGCAATTACATGTTATGTTGGGAATTTTATTGATCTCCTGATTAATCCATCGGCCCTACCAACGATCCTCACGTGACATCAATAGTGAATCACAGCGTTTTAATTTTTTCATCCACGAAAAATCATAGGAGATGGTCGATCAAGTCGAATTGACTAGATGTCACCAACCACCCCTGTTCCTCAGCGGATATTCAAGAAGAATATCCGCTATATGATATGTCAAACATTTCTTAGATTCGCGACGTCATTATGGATTTCCGGATCTTCAAAATCCATTGCAAAATGGCATAAAATGGTTATCTCTGATGAAGAAATGAATTCAGAAGCATATCGTTTTCCAGATGAGATTATTGGAAATCTAGAAATCACTATCAATACAATGAAAAAGTAGTCGGAAGTGAGCTCTGATTTTTCTATTTTCATTCAGGCATGACATATTCGTGACGGTCCATTCAAGAAGTCATTGTTTTGAGAAAATAGTTTTCTCATTGATATCAATATAGACATTACTTGAAACAGATATGTTTCAAAAATTATACACATTCATGAAACAATGGATTTTTTTGGGATTCCTTCCATTGTTGGTTCAACCAGGTTCTCACCAGGTGCACAGATAGAAATGCATCAATACTCACGCTCACACTGGGACTCGAGCAAAGCCTATTCTATCACGAGAGTCTATCGCCCCACCAGTGAGGTGGTAACGAATCCATCCCATATATGTTCGGTGGTAGGGCCCTACACTCTTGATACTCTAACTCAACGGGCCAGAGCATCGGCTCTCCTGACTTCACACTGGTGGGAACAAAATTGAGGCAGTGGAAATGGTCTCTTCTGATGAATCGATGAACCACGGTGAAACTGTTCCAGTCAGAAAAGTATATGAAAATATATAATTTGTTGAACTCTACAAAGGCTCCTCATCGTGTCTAGATTGACTGTGATTCTTCGCATAAGTTTCAAGTGGCATTAACAAATCAATATTTCATCTCATATACGGTTCAAGGAGAGTTTATGTCTGAAGGTAGGTAATCCTGACAATTCAAGAATGACCGTCGAATCGTCGAAATTAGTTAGAGCAAGGATTGACCATAGTTATAGTAAGTTATTATCGCAGGAAAATTACATTCGCGCTTCTCAATCATAATTCATTCAGACTCACATTGTAGTGAGAACAACAATTGGTTCACTGTTCGTTACTACTTCACTCCAACACAATTTTCTGAGTAGTTTTCATCCTTGTAGCGAGCTCATATACAGGGTGTCCTTAAAAGGTCTTTACAAAAAGCTACCACATATTCTTCAGACCAAAACAATTCGATACAAGCAAACTTACCTCAGTAAAAAGTTGCTCAGTTTGGGCGCTAGACGGCTCTGAAGTTGAAATTTTCAAATCGATTTTGCTTCATAACTTTTGAACGGCTCATGAGATTTTTTTCAAATTTGGTACGTTGGCATAGACTCATCGGGCAATGAAACTCATATCATAATGAATATCATTCCATGGGCGTAGAACTTGATTTTTTCAGTAAATAAACATCTAAAACTCCTACGCCAATGGAAAAAAATTAGTTTCAATATGAAATCTAAATTATTCAACTCATTCACTACAAAAAAGGTACTCTTGACAAAAGTCGATTCCTCTCATGGTTTCGACAAAATTTTAATTTTAGTGATTTAGAGCATAATTATTAATAAAACGATTAACAGATATTTCATAAAAATTGTTCAAAATGTTCACCATTTTCACGTATACAAAGATTTATACGACGCAAAAAGTTGAAATGTACTCTTTGCATAACTTCTTCATCGCCTGTAAGATTATTCGTCGCCTGTTGGATACGTTGCCATAATTGTTCTACAGTATTCACAGGGATCTTGTAAACCGTAGACTTGAGATAACCCCATACAAAATAATCCATCGGTGTTAAGTCTGGAGAACGTGGTGGCCAATTCACGGGTGCATCATTACCTCTACCTATCCATCTGTCTGGGTACTGTTGGTTTAAAAAATTCCTAACATCCACCGAAAAATGAGGTGGAGCTCCATCGTGCATAAACCACATATCTACCCGATGTTGGAGTGGTAAATCTTCCAACAAATTTGGCAACGTATTTCGTAGATGTTGTAAATACATGTCTCCTGTTAATCTTTGTGGAAGTATGACAGGACCAATTATAAAATTTCCTATTATTCCAGCCCAAACGTTGATTTTGAATTCGTGTTGAGAATGGTTTATTTTAATTGAATGAGGATTTTCAATTGCATAAACGTGTTCATTATGAAAATTAGTTATTCCTCTTCTCGTGAAACAGGCTTCATCAGTGAACAAAATATTCTTTCCAAAGTTCAGATTCATTTCTCTTTGCAAATTAATGAACCTACAAAACATCAGACGACTTTGTGAATCATGGATTAATAAATCTTGAACTGGCGTCTTGTGGTATGGGTATAATAATTGTTCTCTTAGTACTTCATGAACGGCATTCCTAGAAACTTCTAGTTCATTACTTATCCGTCTAGTACTCAATTCTGGATTTTCTTCAATACGGTCTAAAATTTCTACTTCGACTTCGGGAATCCTTACATAACGCTGTCTTCCATAATCACCAGTTCTAGGAGCAAAATGACCGGTCTCCCGAAGACGTCTCTCAACTGCAGCAAAGGTTGGGTGGCTTGGTACGCGACGATTTGGAAACCTTGCCGAATACACCCTCACACTCTCTCGACCATTTCCTTGACAATATCCGAATACCAATAACATATCGGTGTATTCTTCATTGGTGTATTGTACGGCCATGATAAATCAGAAAAGTCCGATATCAACAATCAACGTCAATAAAACTCGACAAATCAACACAGATGAAACTATGGAAACCAAGAATGTGAATATCACTGTTTTCGAGCAGATAATAATAGTCTTCAGAAAAAAAAACCAGTGCTACTTATTTTCAATAGAAATAACCTATGCAAAAAGTACATCTCAACTTTTTGCGTCGTATAAATCTTTGTATACGTGAAAATGGTGAACATTTTGAACAATTTTTATGAAATATCTGTTAATCGTTTTATTATTAATTATGCTCTAAATCACTAAAATTAAAATTTTGTCGAAACCATGAGAGGAATCGACTTTTGTCAAGAGTACCTTTTTTGTAGTGAATGAGTTGAATAATTTAGATTTCATATTGAAACTAATTTTTTTCCATTGGCGTAGGAGTTTTAGATGTTTATTCACTGAAAAAATCAAGTTCTACGCCCATGGAATGATATTCATTATGATTATGATATGAGTTTCATTGCCCGATGAGTCTATGCCAACGTACCAAATTTGAAAAAAATCCCATGAGCCGTTCAAAAGTTATGAAGCAAAATCGATTTGAAAATTTCAACTTCAGAGCCGTCTAGCGCCCAAACTAAGCAACTTTTTACTGAGGTAAGTTTGCTTGTATCGAATTGTTTTGGTCTGAAGAATATGTGGTAGCTTTTTGTAAAGACCTTTTAAGGACACCCTGTATATTATTGTAGCCCCCAAAAAGGAAGAATCCTGACGTATTTTCCCAACAATCATATCGCAAGAGCCGCGTCAAACTTACTCACAATCTATTGAGTTTGTGGAATGATGGAATTCAAAGCATGGTGTCTGTAAAACGGATATACATTTTTCGATAGGAATCTACACCGAGGCTGACAGGACTCACAAGATGAAACACAAGAGATTAGCCAGTTGGAACTACCACAAAACACAACAGTTAACCGATAAGGGAACAATAATGAATAGTTTCGAGAGCATGGTGTCTGTAAAACGGATATACATTTTTCGATAGGAATCAACACCGAGGCTGACAGAACTCACAAGATGGAACACAAGAGATTAGCCAGTTGGAACTACTACAAAACACAACAGTTAACCGATAAGGGAACAATAATGAATAGTTTCGAGAGTTTCTGCTCCATTTACTTCCGTAGGTTCCATCAATGTTGGCGGATAAGTATCAATGATATCATCATGATTACAAAACATTGCAACTGCGACTGAATATTTGATATGAATTAGCTATGATGAAGTAATGCAATGAAAAGAAGAATGAAATTGAGATAGAATGATACATGAATGACTCAGTTCATATTACTTCACATGAACGAATAACTGTAGTGAATATGTGAATCGAGTGGGTCTCGACTGGATTCATCTAGAATATATCTCATTCGTTCTGTTGGTACATATATATATATATATATATATATATAAATAAATGAGATAAATGAGATCGTGTTAGGAAATACGCTTGGACACGTCGATAACAGATAGATGAGAACGTGTTGGGAAGACACATCAATTTGTATTCTCAGACAGTGGCCGATACCTACTTCCTCATTCCAAATACAACCCTCTGTATATTATCACTTCTTTGGATTCTTCAGAAAATTCTAGACATAATTCATATACAATGTCGCATACCCATTTTCAACTGTTTCGGAAATATTAGGTGTTTTCAGATATATTATTGTATGATATAGTTAATAACCCCACTTCACACAACTCGTGTAAACCTTGCAATCAAACACAGTATCAGTCTGTCCCAGTCCGATATCACCAAGACACTGACTCTCCTCCGTACCTACTACTATCCGCCTGAGTCAGCGTCCCATGTCAACCGAATGGGTATTTTATTTAATGAATAAGTACACTACAATTACAAGAATCAACATTAAAGAAATGAAATCATTTCATTCCACAAATAAAGTAGAAAAACGGAGAAAATGAATTTCAATGTGAGAGATGTTGAAAATTTTCGCCGCCAACGTCTTGGCAACATGCTAATCTGGTATAGAAATGTCATCTAACGTTACTAAAAATCTCAGGCGTACCAATCGCAAGCGTGATTCGTCTTTTTAAGTCATCTAAGTTGAGTGGTTTAGTTTGGTATACAATACTTTCGACATATCCCCACAAGTAGAAGTCTAATGGCGTCAGATCAGGAGATCTAGTATGCCATTCTATCGATCCGCGCCTCCCTGTCCACCGATTTGGAAAATTTTGGTTCAGGTAATGCCGGACATTGATTTTGTAATGGGACGGTGCTCCATCTTGATGAAACCATAGTATATTGGTAGGAACTTTGCTGGATCAGGATATAAGTTTGTAAAAGTTGGCACGACATTATTTTGGAGCAAATCTGAATATTTATCTCCATTCAAGTTGCCATCAATGAAAAAAGAACCTACGATATGATTTCCAACAATTCCTGTCCAAACATTGACTTTCTCAGGATATTATGTATGTTCCTCTCTCATCCAGTGAGGATTTTCATTAGACCAATAGCGGCAATTTTGACAGTTAACATGACCGTTGAGTGTAAATTTGCTCTCATCAGAAAACAAAACATCTTCTATCATTGTTTTCTAACATTTCCATCATTTGTTCACAAAAATACGTACCCCTGCTAGAATCGTCTTTCATTAGCTCCTGAGTTGGCATCATTTCATAGGGATGCATTTTATTTTCCTTTGATATTCGAGAAATTGATGTGTGGCTATTGTTGAACAGTGAGGCTGCTTTTCGACCAGAATTATGTGGGTTTTCTTGAAACTCAAGCTCAACAACCACTCACTGCATTGGCAAGTACTTTTTTCATTTGTCCCACATGACCAACCTCGCGAAACTGTTTTTCTATTTTGCTAATTGTTCCTTGGGATATAGGCGGCAAATTTGTGAATTTTTCGTGAAATAAGCGAGAAACTTCCATTCGTGTCCGTGTGTTATCTCCATAACCAATCATTTGTAGGATGGTAATTTTGTGCATTTCTGTTGAGTGAATCATTTTTCTGATCTCATTACGTACAGTTAACGAAATTCGAACGACAATAGCACTGACACTGATCACTACTGTCATGCAGACAGACATCAAGTTGCTAAGGCTATGAGTTTTATGCGAAAATGAACAAAACTGTTTTTTTTTTTCGTTAATTTCATATCAGTAAAAAGGAACGCATAGATGGTTCTTGCTCATTTTCTCAATATCAAGAGCCAATTCAATGAAATAATTTCCTTTTTTCGATGTTAATTCTTGTAATACATCTGGAAACACTTGATATTTCCCGAAGAGATAGGTATGGGACATTGTACATGAATTATGTCTAGAATTTCCTGAAGAATACAAAAAACTAATGATATACAGGGAGTTGTATCCGAAATAAGAATGAGAATTCAAGAAAATGCGCATCTTAAAATACAAATCGACGTGTCCAAGCGTTTTTTTCAACACGCTCTCATTTATCATCGATATCGCTATCGAATTCATTCCATTTGGCAGTTCCACACTGTATATATTTGGGTTACTGTTTTTGTAACCCAAATATATGACCAAAAGGAAATATTTGAAGTTCGTATCTACCGATATGAGACGAATGAAGTATAGCTTTGAGTCATCCAGCTTTTAATCACAACAAGAACAACTACTTGTAATATTTCTCCGAAGTTTATGGTATTCAATGAGCCCTTCGTGGCAGAGTGGAGTCATTGACCTTGTGCATTATCTTCTTGTCACATGAGAATTCATGTTTCCTCCAGTGGATGATCATGAATTCCATTCTGATAAACTATGAATCGGTTGAAGTGGGTAGGAAGTTTTGCAGGTTAAGTGGAAGAGCGCGGCTCCTGAAATTGGATATCGGTATATTCAATTGGAGAAGTGGTGCGAACGTTGCCTTCGCTATGCAGCCACTGTGAATATATTCATTGATTCGTTAGAACATATGCATAGACATTCATGTTTTGTCACCAGGTTGCAGCAATAAAAACCATGTTATCATCATCATTAGATATGGGTATGGAAATAAAAATTGAGTAGTAATATAACCTGATCTGAAAAGATAGCCACTTGGACATATTAGGAGTATATCTCTAAAAGAACTGTCATTGCCCTATCCTGCAATCCCTGCAAGGATGAGATACACCGAGAATAAAATATAATGAAGGACTGTTATCGAAGTCACGATCGATTATAGTTTTCAAAATTGTAAGAGAGGTCTGGAATGTCGAGCATCTGCTTTCAGAAAAATATTTTTCTGACACTCTGTTATGAATATACCTGATAGAGATGTTTCATCAGGTTCAAAAAGTTTCCTCTCATGAATCCGAGATTGTTACACCACACATTTCTACTTCAACAAAGTTCATGTCTCCAAAATGCATTATGTTAGTTATGAACATAAACTTATTTTTGTTGATATTGAACTTCCACTTATTCATGTTGAGAAATTCAGATACTTCATAGGGCCTTCTACTGATTCAATGAATATAATTTCGTGAATCATTTGTTTTTGATGAAGTGTTATCTAAAAAGTTGATGAACTCACATCATCATCATACAGAAGTCTAGAAATACTGCCGAATGGAGTACCGGTATTGATATTCTTCAATGGTTGAAATCATGATATTTGCCTTTGTACGTCGAGACCTATTCTGTGAGTAGCTTCCAAACCAGTTATAGACTCCACTTGTTAGTCCATGATAATGAAGTTCCAGGAGTAGAGTAGAAATACTATTTCAGGAAGGCTCTTTTGATTTGACAAACCTAAAAACACTGCTACCACACATTTGTTCACATCAATATCGATTTCCCACTATGACAATGTTAGTTCAGCAGTTTGAACATGAATGATTAGATCTGAATCCAGATCGATATTCCATGAAGAGTTTGTTTTCATTCACATAATCATAACGAAGAGGGAACGACCAACACCCTGCGCTGTGCCACAAATCTCCAGCTGTCTCTCCCAACGACAATTAACTTGCTAATTCTCGCCCGGCAGTCGCGAAGATGATGTATTTTGGAGCGCGGTTTGCAAACACGAACAAAAGAACCCCGACGAGCATTGCTCGCATACCCGCCTTGTAATATCATCTCCTTCTGTGTCGCATTGTCACCACATATTGTCAGAATAGACTATCTTTTTTTTGCGTATTTTGCTTGTTAGTAGGGGAGGGATATTTCTCTATAAGCTCAGGATGTCTCAAGAAACAATCTCTGATCTTATTTTATTGATTTTATCGACATGATCCCTTTTTGTGACTAGTACAGATTCTTTGAAACAAGGTTTTGGGCGAATTCAATAACTCGGAGGGGGGGGTTGTACAATGAATGCTGACACTACCTACCGCATGTGTTATAGTGGTAAGTGAAAATCTGATATGATGATCGATTATTATTACTTTTTATTGATATGACCAGCGAAGAAGATTGAAAGCTCTCAGCTCCTCTATGCAGATGACTTGAAGTTGTACAAGGTGATTGAAAATTACGAAGATTGCTCAGATTTGTAAAGCAAGATTGACCTGGTTTCTGAATGGTGCTCCACCAAAAATTTAAGTCTCAAGATATCAAAATGTCACATCATATCATGTTCTGAGGAAAATGATATTATTGAATTTCTCTATAAGATCAATGATAATGCTATCAATCAAAAATTCACTTTTGCAATGCATCTCAACGCTTATGTGAGATCCAAACTCGAGTATGGGGCGTTGATGTGGTATCTTTTCCATGATTCTCATTCACATCAAGTTGGGGCTGTTCAAAATAAGTTACTGACATACCTGTCATCTGAAGTAACAGGTTTCCACAAAGGGAAACGGACTATTCTCTCCTTATGGATCAGTTCAATGACGTATAAATGCATGACGACTTCCTATCAAAATCTTTTTTCTGTCACCCCCATCTGCGTAGTATCATCTTACATTTATATACCTCCCTAATCTTGTTATCCTATCATACGGGATCTGAGTATTTTATTCATATCTCATATATTTCCTGTATTTGGTTGTGAACCTGTTGGAAATAAATCACTATTTATCCATCTATCTATCTATCTATCTGTCTATCTATCTATCTATCTAACTCTTCACTCCCAGTTATAACTATATCTATACCACAAGGATTTCGACAGGGTCTAATACTTCGTTCAATCATTGAAATCTACAAAGTTTGAAAACGAAATGTTACATAGCGCCTTAATACACCTGCTCCTTCAGTTGTGATTTCCTCAGATCATCAATTTCATGTGTAAGTAGATTTGAGTAGCCCAGCCTTGTTTCATATTGATTTCACAAACTTCTCGTAGAATTGAAAAGTTTTCGACCAGCGAAGAAGTCTAAAACGTACGTTTTTCAGCTATTCGTGAATTCACTACCCCGATATGGTTGAGAGTTTCATAATAGCACCTCAGCTGCTACCTTGTGAATAATATATTGACACACAGTATCGTACCAATAAAAGTTCTGAAAGCATTCGCAGAAAGATCGAGAAGTTGACAAAAAGCACCGCGCGGCAAAGTCAGGGTTGGATAACTGGTACAGTTTTCTGCTTTCCGATAATATGCAATATCCGAATATTACGACTATCAACTTTTGTGTAAGGAATGTGCAATGTTGAGTGAACAGATATTTTTTATATGAATGATATGACTGTAGATAAGAGAGGTTGAGCCGATGTGAAGCAGTGGAACTAAGTTACTAGTTACTAGATGAAAATGAAAAAAAAATTGTTTCAGATTGGTGTTGAGGAAGCCGAAAGTATGAAACTGATATTCACTATGATTCAAGCATTGGAAATGGTGTCTATCGGAAGAACTGTTATCTCTGTTCCATCTCGAGGGATTCAATAGATAATTTCTACGAAGACTCGTCTTATCGTTTCTTTCAGATACTCTTCACCACGACTTTACGTTGACCCCAATAGGATGAAATCAGTAGATACATGTGTCGGGTTTATAAAATCCATTCAGTTATGGAAGTTCTATAACAATTCATATAAAGAACAACAGAGTTCAATATGAGGGTCTAGTCACCTACCATTCACAACTTAGTGATCCAGCATAAGAAATTAAAATTGCCCCATCATCAGTTATAGTATTGGATTCCGGAGTTTGCTTTTGTTGATTATTTTTTTACAGAGTTGGTGTCTTCAAATTGATGATTTCGAGATTTTGTATGAAGATCGAATATCACTCAAGTTTCTCTGTTTCGTTCCCTATAGAAA
The DNA here is from genome assembly GCA_963576655.1 of Gastrophysa polygoni. Taxonomy (NCBI): domain Eukaryota; kingdom Metazoa; phylum Arthropoda; class Insecta; order Coleoptera; family Chrysomelidae; genus Gastrophysa; species Gastrophysa polygoni. The sequence continues at coordinate 34,456,135 of OY755082.1, forward strand.
CTGACCTTCAAATTGGATAAGCGACATCGGACACATTCGTTATTTGTCAACTCATGATATAAACCATCATTATTCGTGAGATCATTCCGAATGGATTTCAGAAGGATTTTGTAGAAGAACGTAGATCCAAATCTCATGGAATTTTTGAGTTCTTTGAAAATTCCAGGACACAACTTTTCAAAACGAAATTCATATCAAAAACCGCACCTTGGATAGTTGAGCAGTAAGAAGTTTTTTGAAGGATGATTCGAATTTGAACCATTTTCAGAAACATATCGTGAATGAGTTCGAATCGAGCTTTCTAGAGGGCTTTTAAGTTCGACACTTTTCTGAAGAACAGCGTCAATAAGTCCGAGACGAGGCATCGAGCACCCATGTTGATATATTTCAGAGAACTGGTCTCATTGATCTCTATCGAACATGACAGACATAATATAGGGTATTTCATTCAAAAGAAACGTTTATTTGGATTGTCACGGTGGAAGAAATCATCCTGTGAACTCGATGATAAAAGAATGGAAAACTGCATCATGACTGTGAAAGACTTTTTCATTCGTTATTTTTTTTGCATTCCTATCAGTTTCCTGTATGAGGCGATGGCCCATCGTACGCGATAAATCTCTCGGGAAATCCTATACAAAACGCCTCAATGGGCACTAGAGTGTGAACTTATTCGCATTGCTTTAGTTCTATAACGTTTTTCATCAGTCCTAGACCATCTCAGAATACTAAAAAATAGACTGAATCCAATTGTTCGGCATCTTTCTAGATTTTCCTCAATCTGTGGATTCAAGTATGTAGTATGAATTATCCAAGAAACCAGATTTCCTGACTAATCTCATTCTCACTGTCACAAAAAAAGTGGTTCAGTTGTTCAAAATCAGTCGATTCAAAAACGTGATTTCTCTTGTTTATCCACTCGGTTCTTCACTCTCGTTCCTGTATATATTCTCATTACATCTCAAGATATTCAATTATGTCATATCATCATCGGGACGAAATTGTAATCGGGATTATGAAGGAAGTTTGAGATATTTTGATCAACAGGAACTTTCATCAAGACGAATGATTTCATATGTCATTTTCCTCTTCAAGATTCTGAATGATCGAGTTGATAGTCCTTATTGACTAAGTAGTCTGAATTTCAGTATCAGGCTCTATGTCACTCGATCTCCAATTTTTTTTTACACGCTCAATCTCAATACTAACTATGCACATATTTCACCAGTGATTGCGATTCAAACAAATACAATCTGTACTTCAGTCACATCGACCTTTTTAGTCAATCATTCGCTACAGTCAAAAACCAAGCTTTTCGTGTTTTCGATGCATGATTATTATTTTCTGTTCCATTTCCTCATTTTCTTCTTATATTCTCATTCAACTCCGTTAGTTTTGAGTTAGGCTTAGGTTAGAGTTTCAAGACGATTCAACTATTTACCACCATACTTGTATAATGCAATGGGATGATTCTGTAATTGGAACTTTTTTTTCTGTTGGATTACCTTAATCGCAAATGGAGAAATAAATAAAATATATGAATAAATATTCATGCTATAGAAAAAAAAAACGTTTCTCGAGAGCTAACATACTGAATCTGATGATTTTGAACTAAGTGATGAGTATCAATTTCGAGTTGAATATTTCGAAACATGATGAATATCATGAATCTTGATGATCTGATCTTAATAATTTCGCTCATTCTCACATATCAATCGATCTTATGATTTTTCAGTCGACATCATCATTACCTCATTTTTACGAGATAACAAGATCACATCAAGAGATGACGAGGATTCGTAGATCTCTGCAATAGACAGCTCGTAGATACCAGATATGGTCAGCAATTTCCCATGTGGAATGGACAAAAAGGCGCAATTTTCGATTCCGGCTGAGGTAACAAATGATGCGGGAAATAAAAAGCATGGGGTTGTCGGTCGACCGCAATTCACTTGACTTCTACACTTGACTTGTCAACGAGATAAAATACTCTACCGTGGCAAAATCCAATGTGATCGGAGTGACTATGGATGTCGTTGTGTCTCAATTACAAAACTCGACCATAGGTATAACCATACACTGTATAACGTGAGAGATTCTCTTCTGAATGAAAAATGGGAAATATTTATGCTTGTCATCAGATAGTTGCTCTCATCGTGAGTTGGATGGACTGGGAAAGATTTTAGTTATGAAAATTCAGTATTCAAAATACTATGTCAATTGAATACTGACTACTACTACTTGGTTATGTTAATCGAATACTGACTACTACTACTTGGTTATGATGAATATGCAGGCAAAAATATGACTATAACATTCACTGCTGAAATATCTTCATGTATGTGACCAACGTAATATTCTCAAACTGTGCAACTCAGCACAATTTCCAGTTCCTTGAGGCTTCTTCGACTAGTGAAATATAGTGATCACTGTGACGTACAGTGAGTACAGTAGTAAGGACAGATTTAGGATCTGTCCCAAAATGTCACTGCGCTTGAAATTAAACCTTTAGATACCCAAAAGAGAAATTCTCTACTGGTCAGTGACACCTTGTCCTTGAAAACATTTGGAAATACAGATATATTCAATAATTTGTATTCATATTCAATATTCTTATTAAATATATTTGTATTTCCAAATTTTTTCAAAAACAAGGTGTCACTGACCAATAGAGAATTTCTCTTTTAGGTATCTAAAGGTTTAATTTCAAGCGCAGTGACATTTTGGGACAGATCCTAAATCTGTCCTTGCTACAAATATATTGCAATAATTTTTAATAACTTCTACTCTATTTTTTAGAAACGAGGAGAGAAAATCCAATTAAAAGCTGAAAAATGAATAGATATAGGAGATAGGTGGGAGGATAGACCAGGTTTCAGCAACAGTTAATCGAGTTGTTCAATACACTGTACAAGTCATACGTGGAAGCTTGAGGCAACAAGCTAGAAGCTCTCAAAAGAGTACTCAGAAAACGAAGAAAATGACCAATGAACCAAAACTTGAAAAACCACAACCTCCAAGTCTGGTGAATGTAATCAATCAAGTAACACACCTTCGATGGCGTGCGGCTTATATGTGGCCGCCAACATGGAGTTGTTGCAACCAGGAAACTAAAAATAGATGATGACATGGGATTGAAAACATAATAACTTCATACTATTCGCGAACGATACAACGATACTGCACCATGACAGGAGTATGAATATACAGGGTGTCTCTAAAAGGTGCGAAAAAAAGCTACCACAAGTTCCTGAGGCGTAAATATGACGATCTAACTCAACTTACCTCAGTCCGAAAGTGGATGATTTCAGAGATACAGAGTGTCAAAAGATCAATTTGATTTTCATTTTTTATGAATATTTTTTTCATTAATTGGTGTATTGTCACAATATTCGGCTTGGAGGGGTTTTGCTGGTTGAAAAATCAGAATTTTCTATCATTTTCATTGTAAATTTAAGAGGGCGCCACCTGCGGAACCTTGCACACATTTAAAACGAAATAACTTTTTTGAGCCACCACATATTTGATTTTTAAATGAAAATTCGGATTGTTCAACGTCTTTCACATAAAGAATGTATACGTGGTGAGAGTTGATTCGAGCAGCTGTTTTTGAGATATCTGGATTTTAAAAATTCACTTCGTAAATGGCCAGGTATAAATTATTGTAATAATGAAATTGAACACATTTGAAGCGTAGGCGGTAAATAAAAATATCGTCACTGAAAACTTAGGAACAAAAGAAGTAGGTACATAAATGTGTTGGTATCTCTGGAATCATCCACTTTTGGACTAAGATGAGTTAGATCGTCATATTTACGCCTCAGGAACTTGTGGTAGCTTTTTTGCACCTTTTAGGGACACCCTGTATAGTAGCAATATCATCTTGAGACCAAGAAAGCGAAGGAATTCAATCATCCATAAGCTATAAGAAATCTTTCTGATTGGTTGATGAAGTGCTGATTTTTTTAGTATTTATTTCCTACATTATGTTGGAATAAGACATAATCATGGATTGATTGTGTTATTCAGTACAAGAGAAGTGACTATCCAATGTGGAGGATGAATAAATTGACATTCGAATACAAAAACATTGGTATAAAAAAAGTTTGAGAAATAGTGCTAGAAACAGGATCCACCTATAACAATTGATAATTCATTATCGATTGAAGAAATAACATATTCAATTCATGAGTTGTGAGTGAATATATGAATGAGAACAAGAATGAACTCTGTCAACTCTCTGTGTGATTGGAATATACAAGGTTCATATTTTCAGTGACAAATTCATCAATGCATTGTTATCTAATTTGTTTCCAGAGAGTATAGGTGGTGACAAGTTTACTAACGCACAAACAAAATTGAACATCATTGTATTATTAGATTATATAGCTCCTTCCACATAAACTCTAGCAACAGCTATATCAGCAATTTATTCAGCCTCCTCTTTGGATTTCTTTTTCAATAACAAAAGGTGGTCATGATAATTTCATGAAGTATTCATCACATTTATTTCATTTAATGAATCCTTCATCGACCATGATACTATATGAAGGACACATCCACTGATTGCCTATTCTTTTAAACAAGATTATCTTGTCATTTGCTCAACCACCGTGAGAATTTCCAATGTATGAGTTAATCTGCAGTCGCAATATGTTCATATTCTACATTGCAAACATTAACATTTCCGAACTTCTATCTATGTACAATAAATAATGACACGTCTTTTTATATTCATAGAAACACTTGGGCATATCAGAGAGAACTACATCTTCCGTATACGAATGGTTTCAGTCATGATGCTTATGAATTCAGAATTCTATTAAATATACTTGGTAATCGAACATGACGGCCAAACAAGCGAAGGCGATATTCAATTTTAACTTTGCTGGAACAAGCACAACTGATATCAGTGGTGCACTGTCCATTGTTAACATGGATAACTCCATTGATATATATATATATATATATATATATATATAACACTCACATTGATCACATCACTATCAACACCATTGAAGGAAATACATTTTTTTTTCTGTATCCAACAGTTCCTCAGAAGATAACACACTATGAGACTATTCCTTTGTCTACAAATTCAACGATGTTTCCCAATGGTTCTTGATCATGAAGAAGAGATTTTGGTGGAATCGATGGATTTTCAGTACCTATGTTGTGAACTTTTTTGTTGAAGAAGTAACACTTGCTTCTCCATTTCAACTCAACCTGTTCTAGCGACTGTTCGACCACTATGGTGAGGGGATTCACTTGGTCAAGCTTTGTCACTGAGAAACTCACTCATATAACAAAAAATGAGTTCATTGATTCACTGATTGAAATCAGATAATCCATTTCGTTTTGGTTTTTTTTGTAGAGAAGGAACTGGTGAATTTTGTGATGGTATAGCACCTGGTCGCAGGAAGGAAACTTCCAGATTTTGATTCCATTTCCCTCGAAAATAAAGTGCTTACTACACACAGACATGTATTTGGAAATACGTTACCCAAGTTTCATAATGTTCTGCCACACCATTCATATCTGTTGAGGAAATGTGTATTGCTATGTTTTTTTTTTGGTTATAGTGCGTCACAGAGCAAAACTTTTTGCACTTGCTTGTCTTTTTTGACTGAATAAGTTGACTGTCACAATAAACTCCATCAGTGAAAAGGCTTCAACAGTTCTAGAACACCTTGCACCATTTTCCATGTTGATTTCCATGAGAAAATTGAAGCTCCATATCAACAGGGTGGGTCAAAAACACATCTACAGGATGTCTCAGAATGAAAGTATATATATATATACAGGATTTCCACGCATTGTCAATGCATCAAGCAAAAAGCACGCTCAGCTGAATCCGTTCCTGTTGATAGTAGTGCGAAAATTGATAAAAAGGTCACTATGGTAACCCAAGAAACTGCGGATAGTTCTTTGGAATTGCCATGAAATTCGAAACTTAGACAACTTTGATCGTGTATCGGTCTGTTTTGATGTTATTTGTTTAAGTGAGACCTGGTCCACGGATGGAATGCCTGTATCACTTTGTTTTGCGGATCACTTTGATGTCGTCTGTTCCGCTACCGCTAAGGAAAAATCGATAGGTAGACCTAGTGGGGGTCTGTGTTTCATAGAAGTGGTTTTCGTCTGAAAATATTGAACAAAAACCCTGGGTGGATTATCTGTCTGCTTTCCAGCGTGTGTAGTATATACTTTAAGGACTTCAAAAGACCGAGCGGCCAGGTAAACTCATGTCAGTAAACTGAGAAAAAACATGTTGACGAAACACCCACCAAATCACGATGCATTCACAGCCATCGTCTCATGAACTCTCCTCTAGATAAGTTCGCCGCATATCTGGAAGCATTTCCAAATATGAAATCACGGTTCTCTGAACTTTCCGAGGATCAATTTGGAGTCTCGATGAGAAGAGGAGTCATGCCCTATGATTACTTCGATTCTTTCGAATATTCCAAAGAAGCCACTCTTTCTCCAATCGATGCCTTCTTCAATGAACTGGAAAATGAGCCCTGCCCTCGCAGGCATTATTTGAGATCTGAGCATGTTCATGAAGACGGACATATTGCTATCAGCTGATGATTTCGAACAGTTCCGTGCTAGCTGTTTCAAGACATACGAATTGGATCCAGCGAATCATTTCACGTTACCTGGATTCACTTGGGATAGGGGTATCCAAGGAGGCTTGAGTCAAGAATGCGTCAAGAGGAGAGCGCGAGCTAACAACAAGTACAAGCCTTCTTATAATCCAGCGAAACCCGACACATACTCAATGTACTTTGATGTTAATAACCAGTATGGTTGGGCAATGAGCCAACATCTTTCTCATGGCGGTTTCGAGTGGGTGGACACCAACATAGACGTAACATCTATCCCTGATGATGCACCAGAAGGATACTTTTCTGAAGTTGACTTGGAGTATCCGCAAAATCTTCATGATATCCACAAAGATCTCTCTCTCCGAGCTGGAAATATCAATTCCAAGACAATTAAACTATCGAAGTCTGCAAAGGAACGTACAAAGTTGATGGCAACGCTCAAAAATGAGCCAAACCATTACCGAGCACTGAAACAGGCGTTAGCACATGGTCTGGTGTTGCGGAAGATTCACTGCGTCCTCAAGTTCGAACAGTCTGCATTGCGAAAGGCCTACATCGATCTGAATATAAGTCTGAGGAAAGCTGCGAAGGATGAAAAAAACCTCCTCAAGCTACTGAACAATGCCGTCTTTGGCAAAACCATGGAGAACATTCGTAAAAGGGTGAATGTCCGTCTCTTGACTGAGTGGTCTGGAAGATATGGTTCTGAAGCATGGACTTCGAAGCCAGGATTCAAATCTTCAACCATATTCAATGAGGACTTGTTGGCAGTTGAGCTCAAGAAATCAGAGATTCATCTCAACAAGCCCGTATACGTTGGACAAGCTATCCTCGACCTTGCAAAGATCACCATCTATGGTTTTACGATTTATGCAAAGAGAATTCAAATATGACTGTACTGTTTGCTATACTGATACAGACTCTCTGATCTATGAGATTATAGAAGAAGAAGATGACATAATGAAGACACGGAACAGGTAACAAGAGGATGAGAGGAAGAGGATGAGATTGATGGCATCATTATGAACACGGGAGTAGTGAAGAGATCAATAGGTTTGATATCATCATTATTTCGGAAAACCATAAGGTTCATTTCATCAAATGAGAGAATATTGCTCTGAGCTCTGAAGATGACAAGGGGTATATTATACCAGGATCATGATGTAAATAAAGACTGGTGTCTCAACTCCCTATACCCAGCCACTAGAAAAAGTTGTAGACCTTCGCCTACTTGATTTTGTCGGATTTCAATACCTTACTAAGGCTTCCCAAGATCGAAACTAGGTGGCGTCACCTATGCCGATCTCGAAGGTTATCTTGGAAATGCTGGAAACACGATGTGGATTTGAAATTCAACATAAATGTAAAAACTGAACTGTTAGCTATCCATCACTGTCAGGTATCCGTCATTATCAGTAAAAGCGGATTTGACTTCACCGGATCGACGATCGTATCGCCACCTATACTCAAGTGGTGCGGCCTTAGTGAGGTCGTTTGACAGGTCTACATGTTTTGGAAAGAAACACTTGAAGAGTTATTTCACCATCCTATATCCACCTTGACCAGGATCAAACGAAACTCTACCTTGGGGGACACTACTCTATTCCCTCTACTACAATGGCTGTCGCTGAAGAAATGGACTGGATATAAATTTATGTATCATACTCTCGTATAAATATGCGGAAAATGAATGAGGTTGAATCACGCTCATTTGTGTATTCACATCTACTGAATATTATAATCGAGTGGTTATGATAGGCCTACTGGTGAGCTTTCCACTTGAGGAGAAAGCAACACACCACTATCCTACATCCTGGGGTGGTGGGGAAATTGGCAATTCTTCTCATCGAAGAATCAGAGTACGAATTTGGAATACATGAGAAAAAATATATGAATAAATGCCTTCGACACAACAGAACGGAATATTATACAAAGTCCACTTTTACTGCCTAGACAGAAAAAGTTATTTGCTAGGCAACCTTCCAAGTAATGATTTGAATCAAACTGGTTATTGAAATTGACAATGACATTGAGAAAACTCAAAATGATGCTGATGATAATGAACTGGTTTTATTGCATCAAAACTACGAACTACAACACACCATATTCATGGTGAATTGTGAACAATTATTTAATACAATTGAACTCTGTCCACTTCTCTTCTCTCCAGTGAAATTAACAACTTTAGTATCCACACTTGATACTCCGGAAACGCCAGAAAATATTTTATTGCCGATGTTCGACTTATTGGCTAGCGAGTCCTCAAGCGACAGCGGAAGACTTCCATCCTCCATGTTGCTTCAACATTGTTATGTTCCCACCAGAATGCACCAGCAACGTGGCCGAAGTTCTGCGGAAGCAGTGCCCGGTATACTCTGTCGCATGGGATAGTCCTAGAAAAATAGCAATTTCTTGTGGCATTTCACCGAATTTGTGAATGCCAATGAATTGATGATGTGCTTTACCGTTCGCATACTTATAGAAGACACGCCGATTATTTGAATTCGAGGGTCTGGAGGCTGTCTATTTCTGTAAACGCTCAAATATTCCGTTACTACAAAATATCTTGATCTTTTGGTCTCAGTATTTGGTAGCATAATTAGCAATTTGTCGCCCATATCATTTACATCATCTGTTTTCATTTGCAAAAGCTCATCACATCTATAAGCCCCAGCGACTGCAACAATGAGTACAACCTAAAATATATTCATTTTTCAGCTTTTAATGGGATTTTCTCTCCTCGTTTCTAAAAAATAGAGTAGAAGTTATTGAAAATTATTGCAATAGGACAGATTTAGGATCTGTCCCAAGATGTCACTGCGTTTGAAATTAAACCTTTAGATACCTAAAAGAGAAATTCTCTATTGGTCAGTGACACCTTGTTCTTGAAAACATTTGGAAATACAAATATATTTAATGAGAATAAAACCTCTACTTATCTTGGTGGACGTTTCGGGAACGAACCTGCAATTTTTTCAATGTTTTCGATTTTGACTTCCCAGTTCAGTTCGACTTTTCAGTGTCAAAATCGAAAACATTGAAAAAATTTTACGAAGAGAAAAACATTTCAATTGTGTTGAGAACGGGAGCAGATTCGTTCCCGAAACGTCCACCAAAATAAGTAGAGGTTTTATTCTTATTAAATATATTTGTATTTCCAAATTTTTCGAAAACAATGTATCACTGTCCTTACTACAAATATATTGCAATAATTTTCAATAACTTCTACTCTATTTTTTAGAAACGAGGAGAGAAAATCCCATTAAATGCTGAAAACTGAAGAATGAATGTACCACCTCCTCGAAGAACTTACAGACAGAACCTAAAATATAAATTGACAATTAGTTCTTTAATCCATAAGAGATCATTTTCAATATATTCCCACCTTCGTACACGAATACAGTTCATCTGGGGCATCTGATGAAAATTTCTCAATTTCTTCTCTTTGAAGAACTCGACATTTTTTTGCATGGAAACCGTCTGACTGGCGTTTCAAAAAGCCCTTAACTTCAAGTATTTTTCCAAATCAATGTTATTTTTTATGTTCAGGGTAGCTTTCAACATCGAATGGTAGACCATAACGTTGAAGGCTTCATTTTCTTTGAAAGATCGGAAAAATATACAATCAGTACATTTCCAGAGGAAGATCCTATATTTTTCTCCTGTCTTCATTCCATGAATCTGCTGTATGTGAGTTCATATACAGTTATTGATTTTTCCGGTAAAGGGTTGAATTCCACATCTCGCACCTGGTCTCTCAACTCTGGTGGTGTTAATTGCATCAATTCATCCTCACTTTGCATTGAATCCATTTGAAACATGACAACTTTTCAAAATTGACAATGACAAAGTAAACAGTAAACAAACATATTCAACAAACGTCATCAGCGGTAAACATAGTAACGCAGGGCCCAGTTACCTTTTATTCATCCATTTGTTGGAAGTGCATGGTTATCCAACAGATGAACCTATTAGAGTTCATCCAATAACAGGACAGCTCGAATTTACAAAATATGATAACTACTAACAGGTTGTGTCCTAAGGTGGGAAGTGACAATTGAAAGAAGAAAAAAAAATATCGACAATAACGAGATAGTTAAACTTGAAAAGGAAACATGTGAAAGAGGAAGAACTATTCGTCTGGGAGCCTATTATAAAACTGCAGTAAAAAGTGTTTCAGTTTTTTTTTATATTTGCCAGTGTGTAATGAAAGATATCAATTTCAGAGAGACATATTATGTTATATGAGTTCATGCATCGTATTACAGGTGAGTTACCATAATAGTTTGTTGTATACATCGGGGAATGGAATTTTAGTATATTCCTCACGATTCTTGATTGACAATTCAGATGGAAATATATAATTGAAGGTTGAGAGTCAATAATATTATTGAATATTTCATGAGTTAACAATAAAATAGTTCAGTTATTTGAATATTGATAATGAAACGCAATTTGAATATGAAATAGTCGATTTTGCGTGGAATTGGAAAGAATTTGAAGAAAAAATTATATGTTTCACACGGCAGAAAAACAGGTTCAATGCCTTGGCTGGTTTCATAGCCTCGCTACGCTCGGCTATGAAACACCATCCGCGGCATTTAATCTTGTGCATTTATGCCTAGTAAAACAGCAACTTCTTGACACAGCCCATCCCATCTATACGGGTCGAATACTTATGAAGAATGGTACATATCTCATTAGCACCTCTTTTGCCATCAGATCCACCCCAGAGGTAACATTCCTGGTAATGTACCCATAACATATGAGGTTATGAACTGCATATTTGCTGGAAAATTCAAATTCGTTTTGTTGCTTTTCCTCAACTGATGCTCCATCGCTAGAAGAGTTAACCTCTCCATTTCCTCGAATATAATCATCATCAACTTCTTTCCCGATTTCTTTCCCTAATTTGTCATTTTCGGCAATTTCTTGGTATTCTTCATGATCTGAAACTCCCTCAATGGCATCAAAACCCAGAAAACGCTTCCCATCCTATATGATTAGATTTCAGAGTGTAGGTGTCGAACCCTTTGCCATTTTCGATTTCAAATGAATTCAAAAATATTTATTTTCGACAGGCTTGCTGGTGGGATGCTGACACATATATTTATTGTATTATCAACTGAGAATGAGTATAGATGAGCATCACATTCGAGTGAAATGTATGAAAGATCGTTAACTCAGAAAACTGAAATTCTCTGTTTATTCTTCACAGTATAGAGTGCATGAGCTGACAGTGAAGTAATATCACTCACAATGGTTATCGACTGAGAGGAAGCAGCCCATGTCAAGTCTCTCATTCTCGGAGCATAAGATTAATCCCTAGCAAATTTCATCTCCGCCAGTGCGGCAGCTCTACCTCATTTTTTTCCTGTCTGGAGGATGGCACCTCCGAGAGCTGAAATATGATGTATCAATTTGCAAGTGAATAACGGGAGCGATCAGAAGAAGTTTGAGTTATTCCGAAGGATAGCAATGTGTTATAGACCAGATCACCAGGAGTGAGAATTCAGTCAAATTAGTTCGTGCACAATATTCTCCCATTCAATTGCAGAACATGATGATTCGAATCGACTTCGTGGAGAAAACAAACACCTAGTAAGAAATGTATAGAATTCAACATGAAATAACACCAGGCAGTGCCCATACTAATACATATCATTTTTGTATCACTATTTGAGCAATAATGAACTTTTTCTGTAATCTTGTACCTATTCAACCGCTTGTTCATTCTCAGTAGTAGCCTAATGGTGTGAATTCGACTCACAGAGATGATGTATTGAAATGCAGGTCCACCAGTTGGTGTTCATTATCTAATAAAAACACCAGGAAGAGGATGAAACCATTGAAAATGTGCTTCTCACGCCACTTCATTTCCCACTTCTTGATCCACTACATTTATATTTCGTTCAGATACGTGAGATGGCATGGATTTTGTTCCATATTTGATATCAATTCAAGTCAATGTTGGAGGATAAACATAACAATTCTTGTATGAAATAGACATACGGGGTAGACCTCAACTAGAATAAATTTGAAAGCAGAGAGGTGAATGATTCTTTTGAAAATTCCGGAGATACGTCCACGTTTTTATATATGTGCCTCCATTCTGCGAGCGATATGAGGAGTGGAAGCCTACAGGTGTAGCTGAAACAACCATCCACATGTTTTTTTCAAATGCAACCCTATGACTTGTGACCCCTCATTGGAAAGCTGGTGAAAAATGGAATCCAGCGTACTGATCAGATCTCATTTCTTCGTATGTTTGAGAGTTGCATTAAATCAAGACGGAATGATAAAATTCGTATAATTCCAACGTATCAATTGCTCAAAATGTGTACCATTCATCTCTTGGCAGCATCCCAGTCTGTGGTAGGTTTCGTCCTTCATATCATGCAACATTCCCAGTGTTATTTCACTGATTTCCTGTCGCATACATTCCTACAGGTCTGCTTCGTTGTTTGGTTTCCTAATGTCAACCTTACTTTCAAAACGTCCTCACAAAAATGAATCCAGTGGTTAGCGATCTAGACATTTTGCTGGTCACTCAATGGTTCCTAGCCTTCTATCCACTTACAGATATTGAAGAACAATAGCAGCGTACCTTGCTGAAACCATAACTTCTCTCGATCAAGTAATGATTCAAAGGATTTGAAAATAATAATAATAATAATAATAATAATAATAATAATATTCGTTTAATAGCGTTGCTGAGTAAAAAAATACAATCATTCATAGAACTTAAAACTAGAAACTAAAAACTAAAGTAGTAGAAGTAGAAGAAATATTTCTGTTCAATAATATTAACTATAAATAAACATATATATAAACTGAGAGACTATACACTTGTTTTGAGATAAGTTATCACATTTTGTTCGAAAACATTCGTCGTTATAGAAGATTTGATTGCTTGTGGGAGATTATTATATGTGCACATTCCTGCATCAAAAATATTTTTTTTTGTGTTCATCAGGTTTGTTGGAGCTATGTGTATGTGGTTCTTTTGTCGAGTGTTATAATTATGTATGTTATGTCTAAATTGTAGGTTTGCAGATGAGTATTCTGGGAGCTTGTTGTTCAGTAGTTTATATATGAACATTAATGTCTTGAGAATTATATATTTTTTGACACTTAATTGATCTTGCATATAGGATATGCTTACGTATCTATTACATCCCAGTAGTAAACGCATACATCTGTTTTGAAGAATTTGTAATTTATTCAAATCATGCTCTTGGCACATGAATAGGATTGATGAACAATATTCGAAATGTGGCTTGAGGATACAATCATATATAGTGTGTTTTGTGGGTTGACTCACATATTTGCTGATTCTATATATGAATCCGATTTTCTTGGATATTTTTTTGGATATATAATCAACATGTTCACTGAAATTAAGTTTATCATCTATGATTATACCCAAATATTTTATGTCGCTTACTTGATTCAAATCATAATTGTTATATCGAACATTGTTAATGATTTGTTGGTTCAGATGTTCTTTACTTTTCAATATCATATATTTTGATTTCTGTGAGTTTGTTATCAATTCATTATTAGTGAACCAATTTTGAATCTTGATAAGAGTTATGTTCATTTCAGAGATTAATGTGTTAATGTTTTCACCTGAAATATACCGGGTGTCCCAACAGTGCGAAATTGCTCGATATATCGATAATGCTGATATATATGAAAAAAAGTTCCATATAAGAGTTGTATGGCACCGCGAAGGCCACATTTTTAAAATAAGTCCTGATTCACAGCGTGTTGCATTTTTCCGTAGTAACAAAAAATATGTATTTTTCAAATGGAACAACCGGTTTATTTTTCTGTCATTGAAATGGTCCCTTCCTTCCCTACTCAGCACTGAGTTTTTTTCTCTTCACAATGCGCCGTTGCCAAGTTATCAATTATTTCGAGAAAATAGGGAGTGATGCAGGCTCTCAATGAAATAGCTGTGATTCAGCTGTTTCTTCGAAGATGTGAATTTTGTCTGGTGGATTGACGTAGACAATACCGTAGTAGCGTGTAATACTCTGATCTCCATCGATATTCATACAGGGTGCTTCAACTATCACTTTCTTTTTCGTCCACTTCGATTCAAGTTTATGCGATTTTTTCAAATGGGACACCCTGTATATTAGTTCGTCGCCTCTTTGTATATGGAATAACCTTTGTGAGCATACCAACATGTTATATGTTACTCTCAACCGTTTCTTGATTATTTGTCTTTTTCAAATTATATTTACAAAATTGAAGAAATACCTGTCTAATATTTGAAATTCAAAAAAAAGGAAGAACCATAATTACTTTCAAATGTCTTCCACCCTGTTCAATACATTTTCTGATCTGGACTATGAGAGATCTTCAATTATCACCGTTTTGTGGAATGTTTTACCAAACAGTGAGGCTGAGGTTGGCTATGATTTTAAATATCACCAAAAAGTAAACGAAATAATAAGTCGTGACATTTGTTGACAGCCTGTTGTGTGGTTTGTTCGGAAGCTATAGTTATTCATTATGAATTATACAAAGGAAGAGTTGATTGGAATGGTGTATGCTTTGGGCGCTGGTGAAGAGAATTGTTTGTTGGCTTCCCGTATTTATGCTGCAAAATATCCTGATAGAAGGCATCCACAAGTGAAAAGTTTTGAAACTTTGAAGGAAAGATTCGAGAGAACAGGACATATCGAATACAATAAGAAGAATCCTGCCAAAACAATATTGACTCATGAAAACCAATTAGCTATTAGTCTTGCAGTGGTAGAGAATCCCGAGTTGAGTGTGAGGGAAATAAGCAGAGATTTAGAGATATCGAAATCTTCAGTTGCCAGGAGTTTGAAATCTAACAAATTTCACCCTTATCATGTGCAACTGCACCATGAGTTGATAGAAACCGATTTCTTGAAAAGAGTGCAGTTCTGTCGGACGATGCAGAATAAAATTACGGAAAATGCAAGATTTCTGAAAAGCATTATGTTTACCGACGAAAGTACCTTCCACAGGAATGGATTCGTTAATAGGCACAACTATCATTATTATAGTACCGAAAATCCGTATAAACTTTATGTTAACGATTATCAACACAAATGGAGCCTCAATGTATGGGGCGGTATTGTGGATAATTATGTTATCGGACCATATTTTTTCGAACAAAAACTAAATGGACGAGAGTTTTTGAGATTTCTCAGAGAAGACTTTTCCAGGTTGATCGAACACCTACCTAATCATATCAAAAATGAAATGTGGTTTCAGCTAGATGGGGCACCAGCGCATTTTCTGGGAGAAGTTCGAGCGGAGTTGGATATAATGTTTCCTGATGAGTGGATAGGACGAGGAGGACCTATTCCTTGGCCGCCTAGGTCACCGGACCTAACATCAATGGATTTTTATCTTTGGGAAACAGTAAAATCGGAGGTTTATCGTACTGCCGCTACTACACGGGAGGACATGAAAATGAGAATTCGTGAGGCATTTCAACGAATTATGCCTTTTCATTTGAGCAGCGTGAGAACAAACTTCATTGAGAGATTGAGAAAATGTATTGAACAGGGTGGAAGACATTTTGAACATGTATCACGAGTGTAATTATTGTCATTCTTTCTGTTCTAGATTCCAAATATTATGCAGGTATAGGTACTTTTACTTTTCTTCAATTTTGTAGAAATAATTTGAAATAGACAAATAATCAAGAAACGGTTGAGAATAACATATAACATGTTAGTATGCTCAGAAAGGTTATTCCATATACAAAGAGGCGACGAACTAATATACAGGGTGTCCCATTTGAAAAAATCGCATTAACTTGAATCGAAGTGGACGAAAAAGAAAGTGATAGTTGAAGCACCCTGTATGAATATCGATGGAGATCGGAGTATTACACGCTACTACGGTATTGTCTACGTCAATCCACCAGACAAAATTCACATCTTCAAAGAAACAGCTGAATCACAGCTATTTCATTGAGAGCCTGCATCACTCCCTATTTTCTCGAAATAATTGATAACTTGGCAACGGCGCATTGTGAAGAGAAAAAAACTTAGTGCTGAGTAGGGAACGAAGGGACCATTTCAATGACAGAAAAATAAACCGGTTGTTCCATTTGAAAAATACATATTTTTTGTTACTACGGAAAAATGCAACACGCTGTGAATCAGGACTTATTTTGAAAATGTGGCCTTCGCGGTGCCATACAACTTTTATATGGAACTTTTTTTCATATATATCAGCATTATCGATATATCGAGCAATTACGCACTGTTGGGACACCCGGTATATAACTGTATCATCTGCAAATAGATGCATTCTACATTTTTCGTCATTCAGATGTAGTAGGTCATTCACAAAGCAGATAAAAAGCATGGGACCCAGTACACTACCCTGTGGGACACCTTTATCGTTGTTCTTTATATTTGATCTTTCTTTATTGATTTTGGTTTGTTGTTGTCTACAAGTGAGATATGATTCGAACCATCGTAACGTATTTACACGAATACCAAAGTAAAGGCTGAGTTTTTTTAATAGTATCTCTCTATTCACTACCTCAAATGCTCGTCGTAGATCTAGGAATACCACAACAATAGATTCACCTGAATCAATTGAATATTTGAAATCATTTATGACTTTTTGCAAGGCGGTTTCACCAGAATATCCGTGTCTAAACCCTGACTGATTTTGGCATAATAATTTTTGTTCATCTAAAATCCCGATTAGTTGGTTATAGGTACATAATTCCAATATTTTTTCTAGACAAGGTAGTGTATTAATCGGTCTATGTTCTTCGATCTTGTTTGTATTTGGAACCTTTTGGACAGGTATAACTGTAGAGATTTTCAAATTTGATGGAAAGTAGCCGTTACTTAAGGATGTATTTATACAATGCAGTAATGGATATCCAATAATATCAAATGTGCTTTTTATTGATTTAAAATCAATTTCATCTTCTGAGAACTTATTTTGTTGTTTGAAAATCAATTGTCTCAGCTCAGTTATTGTTATAATCATAAATTTGTTGAAAACTTTTGCAGGGTCAATTGCTTTACTTTCGAATAAAGCAGTCTCACACACAATATATTCATCATTGGGCAGTACTTTGATAATATCCGTGATACTCGAAATGAAATAGTCATTAAAAATATTCTCAATATCATTTGTACTTCTATGCCATTCACTGTGATACTTGTAATGTAAGGTATATTCTTTGTGATGACTAAAGTTTTTAATGTTTTCCACATTAGTTTTGGGTTATTCTTCACGTTTTCAATTTTATTTTCATAATACTGCTCTCTTACAATTCTTATATTTTTTACAACGTTGTTACGTTTCCCAGTGTACAGTCGCCAATTTGCCTGGGTGTTGTTAATCTTAAATATATTGTAAGCCAAATTACGTTCTTCAATAGCATATTTTATGGTTTCATCAAACCATTCCTTGGATTTTCTAACAAATCTGGATTGAAGAGGAAAGAGACTATCTATAGTGTTTTTTATGTTGGATTTAAAATTATCGTAAACTATATCCGTATCTACTGAATTATATTTCCAATTCAGAGCAGCAGCTAAGCTGTTATAGTCGATTTTTCGAAAAGTTTCATGGTCAGTAATTTTTGGAGTTATACTTCTTACTTCCACATCAAAATTGTCAGAAAAAAAAAGATCAATCGTACTCTTGCTAAAATGTGTGATTCTAGTGTAAAAAGTTACAAATTGTTTAAAACCAAATGATGAACAGAATTGCTTAATTTTTCCAGTATAAGTATCATTGGCATCATCCCACCTGATGTTCATGTCTCCTAAAAAAATATAATTACGACTAAAGTTCACTTCGCTCAGCACTTTTTCAAAATAGTTACAAAATTCAGCGTGGCTCGCATTTGGAGAATGGTAGAAACATCCCACACACCATATTTGCTTATTAATTACTATTGAAAGGTATAGAAACCAATAATTTGTATGAAGAAATTCATTTTCTTCTATGTCGAATTTTATATCACATCTAATATAAATGACTACCCCACCAGTATGTCTACTTTGCGAGTTACATCTAATAGTAATATAATTATTTATAACCATTTCACTATCTACTATGTCATCAGTGACTCTAGTTTCCGTTAAACATACTGAAATCGGTTTCGTTTCGCATACTAACTGATGTATCTCATCAAAGTGCGCTAAAAGACTTTCACTATTAATACATAGCATATTATTTTTTAAACATTGGCTGGTTTTCGAAATACTGTCCCGATTATTTGAGATTATCCGGTGGTTCCTGCCTCCGTAGAAGTTCGCCGTAAAAAACGAGTTTCATAACAATTTATTCCAACATATTCAGGCCAAATTTTCGGATTCGAGAATTCCTTCACATTATTTGCAACAGATTAGGAACAGATACCTTGAGGGAATTATAAATATCCGGAAATTTTGATGTCATTTTTTCGCATTTAACATTGACGTTTTTACTTTTCAGATACTGTACCAGCTCATCGGTCGTTAAGTCCAGGGGACAACGGAATACATGAAAGTCTAAATATCTCGTAACTCCCTTGAACATATTACTATCAGTTCCTTCCCCATAGATTACATGCCTGCGTTTGTGTCGACTCGTCTGGATTTTCCATTTTTCTTCGCCCCCGTAGAATTTTTGTTCTGGTCGTGAGTGGGTCACATTGTTTTCCGTATACTTGTCGGAAAAAGTGTTTCTAGTTTTTGTTAGATCTAGATTATTTGCACTTGATGTCGACGATAGACGGTTTTTAGAAGTGCTTCTTATCTGCTTCATTATTAATCTGTTTATATCACTTTTCTATTGTAGAGCAAATATACAAAAATTATTATTATTATTATTATTATGAATATATGAAAATGCTTTCTCTGATTATCCCGACCCATACATTAGTTTCCTATAGGCGAGTTCCCTCATGCAATGAGCGTTCTCTACAGACAAATAACATTAGTTCTGGCGATTACGTGCTCGTTCAGTGTGGAAGTGAGACAAGTGTCCACTCGAATGATGAATGGTTTTGATCAATTCTGGTCATCAATAGAATCGCAAAATTTCAGTCGTCGATCCTCTTCAAGTTGCTCTTGAACAGTTTGCATTTTATGGGTGCGTTTCTTCTCATATTTGAGTATTCTCAAAATTATTTTGTGATTGAGATTACTATCACGGGCCAGTTGGCGAGCTGGATATTCTTCTAGAGCAACCAACGAATTGAACTTCGTTCCGCCATCAAAAACAGCATGCCTCTGTCTCGGTACTTTCCTGACATGACCCATCACTCGATATTGTCTCTTCTACTAATTGTACCTTGATCCAGTGGTGGCAAGTCAGGATGCGCTTCTCGAAACAGACAATTACTTGGAATTTGTTGCGGAGACATCTGTGAAATGAGGTTTACATTCTGAAACTGGAGAACACACATATTGAGCGATCTTTATGTTGGGAATAGATTCAACTTTGGAATTCCCTTTCCGATTTTATGCAACCCTCAAACGTACGAAAAACTGAAATATCCATCAGTACCATTGTGAAGATGGCAGCCAGGAGTGAGTCACGGTTTATCAGTTCATAGAAAAAAAAACGTAGGAGTGAACAGAGTGATCCAAAGAGTATATATATATATATATATACACCATATTCTATGATTTTATTATAACTACATGTATATAGATATAGATATAAATGGATAATAATGATCACTTTATGTTATGATATATGATATTAGTAACATAATATCATTAGGGTACTTGATGTTATCGAGAAATGAGCTATTCACTTTTCACCAGGTTTCCAATGAGGGGTTGCAAGCCATAGGGTTGCTTTGAAAAAAATATGTTGAGGGTAGTTTCAGCAACCTCTGGAGGCCTATAAACCTGATATTGCTCGCAAAATGTAGGTTATCATATGAAAACTTCAACTCATCTTGGAATTTTATAAAAAAAAAAATCATTCACCTTCCTGCTAGCGAGTCTATTCCAGTTGAGGTCTCCACCCTCTATATAACTCATGACACATCTTCTTTGTCAGTGATTTGGAGAGCGAAATTTTTAACTGAAATACATAATCCGATGAGAGGAAAGTTTTGGGTGAATGTCATGAATTTTATTTTTGAACTGACAAAGTCTCTTTTTGAAAACAATTTATTTCGACAAGAGTACAATTATATGAGATGTTCGTTGTGTGAAGTTATGATTCTGACTGCACTTGGGAATTAACAAGATGAAACAAGAATATTCTCAAAGCGTCAGCGAAATCTGATCGGTCCATGAGAATGCCGATGCAGGATTCCAGTTCTTGGGAAGCTTATGGGAACCGGTGATATAATTCCTCCCCCTGAAGATTCAACTTATGCAGTGGAGCGAGGAAGTTGAACCTCTACCAAATTCATGTCGTGGGCTAGGTTACTCGTATTCTTCGTTCTTCCGATGATCTTCAGATTTCTGATGTTTAAGTATGCTACACCAGATGCCGCCAAAATATATAGGATGATGGTCCACATAGAAGGAAAATGGGATATACTGGTGTGCTGCAAGTTCGGCTGGTTTTCGATGATTTTCTTCGTTATGAGATGAAGATCGTCTAAATCTGTATCTTCTAAGTGAATGGTCCAATTTTGCTGTTTTGTTAGACTCTGATTCAGTTGCGGAAAAAGGATCAATTGACGATAGTTCATTGATTCCTCTTCATTGGCAATCGGTATCGGTTATAACTTGGCATCCGATGGGAATTTCCATCAGGTATGAACCACGTAACCGAATGATTTCTTTTTGTTTTCGGCATTCGAGGCTAACCGTATATTCTTGTGGAAAGACTGCTATCCATTGTTCCGATTCTAGTTGTCTGATGATGGGCTTTGAAATCCTGACAGGAACTTGTCGACAGCTTGAAGGATCTCTCCTATCTAGAAGTTGGATTTCGCATGGGCCATTGGATTCAGCTTCTGTTAAGTCTACCTTCTTGCATACAAAGTAGTTGGGGACGATTTTGGTGCAAAGGTCATCCGAAAAAGCGAAGTACAAATCACTCTTCAAGAGAAATCTATCGTTTGGTAAAATAGTCTTGAACTCACTCAGACTAGGTATAAGTATCGAATATAATTGATAATAGTTGAATGTTTCTCTAAAGGTGATAGGTTAATGTAATAGATAAGTGATTTTATTATTTTTGATATAACAATCAATGTCTATGATTTTTTCAATCAATAAAATATTTTCTAGTGTTATTTCGAACGGTAGTTGTGCTGTAAGGATTGAGTTTTTGAGTTTCAAAAGCTCATTGTATAAATCAGGGATTCGTATTATACTTGGATGCATGGTGTTCAATTTTGAAAAGGTCATTGAATTTTCTATATCTTGGAGAAGAGAATTGATCACTTCGTAAACGTTCACCATATGGTTCATTAGATCTTTCAGCATGAGTGAATGACTGAGGTTTTGACTGAGTCCTATGTATAAGGCAATTTGATATATTTTGAATTCTAGTTCTTTCTCATTGTGGGGGATTTTTCGAATTGTGTCGTTGGATTTGTTCATAATATCGGTGGAAATTGAATTCTGTTTGACTATGTTACTTGCCAATCTGTTTTGGTTTTCTTGAATATCTTTTATTAGTTGATCATAACGTTCGCCGTCACTGGCATCTAAATTTCCGGATACTGCTTTGAAAAATGAACCGAGGCCATTAATCAAACCTCTTTTAGTACGTTTCGGCTGTGGAATGATTTCTTGTATCTTAATTTCTGTTCTTTCTTTTGTGAGAGTTAAAATCCGTAGATTCTCTGAAGTATCGTCTGAATAATTTTCATTTACACTGAGAGTCTCCAGCAATCTTCCATATTGTTTATCAAGTCTATCGATTTCGTCAACTATGGGGTTCAAGTCGAAAAAATGTATGAATGTATGTATGTACTCTTGCACTTTGGCTGTTCCTAACTTAACTGGTGAGAGACCAGGGTTGGATTCCAAGTTTTTCATTTGGATCGTTTCCTGGTATCCCATCACGAGGGGGAATCTGAAATATTATTAATTCTAACTAATCGAAACTATAAGTATTCCTTAGAGGACGTTTCAGATTATCCATATGGACTTTAGCTTGAGAGGTTGTTGTGACTGTTTTGCGTTTTTCGTTTACTTTTTCTATTTCAGTTTCATTTTGTGGTGGGCCAAAAGTTCGGTTATGACGCTTTTTTTGAATTCTGTTCCGTTGTCGACTGTGATTTGCTTCGGAACACCGTGGTGTGAAAAGAAAGTAATTAGATTGTTGGTGACTTCGGTTGAACTCAAAGTTTGCAGTTTATATTGTTACGAGATTAGAGAAGCATCATTAGGAGAAGTTGACCCGCGCCCACTATAATTGTCGGCCGACCGAAAAGGGACAGAATCATCGCGAAATACTAGGAATCTACCTGAAGTTCGCGAGGTTTCTAGAATCAGGTGTATCTCGATATAAATACGGGAATGATGGGCCGGGAGAGCAGTACGATTTAGAATTGTGAATCGAGCAATAATAAGCGAGATCGAATTAGAAGTGAATTGTTATTGTGTTTTGTAGAATTCGTTGAATGAATCGTTTCAAGTGTTCTACGGAGTGTTTGTAGAAACCGAACCCGGACTACAACGTAACAGTGGTGTCAGAGGTGAGGATTTTCATTGAACGATTATTTATGGTGAATACGAGAAGTACATCGTACGACGCAATGGAGGACATTTTGAAATTTATGGAGAATAAATTTGCGGAATTGGAGCAAAGCCGCCAAAGAGAAGAAAAGCGTCGTGAAGAAGAAGGAAAGCGTCGTCAAGAAGAAAAATTGGAAGAAGAAAAGCGTCATGAAGAAGAAGAAAAGCGTCGTCAAGAAGAAAAATGGGAAGAAGAAAAGCGTCGTCAAGAAGAAAAATTGGAAGAAGAAAAGCGTCAAGAAGAAAAATTGGAAGAAGAAAAGCGTCGTCAAGAAGAAAAATTGGAAGAAGAAAAGCGTCGTCAAGAAGAAAAATGGGAAGAAGAAAAGCGTCGGCAGGAAGACTTCCAGAGAATTCTAGAAGAACAAGGAAAAATGGAAATACAAAGAAGAAACGAATTCCAGAGGTATTTGAAACAAGTTTAACGGAAAACCGAAGAACAAATCGAAGAATTGAAGGAAGACGTTAAGAAAATCGATGAATTGAAGGAAGACGTGAGGAAAATCGACGGACAGTTGAGGAAAGAAGTGGATATAGTACGGGATGAAGTGAACGGCATGAAGAAGGAGATCGAGAACAAGAGTGCTCTACACAGGGTCCAAGATCGACGTGACAGAGTTGCCACATCGAATGCTTCCGTAAAACCACCGACTTTTGATGGACAGTCATCATGGGCCATGTATGATAGACAGTTCGAAGCTGCAGCTACGGCTAATGGGTGGAACAACGATGAGAAGGCTACTGCACTTATAGTAGCATTAAGAGGGCCAGCTTTGGGGATCTTGCAATACCTCTCGAACAACAAAACCGATATGGAGATCTAGTTGCCGCACTGGAATGCAGGTATGGTAATCAACATCGGGAACAGCTATACCGGGCACAGATGAAGACTCATGTACAAAAAGCTGGCGAGAGTCTTCAGGAATTCGAAGCAGATGTGCGAAGACTGATCCAGCTAGCCTATCCAAGTGCCCAAGAAGACTTCAAGGAACAACTGGCAGTGCAGCTATTCATCGATGGGCTAAGAGAAATTGAAATTCAAAGAACTCTGCGACTGACGAATTTCACGAAGAGCAGTGAAGCCTTGGTCAGATCTTTGGAGGCAGAGGCAGCTTTTAACACCTCGAGACCAAAAGTTCGAGCGGTGTCAATTGAGGAACCGACCCAGCAGACTGATACAGTGGTACAATTAATCGAAAAAGTTTTGGAAAAGCTCGACTCAAAGAAGGGTGGTACAGGCAACCGACAAAATCGGACCTACTATCGTTGTGGAAGATCAGGACATTTCATAAGAGACTGCAGGGCTAGGGTATCAGGACGATCCAATTCACCTGCGAGGACGCCACCGCGTGAATATTCACTTACGAGGAATGAAACGAGGACATCTAGTGAGTCCTCAAGAAATCAGCAGGAAAACTAAAATTAGCCAGCATATCGGGGCGCATGCTGGCTAGCAATAACGAAGCCCCCAGGATCGTGCAAGTCAACCGAATAAGAAGAACTACGGACAGCCTTACCATCAAAGGAAAAGTGAATGGGAAAGATGTTATATGCACCATGGACACCGGTGCATCAGTTTCCTTGGTTCGTAGTGATATTCTTCGCCCGGAATGTGTGAAACCGACCGCATCCAACTGGGTCCTCCGTACTGTCACTGGAGAAAATGCACCGATACGAGGTGAAGCCGATATCACGTTGACTCTTGGCAGGCTTAACATCATAGATACGGTGTACGTCGCAGATATTGAAGATGAATTCATTTTGGGGATGGACTTAATAAGTGATTATGGGTTCTCATTTGATGGTGAACAGAGAATGATGAACTTCGGTGGAGAAGAGTTTGTCCTGACGACACCAGCCGAGAAAAATCTACCAGTGAAATTGCGAGTCGCGAGGACTGTGAGAATCTCTGGATTTTCCGAGAAAATCGTTCATGCACGTTTAGAAAAGGATCCTGGGTGCTGCGTTGGAATAGTACAGCCATGTCAAGAATCCCCCGACAAAATATCACTCGCACGAGCCTTAGTAACAACAAATCGAGAAATTCCCGTAAGAATAGCCACTCTGTTCCCCACCACAACAGTAGTTAGAGAAGGTGACGTCATTGGAACCTGTGAACCTGTTGAATGGATAGCAAAGTGTGACTTGGGTGAAAACCAGGATAGAGGAAGAGTTTCAGAAAATGTTATGGAAATATTGGGAAAGTCCTTGGATCATTTGTCAGCAGATGAATATGCTGCTTTCAAGACATTGATTACTGCTGAGGGTGACATCTTCGAATCAACCGGTACGGGTCGAACCAACTTGGTGAAGCACAGAATAGATACTGGCCTAGCGCATCCAATTCGACAGCCACCAAGAAGATTGCCTTTTGCGAAGCAACAAGAGGTAGAAAAGCTTATTGAGAATGCAGAAGGATGGAGTCATCGAATAATCTTCGAGCCCTTGGTCAGCACCAGTTGTATTGGTTTCCAAGAAGGATGGAACCACAAGATTTTGTGTGGATTATAGGAAGCTCAATGACGTCACCAAGAAGGACAGCTACCCTTTACCTAGAATTGACGATACCCTAACAACCTTGGCAGGGTCACGATGGTTCTCGACACTGGATCTGAAGAGTGGATACTGGCAAGTCGGCATACATGAAGAGGACAAGGAAAAGACAGCGTTCACCACTGGCAGTGGACTATACCAGTTCACTGTGATGCCTTTTGGATTATGTAATGCCCCAGCGACTTTCGAAAGGCTCATGGAATTGGTGTTGCGTGGGCTAACTTGGAAAACTTGCCTGGTGTATCTCGATGACGTGTTAGTGACCGGAAGGAACTTTGAGGAACATCTTCGTAATCTGCGAGAAGTTTTCCAACGGTTCAGGAGTGCCAACCTCAAACTGAAATTGGAAAAGTGCTGATTGTTCCAGAAAGAAGTGGAGTTTCTGGGTCACAAAGTATCGTCAAAAGGCATTGAAACTAATGAGGCTAAAATACTGGCAATCCGAGACTGGCTACGACGATAAGCATGAGATGAGGACCTTTTTGGGATTATGTACCTATTACCGCCGGTTTGTGGAAGGATTTGCTGACATCGCAAGGCCACTCCATAAGTTGACAGAAGACCGAGCCATTTTCAACTGGTCTACGGAAAGTGGGAAAGCATTCAAGAAATTGAAAGCAGCCCTTTGTTCGAGTCCAATCTTGGGATTTCCACAACAAAGAGGCCTGTTCATATTGGATACAGATGCCAGTAACAACGGAATTGGAGCTATACTTTCACAAGTACAGGATGGTCAAGTACCTATATGGAAGAGAGTTCCTCATCAGGACAGATCATGCGGCTTTGAAGTGGTTACTTGAGATGAAGACTCCTGAAGGACAAGTAGCAAGATGGCTGGAAAAGTTGAGCCAGTATCATTTCAAGATTGAACATCGACCGGGACGTCTACACAGCAACGCTGATGCCTTGTCCAGAAGACCATGCCCAGATTCCTGCAAACATTGCGTGAGAGTTGAGTGCCGGGAAGGACTTGTCGAGGCCAGATAAACCAGACTCACGGCAGATAACAAATGGACATCAGCACACATGAGACAGGGCCAAGAGAAGGACTTGGATATCGCAGACTTTCTACGTTGGAAAGAAGCAGGAGCAGATAGACCCACCTGGCAGGACATATCAGACAGAGGTCCTATCTTCAAGGCCATATGGGCACAGTGGGATTCCCTGGTTGTAGAAAATGGTTTGCTGAAACGAATTTGGGAGTCAGCCGATGGTAGATCAGCAATTTCCCAACTGGTTGTGCCTAGGGATAGGATAAATGAAATCTTGGAAGAAGTTCATGGCGGATCCTCTGGTGGACATTTAGGAGTAAATAAGACCTTGGATAAGATTCGACAGAGATTTTATTGGGTACAATGTCGAAATGACGTAGAAAGCTGGTGCCGAAAATGTCCGGTGTGCGAAGCTACTAAAGGCCCCAAGACCAGATCAAGAGGAGAGATGGAGCAATACATTGTAGGTGCCCCTTTCGAACGGATTGCCATCGATGTAGCTGGTCCATTTCCGACGGCCAATGACGGCAACAAATACATTCTCGTTGCAATGGACTATTTCAGTAAATGGGTTGAAGCATATTCGATGCCAAACCAGGAAGCTTCCACCGTGGCCAGAGCATTAGTAGACAACATGTTTTCAAGATTCGGAGTACCAATGGAACTTCATTCCGATCAAGGGAGGAATTTCGAGTCGAAACTCTTCAAGGAAGTTTGCGAGTTAATGGGAATCAACAAAACCAGAACTACTCCACTACATCCGCACATGGTGGAAAGATTCAATCGGACAATGGAGGAACATCTTTCCAAAGTAGTGGAAGATCATCAGAGAGACTGGGATAGGCACCTGCCTCTATTCTTGATGGCATATAGAGCGGCTGTCCATGATTCGACGAAGCTAACTCCAGCTAGCATACTCACCAAGTTTTAAAGAAAAAGAGGTGCGAGATTATGCAGACGAATTACGGGATAGTTTGACGAAGATACATGAGATTGCTCGAGGAAGACTGAAATTGGCTAGCGACAAAATGAAGGCTCGATATGATCTCAGAGCAAATTCAGAGGGATTCTCAGTGGGAGACCACGTTTGGCTGTATAATCCACGCAGGAAGAAAGGAATATCCCCCAAGCTGACAGCTTCATGGGAAGGACCATACAAGGTGGTGAAAAGGATCAACGATGTGGTCTACAGGATACAACTTAGCCCTCGGACCAAGATGAAGGTTGTCCACCTAGAGAGGCTGAAGCCCTATTACGGTGATGCAAGAACTGAGTTTGATCGGGACGATCAACTTTGAAGAGGGGGGCAGTGTTACGAGATTAGAGAAGCATCATTAGGAGAAGTTGACCCGCGCCCACTATAATTGTCGGCCGACCGAAAAGGGACAGAATCATCGCGAAATACTAGGAATCTACCTGAAGTTCGCGAGGGTTTTAGAATCATGTGTATCTCGATATAAATACGGGAATGATGGGGATTTAGAACTGTGAATCGAGCAATAATAAGCGAGATCGAATTAGAAGTGAATTGTTATGGTGTTTTGTAGAATTCGTTGAATAAATCGTTTTAAGTGTTCTACGGAGTGTTTGTAGAAACCGAACCCGGACTACAACGTAACAATATGCTTGTGCATATTTAGAAAAGGTGTCGATGATTGTTAAGAATTTAGTTTGTTCTAGGGTAAACGTATCTAAGTGGATAATTTCAAATGGTTAGCAAGCCGTTGGGGTTATGTTCATTTACATTTTCACTGGTTTTCTCTCGTATTTGCTCTGTTGGCAAATCTCGCAATCATTTATGAATGTTTGAATCGATTTCTCAAGATCTGGCCAATAGTATTTAATTTTGATCCTTTTTTCCGTTTCGTCAATGCCGCGATGATTGATTTTACTTTCGTGGTAGTTCTTTATTATTTCCGCGATATCGTCTTTATTGGTAACATCTATTAGTTTCCTTAGACAACGCTTTGAAATAAATGAGGGCCACACGAAATTTCTTCTAACTACTTCCGCAAATTTTTCATACATATTTGGTTCGCTAAAATATAAATGGTGAGAAACTTTTGGAACAACGTAATTCTTCATGAAATTCACGACATCATGTTCGAATTGATTTTCTGAAATTTGAACGTAAAATCTTTGTTTTTCCTCGAATAGAATGATGTGTTTTATCTTAGCTGGTGAATGTAATACAGATTGAAATATAATTTGGTTTTGACCGTGATTGACAGGAGATTCCGAAATGGGAATATCGACTATTGGGTTCTGTTCGAAATTTGTATGTATATTTTCTAATTCGGAAGATTGATTAGGAATATCATTATGTGATGTTTCGCCGAAAATTTCGTTCAAATCTGGGTCTGGAAGGTTATTCGCTTGTGTTTTCATTAGATTTTCGATCAATTGATCAACGTCTTCGGTCTATTTAGTATGGATTTCGATTCTCGACAAAGTGTCAGCTTTGGAATTCAATTTGCCTCGTTTATAAGTTATACTATAGTCAAATTCGTCTAATTTAATACGCCATCTCAATAATTTCTAATTAGGGTATTTTAGAGAAAATAACCACTGAAGTGGTTTGTGATCAGTGACAATATTGAAATGTCTTCCGTACGAGTACGGCCTGAAGTATTTGGTCGCCCATACGATAGCTAGCAATTCTTTTTCTATCGTACTGTAATTTCTTTCGGAGGCATTCAAAGTACGCTACTGGTTTATCGAATCCGGAGTGATCTTGAGAGAGGACTGCACCTACCGCAACATCGCTTGCGTCGGTAGTCAAACTAAATTTTTTGGAAAAATCCGGATATTGTAAGATTGGTTCATTCATTATTAAGTTTTTGCAAGTTTCAGAACATTCGATGAATTCTGCATCGTGAATGATTTGAGCACCCTTCTTCAAACACTTGGTCAGTGGTTTCGTAAGCTTGGCGAAATTATAAATCTTCGGTAATAGCCTAGAAGACCTAAGAATCCCTCAATTTGTTTCGTGGTTTTAGGAAGTGGAGAATTCTTCATTGCAATAATTTCGTCTGGGTTTGGCTTGACGCCATCAGGAGTAACAATATGGCCAAGGTACGCGACTTCTTTCCTCAAAAACTCTGATTTGTCCAACTGTACTTTGAAATTAGAGTCTCGTAGCCTTTGGAATACATTTCTAAGACGTTCCATGTGTTCTTGCAATGATGTTGAAAAAATGATTATGTCGTCGAGGTAGACAAGACATTTTTCATTCTGGATACCACGCAGAATGTTCTCCATGACACGCTGAAACGTGGCAGGGGCATTCTTTAGACCAAAAGGCATCCTAAGGTATTCAAATAGCCCGTATTCTGAATTGAAAGCAGTTTTTGCAATGTCGTTTTCGTCCATCTCGATTTGGTGGAAGCCACTCGCCAAATCAAGGGTTGAAAAATATTGACACTTTCCTAATTTGTCCAAAAGATCAGTTATATTAGGTAAAGGATACTTATCGTCTACCGTCTTTTCGTTCAGTTTACGGTAGTGAACGACTACGCGCCATTTTTGTCTACCGGAGGCGTCCAACTTCTTTGGGACCACCCAAATTGGTGATGACCAAGGAGAGTTACTAGACCTAATGATTTTCTGTTTCAGCATACTATCTATTTGTTTTTCAACTTCCTCTTTATGAATGAAAGGGTAGCGATATGTTTTTGTGTAAATAGGAATTTCGTCGTTTGTTTTGATCTCATGTTTAACTCGATTAGTAAAACTCAAAGGTGTATTCTCGTTATAAAATATATCTGAATATTCCTTGCACAGATTCAGGATATTTGATTTTTCTTCAATATTTAGATGATCGGTTCTCAATTTGGAAATGTCTAATTTGTGTTTAGGAGTATCATCAAAATTATTGAAATTGAATTCTTGGATATCATGTCTATTAAACTCTTCAACATCAAGTGGAGCAGAAAAATCTAAAGTAATCGACTTTGTTGTATTATTTAAGATTGAAGTTATGGCTTCGCCATTCCTTGCAACAGTAAGACATTCTGGTATTTCACAGTTATGAATTTTCTGATGGGGTATTATGATTTCTCTGTTTTAGATAGAAGTTTTTACTTTTATAATCTGTTCAGTCCGTGGGGAAATCTGCATTAGATTCAACTCTGTTCTAGTCCTATGATAGGATAAATTTATTTTAGCAAAAGGTGTGATCAGTATCGATTTATCAAAATTCAAGTTAGCTTGCAGTAGCTTCAAATTATCTAAACCTATCAAACCATGAAATAAATCGTGAAACTTGAATAAATAGAATTTCAATTTTACCGGTTTTGGCATATTGAAAATCCTAGAAGTTAGTAAATGTGCACTATACTTATGTGCAGATCTTTGGAACACTGTAGAGACTATAAAAGGGTCGATTTCAATTGAATTTGGAGAATATTTGAATGCGATGTCAGGATCTATGAAGGATTTTGTAGATCCTGTGTCTATTAATATCTTGAGATTATGTTCTGGGAAGGTTATATACGGTAGTTCACTAGAATCCGTATTATTGAATGATATTATTGGTTGATTTACCTCGGGTTGCTTGTTGTTTGATCTACGCAAAAATTTTCATCATAAAAATATTCGTTTTCCTCGTCATATGGCTTCGATTGATTATTTTCGATATTTTGTTCATACTGCGGTTGAGGTATTGATTCCTCAACTTGAGTATTGTAAAGTTCTTCTGAACTAAAATTCTTCTGTGGTTGCCTGTATTGAGAGGGACCTGCTTGATTATTGTGACGATAGGTTTGTCTGGTGTTGACTGACATTGGCGTCTGGTTATATGATGGTTTAAAATTCGGGTTGGACGTGAAAACATTTGTACCGCGATTTTGTTGTGATTTGAAGTCTTGAGAATTTCCGAAAGATCTCTGAGGTTGACTCGGCCTTGTTTGAAAATTAATCTGTTGCGATGAGAACTGATTATTCGCTTGATTGGATATTGGTCTAGGGTTGAAATTTGATCGCTGGATAAAATTTGAATAGTTTTGATTTCTCTGGTATGAATTTTGCTGTGATCTGTAATTTGGCCTAGTTTGCAAATTATTTGGTTGTCTATTAACTGGTCGGTTGTTCATTTGTGAATAATTCTGATGAGAATGATAATATTGATTATTTTCTTCTTGGGTGATAAATTGAAGTGCTTGGTTCAAATCAACAAGACGCATACATCTAATTGTATTTCCCAGTGGTTCTCTCAATCCACTCAAATGTGATTTCAAGGCTAAATTATTATAAAGATTTCTTTTCATTAGAATTCCGGGACCTGGAGCTTCGTGAACATCTATATAAGAGCACAAGAGATTCAAAAGCTGAATAACACGATCGAAAAACTGCTGAGGTCGCTCGTTCGGAGATTGTTTAAGCATAACTAGATCTCTGTTGAGGCAGGCCTCGTCTCTTTGGTCAGCGAAATTACGATACAAGGTATCTCTAAGCTCTTGCCAATTCGTAACGTTTTGGATATTTACCATTAAGCGTGCATTACCGGTTAATTTTCCGATTAATGAGTGAAGCAAAAAGGTATTCAAGAAATTGTTAGCATTCGTAACATCGTAAAAATTTTGAATTATACTCTCGCAAGTTATGAGAATTCTATTTAATTCATTGGGATTTCCATCAAATCCAGGGACGCATTTCAAATAATCAGGTTTGAAATCTTGAGGGGCCATATTTGAAGAAACACGATTCACTCGATTATTTCTTTCGATATTGCTAGTATCATTTATTATTGGGATATTTTCTTGGTCGTCTGAGTCAGAAGAAGACGGTGCCAAAGATAGATTCTCGAATAGTGATTCTAAAGACATGAATTGTACTCACAATATGAAGATGACTTTGCCCATCGTTCACCTAACTTATGAAGAAGTAGCTGGTTCACCTAGTACACTGCTTCGCAGAGAAAGACGATTCGTGTCCTTCCTCTCTTCGGTTGGTTGACTTCCGTTGGATAGGTCCTCGATGGACTGGGTTGCCTGAAGTTCTAGGAGCCGCTCTTTCCGACGAAAAGTCCGAAAATCGCACGAAAGTTCTTTCCAGATAGCCGGTTGATTGTAGAAACAAAAAACCAATGCTCGATGCAATAATCCCGACTATCCTACCGACTGCGCCAATTTTATTTTTGAACTGACCAAGTCTCTTTTCAAAAACAATTTATTTCGACAAGAGTACAATTATATGAGATGTTCGTTGTGTGAAGTTATGATTCTGACTGAACTTGGGAATTAACAAAATGAAACAAGAATATTCTCAAAGCGTCAGCGAAATCTGATCGGTCCATGGGAATGCCGTGCAGGATTCCAGTTCTTGAGAAGCTTATGGGAACCGGTGATATAATTCATGCGATGAATCAATGCAGCAAAATGCATATCTCGAGATGAAGAGAGGAAGTGATTCTTATTTGAAAAGTCATGTGAAACCGTCATGAGGTGGAACTCATTGATGCATATCTTGGGGAGAATGTAACGAAATCCATGAACATATACCTACTTTCGATGATTTTCTGTTTGGCAAGTTCATTTATATTTGGATAAATGTCTGAATCTGTCTGAAATGGGTATAGAATAGGAATATGCATCCCTATATATTTATAGTTCATATATCATTATGCTTACATTATTCTCCTGAGCATTGATACATGACATTGGACAGGTCAGAATTTGTTCCTTCACTGTTGTGAGAAAACGTGACGTTCTGAGAAAGATATGAGTACAAGAATATATAAATGTTCGAAAACATAGTATGAGGACATCAACACATGAATTAGAAATTCACACAGATGGCTCAAGTGTACATTTTACACCTTACATTGGAATTGAAGGATGAAAAAATTTCTTTTTCTTCAATATCTTCATTCAGGAAATGAAACGATTTCTCACTTAACTATTCTCTTAGCAGTTTTATGAATTGCCTGGTATTTGTGGATTTCCTTTCATTTTATGATGGAGGGTTGAAAAACTTGACTCCTGCATACATAGGCAATCTTCTGTATTGATGTTTGTCAATATGATCACGATTTGTTGGGTGTTCGTGTATAACCTCATTTTTTTTCAATCTTTGAAGGTTCCGAATCGTTTAGTTTAGTACTTTATACAAATATATAATAACTGTTGACAGTTGATTGTTTTTGAGAGTCCTCCTGCATTATTCGTAGTATTTCAGGTCGAATATTAGTCTCATAAGTCATTCAAAACGGTATGACCTTCCCAGTGCACTGCTCAGTCGCTACGAGGGGATCGAATAATCAATGTTCATTGAGATCTATGGATTATCACACATCAGTAATAACCAAAATTCATTAGCCTTGTGTTGCTAGGTAAGTATTATGAGTGAAAGTTACAAAAAAAAAATTCTTCCAGGATATTTCAGCCGGAACTTTCAGCCAGGAACCAGAAATAAGTAGTTATCATTGAGAAACAAAAAACAATTCTTTGATTCTTGGGAAGAATAATATCTTCATAATGAAAGTCTCATTATCCTGCTCATGATGATTATTGTAGATGAAATAATATATACAGTTCAGTATCTATCCATCTATGACATCGACTGAATACGGAGTATGGACAGGCTGTGTAATATAAAACCCAAATCAACACAAATGATTTTCGTTCCTCCTCGAGCCAATGAAATGCCCGCTTGTTTTCCAAGGAAATATGATTTGAAAAGGAATATACCTCCAGCGGAGATCTGCCATATCACAAAGCAATCATCACTTTGACGATAATTTTCTGCAGTTCATGCTTCAAAATATGGACATGATACTGAGTTTTGAAGGTAGACATTCCTACTATCCAGAGCATTTCATGCAGTTTGTCCTTAAGGTGATTCATTCAATAATATTTTCCGAAACAAAAATCATGATCGCATCGTAGTTTTATCCGTGATATAGCCTCGATATGTCGAAGAAATTACACTGTAGTGACCAGACTGTCTCCAGATTCAACACAGAGAAAAATCATAGTTCTCTTAAGAAAAGATCTAGTTAGTATAGGCACAACCAGATTTTCTCGTTACTGTAACAATTTTTCATGATAACCATACAAATATTCTGTTCATATATTGGGATCATTTGGTTGTGCCTATACTGACCAGTGAGTGAATAATGCCATTGTTATAGGAGATACGAACAAGCCCATATCAGAATATGTTCAAGCCACTAGAAATTCATCAACATATAGAAGTTCCAGATATTGCGCATCAATTCTATTCAATGTTGTTACTGAATGAATATGTCAACAAGTTTTTTTTTCTCCCCAACAGTAAATTGGATTCATTCCAATGCGAATTTCATTATCTGATGGATCTAGAGCTCAAAATTCATGAATATTTCAAAATTCACACCCACTCCAACCAGTCCCTTTTGTGACAATAATGTCTAGGAATCAGTGTTTAACATTTGATAAAGGTTCGCTCGAACGAAAAAAAACGTGATAACCTAATGTAAACATATTGCGTGAAATTCCGTGAGCGATATTAATAACTTCGGAACTACGCGGTACCTTATCAGCCTGGCAATTCACAAACATTCAGTCGCCGACAACACGCCATCAATGATAACCTTCACGGTATCTCGAAAAGCAAACACCCACAATGAGAAGAACAACCTACAACATTCCGAAGACGTCGAAATGCTTCCTATGTCGAGAGTATTTGACCTTCGAGCCTTCGATACGAGCGGGCGATCAACTAGTATGTGCGGAGTGCCTCCGAGCCCTGCCCAGACCAGAAAGGGATGCGCTGGTGTTCCCTTGTTCCTATGGAGGTCGCGACTTCAACAGAGGGAGTGAGACGAGTAACGCAATGGAGTGTGAGACGGAGAGAGTTAGGGCGGTGCTGCAGTATGAAGTGGAAGAGAACAAGTACAGTAATGATTTCAAGAGTTTGACGTTTGAGATGAGGATTCACGGGAATGGAGACAACGCCATAGCTGTCAGTGATGGTGTTCACGGTGGTGCTAGTTTCAATAGGTGAGCAGGGACTCCAGTATGAAGGGTTAGTCGACAGAGGTGCTGAAACATCTTTCATGTATATGAGCATCTTTGAAAAAAATCTCATATGTTGGTGGACTATTTCGTATACAATCTGCTGGGATATCCTGAATAACCTAATTTATCATCTTTCCAAGCTAATTTTCGTATAGAAAACACTGACCCTCATGAATGAAAATATTTCCGCAGCTCTATGTTAGCTAGTAGGAAGGTCATGAGCTCAAAACTGTGGTCTCAAGAAAACAAAAAAGATTACAGAATTTCTAAGTACACATGTCATCTATGCAAATTTCATATGGAGCGAAGGAAGCATTCGTCATATTCGTGATATATCTGAAATAAAAGCTAACTCTTTCCGAAAAATATCAAATGACTCAACCAATCACCATTTCAGATGTTTCATCATACACTTGAACATTCCAACAGATAAGTAATATTTCTATATTTCAATACCAGTCCAGAAAGTTGAACAGACTAAAAATAGTGCTTTCTTCCGACCATGTTGAACGTATATCTAGTGCAAATATCATAAGACGGTTGCAACGACTACTGTAATTTCCAGCATTGGAATGGAAATATGCTACTTTGCAATATAATATGACCTTGCCACTATCAAACAAACGTACAAAGTGTCCTTTAAAATCACCGGTATTATTTATCATGCCTCTTATCTTATCTGTTGTTAATGTTATCATATTGCTCTGGAATATCCTAATTATGATTTGAATTGGGGTTCAATCTGCATATTTATCCTTCGATAATTTGGGATGAACGACAATCATTGTCGGGAATCTGAGTCCAAAATGATTCTGATTTCGAGAATCAAAATTCAAATAATTGATTATGACAGAATCTTTTTTTTCTCATGAACATGAATATCATAAAAATCCATACCAGTGTCACTTTATATCACGATGAAACAAAAACAAAGAACTCTGCTGGCACCATATCTCTCATTTAATCGCTGTGGGTCACAGAATGTTAATTCTTCTAGAATTCTTGGATGTATGCGTGCATTTGCAAATTAATCATTCCTTATATCTGAGACCGAATTGTCACAAGAAATTGAGTGTGATATATCTCTTCAATGAACTGTTTTCAATTTAGAGATTGGAGCAACGTTGAACTTCGCTTGCAAGGCAGTATATTGCTGGGAGCCCAACCAGAACTAGTCAACAGTGACATAAAAATTGTCAGATTCTCACCAGAAAAAATATATGAAACCATAAATAGTAACTGCGCAAATCAACACTGTTCACACTGCAAAGCACTCCTGAGAGAAGATAAGAAAAACTACTGCCTTCTTGGTCACCTTTCCTGTACGAAATGCAAAGGTCAGATGTGTGTTCAATGCGTT
The DNA here is from genome assembly GCA_963576655.1 of Gastrophysa polygoni. Taxonomy (NCBI): domain Eukaryota; kingdom Metazoa; phylum Arthropoda; class Insecta; order Coleoptera; family Chrysomelidae; genus Gastrophysa; species Gastrophysa polygoni. The sequence continues at coordinate 34,493,329 of OY755082.1, forward strand.
CACGTTCTAGAGAAGAAATCCATAACGCTGTGCAAGAACTACAGCAGAGGCTGCCAGGCAACTTTGAAGTTCGACGAGCTACACCAACATCAAATCGACTGTCGCTACAATGACTTCAAATGCCCTTTGCTGTCTTGTGCTGAGATAGGGGACCTCACCTGGATTAAACAGCATCTACGGATGGACCATGCAGACAGAGTCATATTCAGCAATGAAGTGAACAAGAAGTTTTTCAGCAAGGACGATTCTGTGATAATAATGTGTTACGATAACATATTCAAGTGTGTCTATTACTACTACAAAAGTTTTGTGGAGTTTTACGTGACTCTCATGGGACCAAGTGACGAGTCTGTGAAGTTTCACTATGAGATTAGTGTCCTCCAAGAGGGGGAAAATTTCCTGAGGAGGAGGAAGTGTTCTAGCTGGAATGAAGTTATGCTGCAGAAAGGTGTCACATTTGAGAGAAAGAGCCTGCTTGGTGGTAATGATAGAAAACTCAATTTTGATGTCAATTTGCGTATATTGAATTGATGGTTGTCTGGAATCTTTCTCTTTCAACAAGTATATATTTTTCTTCGTTCAGTGATAAAAGGATCCGATTATATAATAGTAATGAATACCATAATCAATTTGAATCATTATCAATTCTCAATTATATCTTTATACAGAGTGTGACTAAATGAGTGTAGAACATTCGAGGGGATGATTCCTCATCGAAAAAAAGATAGGATCTTCCATATGAAGGAACTCCATTGGAGCCTCCCATGTTAAGATACAGCCCCTTGAAGGGGTTACATAAAATTCGTGTAACAATTTTTTTCACAAGCACTGAAATAGTCACATTATTGAAATCTGAAATTTTCTACTACCAAAAAGACACTCAGCCAGTAATTCATTTGGTTCACCCCATGGTTTCAAGGGGTGAGAAACGCAACCCCTAAAATTCATTTCTAATGTAACTTTTTGTCCTATCATTTGTTCACCATTCAGAAATTTATTTCCTATAGCCCGTTTAATTCTCAACAAATAATGTCCCCTGAATTTTCTGCCCAAGATAAACCAGTTCGCAGCAGAAAATTATTTTACGAACAAGATACATATCGCCATGAAACGGAAATAGGAAACTAATTCATCTAGTAGGCAGCTATTAGCGATGGTGACAATTGAATTGGTATCGATATTCAAGAGAAGTGCATCCCGTACTGCTGGAGGAAGTTCCTTTGGGCGTCAGGAGGGATATGTTTTTTATGCATGATGGGGCTCCCGCCCATTTAAGTCAAGTAGCGCGTCAGCATTGAACTGAAACATATGCAAATCAGTGGATAGGTTGACTTGAGAAACCGCATCATCGATGCGTGCAGGGTACTTAGAGAGACTCCAGGAATATTTGAACGAGTACGTGGATCAATGCGAAGACGTCTGCACATATTGAACATTCACTATGATTTCTACATGTTGTATGTTTTGTTATTGATGAATGAGCTTTGTTCATCTCCCTTCAATCACTTATTGCAGGTAGTAACTACAAAATAAGAATGAATCCAGTTTGGATTCATGACGATGTATTTCTGTAGTTGTTAGTGAAATAATTGTTTGCTACGAACTGGTTCATTTTGGGCAAAAAATTCAGGAGACATTTTTTGTTTCGAATGAAACAGGCTACTGGAAATGCATTTTCAAATAGTGAACAAATAATAAGACACAAGATACATCAGGAATGAATTTCAGGGGTTGCGTTTTCCACTACTCACAATCATGGGGTGAACCAAAAAAATTACTGGCTTAGTGTCTCCTTGGTAGTAGAAAATGTCAGGTTCATTTCAATACTGTAACTTCTTTAGTGCTTGTGAGAAGAATTGTCAAACCAATTTCATGTACCCCCTTCAAGGGCTGTATTTTTACATGGGATGCTTCGATGAAGTTTCTCAATATGAAAGATCCCATCTCTTTTCCGATGAGGAATGGTCCTTGAATGTTTTACACTTATTCGTCACACCTGTAAACCTATGTACCTCACCTGATTAGTAGTCTGTCACAAATTCTGAACTATTAATTCATAACTATCAAATCCCACAGAGCTAGTATCAGTTCAATAACGTGAAATATTCAGGCAAATTGTACTCTGAACTAAGCTGCATAGGCTGAGCTAACGTCATCTCATCGAAATGTTCTTAAGAAACTTCTATCGAGAAATATCTATAGAACGAACAGGAATATACTCTAAGGTTTCATATGATTTTCTAGTGGAGACTGTAGATTGATGGAAAATTTCTGGGAGCTAGACTCAGAGGGAAACAATACTTACATGTTCTACGGTGAACAACCGGATACTCTCATCTCTCATCACAGCTGGAATGTATTGTTGCAGCGACAGTATTGGAGACTACCCTCTGAATTCTCAAACTCTTCATGGACCTGAGCTAATTCATCTGCTATGGAAAAGGACGCATCGAAAAGGCTCGTTATGGATCAAACCTTCATCCATCTTCCTCAACTTTCGATACCTACGAGGTGAATCACGGAAAGCTCCTTCCACATCTTCTTCGAAAACAATTCAGAATATAATCCTGAAATTTGACATCGGAGGATAGATAACTCGATGTCGACGAATTGAATCTTCCGGATGTACCGGAAGTAGACGTTGTGTCAGATGGAACGCCTTGCATACCATCTTTTGGATTCCTCATTCAATTTTAAGTACAATGTGTGAATCTTCTCCGTATATAAGTCACGCTTTTTTCTTTTTATGAATGAAAATCTTTGATCTTTGTGTTCTGAAACCTATCCAGGAATATATTTTTCAGTAGTAGCTCCATAATAATTCCATAATAATTCCATACCACCCCTATTATTGAGCGATTTGCAAGTGGAGCATGTGATCAACGATATTTGTCGCATTATTTGACGAGCTGGCGCTGATGATATTCGATAAACAGCGAAACAGCGAAACGGTAAGTGATACGGTGTCGATTTAATCACAGAGAAGTAGCGCATTTATGTGCCTATTAGTATGTCATTCAGAAAGTTTTGATATTCCGAGTAGTTCCGGAGATATCCGAGAAAAACCGAAATTTGAGAATTTCGTTTCTATTTTCTCCTAGCTTTATTTTCGAAGGAGATGTGAAACAAATTGCAGTTTGTCATGGCCGATTTCCGAGGACTACACGATAACATGAGCAGAATTTTTCTGCGACGTTTCGTCTTTCAGAAAACGTCATCAACTTTGTAATTCCATATGGGCTGAAACTAAACTTTACCCTGTATACGACTTCATTCTTCATTGTGAATACAGCGACGTATCACGCAATATGATTTCGGATCCATTTCTCGCGCGAAATGTAATTTAGTGATTACTTAATCTGTTTTTCTTCAATTTTAGATAGTAGGCCCTGGAAAAATATCATATTTTGATTCATAGAGTGAATTTAATATTCCCATTCATACAAGTAGAAATGTAAACTTACCACTTGCCGAAATTTTTGCGTTGTTGAATACAAAGATGAGTCGCAAGTTCAGTTTATAAATGTAATTGTAATGTTATAAATAACAAGGAGCTAATATGTATTATAGGAAATAAAGAGGAACTCACAGACGAATTTGAAACTTGAGTTAACATATTATGAAAAATATTGTTAAAGGATGCAGTAACCAATCTCTGCAAATATTCTCCATTTTGAAAATAAGGATGAGAGTACACTTGATTCTTGATATATTCCCGAAGGAAAAAGTCTAGTGAGGTAAGGTCGGGGAACCTTGCAGGCCAGGATGTATCACTATAAGTACCAATCCACTGTACTGGAAAGCGATGGTTCAAATGATCACGAACAATTCTAGCGTCATGTGCTGGAGCACCATCTTGTTGATACCAGCAGCTGTGAGTAACCATATCTATGTAATCATATCTCAAATCTTCGCCCAAATCATTTGATAACAAATTTATGTGCCGTCCTTTTGTTGAATTGATAGAAAGCCCAATTACATTCGTACCTTGAATCCCAACATGGAATGGAATGGACATGTGGATTTTGTCGTGACCAATAATGAACATTCCGCCTATTAGAAATGCCATTGTTGGTGATCATGCATTCATCAGAGAATATTATTTTGAGAGGAAAATTTCCATTGTCTTGGCATTTTCTAGTGTACTATTCACAAAAGGTTCTTCGCCTTGCATCGTCACTTGGTCTGAATCCATGACAAATCCTCAATTTATATGGATGATATTTCTTGAAATGAAGTGAGCGGTGGATTTGGCTATTCCGGAATCATCTCCAATGGTTCGAGTGGATATCTCAGGATTTTCAACATCGGCATGTAACACATCATGCTGACTTTCTTCATTAGATTGTCTTAGACGGGAAACCACAGGTTTTCTAAGTGATCCGTATCCTTTCAAATCAAAAACTAACCGTCTAAATATTAATTCAGCAGGTTGTCGCCTCTCTGGGTACTTATCAGAGTGAGCACGTTCAGCATCAACACAATTTCTTTGGCACAAAATGTAACATGACAACATATCAAATACTTCAGTATCAGAAGAGCTGCCGTTTTCCATTTTCAACACGAATTAAGTAGGTAACGAGATGTGAAAGTAGGAACGGTAAAATGTCAAGAATTCTACCAAACTAAAGTATCATTATGACAACAGTACATTTTGTTGTCATTTTCTCCAGTGCCTATCTGAAATTGAAGAGAAACAGATTGAGTGAACACTTAATTACATTTTGCGCAAGAAATGGTTCCGAAATCATATTTTGTGATACGTTGCTGTATTCACGATGAAAAATGAAGTCGTACACAGGGTATGCTTCAGTTCCGGCCCATATAAAAATACAATGTTGAAGATGTTTTCTAGAAGACTAAAAGTCGCAGAGAAATTATGCTTATGTTATCGTTTCACATTCCCTTCGAAAATAAAGCTAGAAGAAAATGAAAACGAAATTCTCATATTTCGGTTATTCTCAGACATCACCGAAACTACTCGGAGTATTGAAATTTTCTGAATTGCATATTATTAGGTACATGAATGCACTACTTTTCTGTAATTCAATCGACACCGTATCATTTACCGTTTCCGATATCCCCATGCTGTTCATTCTTATCTTGGACACAGTGTATAGATTGGCTCGAGAGTAAGAGTAATGTTATTCCAGGACACTATATAAAAGTAGCGGTTCTTACTCAATGTCAATTCGAAACGGTCTAAATCATCGGCATCTCAAGCAGAAGCTGGAAATGATGGTGATACCATCGTTCATAGATAACCCATTGAGTTTGCTCAATCCTTTGAAGAGCTCGAAATACCGCGAGGTCGAGTGGACTGTTGTTCTACCTGGAGCGTAGATTGAATGTTGACCTGTTCAATTTATTTGGAGATGTATGATCATGGTTGCGAATCAGGTATTCAGTATGATATAGTAATTTCCGAACCTTTGCATTATATAACAACATACAGAATGAGTGATACGACATTACAATTATCATTTGCATTGAATACCTCTATAAGCTCCTTCTGTTCATTACCGTTGTTATTTATCTTTTAATTATCCATCAATTTTCGAATTCCATTCCGGAAAGTGAACAAGGAACGTGTGAAGGAAGCTGTTTATGAAAAGCCCTGCACACATGATGCCATATTAAACCATAATCAATAATGAGATTACTGTCTGTAAGTTTCTCGAGAAGGTGGTACATTAATTTTTCAGCTTTTTGTAGGATCTTCTCTACTCGTATCTGAAGGTTTAATTTCAAGCGCAGTGACATTTTGAACAGATCGGAAAATCTGTTCTCATTACAGATATATTGAAATAATTTTCAATAACTACTGCTTTATTTTTTAGGAACGAGGAGAGAGAATCCCACAGAAAGCTGAGAAATGAATAATGAGAATGGTTGCCAGAGTTTTGACAGGAGATGTGATATTTTATGGGTTTCGAAACTGATCGATTGGGCTGATTGTTGGAATGCTGTTGGAACCGATATAATATCCGTATAAGTATCACAGGTTCAAAATAGTTCTAGATGATCATGAGATAAGACATCATCTGCAGAGCAATCTCATTCCTGTGGACATGTTTCCTCAGATCATCAATGCTCCTTCCACTAATTTTCTAACCCTTCACACTTCCCATAAAAACTTTCCGAATGTTCTTCGACTCTGCACATAAAAAAGTCTTCCGGTGTTCTGATATCTCCAGCACGTGATTAATCATATCATATCGCTACCAAATGAACGTGTTTCATTACTTTCCATCAGTCATCCTTATCTGAAGCTGCCACTGTCTGAAGCTCCCATAAAAGGAACACACCGAGATGAAATGACAACAGAATGGTCTTATCGCGACTGTGACAGCCAGATGGTCTCAATTTGATCACCCATCACTTCATATATTGAAGAAGTTCATTTGAACAGACATAATTGAACAGGATTGTTCCATACTACGGGGTGGAATCGGTCATGGATAGGCCTGGGAAAAAAATCGATATATCGAATGACGATATTCGATATTTGATTTATCGAATATCAAATATCGAATATAATCATTCGATATATCGATTTATGTGATATCATGTATCTATATCTATCTGTGCAACATATTGATAGAGCATCTCTATATATACAGGGTGGAGATCTCAACTGGAATAGATTCGCAAGCTAGGAGGTGAATGATTTTTCTGAAAATTTCCAAGATACGTCAACGTTTTCATGTATTTACCTACATTCTGCAAGCAATATGAGATATGAGATATAGACCTTCGTGGTAGCTGAAACTACTCTTGACATGTTTTTTTCGAATGCAACCCTATGACCCCTCATGGAAAAGCTGGTGAAAAGTAGAATACAGCGTTCTGAACAATTTTTTTTTTCACTTGTTTGAGGGTGTTGCTTGAAACGGAAGTTCGAAGTTGAATCTATTCCTACCATAACAATCGCAAAATGTGCGTTTTTCAGTTTAGTTATGTCAATTTATGTTGGTTATTATTGAATATATTGTGATTCGAGTTGAAAATAAGAAATACAAAATCCAGATTAGCTCACGAGCGGCGTTTTACTGCCTACTTCTGAAACCCTGTCTAGATGGCGGTGCGATGACCGATTGCAATAAAATATGAGACTCTCCAAGACGCTGGGAATTATTTGTAGTTTCTTTCTTTCTAGTGAATTGGGACACGGTTTACCCAACATCGGAATAAACCGTTCAATCAATGAATTTTGATAAATATAGCACGAAGTATGATTTAATATTCTCTGGTTCAACTATGAAGTGAAATGAAGATTCAAAATCAATATCAAGCATTTCAGTCAAGGCAATAGATACAATACATGTGGACTTTTTATACAAGCTTCCATTCATAGTTTCATCATTCCTCACGAGTTGAACTTCACCCATTTCTATTCGTCCTATCGATGTGAAATCAGGCAGGTGGACATAATTTTATAGACAACGCATTGTGGAATTTTCGAAAACAAAAATGGCGGAGGAGTTTTGTGGTACTACTCTAAATCTATCAAAATCACCTTTACAATATGGTATATTGTGATATTTACCTACTATCTATTTTCTTTAATTCGTCTCACATTTCGTAATCTTTCATGATGATGATCCAACTGATATTTACATATTCGACAGAGAGTAGCTCAAAATTGTATGCTTCAACTAATCAATGAATATCTCTGTAAATAGATTGAATCAGATTCTGAATTTTGGAATACGACATATTCAAAGTATACTTCAGCCATTGCTGCAGTTCAACTTGGAAACTGGTGCTTACAAGAGAAATTACCGAGGAAATAAGAAGTGTAGTAAACAAAGCGATAAATAAATGTTTGAAAAACCAGGTATTCATGAAAACCATTGCGGATAGTGTATCCGAGTCGGTCACAAAAAGTATGAACGAAAAATTTTCCCTCCTGGAAAAAATTATAGCCAGAATAAGTAAGTAAGTTTATTGATAAATAGGAAAATCCTAATATTCACAATGCAATTGTTATACAATTTACAATAATAACACATTCATATATAACAATAAAAAATGAATTTATCCATTAAAGCTTATATAAGTAAGATATTACAAATATGAAAACAAATTAAACAATACCTACAAATTTATAAATAAATAAAATCACAGATATTTTAAAAGGTTCTCCTTGAAAGCTACGAGAGTATCACAGGCTTTCATTTCATTTGGGATAGCATTATATTCATTCAGTCCTTTTACAAATAATGAGTTCATACCTTTTCTACACCCCAAAGTCTACATAATTTCAGTTTCATTTTTCGGAATGAATCATTGGACTTAGCGAGCTCAACAAAATTCTTAGGAACAATAATTGATTCACACTTCACATGGCGAGAACATATAGAGTTCACATCCAAGAAGCTGAATCAATCGTACTATCTTATTAAATCCCTCAAGAATAAATTAGATACTGTAGCACTGATATCAGTTTACTATGCCAAGTTTCATTCCATTATTTACAACAACATTGCTGTCTGGGGGTTAGCAACCGATATAGACAGAATTTTCATAAAACAGAAATCATTGCTGAGACTGATTTTCAATCTAGATAACAGAACGTCTTGTAAGGAGATCTTTCGTCAAAATAACATACTGACTACAGCCTGTATGTTCATTCTGAAAATATTAACGTTTATCCATGATAATAGAAGGCAACTAGATTCGAGATCAGAAGTGCATAATTATAATACCAGGCACAACCATATACTCATCACTCAAAAACACAATCATGCAAAGTATGAAAAGTCCCCTATGTATGTTGGTATCTGTCTCTATAACATATTCCAAGTGATATGAAAACAATGTCTTCTCAAGTTTTCAAAAAACAGTTGAAGGTTTTTTTATCAAAAAAATGTTTTTACACAGTGGATGAATATTTATACTTGAAGTTAATAATGTCAGGTCACTTTCATTGTGACGAATACACTGTAACATGTTCTCTACTTATATAATCTTTACATTTATACTTTTATGTACTTTTATACTTTTACACTTATATATATATATATATATATATAGATATTATACCTAGGAAATATGACCTGTCCCATCTACATATTGTAGCACAAAGGACTAATAAATCTATCTATCTATCTATCTATCTATTGACTTTCTCTATGTGAAAATTGTTAGCGCTTCTTGTATAGTGTTCGTGAATTTCGTGATTTGAATTTGATGAACTGATCGAAATATGCTGGCATTAATCCTTTAACTATTTTGAAAATGAATATCATTGCATAATATGTTGATCTTTCATTTACCGATTGCCACTGTAGAGTTTCTTGCATTTGAATTATAGGTGTAAGTCTGTTACATTTTAGAATCAATCTCATACCACGATTTTGGAGTATTTGAAGAGAGGTTTTACTGTTGTTGTCTAAGAGATAAAGTATGGTTGCACAATATCCAAAATGTGGTTGGATAATACTATTGTAAACTGTTAATCTTGCTTCCAGTGATATTTGAGCAGCTATTCTTGAGAAAAAAAAAGTTTTTTCGAACTTTTTTTTTTCAATTGTTTTAAAGTGTTCTTTGAATTTTAAATTATCATCCAACACGACTCCTAGGTACTTGAAATTCTCAACAATGTCAATTTTTTTGTTTTCCATAACTAATGTTATACCATTTTTATATATATATTTTTAGTTTTATTCGGATTGGAAATAATCATAGCTTTTGTTTTTTGAACATTCAATTTTAGTTTATTCATTTTCAAATAGTTTTGTAGTTTTTCCAATTCATCATTCATCTTCTGAGTTGCCAACTCCAAGGAATCATCACTGATCGCCAACAATGTATCATCTGCATATAAGTTGATAAATTCACAATCGAGAGAGCAGTTGATGTCATTCTTATACAGTATAAAAAGCAGTGGACCTATGACGCTTCCTTGTGGCACCCCTATATTTACCTCTCTCACGCTAGAGAAATTATTGTTTATTTTCACAACCTGTTTCCGGTCACTAAGGTAGCTGTCCAACCATTTTAGTGCATTGAATTTAATACCGTAATATTCCAATTTTTGTATTAGTATACATCGATCAATTGTTTCGAATGCCCGCTTCAAATCAATGAATACAGCCACAATATATTTTCCCTTATCCACCAATTGTTTCCAACTCGTAATAGTAAGTTGTGAAGCTGTTTCACAGTAGTGTTTACGACGAAAACCCGATTGATTACCTATAAATATATTGTTTGCATTTACATGCTCAACAATTTGATTATATGCTACACGTTCAAACACTTTTTCAATATCAGGTAAGGTATTCATTGGTCTGAAATTTATTGCATCGTTTGAATTTTTAACTTTTGGTATAGGTGTTATGATAGAAGTTTTCAGCTCATTAGGAAATATTCCAGTTTGAAAAGATGTATGAATAAGATTCAATGAGTGGAAACCACAAGTATCAATGACAGTTTTTAGAATTTCACCACTCATAACATCATGTACCTCACCCTTATTATCTAGATCAGAAACAATATTCTTCAATTCATTTAGGCTGACTAATCGGAAATTTTCGAGGGTAGTTTCGATTCTTGGTGCATGAATGGAAGACCATTCCTCATTGATATCTATCGAGTCTATTATATCCTCTACACTTGTTATGAAAAATTCATTAAAATAATTGGCAATTTCGTTCTCTGATTTGGCAACAATAATTCTATCATTGAATTCAAATTTAATAAATGGATTTGAAAATACCAAATAATCATTTCTGATCAACTGTTTTAGTGTCTTCCACATTTTTTTCGAATTTGTACCGTTGGAATGAATCGCATTTTCATAATAAAGTTTTCTTTTCAATTTAAGACCGTTTATGACTTCATTTCTATAGGTTTTATAAATATTCCAAAGATTCTGTTTTTCTTCAGAATTATTACATTGTCGCAAATTTTTATAAGCCTTATCTCGATTTTTCGATTTACTATGAATTTCCTTGTCATACCAAGGTAAGCTAATCCTCTTATTTTCGAAACTTTTCACTGGACATACTCCATCAATAACTTTCTTGAAATTATTCATCATTTCATTAAGAATAGTGTTAACATCAATACAATTCCATGGCCAACTGCATTCTATGAGTTTTACATTTATTAGGTGAAAATCAACTACATTATATTCTCTGTACATTTTTGAAACTTCATTTCTTGTTCTGATGTTACTCCTAATATTAATTTCTATTGTATCATGATCAGTTATTTTTGGTACTTTGTGAACTGTAGCCAGAACATTAGAATCATTGGTAATTACATAATCAATAAGTGTTTCGCTAATTACTGTGCATCTCGTTGGTTCTCTTACAATTTGTTCTAGACCATACTTCATGATTGTTTCTTTGAATTTCTCACTATAAAAATCATTACTCAAATAATCCAAATCAAAATCCCCAATAATAAATAGACGTTCATTTTTTGTGGTAAACTTGTCGCATAGTTCTTCCAAATCATTTATAAATTTTCCATGGTTACCTCTTGGAGAATGATACACAAGGCCTAAGTTTGTTTTGATGTCACCGAACTGTACTTTTGTAAAAATGCACCAATAATTATCCCCCTCAATTATTATTTTCGTGTTTGTTGCACTGATGCCCTGTCTGATGAACATGAGTACTCCTCCTGTGTGTCTGCTTTTTGAGTCACATTTGATTAATTGATAATTTCTTATATCAAGCTCAACTTCCTCAAAATCCTCTGTGGTCCGAGTTTCACTTGAAAGTAATATTTTGGGGCTATAGCAGGCCAACTCTTCGATTATTTGATCTTTGTGTGCAATAAAACTTAATGCATTAATGTATATTATATCTGTATAGTATTGAATATTAGGATTTTCTACTGAAAATTTCGAGTTTTGTTAACGATTGTTGGTATGTTATTTATATACCTGATTGTTTTATCTGTATCTCCTGCCCGTTTCAGTTGATCCAATTTGCCTTTGATATTTAGGAAGTACTCTTTTTGTTTTTTCGTTTGGTCAGCATATATGCGAATGCTTGGTATTTTTTCTTTAATTTTGTTGTTTTCTTTCATAAGTTTTATGGCAACCTCTTCACCTTGGAAACAAAGTTTGATTGGACGTGTTTTTTGTTGATAATATTTTCCTAACCTCTGAAATTTGAAATCTTCAGCTCCAAAACTTTCCACATTATTTATTATATCCCTTATGTTGTTTCTTTCCATTTCAATTCTTGTCTTGCTTGAAACATGAGCTATCTGAAATGAAGAACCAACATGAGCGAAAAATTAGTATACTGGGTTATGAAATTACAAATATCCTGAATGAAGAGGACACTATAAAAAGAAAGTGCGACTTTCTCGAACAGAGAGCAAATAAGAAAAAACATTTGAAAGTATTCAACTACAAAAAAAAATCCAACGAAGATATCAGAGCTGATTTAATAACACTCTTCAACTATAGAATTGGAAAAAACAAGAAGAAACAAAGGCCAGAGGAATATTTGTTAGACTGAAGGAATATGAAATTAAACAAGAAATTCATAGTAAGAAGAGAATGCTGAAAGGAACCGGAATAATTATACCTCACAAATTGATGACTAAGGCAATTGAATAAAACCTCTATGAAGGACGTCTGGACCGAGGCCGGCAAAGTATATGTCAAATTCAATAATAAAAGAACAGTTATGAAATCCAATTATGAATTCAAACAAAAGTTTTTCAAAATCAATATATTTGAATGGAGAATATACATAATCACGAAAAGTGATAGTTAGGAGTAACAATTCGTGATTGAAAATCCGTGTATTTTGAAGTATTTCTTATATTTCAATATTCGATCTGAAATTTCTCATTTTCTATTTTTTCTTTTTCCCTCTGTTTTCATCTGCACCTTCAATAATCTCAGTAGATGAGTACTTTAAAATATCTTGATAATTTAGAAAACCTAGAAGAAATATAAACAAACCCTTATCCATGAATTATTACTCAAATATTTTAGATGACATAAAGGAACATGAAGTGGAAATATGTGATAATCCTAGTGGAATTTCCAAGGATAAGGACAACAGAAATTCAAAAAATTTGGTGATCATTCACCTCAATATTCGTAGCCTTAAAAAAAATTGATGAACTTTTTATCTATCTGAAACCAGTTATAGAGAAAATTGATATTATTGTCCTCTCAGAGGCTTGGAGCATCGAATCGGTAAGTGATTTTAGTATTCCAAATTCCATATTCATCATTATGAATCGCGCCAAAATCAAAATGACGGTATAGTATTATATACGAAAAACCAACTTTGCTCAATATCTCACATTGAAACATTGACAGAAACAAAACTTTCGTGAGTTGATCTGAATATACAGGGTGTCCTTAAAAGGTCTTTACAAAAAGCTACCACATATTCTTCAGACCAAAACAATTCGATACGAGCAAGCTTACCTCAGTAAAAAGTTGCTTAGTTTGGGCGCTAGACGGCTCTGAAGTTGAAATTTTCAAATCGATTTTGCTTCATAACTTTTGAACGGCTCATGAGATTTTTTTCAAATTTGGTACGTTGGCATAGACTCATCGGGCAATGAAACTCATATTATAATCATAATGAATATCATTCCATGGGCGTAGAACTTGATTTTTTCAGTAAATAAACATCTAAAACTCCTACGCCAATGGAAAAAAATTAGTTTCAATATGAAATCTGAATTATTCAACTCATTCACTACAAAAAAGGTACTCTTGACAAAAGTCGATTCCTCTCATGGTTTCGACAAAATTTTAATTTTAGTGATTTAGAGCATAATTAATAATAAAACGATTAACAGATATTTCATAAAAATTGTTCAAAATGTTCACCATTTTCACGTATACAAAGATTTATACGACGCAAAAAGTTGAGATGTACTTTTTGCATAGGTTATTTCTATTGAAAATAAGTAGCACTGGTTTTTTTTTCTGAAGACTATTATTATCTGCTCGGAAACAGTGATATTCACATTCTTGGTTTCCATAGTTTCATCTGTGTTGATTTGTCGAGTTTTATTGACGTTGATTGTTGATATCGGACTTTTCTGATTTATCATGGCCGTACAATACACCAATGAAGAATACACCGATATGTTATTGGTATTCGGATATTGTCAAGGAAATGGTCGAGAGAGTGTGAGGGTGTATTCGGCAAAGTTTCCAAATCGTCGCGTACCAAGCCACCCAACCTTTGCTGCAGTTGAGAGACGTCTTCGGGAGACCGGTCATTTTGCTCCTAGAACTGGTGATTATGGAAGACAGCGTTATGTAAGGATTCCCGAAGTCGAAGTAGAAATTTTAGACCGTATTGAAGAAAATCCAGAATTGAGTACTAGACGGATAAGTAATGAACTAGAAGTTTCTAGGAATGCCGTTCATGAAGTACTAAGAGAACAATTATTATACCCATACCACAAGACGCCAGTTCAAGATTTATTAATCCATGATTCACAAAGTCGTCTGATGTTTTGTAGGTTCATTAATTTGCAAAGAGAAATGAATCTGAACTCTGGAAAGAATATTTTGTTCACTGATGAAGCCTGTTTCACGAGAAGAGGAATAACTAATTTTCATAATGAACACGTTTATGCAATTGAAAATCCTCATTCCATTAAAATAAACCATTTTCAACACGAATTCAAAATCAACGTTTGGGCTGGAATAATAGGAAATTTTATAATTGGTCCTGTCATACTTCCACAAAGATTAACAGGAGACATGTATTTACCACATCTACGAAATACGTTGCCAAATTTGTTGGAAGATTTACCACTCCAACATCGGGTAGATATGTGGTTTATGCACGATGGAGCTCCACCACATTTTTCGGTGGATGTTAGGAATTTTTTAAACCAACAGTACCCAGACAGATGGATAGGTAGAGGTAATGATGCACCCGTGAATTGGCCACCACGTTCTCCAGACTTAACACCGATGGATTATTTTGTATGGGATTATCTCAAGTCTACGGTTTACAAGACCCCTGTGAATACTGTAGAACAATTATGGCAACGTATCCAACAGGCGACGAATAATCTTACAGGCGATGAAGAAGTTATGCAAAGAGTACATTTCAACTTTGTGCGTCGTATAAATCTTTGTATACGTGAAAATGGTGAACATTTTGAACAATTTTTATGAAATATCTGTTAATCGTTTTATTATTAATTATGCTCTAAATCACTGAAATTAAAATTTTGTCGAAACCATGAGAGGAATCGACTTTTGTCAAGAGTACCTTTTTTGTAGTGAATGAGTTGAATAATTCAGATTTCATATTGAAACTTATTTTTTTTTCATTGGCGTAGGAGTTTTAGATGTTTATTTACTGAAAAAATCAAGTTCTACGCCCATGGAATGATATTCATTATGATTATGATATGAGTTTCATTGCCCGATGAGTCTATGCCAACGTACCAAATTTGAAAAAAATCTCATGAGCCGTTCAAAAGTTATGAAGCAAAATCGATTTGAAAATTTCAACTTCAGAGCCGTCTAGCGCCCAAACTAAGCAACTTTTTACTGAGGTAAGTTTGCTTGTATCGAATTGTTTTGGTCTGAAGAATATGTGGTAGCTTTTTGTAAAGACCTTTTAAGGACACCCTGTATATTGTCGAAAAGTCGGCATTACAGCACCTTTCGACCACCATCAATTGATACCCAGTTGTATATAGATGAATTGGATCATTACTTGACAAATTTAAATGAAAATGATACGGAAATTTTTGTTGGAGACGTGAATACATCAATACATCAATAGTTCATTCTAGTATCACGGATCACTACATTGTGGCAGCTGATTTGAAATTCAAGACAAATATTAGAATTAGAGAAAATTTGCAAAATACAAGCAGGAAAACTGATTTCACAAAACTTGATCGGCTGTATGAAGACTGGACAGAAGTATTATCGGAAAATGATTCACAAAAATCCTATGATATATTCATAAACACAATCAAAAAACTCATTGATAAAACTACAAAAGAATATATAAATAAACAAAACGCTCACAAAATAAAACTGGATAACAGCTGGGTTAATCAATTCAATAAAAACTAGGGTCCGAATGAAAATTAGATTATCTAAGAATTATTCGAATCAGTTTGACGAAGAATATATAAATTACAGAAATCGAGTAAATTCAGTAATTGGTAGAATCAAAAATCAATTTCATAAAAACATACTCAATGACGCAGGAGGAAATGGTAAAAGAACATGGGAAGTTATAAACGACATAACAAATAAGTGTTCATTGAAGAATAATTCAAAAGATTCATTTTTCAGCTTTTGATGGGATTTTCTCTCCTCGTTTCTGAAAAATAGAGTAGAAGTTATTAAAAATTATTGCAATATATTTGTAGTAAGGACAGATTTAGGATCTGTCCCAAAATGTCACTGCGCTTGAAATTAAACCTTTAGATACCTAAAAGAAAAATTCTCTATTGGTCAGTGACACCTTGGCAGTGACAATTTGGCATATTGAACAAAAATGAATATAATGATAAAATAATACAAATTATAAATGAGGGCAATTACACAAAATTGAATAGAGATCCAACAGCAAACATAGAGAGAAAGTTACGAAACATAATGAAAAAACACGAAAATGAACTTACACTAACAGATAGGAAACATATATCCAGATACCATAGCAAATCCCCACATTTTTATTGACTTCCAAAAATACATAAACCAAACAATCCATTAAGACCAATCGTGAGTTCGATAGGATCTCCTTGTCAAAATTTATCACGATTTCTTTTAGATATAATAAAACCTTCATCAGGAAATAGTGAAAGTTTCATTAGAAATACTGCTCATTTCTTGGAGAAACTAAATAACATCCATCTCGATACAGATGATATTTTAGTAAGTTTCGATGTAGTGAGTTTATTTACTAATGTTCCTATAGAAGAAACTTTACAAATAGTGAAAAAGAAACTGGAAGATGATGAAAAACTCATTGAAAGAACTAAGCTGAGTGTAGAAGGCATTTCAGATTTTTTGGAACTATGTCTCAAAACAACTTACTTTCAATTAGATCATGATTTTTATCAACAAAATTTTGCTATGGCCATGGGTTCACCATTATCTCCTATTCTGAGTAATATATTCATGGAAGTTTTTGAAGAGAATATTGTGAAAAAATTCAGTAAACAACCAAAGACTTGGTGGAGATATGTGGATGATATTTTCATTATTTGGCCACATAACCGTATGGAACTAGATAACTTTCTAAATTATATAAACAATATCGAACCAACAATCAAATTCACTTTAGAAATCGAATGTAATAATCAATTACCATTCTTAGATGTCCTCATTAAAAAATCAGATAACAATTTGATAACAAGTGTATATCGTAAAAATACACACACCGACAGATACCTCACCTCTCAATCGAATCATCATACAAGTATAAAGAAAGGAATAATCAAATCACTTCATGATAGAGCCAAATCCATATCATCGAACCACCAAATTTTCAATGCCGAAATGAACCATATAAAACCATATAAAAGATGTTCTACAACTCAACACTTATCCGAAACATTTCATTGACAAAACAATACACCAAATTGAGAACAGACAGAATATACAACAAACACAAAGACAACCAACACTGATAACAAATGTAATCCCATACATTCCCGGAATATCTGAAAAAATTAACGTGTTGGTGACAAGTTTCGAGTGAAAACAGTGTTCAAGACAGAAAATACAATGAGATCGATTTTGACTCATACAAAACCGAGAAATGAAAAACAGTCATCAAAAAATTGTATATACAGTATACCATGTGTTTGTGGAAAATATTATACCGGTGAAACCAGCAGGCCTCTATCAGTAAGGATGAAAGAGCATAAGAACAATATGAAGAGAAGATATACTGACAAGTCAAAATTAGCTGAGCATATCCTTACTGAGAATGGACAACATATGGCCGATTGGAGTAATATTAAGATCATAGGAAAAGAAGACAACAACCAAAAACGGAAAATCAAAGAGTCTGCTTGCATTCTCCTGAACGGAGACAATAATATTGCTTCTTGTTCAGTTGATATAGATAGAACTTGGCATCCACTTCTGAAACTTGAAAATGAAAATGGAAAATTCGATATCAATTAATGAAAACACCTTGTAACCAGAATTCCTCCGTCTGCCAAATTGTCACTTTTCAGTGTCAAAATCGGAAACATCGAAAAAAGTTTACGAAGAAAAATATTTCAATTGTGTTGAGAACGGGAGCAGATTCGTTCCCGAAACGTCCACCAAGATAAGTAGAGGTTTTATTATTATTAAATATATTTGTATTTCCAATTTTTTTCAAAAACAAGGTGTCACTGACCAATAGAGAATTTCTCTTTTAGGTATCTAAAGGTTTAATTTCAAGCGCAGTGACATTTTGGGACATATCCTAAATCTGTCCTTACTACAAATATATTGCAATAATTTTCAATAACTTCTACTCTATTTTTTAGAAACGAGGAGAGAAAATCCCATCAAAAGCTGAAAAATGAATGTACCACCTCCTCGAAGAACTTACAGACAGTATTTAATCTAAAAGATACTGCGATCTTGAATGAATCAGGAGAACTGGTGCAAGAAATCAAATCTAAAGACAAAAATAATGTCACAAAAATAATTGCAGCTGCCCCAAACTTATAGAAACAAATACCATAAAATATTGAGGTATTATTATTGATCAACATCTCAAGTGGGATGAGAATGTAACATTCCTAATCAAAAGACTGAAAACATGTACTTGCTTAGAGGTATACTGAACAAAAAACTCTTGAAATTAGCATTTACATCTTTAGCGGACTCGGTACTCAGATACTATATCCTAGCATAGGGAGCAATGTATAGTAGTATCATAAAAAACCTGGAATCAACTCAAAACATTTTGATAAAAATACTCTATCACAAAG
Source organism: Gastrophysa polygoni (assembly GCA_963576655.1). Lineage (NCBI taxonomy): Eukaryota > Metazoa > Arthropoda > Insecta > Coleoptera > Chrysomelidae > Gastrophysa > Gastrophysa polygoni. The sequence continues at coordinate 34,512,262 of OY755082.1, forward strand.
ATAGATTATTCTTACTGAAACTTTGTATCAAGAAAAAGAACTCCTAAACTCACGAAACTTATATGTCTTTCAATGTTCAATATGGATGTTCCAAGAAAGACCAAGCCTGAAAACAAACAAAACAAGAATCACCAGATCCACTATCGGTATGTCCATTGACTAACTTTTCTATAAAAAATCTCACACACAAAGATGTGTACACTCTTATGGATCAAAACTGTACAACTTACTGCCCAGTTATCTGAAACAAATTAATTATCTTCCCAAATATAAAACTGAAGTCAAGAATTTCCTTCTTCGCAACTCTTACCTCTCCAAAATTATCTGAAATCTTCTTTATAGTCAATAAACTGAAGCGTACCGACTCAATGTCTCTGAATATCTTGATGATAATGAAATATGATGTTGGTCTCCTATACTCTTCATTATATACATATATTTTTTGTTTTTCCAAACACGAGAATTTCGAACTCCCAGTCATTTCTAGTATTATATGTAGAATAGGTATAGTCCTGACAAAAATCCACACGTTTCTCAAACTCCTTGGAGGATGTACAATACAAGCATCACTATGCTTAGGTATTTCCCCAATGGAGTGGGAAAGATTACATTCGTACCAAAATAATTTCAGATGAGAAATGTACATGAAATGAATGAATGAATGAATGAATGAAGTTACTGTGAAGAAGAAAAAATGTCTGATATCGAATACATTTCTGTCTCTGTCAGAACTGAGTATAAGTTAGCAACCTCCCCCTCCCATGCTAAGTAGTAATGGAAAACGCAATCAACATGGAGCTCATCCGATATCTAGAGAGCTCAAGAATCGTGAACGACCGGCAATATGGCTTTCGTCACCAGAGGTCAACAGGAGATCTGCTTGCCTATGTGACACATAAGCGGCAGGTGCCAATAGAGAAACATGGGGAGTCTCTGGTTGTAGCCTTGGATATCTCCAAAGCATTTGACCGAGTTTGGCACCAAGGCCTCCTAGCGAAACTTCCGTCATATGGTTTGCCGCCCCAACTGTGTCTTTTACTATCGAGTTTTCTTGCAGATAGATCACTCTACGTGGTCTACAATGACGATCAATGCTGGTGTTCCACAAGGCTCTATCTTGGCACCAACTTTGTTCTTGCTCCACATCAATGATTTTTTGAATGTGACCTCCAGCCCAGTTCATAGCTTTGCGAATGATAGTACACTTCATTTCGCCTTTTCCTCTAGAGCCCCTGTATCATCCAACGAGACCAGAGGTGGAAGACTAAAACAGGTTGTTGCTTTAAATGAGGTTCTGACAATAATTCTGAAATGGGGATCTAGTACAGTTCAATGCAACAAGAACTCGAGATTGTATTTTCATCAAGAAGGCTGATCACACAATGCCCAATTTGATGATGTCGGGTATCACTGTTCCTATGAGGTCAATATCCATGCTGGGTGTCACCACAAACGGAGCTCTCTGATGAGACGATCATGTCCTTTGCGAAAACTGCTTCACAAAAACTTGGTTGTCTATTCCGTGCGAAGAGATACTTCACATCCCAACAGCTGCTTATGATCTACAAGGCACAAATTCGACCTGTCCTGGAGAACTGTTCACATGTTCGGAGCTCAGCCCCCAAACATACGCTAAAGCTCTCAGATTCAATTCAGAAGAGAGGTATTCGCCTAGTCGATGATACAACACTCACCAAATCTTTGACCTCTCAAGATCATCGTAGAAAGATCAGCGATTCATGCCTTTTTTATAGGTACTTTCACGGTCGATGCTCAACGGAAATATCATCTATTAAGCCACCACGCTCGTTTAAAAGTAGACTAACCAGACAAGCTGTTCATCCCTACACTGTCAGGCTCGAGACCTGTCGAACATCGCTATACCAAGCATCATTCATCAATAGAACGGCAAAGTTGTGGAATTCTTTGCCTATTGAAGTCTTTCCTGATGCTCACAACCTCCAAACTTTCAAGAAAAATTTCAACACCTTCCTTCTCTCCCAAAATTCCACCGCTGGCTAACACGATGTTCCTCGAACATTACAGGTTTCCCTTTCGTGTTGTCCACAGATAAAGAAAAAAAATAGTCACAAATAATGAATTCACGACGATCCCAAGGTAGGAATGTTCGAAATTTTCATGCTGAGTGGATAATTTTGCAGCTCGTTGTCAACTCAATAGAAGAACCAGTGGAAAACTTATTTATTTGCTTATGATGTGAGCAGTTTGTTTGCTCTACAGCCCTAACGGCTCATTTGTGGTCTTGTGTTTATAGGAACAAATATGCTTGTGTTGATGTCCCCTATTACCCGATAAGTTTGTCGGTATCTAATCGAGACATTCTGTGTATCAGTATACAGACCCACAAAGGTGAGACGGGCGATTCACTAAAATGGTTCAGCAGACCCTTTTTGTGAGGACCTTCCTGTCCATGTTATGAATTGAATCCCAAAACTGATTGAAATATCGTGTAGAGGAAGGTTCAAACCAGGGAATCAGTGTTTTTGGAGCCAAAACTCTTTCAATGAGAAGAGTTAGGGGTCATTGGAAAATATATTGGAACTTTTTGTGTCTCAGATTTTAATGAAATTAGCCCATTATATGGAACTAGAATTCAGGAATACTTCACCAAAATATCAGATAACCTATTTTTCGTTTGGTATGTGAGGTTTCGTAGGATCTTCGAAGGAAACATGAATTTGGTAGTTCGGAACGATTTGAAAGGTTTGGAATAGGGGCGGTTAACACGAATTTCGCAATCTCGCTGAAGCCACTGTAATTTCGGGAGGTGTTTTTAATTATACAACAACATATTGCGATCGCGTCGACACGTGTTCTCATATGATAAGAGATATCATCTGAGCCTGAAGCAAATTTTCTTCTGTTCGAAAAATCAATGAATTGAAATGGAAACCGAAACGCTAACTGATTGGTCGTGGTAATCGTGATCAGAACCTATATTGGTGACATTTTTCAGAATTGAGTTGTGATTATTATGGATAGTTGAAGTTCATTTTTGATTCAGTGAGTACTCATCATTGGCTACTTTTGTGCCTTGCGATCGAAAAATGCCGTCATAGGATCTTGTGTGAGCATCAATCATCGAATAATTTATAATTCACCAGCAATAGATGGTAATCCAGAAATTGCCAAGATACTATCGTATAATATTAAGATATCAAATTCGATAAGCTCGAGCAGCGTTGATCACGTATTAAAGAGTGAAAAAAATCTTGGAAAAATGCGCGGCAAGGGCGACAGAAGGCGCGTAAATGATTCAGTGTTGTCAAGAAACATAAATGTGATTCAGGATCAAAACGAAACTAATCGAATCAATTCAATGATTGGGCTTATTTTGGCTTCCTTGTCGGTATTTCAAATGAGTAACTTTTGCCTCCATTTGCTTTCGATTGTATCTCCGATGGTTCATAACATCCCCATGCCTGGAATTACAATGGAATTTGTAACAGCCTGTTTATAATAATATACTTATTGTTACCAGATATATCTGTATTTGAATTTTGCCACTTCACTTTCTTGCTTCTCAATTAATAGGTGATAAGCTACAAGGTCACATAGATACCAACCTAACTATGTGAACAATTTTTTGTGCTCAGTATTTCAAACTGGCAGTTCACAACTTTTTTCTTGAGTTTTTTCATGTAGGTAGCATTCATTATTGACTAGTGATGGAGGGGGTCAAAATTAAAAGACTCTCCTTGTACATACTACTGAGTTGAAATATTCGATGCTGTGGATTGGAAGCATGGAGCAACAATAATTGTCAAAAAGATTCCTGTTTTGCAGTGAATACAACTGAAATGTTATACCCTTTGCAGAGTTGTTGCGAGGGCTCCTAGGCTCTCTGGTTCTCGGGTGCTTTCGGATAGAGGTCGGTTTCCAGAGTTCACAATTTAGAAAATACTATGTCAACGCTCATACTGTGGCGTATTTGGTGCCGTACATATCGCACAAACTGCATTGCCTTACAATTGGTAAGGCATCAGCATTAGAGATCACAGATAGTAGTGCAATCGGTCTATAGTTGTTAACCTGCGAAGAACTGGTGTTAGTTCTGAGGCACATTTTTGGGAACAATAGGCGGTATTCCGTCAGGCCCCATAGCCTTCTTGACGTTGAGGCTAAGCAGAATGTGTCTGATTGTGCGTTGCCGGAAGACAATTTCTGGCATACGGTTATCGATGGTAGCGATTTTGGAAAGTTCCTGGCCTCGTGGATCCAAGGTAGAATTGTCTGCAAACATTTTGGCGAAGGTGTTGGCTTTTTCATGAGGTGTTATAGCCAATGTATTATCATCCTTTGTGAGGGTAGGAAATGAACTAGAAGTAAAATTTCTCCGGATTGCCTTGGCAAAGGTCCAAAATGAACGGAAACCATTTGGACACTCTATGTTGTATGCCTCTTTAGACTCATCTATTATTCGATCACATGTATTCCTAGCTCCAACATATTCAGCTCTAGTTTGCGGGCTTGGGTTTCTGCGCCAACGATGGTATGCTGCTTGCTTCAGAGTGACGACCCTAGAACAGGTTCTATTGAACCATGATTCACCAGTGGTTTGTGATTTGATGCTATGTGGTATGTAATTTTCCATTTCCAACATGATGATTTCCGAAATCTCTTCAGCACATTGCGTAGGATCTCCCGATTCAAAACACATTCTCCTCCGAGGAAACTCAGAAAAAAACATGCGAAGGCCATCCCAGTCGGCTGGATTGTAATGTCAAATAGTGCGTGGGGGTGTTGGACTGGTTCGCGGAGTGATGTAAGGACATATCGTGGAGATGAGTGTGTGGTCTGAGTTTCCTAGTGGTGCACGGACTTTCAGTTCATTCGGTTTCGGATTGTTAGTGAGGAACAGGTCGAGCGTATTGGCATGATGATTGCTGATATCATGAATCCGAGTGGGTTCATTCATCAGTTGTTCAAGACCATAGGTGATAGCGAAAGCCTCGGCCAGACGTCCTGCGTCATCTGTTTTGTTCGAGAATTTGAGTCAGGTGGAGTTGTGGACATTGAAATCTCCCATGATGATGATTTCAGCTGCTGGGTGATTCTGTTGGATGAAATCGAGTTGCAGAGAGAGGAATCGAAGAGGTCACCAGGAGTTGGTTCGTTTGGTGATAGATAAAGACAGCAGATGAACTTTGTCTGTTTGTAGTTATCGATTTTGAGCCACATTACATCAAATTCTTTCGGTTCCAGTTCCTCCTCACGATGGCATGAGAGATCGTTTCTGGAAAAGAGACATAAACCTCCTCTAAATCTGAAACGGGTATGGAGCTCATTTCCAGGGCAGCGCATATAGGTCGTATTAGTTGATGAGTTGACCTGCGTCTCAGTTAAAGCCAGTATATCTGGTTTATCAGCCCGTAGATGGTAATGAACATCGTTCATATTCTTGTTGAGACCTCGGATGTTACAAAGGTCTATTTTTAAATTCAGATGTTTTGATGGTGAACCCCCTCGAGCACCTCTCGCCCGGAAATCCGAATGGAGAGATGTTTCACTTCCGGAGTATTTTACTCTAGGAGAATTCATCATCTACATTTTTCTTCAGCTGAAATGGATGGTTTTGGTTGGGAAGAAGGAGATAGGGTATGGGGATGTGACCGGAAGCATCGACCAAATACGGAAACATGGGAGTTACCCATTTCACAGCCCCTCTGTCGATGTGGTGGTGTCGCACCGGGCGATGATGGGAACCATCATCTTTCACCTATGGGTATTCATTTAGTCGCCTCTTACGACAGGCAGGATTTACCATAGGGAAATTCTTGATCTGTCTCCGTACGGATGATATAGTGAAGTACGGATCATAGTAAAATTAGTAAAATAATTCCACTGTATCTCTCTGATTTCTAATGAATGAACAATGATTCAATTATAGCGCAGTATGATAAGTATCGAACAGTTTTTTCTTAGCTCTACAGCCCATATAAACACATAAACGAATATGCTCGTTCTGATGTCTCATATCACCTCTCGAAGTTCATCTGTATCTTTTTGGGACAACTCGTATAAATTTCAAAGTTGGGAGAACATGAATATCAGAATCATTGTTTTCGCACATATGGAACGTTCCTTCTGTGTTCTCATATCGATTTATTCAAAATTTTCGATGGATGATATCTGACAAAGTCGAAAATCAGGCAAACAGTTTTCCTTGGAGTTCAAATTTATTGATCATTAGGTCAACTATGTGATGTATTTATCTCAAGAAATCAGCACTTGGGTGTTCCTCAACGGAGTAGAAACTGCGAGAGAAACCGTAACTTGATAGAATATCTTTCATGACTCTTTGAAATTTGGTCAAATTAGTTCTTATTTGCATTTCATCGAGAATATGAAGATTGTGAGAGTTTCGTGCATAGATACTTCTGAGCGATATCTGGGATTCAACAAGATACTGTTACTTCTTGTATCGTACTGATGGTCATTATGAGCAGTGGAAGTTGTTGAGTGTTCATGGATCTCAAGAAGGCTTTGATATATGAAAATCGATGACAATTCCATTATTTTTAGATCAACAAATATTAGTTCACATGCGTCGAAATGAGACAATCTCAGGGCTGAACGATTTTTTCAGCCATCGCAGTAGATTGAAAAAATCCTATATACTACGTATTTTAGCAGTCTCTCCTTGTGCTATATGCCTATCAGAACAGAATGATAGTTTTCGAGACTCGCTCTCTTCCTTATTAGGCATATTATCAATCAGTTCCAGCTATATTGTTTTCATTTCCGATATAATCTAGACTCTCATCTGAATGATCGAACTATGCGTCATCAGCAAATGATATACACCTCGATGAACTCATATTAACGAATATGTCGTTAACAAAAATTAACAATAGAAGGGGCCCAAGGAACGAACCTTGGTGGAGTACCATGAAGAGTTTGTTGTGACCTAGACGAGAGTTCATCGAAGGACACTCTCTGATTTCGCTCACATGAATGAGATTCGAAGATTTTCTGAGCTATTCCTCCGACATCATAATATTCGAACTTGTTCAATGGAATATAATATGGAATTCATATGGAAATATATATATATATATATATATATATATATATATATATATATATATATATATATATAAAACAAGAAAATATTGGGGAATGCAGCAAAGTGAGAAGCGTACTCTTTCAAGTTATTCCAAGCTTTCAGAATCATCCATTCCATCATCAGGTAAGACTAAAAAATTCAAAAAAAAAAATAATGAAGTTTTACTCAGTAGAAAAATCATATGGTGGAAAAATGTAGTATGTTAAATATAGTATAAAATCATCGTAAAAAACGTCATGACATAACAGAAATTAACGGAATTATGTGAGATGAAAAATAGTGGAAACTTCAGGAGATCAGGCACCAAACAATTCGTTTGTTGCAATAACTTCTGCACTGAGAAAACTCGGCCAAGTAAATTGTTTTCTTGAAAAAAAGTCGATTGTGACAAGTAAATTTTTACCTACAGTAGAAATATGAGGTACTTGCAGTAGGCAAAACCATATTTCTGAAACAATGTTTCTGCTGTAATTGACCAGGACACTTGTTGGTATTCATCAAATCGATATGTATTTCGTGTTCGCCATTAATAAGTGAACACTAAACTTGTGCTAAGTATACGAATACCTACTATTATTAAATCATTTTCCTGAGACGAAATCACTTGCTCTAAGCGAACTCATCGATAAGGACAATATATCAAGTCGATTGGGGTAGGTGACAACTCACCTGTAGTTATACATCATTCCTCCGTTCGGACCATCTTCGGACATGTCCGATCTAATCGGCTAGCAAAACGGTCGAACGCGCCAATCAAACGCGGCGCGACCATCAGAGAGTCCACTCAGTGTGTTATTGAAATTGGAGGGGTCTGGTGGCGTTTATTTGTTTGTGTGGTGATATAATGGGATACAAAACTCTGTTGGAACTGTTGGAACATTGGGACCTAGTTTGATTTCATATACTGGCTTGATATTTGTTAACCTTGTTCCTTTGAATAATAAGTTTTGGAAAGTATATGTATTACTAAGAAAAATGTCAACACATGTATCAGAGGAAAAATCGATTTTACTGAAAAACTTGCTGAGCATCATACAGTATATCAAGAAGTATTCAATTTAACTTTGAAACCGAAACACCATAATCTAACTCACTATCATCACATCAGATTGATTTCATGTAGAGGTTTTGACGATACTTTCGATTATATCAAAGATAGACTATATGATATATATATTATTATTCAGTAGTGCCAAATTTCGAAACAATTGAGAAAACAAATTTCAACTCAAAATTATTTCAACAGGTTTAAGTTTGTGAAAGAATAACTATTAATAATAATGATTTCATTGTTGGTGATATTTTACCAACTGAAAACGGAAATTCGCCCATTTTCAAAGTATTATCACACATATTAGTGAATGACAAGAATGCTGTATGCTTTGTTTAAAAAAAAAATGGATGTAATACAGTTCAATGAAAATATGTTTGCTTATGAAGTCTTACTGACTGATATTTTGGAATGTATTTCTTATACTCATGTCTATTATACTCATGTTACTTTAACCAAACATTCGAATGGTAAAAAGTATATAACTTGTTTCTAGTGATATTTTTGTCTAAAATGCTATAGATATCATTATGTACCACATGTGTATTACTGTTTTTTTAGTTCCTTTCGAGTTTGAATATTATTATCATTTCATTTTTGATTTTATGTGAAGTCCTCACAGCAGTAGCTAAATCATGTCGGTTGATTTCAGTACATTTTGGGTTAATATTATTTTTATACAACGAAATATTCAGTTATCATACGAAACGGATTTCCTGTACTATGTTAGAATGTATGATGTATGGTCATAGTTATGTCCGAATCGTTATGTTCCTTAGTAGTACTCTATTAGTGGTAAATTACCTATGTGTCCCTCATATAAACAGTTATAAATGTTGAATAATAAACGTTTTATATTTATGACTTTTCCTATATATTTACTAATTTTCGAATCCCATTTTTTTTTTCATTTTCAGAGAATTATATTCGACATGATTATTCGTGACAATAATGATGCATCAAATGGACTTCCATCTACATTATGAAAAATGTCTTGATTTTCATGATTTCGATATCATTAATTATTGGTCTTAAAATAACAATTATTTTTACAGGCAGTATCAACAATTTAATGCAGCTCTGCAGAAAGTCATCATTTACCATATGGGTTCAAACTACTTTTTGAACACTGAGGCCATACCTCAATCTTCATTTTGAAGAAACTATCCCAACATATATCAGCTTCATTTATTCGAATTAAGAGATGTTAGTTGGTAAGCTTCTGCAAAATGATAAGTTGTGTTCATAGTTCAAAAAGTATTATGATTCTATATTGTATAGGTTTTTGCTTTCTGCAGAACTGCGTTGACTACTTTCAGCAGCAAACGATTTACTTATCACAAGCGAATAACTCGCTAGTGAAAAGTGAATAAATCGCTAATAACAACTGAATTACTCGCTTCTGACAAGTGAATAACTAGCTTATGGTAAGTGAACTGCTATATTATCGGTGATGAACAGTATACCTCTGATAGGTATAGGAAAGTAATACGAGGTTGATTTATAGAATCAGTACACTTGGTGCTATTAATTAGTTTAATAGTGGTGATCAAAGTATATACTAATGATAGTTACTCAGTTCACTTGCCATTAGTGAGTTGGATGATGTTCGGCAAGTGATGTGTTCACTAATGGGTATTTATCTAGAATTTAATGCAACAGGTTAATAGTGGCAAGTGTACATTTTCAAGAACACAAATATTTCTGTGGTAATTAACTTGTTTCCTTGTCCCATATAGTATTCAAGTTTTTACCTGCCACTATTAAAGTTTCACTTGGGGTTAGTGATTTTTTTTCTCTGTGTGATGAAAATTTTCTATAAAATGACTGAAGTTTGCTGCTTGGAGAGCTTAGAAAATTTGTTCCGAAACATATCTATGTTTTTTCCATATTATTAAATAACGTCTAGTCGACGGTGTGAAATATATCAGATTTACAGAATGTTTGAAATTTCTATTCGGTTATGGGGTTGGTTCGCTATGGAGTGTAGATATGAATAGATTTCACTCGATTGTTTAATATCTGTTCTCTTGTTCATACATTCGTCCTTTTGGTAAATAATGGCCATTCCTAAAAATATTCCATTTTGAATGTTCATTCGAAAAAAATTTGAATTCTATAAACGTAACTGATTTAGAAATTTCAAGTGTTGATTCAATGTTGAACATCCCATAGGTCAGCCTGTGATCCGAGACTCTCTCAGCATCCATTGTTCCTGAAGAGATTACAGAACCATCACAGGTCACGAATATCTGATCAATTGATGTTGCTCCAATATTGGTTATCCCTGTAGGCTCATTCATTATTCTGCATGATTTATCTACATCAGTATCATTGACATTGGAAAAGTTCAAATAGAAGTCACCCATGCGAATGATTTCATCAACAGTTGGTTAAATTATGGAAATACCACCATTTCCAAGGCAATTGAGAGAGGTTGTTTATAAATCATTCCTGCTGCAGATGTTTTTCTAATAATTTTCACCTTCATCCATAGATGTTCCGGATTGAAGTCATGAATTCAGTGTATAAGAGTTGGATGAAAGGAATTGTGAACATAAATCTTGACACAGAGTTTCTCTCGTACATCCACTCAACTGAAGGCCCCCGACTATGTCTCCCACCAGGTTACTTACAGCATGTATAATAGTTTTTCGTTTCCTTCTGAAACAAAACTGATCCTAATGCAAAAGATTCCAAGACTCAAAGAGAACATATAAGCTATTGCTAGATCATAATTCCAAATAATTTCGCCTATTATAGGAATAAATGAAATGAGTCAGTGACTTTCCGGTTAGTCGATATCTCCTTTTTTGACTGTCGGAATCAGTTTACATTGTTTGACCATAATGGAAATGGAAGCCTGATCCAAGCGATGATTGTATATCTGGGTTAGAGGATCACCATCACCATGGCTTGAGTTAGGATTCAGGAAAATAAATGAACGGATTTACCAAATATAAGATCAAAATACAGTCGACAGTACGATAATGAATGGCCAGAGCATCTAGAGCATGTGGACTCGCTGCCTACAAGACTAGAAATAGTGAAATGAACATTCCAATGAATAATCATGAACGTTTTTTCACCTATTATTTCTCTAAATTGAAGGAAGTAGTCCATTCTCGAAGTGGAGTTAGTAGATTAGAGTAGGAAAACTCAAAGTCATCTCCACAATATTTAATGCTGTGGTTGGATTAATTGTAAATGGTGAAAATGGTGAGACATGTTTCGGACACATATATGTCCATCTTCAGTCTCAAGAATCGGCGTAAATATGGTGAGAGATGAAAGTCAATACATTAAAGTTAAAATTTTGAAATTATATAATGAAATGGGATTCAAACCCATCTATACGAGAGCCGCATAAGGGGGGTTGGAAATTGAAAGCACTCTTCAGTTGGAAGGTTTGAAGAATCGATTCTTCAAAGATATCTTTGAAGAATCGATTCTTCAAACCTTCCAACTGAAGAGTGCTTTCAATTCTTCAAAGAATCGATTCTTCAAACCTTCCAACTGAAGAGTGCTTTCAATTTCCAACCCCCCTAATGGGGCTCTCGTATAGATGGGTTTGAATCCCATTTCATTATATAATTTCAAAATTTTAACTTTAATGTATTGACTTTCATCTCTAACCATATTTACGCCGATTGTTAAGACTGAAGATGGACATATATATGTCCGAAACATGTCTCACCATTTTCACCATTTACAATTAATCCAACCACAGCATTAAATATTGTGGAGATGACTTTGAGTTTTCCTACTCTATTATTTCTCTGTTCCAGTTGAAACTAATAGATTTCGATACAGAAAGTGAGCTCTTGAGTTTCGAGCTTGAGCATACTTCTTTCATTTCGAGTAATTCTGAATTCCATTCGTGTGGTTTTTTTTTTAAACTTCAAGACGACCTGTTGGCCCCATTGGATCGGGACTAGTCTAGCTAGTGACTCAAGAATTCTAACCTGCGACAAGAACTGTAGTAATTCAGTATGGAATAGACAAGATGCTATTTTACGTTCACGGCATATTTCATCGCGCCTGGCACACGGAACCTAAAAAAAATAATAAATAACCTAAACGACTTGTTCCGAATAACATGAATATTTATAATGGCACTTACCGTACATCAAGGAGGCGCTGGCCATTGAGGCCGCCGTCGACGTTATTCGAACACAGATTCGAAATTCGCGGCTGTTAGGGGTTGGTTCGAGACCGGTGGTAACAACAGGGCGACTTGATGCGATATTTTCCACCTAATAGTATTATACAACATTGGCGTACGGCGAAACTCCTCAGGAGGTTGAAGATACTCCTTGATAGTGTTTATATAGAGAACAACCATATACTTGATATCCTGATAGAATAACGATATGCGTTCCTCAATAATGGTGTATACAGGAATTTCTACAAAGGTATACTCGATTCTTCAAAGATATACCAAAACCGTTATAGAGATGATATCGCTTCCCACTGAACATGATACATAAAAATATGTTTAGAAGGTAACTTGATATTGTTGAATTCATATTGCATCAATAACAAAATATGCAATGATATACAAAATGTTTCTATTATGATATCACCATCAAACCAATTGAATAATTTATGAAATTAACATTCAACGTTTTCCTCATATGTCTCAGAGAGAGTGCAGTTCATTCAATGTTGTTGTTCAACCACCTGAACGTCACTCACAAACATCAACATAGATATATGAACATCAAGTGACTACGAAAAAGTTTGCACCAACAAGCCTCACCATCTCATATTGATATTATTGTATTTTTGGTGTTTCTGTCGTCCATTTTTTTGGGACTAGTGGTGAAGTTTTCAATCACACAATGGAAAAATGTGGAAGTAGGTAATTGTGGAATTTGAAAAGCGCAAAGCTTTCTTGTTTCTAATATCGAAAAATATACAGGGTGTTCTATTTGAGAAAACATAACTTTGGGTTATATCTAAATAACGACAGCTCATTAAAAAAAATCTGACTACGCCACTGGATTCTACGTGAGGAATTGTGGAAGAAACAGTTCTAACTTTTCCTCTAAGTTGAAAGATAGCTGAGATACAGGAGGGTCCCAAAATGCGATATTTTCAATTTCGCCCTGTATCTCAGGAACGAAGCGGGCTATGGAAATTTTGTTCACGGTTTCGTGAGTTTCACAAAAAAGGAGCCAACGTTCGCGAAAACCGCACATCTGTATCTTCAAAAATAGGCGAGATATCCCGTAAGGACATCGAAAATGGGACAGCCTGTACAATTCATAAAAGATTATATTGCACCAGATGTACAATATCATCTGTATTTCGAAAAATGCAATAAATTACTATAATTGACGTGACAGACAGAAGAGACATTGAAGAATTGATGAAAAACCTGCATGAAGAGAAATCAAACCACCGTGGAATAGGCGAAACCGTCCGGAGAATTGAAGGAAGATACTATTGGCTCCACATCAAAGAATCCATACCAACTTATTTTAATGAATGTGTTATATGCCAACAAAGTAAATACGAGCGACATCTCATTCGAATGGAAATGAATATAGCTCCAACAGCAATAAGACCCTCTGAAATGATACATGTAGATACATTTTTTCTCGAACAATCAAATTTTCTAACGATAGTAGATAGCTTCTCAGAATATGCACAGACGTATCATTTGAACTCACCCTGCGAAACCGAAATCACTGACAATTTAATTAAATTCTTTTCTCATCACGGTACCCCTGAACAAATAATAGTTGACAACGGCACTGAGTTTAAAAAATCTGTAGTTACCGACAAACACTTTTGCAGTCCAAATCACCCGCAATCCAATGGGATTGTCGAAAGATTCCATTCGATGATAATCGAACATATTCGACTGTTGGATACTGAAGGTTTTTCAAAAACTGCAACTCGAAATAAAATCACTCATGCAATCATGGCCTATGATCATTCTTTACATTCCACGACAAAAATCAAACCTATTGACATCGTGAATGGATACATCACAAAAAACAACCCTTTCAATATGGAAATCGATCAAATATTGGTTAACGACTATAATAATGATCACAAGGAAAAATCTAAATTACTCTATTCCAAAATTAATTCAGATCTCATCGCACTCAAATCCAAGAATATACAGAAGCTTCATTTTGACCGAGACAAATCCGAGATATTTCAACCAGAACAAAAGATATTCGTGAAAAAACACAATAGACAAAAACAGGAAAATGAATTTAATGAATCCACTCGTCTGACAAATGTAATCGACGAATCGGAGACAGTTTCAACCCCATTACAAGAAAAAATTCAGATGGACAATTCAAAATGACCACTGAAACAGACATACACTTTAAAAAAATAAATATTTCGTCTCTGTCATTTCAGAATCCCGAGGATCTTCAGCCTCCAGGAAAAAATTCAACTGCAAAAACTAGAGAATAACCCTGGCATCATTCCTGTTGAACTTGTTGTAGCGAAGGTTGAACAGTTCACACATGCTCTCATTCACTATCATGATATGAACTCGATTATTTCGGAATTAGGTAGATTAGAATCAAAATCTCACAATATCACGAGCCTCATACTCACCGATAAGGATTATTCATTTGACACATCAAACTATTTGAAAATCTTACAATCCACAAAAGGTTGAAGCAAAATTAAGAAATATACTTCCACACCATAATATCCGTGAAAGAGGATTGATTGATGGCTTAGGATCAATTTTCGAGTCCGTTACTAGAAATTTAGATGCCTATGATGGCCAACGTCACGAACGAATGATCTCACAACTAATTTCAAAATTTCAAGTTATGCACCCAAGCATCATCTCAATACAAGAATCGTTCGTCGAATTGAAGAAATTGAATAATCATACAGAGCTCAAACAGCTACCATTCCCAATAACATTCAATGATACAGAATACTTCGAGAGACTGATAGAAATTGATAGTTATATATTGAAAAACAAAATCACATATATTCTTCATTTCCTAATAACGTTTCCTTTTGATTTCGAATTCTATCACCTTTATGCAGTCCCTTTATATTCTGATGATCAGTTCAAGGCAATCATCCCCAGCAATAAATTTTTGATCAAAAATGAAATGTACTTTGCATTCCTGAGTAACGCTCATGAAGAAATCCTTTCTTTATGGTATATTTGCGACAAACAAGAACTACGAGAAATCGAAGATGGACCTGTGAAATTCAGCTCCTTGACATAAAAAACACCTCCACGTGCCGCCAAACTCGGGTGCACCTGATCAGACCAATTTTGAGCCACCTCGACGCATCTTACCAATTGATCGATCGATCGATCCGAATCAACATCGAAATTAGAACGTCACCATCGAACTTGAGCACCTCAGACCAGACGAGCTGCAAGAAATCCGCACGCAAGTTATCAAAAATCAATCCGATTTTCAATTTGGTTATTCTCTCTACGTCCCCAGCGCTTGGACAGTTCTGCTGCCGCTTGCTACGTATTCTACAAGAAGCTCGCCATCAGGGTTGAAGCCACAGTAACCCCACAGATCGACCATCATGATGTTCGTTTTCCTCTTTAACCCTCTGAAGCCAAATCTATAAGGGGAAGAATTATGTCTGCACACTACATGGGTTCCCATAAGGAGATGCTGACATCGCAGATCCCACAGTTCAGATTCCATGAAATCGCTGTTTCCATGAAATCAGCAGGATCGTCTTCGACACCGAGAGAAGCGAGTCCAGCTTAGTTCATAACTCACGTTGAACATCATATCATATTTTTCCGTTATCTTCACACATATAAATGAAATAAAGTTTTCAAAAATGAGACATCGAGTTATCAGAATCATTATTCATGATACAGACCACTGATGACTCAATTCGTTGCCACAATATTCAGAGAGAAGAATATCAGTCAATATATCACCATAATATATCAATATAATATCAGTCAATAGGTAAGTTTCATTCAGTCGAGATTCCATGAATTCATTTCCAAACCAACCTTCCTGTGTTCGATGATTTGCATTGAAATCTTTGGAAATATTCGCAAAATACACATTTTACCCAATATGTTCTGACATGACAAACTGGGATGTTGAGTCGAAGCACTTCGAACATAGGTGACATGATGAACATTTCAATTTTCACAGTGGAATAAGGCAGCTGTCAAGATATATAAGATGAATTTGATGAAAATAAGTCCTTCAGGAGTTGGATTTTTCTCAAACAATTATAGATTCCAAGAACATGAGTTCAAATGTCTTATAAAGAATACAGAGTATTTTCATAAAACATTTCATATTTCAGCAATATATGATATATGGACGATTTAAATATTTGAAAGAGTGATGTTCCTACTGTACTATTTCAGTATTTCATCGCTGAATTTGCACGTACCAAAAATTCAGGACATGTATACATGGATATTCGGAATATGTAGTCACCATTAGTAACTCGGCAATATTTGAATCGGCAAAGTATTAGCAAAGATAGAAGAATGAAGATATCGAGCAACTTGACAACTGACACAACAAACAACCTTGATATAGTACGAGTTGCATGAAGCAATTATGTCAATAGGAAACGATATACCTAATTGTTTCTCAAAGTCGCCTAGATACACGGAACTGCAGTTTTGTGATTCATCACTCTTCCCAATGCCATATATTCGTGAGTCATGTAGTTCTCATGGCTTCCTCTCTGTTTCAACTGTCAATTTTTATGAATCATATTATGAACAAATTTTTTCCATCACCCAGTTCTATTGTTCGAAACTTCGAGTTCCAACACAGAGAGAAATATACAGACAACTTGAAAACGCAATTTATTGATAGCTAGGTAATTCAATTTTCTGTCGTCAGTAATGGTGGACCGATAAAACTTTTTTTTCTTCATATTTTCTCACCTCACGCTAGTCAGATAAATTGATATTCATTTCGTGAGATGAAGGGAAGGTCCTATTGCAGAGTCACTGATCAACGGGATTTCAACGACAGATTGGGATGAATTGACCTGTGAAAAAACCCTTCCATCATGCTATGGGGTCTGCTCCGGGCCTCTGATTCAGGGAGATCCATATCTCGAGAAGCTTCAGTAATGCCTTCTGTGGTATACATTCATGGTTTATCAGTCTGGTACATGAATTCAAACAAATATTCAGTTCATCCCTCATTCCTGGACTGTATACAAAATAATGAACATTCACAATATGGACTGCTTTTTAGAATCATCTGATGGATATATTGATTCATTGTTATAAATCATTCATATTCAGTGAAATGGAATGTCAATGAATGTTCGAGTACTTGAATTTGGTACACGATTATGAGCAATTCTTCTCGATCAATAGTCATACTCAATCAAAATTAATGAGCAGTGATACGAGGATCACATGAGAAACTTCATTTCATTTCTATCAATGTCATCAAACGAAATCATGGAAATAAAGAATCAGGAATATTTCAATTCAACCAAATTCTATAAACCATATAATACTGTGATCAAAAGTTCCG
Source organism: Gastrophysa polygoni (assembly GCA_963576655.1). Lineage (NCBI taxonomy): Eukaryota > Metazoa > Arthropoda > Insecta > Coleoptera > Chrysomelidae > Gastrophysa > Gastrophysa polygoni. The sequence goes on from OY755082.1 coordinate 34,529,906, forward strand.
AAACATATTATACTAGTGGTATTGAATATTCTTTCCCCTACAATATTCGTTTTTTGTATATTGGATCATTATTACCAGGGGAGTATATAGATTTCCGCTGTTTCTCATTCACAGGGTTTCTCTCAAGGACATCGATCGAACAATAATGAGAAATAACCTGAATATGAATTCTCATAACATTGCTCATTACGAAGTCATCACTGAAAAATAATCAGTCAATAATATGCACAATTTTATCAGTCAGTAGTGTCTATCCAATTCAAGCCATTTCATTACCTTTGTTTCCTTCGATTTAATATATAAAGAAATGAATATTCAATAGGCACTCCTTGTTCATAGAGAATGTGAATGAGTATGGTAAGGATGCGAGTTGAAGTGGTTCTTCGATTATATGGCGGAATCATTCAACAAACACACACTCACATTTTTGAAATTCATTAATATTCGAGATCATCTCCAAGTCGATATGGCATTTCTTTTCTCCTGATGAACGATGAAATATGGATGAGAAAAACAACATGAATGCACTTTCCGAAGCACGAGCCTAAAATCGAGCCTCCATTTCTTGGAAAAGTTCCGGTACTGCAATGAATGTTGTATATATTCTTCTGTTTTCTGTCCGTACCATGAGTTTCGAAACTCTCCATACTATGTAGGTACTCTGTGTCCATATTGAACTCATTGAAGCAGATGCGAGCTACAAATGTGTAATGAGGGAATCAATAATTTCATGAGGATAATGATCAAAGCAGACTTGGGTTTGTCGAAGTGAACTTTTTCACAATATTCTCATTTGACTTTGTATCTGAATGAGATTCAGAATATGGTTGCGTATGGAAGTTCACAATGAGCCAATTCTTCTTAATGTACTCACCCAATCAATTAATTTTCATGATCTCGACCATAATATCGGATCAAACTGATCAGAATGCATCCATCAGAATGAAAAGGAATGATCTTGAGCTCAGAACATCACATGATGAATAGTAGGCAGATGCTCCGCCACATAATGGTCTGACAAATAGAAAAGTCAACCCCTAGTCGCCTCTGTATAATTCAAGTTTTTGTACCTTATTGGACTTCCTACTTTTCCCAAAATCCAGAAAATGCACTATTCTCCTTCTGCAGAAGTTTCCATTATGACATATTATGTAGATGCAAGATAATTTGCTGTCGGAAATCTCTATGAATACTGGATCACGATATTTTCGCCATTTTCTACCTGCGAAAATTTCCTGTATACGCTCAAGCTATAAAACTCCAGGCCGTTCGGGAAAAATATCATTATTAACATCGATAAAGAGGGCCCTATTGTTCGGAGAGGCTTTTATTACAACCGTTACTGCATTGTGGGGACGGTCTATTGTCGGATTTTTCATTAGCGAAACGTTTTTTTTTTTTTCAACAAAATTAGAAGGTTTCACAATCCTCATGGCAAATTGAGTTATGATGGTCCAGCTGTATTCCGAGTGACATTTGTCATTTATCGATTTGTTCAATCGTTTCAGAAAATTGGATGTCGTCAAAGAAATAGTTGATTTGGAAAACATTCAGTGAACCACTTGGAATTTTGTCCAGTTAATTGATTCTGTCCTAGTTCGCGGTATCTCAGCTCATAGAGAATGGATAGTGGAATGTGGAAAAAAACTATGAGAACTAATTAGTAGTAGAGAAAGGAAACAATTTCATTATTTCTTCCACTTTTCTACTGCTGGAGAAAATTAAAAAAATCTTCATTTGTGATCTGATTGATCAATGCAGGTGATCTTGTGTGCTATGGATTGGAATTATGAGTTTCCATCACTAACTCATCCAGGTGTGGCCATGATGTCAGCAGGATTAGTAACCGATATCAAATACACAGTAGAAATCTACGAACCAATCATAGTCTTACTATTCCGAAACATTCGTCCGTGCTATATGAACGATCATTCTCGTATCAAGTCGGCAAGCTGTTCAACAGTTACAATGATCATATGAAGCTTCTCGGAAAACAGTGATCCACTTTATTCCAGTTATCCAGTTATTCATTTTGAGAACATCAATGTATTGCACATTTCTGACCTGGTTGAGTGAAAGAGTAGGCATGCCCTACTCCGCCAGGCTGGATGAAGGCAATTTCATTCCAGTTGTTCATCCCCCACGAAAAATACCAATTCCACTATTGGAACAATTCAAGAAAACGTTAGAAGAATTGAAAAGAAGGAAACTTATAGCAGAAGTCGACGAACCGACTGATTGGGTAAATTCTTTGATCATTTGAAAAAATAATGGTACGTTGCGCATATGTTTGGATCCCCGTGATTTGAATTCAGCAATAAAAAGAGAATACTTCCTAATAGTTCCTCAAAATATATCGGATTACTTCAAAATTAGCCATCGCGCGTTTCTTCTGTAAACTAGATGCAAATAGTGGGTTTTGGCAAATTCGCCTGGATGAACAAAGTGCCAGATTATGCACGTTTGCAACCCCCTACGGCAGATATTGTTTTTTGCGCATGCCATATGGGATGAAATCAGCGCCCTAAGTGTTTCAAGAACATTTTAAAAATGTCTTTGATGTAGAAAGTGTAGAACTATACATAGATGATCTTATTGTGTATGGTAGTTCTGAAGAAGAGCATGATGAGCGCTTATCAGAGGTTCTCAAGAGAGCTAGGGAACACAACGTTACATTCAATAAAGAAAAATGCAAATTTTTGATGTTAGGAATAACATTCATGGGACATACTATAACGAAAGATGGATATTTTCCATGTCCCGAAAAATTTGATACAATGAAAATATGGCACAACCAGAAAACAAAAAGGTTTTACAGCGATTCTCAGGGATGATAAAGTATGTAGGACGGTTCGTTCGTTGAACTCGCCATTGAGAAAATTAGTGAAAAATGATGTATCTTCCTTCTGGACCAACAAACACAACGAATCGTTTGAAGAATTGAGAAGCACATTAGTCGAGACACCCGTTTTCCAGTATTATGATATGAAAAAACCCGTAGTAATTTCAGTTGATGCCTTGAAGAATGGTTCAGACGCTTGCCTTCTTTGCCCTCTTTATGTGATCAATGCAAGTGCCATTGTTATATTGTACTCTTGTTTCATTATTTATTACAGAAATATATCTAGATTCGTTCATAGTATTTAAGTTTTCACTGCAACATTCGCCATTTTTTAGAATATCGATGTTCAAGTCACCAATGAGAATGGAATATTTGGTTTTCTTTAGATAATTAGGTCGTGAATATTCATGTGAATCCGCAATGATTTCTGATGTATTTGAAGAAGGAGGGTAACGGTTTGTATTTCTTCGGTTTCAAAATGCGCGATATCCATATCGGTTATATATATATATATATATATATATATATATATATGTAATTTTTTTTCAATTGAGAAAAAAAAACATTTTGAACATATATCTGAGACCATACAGAAAAGGAGTACGGTTCATTTCCTGGTTTCATTTTCTTTCAAGGGTTAACTGGAACCTTAGGAATAATTGGATTTTTTTCTGCTGGAGGTAGATTATTCTCTACAGGGGATGTCTTCGTAATAGAGGATGGAATTGGGGTTGCAGGTGCACTATTTTGCTCATTTTTGTCTTGTTGATGGTCTTGTTCTACAAGATCGTCTGCCTTATATGCTACTCCTTCTACGTAAAGCCTGTCACCCCTGGTATAGCAGTCCTTATATTTTTCTTGCTGTTCAGCAAGATATAGGTGTTCTCTGAGTACTTTCTGTTCACCTCTCTGTTTTTGAGTGAGGTCCTGCACGATAGATATATTTTTGCCTTTCAATTTCCTGCAGCTTCAATACGTGCCTTCTTTTCAAAATTGGACAAGAATTCAATTTTGATAGGACAATTATCTGATTTTCCTAGTAGATAACAGTCGTTGAAATCAATTTCCTTCAATTCGACGTCGAGCAGTCCGTTTAGATCTGTGCACAAGTTATGACGTGTGATTCCTTCCTTTTTCTTGTTGAGACCGAATATTATTATGTTCTATTCGTTTTGGGTTCGCTTCAAGTATTCTATGTAATTCCTTATTCCTGTTCTGTTTCTTAAAATTTCATCAAGAATTTGTTTATTGGTCGCATGTGTCTGTAATTTTCATCGATGTCATTTTCATCGATCCGTATATATCCCCTTCTTGTACAAATATAAGAAAGCAAGGTGAGCATAGCGGTTTTTTGAGGTTTTTAGGTAGAATGCAAGAAATACATAAGGTTTTTGTTCCTCGTCGATGATTGTCAGAGTTTTTTCTGCATCACGCACATCAATCAGTACTATTGAAATTTCTTGTTGTTCAATGATTATACCATCAACAACTTGATAATCTATCTATATACCAGAGTCAGACCTCGACCATGGCGGTCGCACACGAGCAAGCTATAGTGACTAGTGAATTAAACAAACTAAAAAAGAATGAGTTAATTGAAATACTGACAAATTTTAAGTTACCAGATAGTGTAACAAACGTTGTATTAATTAATTACGTGACAAACTTAAGCGAAAAGTGCAATGCATCCGTTGAAAGTGACTTATTCGTGGATAGCCAAGAATCCATTGAATGCAAACTCTGCAATGAACATAGACTCAAACTAGAAAATCAAACTAGGGAACTCGAAGCTGTGAGTAAACTGTCATATCATCTTGAAAAGAGAACACAGGAGCAAGAAGACCTAATATTATTGTTAAAACAAAATAACAATTATTCCTCACTATCGGGTGTCGAGCATGTTCCACCATCGAACAAGAAAAACGGTCCAAACGGCCAACAAAAAAATAAGAATACAGAGGTACCCGATGAGCCACCAAAAACATTCGCTACGGCTGTGAAAGCAAGTACCGCAAAAACAAATGAGATACAACCAAAAAAAGGGACTGTTCCAGAAGATAAGATGGGTCATTCACCTCCATTTAAAAAAAGAGGAACCAACAGATATAAACCTATCATTGGTAGTAATAGTAATAGTACAGTCAAGACCGTCCCACGAAAAGGATTTCTGCACGTTTACAGAATTGCACCAGAAATGACGTCCAAAGACCTAATTGAAATTCTTAAAATCACTGCACCAACCATAAACTTTGAGTGTGAAGATCTAAGCCGTACGGAGAGAACTTCCACCTATAAAGTATCCTTTCCCATAGAAAATGTATCCGAAGTATATAACCCCGAAATTTGGCCAGCAGGCGCAGCGATCCGTAGATTTGAATTCCGCAAAAATTTTCGTCGTCCGGAGAACACGACTCAAGATACATGAAAGCAAGTTTGAATGACAGGCAGTGCTTGGTAAATATACTGCATATCAATATTCAATGTCTAAGCAATAAAATCGATCAACTACAACTATACCTAGAAGAGGCAGAGTTTAATATCGGTTGCTTTTCTGAACATTGGCTTGACCAAGCCCAAATTCAATTTGTTAATATCAAAAAATTCAAGCTAATTTCCCAATCTTGTAGAGAGACAAACAGGCATGGTGGCGTTGCCATATTTGCAAGATCTGATACTAAGGTCGAATCAATTGATGTGAGTAAGTTCAATATTTCTATTCACTCAGAATTTTGTGCATTGGAAATAACAGACCAAAAAATTTTGCTGATTACTTTATATAGATCGTGTATAGGAGACCCATCTATATTTCTTGAAAATTTTGAAAAAATGCTGGAGTATTATTCTAAACAATTCAGTAAACTAATAATCCTTGGAGATTTTAACATAAATTTTTCTTCTAATTCCTCAGTTCTAACAGAACTGAAAACTATAATCACTTCTTTTGGGGTGAACATAACAATTTTTGAAAACACTAGAGTTACAAATACGTCTTCAACGTGTATTGACAATATTCTTACGACCCTCCCCGAAGGCATCTACACTACTAAAGTTTTTGATCCATTTCTATCAGATCACTATGCGCAGTCAATAGCGATAACTACGGAACAACAAAGGGTAAAAAAACATAATTGGAAACGGCTGCTAAATAATTCCAGGATGGAAGAATTCAAAATCTCCCTCGACAAAGTTGACTGGTCTATTTATCACAATAATGAAAACTCAGATCCTAATGATTTAATGAATACTCTGATACAAACCTACCAGACTCTGGTTACGAAACACTTTCATCTTAAAAAAGTTGAGGAGCAAAACAAACCACCCGTAGAATGGTTTAATCAAGAGCTCCGGCAAATGAGAGAAACACTATCTAGGTTGAAAACTGTATATGACGTGAGTAAAAGTGAAACTGATAAGGCCATATTCAATGGATACAAAAAAAATTACAGGAACACTATTAATCAAACCAAAAAAAATGCATATAACAATTTCATTGCAATCTCGGAAAACAAGGCTAGAGATAGTTGGAAGATTATAAATTATGAAAGGAATTCCTCACACAAACAATCAGGTGATGATCATATAAATGCTGATGTCTTTGTCGACTACTTTGCCACAGTTGCAGATAACCTGATAAATACACTCCCTGTTACCAATACCGAAGTTACGCAGTTTCTGAAAAGTGTCCCAACCCCAAATACAAGCACTTCTTTTTTTCTAGATCCTGTCACACCCGAAGAGGTTGAGGACGCAATCAAATCTATAAAAAATACACACACGTACGACATTTACGATCTTAACTCTCATATCATAAAAGAGACTATGCACTTTTTGATAGCACCCTTGACTAACATTATCAATGCGGGTTTTATGGAAGGAGTTTTTCCAGATATTCTTAAATTATCAAAAGTAATTCCAATTTTCAAAAAAGGTCAGAGGACATCTCCTGAAAATTACAGACCAATTTCAATAATTCCAGTTTTATCAAAAATAATAGAGAAAATAATTAAGATCAAGTTGTCAAGGTATTTCGAAAAATATGGTCTATTGCACAAAAATCAATTTGGATTCAGGAGCAATTGCTCCACAATAGATGCTATATGTAAAATTGTGGAAGATATTGTAGAAGGCCTTGAGGAGGGTAAGCATACTGCTATTACGTTGTGTGATCTAAGCAAGGCCTTCGACTGTGTATCCCATGCTTTCTTGTTGAAAAAATTGTCCCATTATGGTATAAGAGGACTACCGCTGAAATTTTTTGAATCGTATCTCACAAACAGGGAGCAGATTGTTTTTGTTAACCACAGATACTCTAGTTCCAAGCCAGTTTCACACGGTGTACCACAAGGGTCAGTTCTTGGACCACTTTTGTTTATTATCTACATTAATGATCTGTTCTTCCATTTGTTTCCTAATAATATAGTTATGTTTGCTGATGATGCAACTCTTATAAACGCCGATAAAAATATAGAAAACTTGAAGATTATTATTGAACATGCCGAAAATCAAGCTGAACTATGGTACAATTCTAATAATTTAAAACTAAATAGGGAAAAAACTCAAAATCTCCTTATCTCAACAAATCATAACGTGACTACTGGCAATGATGTCACATTGCTTGGGGTTGTCTTGGATGATAAATTGAACTGGTCCAGGCACATCGAACAACTTAGTAAGAAAGTATCTAGCTACATTTATCTAATACGACAATTAAAAAAGGTTCTTAACATCAACACTCTGCTCTCAACGTACTACTCATTAATACACTCACAGATCACGTATGGGATTCTTCTGTGGGGAAACTCGAGCCATGCTCTGAAAGTATTTACTCTACAAAAAAAAACAATTAGGATAATTGATGGTGCGGACTACAATGCTCATTGCAAGCCAATTTTCGAAAAATATGGTATTTTGCCTCTACCTTGCCTGTTTGTCTATTATGCTTTGATAGACATTCATAAAAACAAAAATTACTATTCGAACATATCTGAACCTCATCATCATAATACAAGATCATCGGATTTGATTAAAATACCTTTTTATCGACTGAACGTGTCCAGGAATAACTCACCCAAACTGCACTTATACAACAACTTACCGGCTAATCTGAAACAACTTCCACTGGGATTATTCAAGAGTAAATGTAAATTACTATTGCTAAAATATTGTTTTTATACTATCAATGAATTTCTCAAAGCTCCTTGGAACGACAACGCCAGAATATATTGATGTGCAGTATGGGAGTAGATAATTTAAGATATTGACCATGGATAATACTTATGTATTTTTACTTTAGGATAAGTATATGTAAGTGCGTAGGTAGGTATATGTATGTATATATATTGGCACGTGTGTGTGTGTGTGTATATACAATACTACTTTTATTAATTGTACATTAATCTAATTTTGTTCCGAAAGGAGGAACGCTGACCTGCTACAAATGTATTTTCTGATATGTAACGTGGCCAATAAAGTTCTATTCTATTCTATCGAGTTACCCCACAAGCACGTCCGCTCCGCTCAATATACTTCAATGAATTGAAAATATATTTCAAGTTCAGAGATCAGATACTTGAAAACAATGGCATTTCGTACAAAGGTAATCAGATGATAATTCCTGAGAGAAATGAAGGCAAAAATATTAGAAAAAATTCATATCGGCCATTTTGGAATCTTAAAATGCAAAAATCAGGCGGAACAATAATTTTTTTGGGCCATTCATGTGTAAACAAATCGAAGACGTCATCTCAAATTGTGAAATTTATCTCAGTCATCGTGTATTTAATACCAACAAAGAAATGAAATCGCACGAAATACCAAAACTACAAAATAGGATGTGATATTTTATACTTCAATGTATCTACTGGTCGTTGATTATTATACGAAATGGGTTGAGCTCATATCACTCGATCATAATGCACACTCAATAACAATAGTACAATGCCTAAAAAATATCTTTGGGAGATTTGGTATACCTGCCATACTGGTATCGGAGGGGGTCCTCAATTCAGTTCAGTTCATTTTGCAGAATTTGCAAAACAGTGGATGGTCACATACATAAAATCGAGTCTTAGATACTCTCAATCAAATGGGATGGTGGAAAGAACTGAGCAAACTAAGAAAAAAAACTCAATGCATGAAGCAATAGAAGATGAAGAAGAAATGGAATTAGTCTTGTTGATGTACAGAACAACGCCCCTGGAAACAGGTTTTTCATCATCACAGTTGATGATATCACGGAATTTGCCAAATACGGAACAAGAGTTGAGGCCTCTGCACATTGATTTTGAAAAATATATAGGGACTCTTGATTTTCACAGAAGTCGACAGAAACAATATACAATGAACAATAAACTAAGGTATCAAAAATAGCCTGATTCAAGGTGTTCATTCGAACATATTGTTGATAAACCAAGAGAACTTTCCTATGTGGTTCAAGATCAAGATGCAACACGATTTACTAGAAACCGACGGTTTATTGAGATTTTTCCAAATTCTAATGACGTTGTTAATTATGGGGATGAGGGAGATAGTGATGATGATACTTTGGATCTCACAGCTTATCAAGATAGTTCTGGCTGGTGATGATATTGGTGATGATGATATGATATCTCGGGGAGAATAATCAAGCAGCCAGAAAGACTCACTCAATCATAATCGAAACTCAATTTGACATAATTCTTATAAGCGGAGACAAAATCAGCTTGTACTTATCCAGTCTATCATAACAATTCAAAACAATTAGATATAATGGCTATTCTTTCTGAATGCCTATTTGACGATCGAGCTCGGGTTGTTTTTCAAATCGGGCGCCACCTATATTTTAGTAGCGGCTTTCAGTGAAGAACCGGTAATCCAAAGGTCTCATATATCGATCTGCCGAAGTGACATTTCGAACCTTGAGTATTACCAGCTGCTCTCATTGTATGAAGATTCAAACCCAATCATATCACAACTATCTCTATCAAAACTAACTACACACGTAATCCCTTATGAACTTCTTAGCAAGTATTTACAGAGTGTTCAGAACACTCCCACACGAGACATTCGGCCTTCCCAATCAATGATAATCGCGACTCTATCATGCAACAATTCCACGGTCTCTAGCAAAAGTAGCAACAAGCTTTCGGTATCAAGCACCTACACAATACTCTATCCGGAAGGCACTCGAGAACTCGAGCAAAATCAGAAGTAGGATTATAGTGCCAGGCAACTGAGCACACCGATCGCGGTCTCGAGCAATACTAGCAACAAGCTCACAGCAGCAATTGAACAAGCAGAAGGCTCTATAGCAAAAGCACACTAAAGCTTGCGGCCTCGGCCAATACACTCTCACTCACCCTTGCACAGGGAACAAACCCGCTCAGTGCACCACACACTCTTGACCAGGGGATAACCCACTCAGTGCACCAATCACCCCTGCACAGGAGATAACCCAATGCGTGCTACAAAAGATACAATAACGTCCTCACGCTATCCTCATGCACTTTTCACGGTTTCTCGTTCACCTTCTTCGCAGTCTCTTGTTCATCTTCTATCATCATTCCTATCATTCCACTTGACCTGGAGTATGAATCTGGTATGATAGATATATCACCACATAATTATATCAATTCGGATACAAATTCAGCCACTTCAATCATTCATTACTTTCATCGATGGAGGGTCATATTTCTACTGATGAATCTATACATATACTGGGTGTCCCATGATGAAGTGCCGCGATTGATTCCTCCAAGTCGATGTCAACTTTCTCATTCTGAACAAGATACTTTGAATATTCAAATTTCAGATTCTACGTGAAATTCTAGATACATTTCGTACTTCGACAAATTCTAGCCAGGAAGTCTAAACGTTCTCGATGTATTCAAAATTTCAAGTCAAGAACTATAAGTATTTTTTTTCTTATTGGTACCCTATTATGCTAATCCAAAGTACGCCTCTGCGTGTTCAAATCCAGCTTTCAAAACGCCCTTGTCTTGAAGTAGTTACCACGGCAACATCAACCGATCCGGCTATCATCCGATGGGCCATCGGAACATCAGCCGAGAAAGTTTATATGCTCACTTTTTAATTATTGATATGACAGGATGAGTGAGTCAGATACAATATTAATAAAGCATTGCAATATCTAACAATCGGAGGAGTGCATCAACAAGAAATGATAGCGTCAAGTATTCGTGGATAACACTTGCTTCATTTCGAGCACTCCAGCTATGCCCTCCGCTTGTTTTAGAGACCCTAATATCCACTCATACTTCAAAATATACTATTAGGACGTTTTCAGGCAGACGTTTCGAATGAGGTTGTGATCTTCAGGATCTAGCTCAGTGGACTGGTCTGACATTTTGATGATAACTAAATACAGGATGATCAAAACCTAACCTTGGGAATCCTCTATTTTTACAGCTCAATCTTATTAACTTTTCGAGATGAGGATAACTTGATAACTGAAGAAATGCTCAGATGCTACAGAGATGTCATTATATCTTGGTATTCTAAATTTTCACAATAGGAAAATGTGGAATTGCCAATTAGTATTCCTGAAACAACAGATCCTCTCTGACCTCTCTGAAACTCTCTGACCATTTCGCAACATTTCTTTCGTTAGCCAGATCGCAAGAGAATAACTCCTAATTAATAACAAAAAATACGACCGATGTCAAGAAAAAAACTCTCTTGAAGAAACTTCAAGATTATTTCGAAGATGGGACCCAGGAAGACGTCATGAACTATGAAGATAGCCAATTATCTTATGATATTTCCCTTGAAAAACTCATAAACTACATAAATATGTCATCGAGAACTTATAGTGTGCCTAAAAAGAAAGTCATAAATTGAAACCATGGATAACTATAGGCTTAATAAACTCGATCAAACACCGTGATATGTTGAAAAAAAAAATAAGGAAAAGAGACTCTGGAAAGCTGCGTCAAGAATATAATCAGTACAGGAATAGATTGACCAAATTGATGAAGACCACGAAAAACCTATATTATAAACAGAATCTGAATTCATCTAGAGGAGAGTGTGAAAATACCTGAGAGATAATGAACGGGATATTGAATAAAAATTCCATTGAGAAGTCATTGAGTTGTGTGGATATCAAATAAGATGATAGTAAACTAATATGAATACCTCATGAATGTTGCTTCATACATGACTAAAACAATTACCAAACCAAAAAACATCCGGATTAACTTCCTGAGGGATATCTCAGTAGGACCTTCCTTGTTCCTCGAGCCAGTAACAGAGACTGAAGTTATAAATATCATATCATATCCAAAAATTAACTATTCCTCTGGACCAGATAGAATCACCTCTGAGATCATGAAAGATATAATAGTTATTCATGGTACTAGTGTGTTATGTTGAGAATAAGTCACGTGAGAAAGATTTATACCACGAGGTCGTCAGGCCGAGTGGTATAAATTCTAAAGTGACTTAGGAAACATAACACACGAGTGGCATACAATGTTTTATCCAACAAGTGGAAGAAATCATTTTTTCATAACATAATAATTGATAAGTTTTGTGATCGAATCAAAGCTACTTGCGTCTCAATACCCTGTATATGTCACAATGACTTGACAGTGACTTTCTTACATTTTGGTCAAGGTAGGTTGTTTGTTCAGTTGCCACGGGCATAACACATCGTTGCAAATGTTTAAATAAATTTTGACACTTGTCAGTTCTCCCTGCAGTGAAAGAAACCTTTTTTGAAGAAAAAAACGTATAGAAAATGGAGGAAATCGATGAAAATTACGTTTCTGAGGATTTCTTTACGGAAACGGAAGAAGAAGAATGTTTGAGTCTTGGATGAATTCACGGAAAATGAAAAGTATCGACGGAAATGTTCTATTGGCTTATTTTTTACATTTGCAAAAAAAATCAGCTCCATCGTCGCTGTGGACCAAATACTCGATGCTTCGCTCGACTATTCACTTTTATAAAAAAATCGACATTTCGAAATATGGCAAACTAACGAGCTCTTTGAAGAGCAAATCTCAGGGATACAAACCAAAGAAGTCCAAGACATTATAACGACCTGAAATAGAGAAGTTTTTGAACGAAGCTCCCGATGACGAGTACTTGTTGATGAAAGTGGCTTTGATAATGGGGATTAGCGGTGCTTGTAGATGCGATGAATTAGTCAATTTGAAAATAGAAAATATTCAAGACAAAGGGAAATATTTTCACATAGTTTTGCCAGACACTAAAACCAAGAAATCGAGGAGTTTCACCATACTTGAAGAAGGATTTCCAGTCAACCCGATCAATTTGTGTAAAAAATACATGTCTTTGAGACCAAAGAATACTAGTTCTAGCAGCTTTTTTGTTTCTTACAAGAATGGGGGGTGTACCAGCCCGTGTGTGGGAATGAATACGTTGTCGAAGATACCTTCAAGAATTGCAATGTTCTTGAAATTGGAGGAACCAGCGCTCTACACCGGTCACTGCCTGAGAAGGTCTTCAGCGACTCTTTTGGCCAATGCGGGGGCTAACATGACTACTTTGAAGCGTCACGGAGGATGAAAGTCCTCGACGGTAGCAGAAGGATACCTAGAAGAATCGGAGCATAACAAAATACAAATTGCAGAAAGAATACAAGGTTCCAATGTGTCGGCGTCTTCCAGCACTATCAGCAGCTGTACCGATATGGGAGCGTCTGGTTCCAATGAACCAACCCATTTTACACTAACTTCAAATTCGAATAAACCATTAGCTTTTTCCTTTAATTCCAATATCAATGTGAATTCTGCTTGAAATGGTAATAAATAAATAGAATTCTACTTTAAATATGAACGTGAGTTATAATCCATAACTCACTAGTGAGTTATGGATTATAACACACTAGTGTGTTATTTGATAGTTTACTTATCTAAAATGATATTAATAATGCCAGTCATAACTGTCATGTGTTGGATAAAACAACATATAGCCGCACCATTATTATACATAATGAATATAAATTACCATGGCAGAATTATACCAACACAATGGAAAGAGAGGATTGTCACAACCTATTCACAGAGCTGGTAATAAGGACCAATTAGGTAACTATAGCTCAATTCCAGTGGATAATAATTCCGCAAGAGTCTTTCAACGATCAATGAAGAAGAGGTTAGTAGTGGAGTTGAGTCCTCAATGTAAGGTAACTCCAAAATCATCCAACATTTTCAAATATGAAAAAATAATGATTGTTTGTAAAACTATTAGAACAGTAACAGCTCTCTATTCAAGAACAAAATCCCCTTTCAATGAATTAGAGAAGACTCATGTAATTTATAGAATTCCTTGCCAGAACTGCGAACTATCGTATATTGGTCAAACTTCTAGAAATCTGTCTGGACAAATAACTACACATGAAAGTATTTTTGATAATGATAATGAATGGACATTGTCAGGCGAGAGTTTAGCTTCAAGCTATTCTTACACTTTAACCTACTCAAAGTACAGATATAAGTATAACGGATTTTTCTCAACTCAATAAAGAGATAGATCTAATTTATATCATTTATAAATTTCTTCGTTCTCAGTTTTTTCATGAATTTTTAAATATTTGCGTAAATACTGAATGTAGAATTGATAAATGAATCAATTGTCACGTTCCTTGTTCAACAAGCATTTTAGTTTTTAGTTTTGTTTGAAATTACTGGACCTTCATTCATTGAAAGACTGTGACTGGAGTGTTGTGTAATATAAATTCACCCTATAGTTACTACAGATACATATTGTGGTAGTATTGATATACTAGTGGTACTACTAGATACTGACGATAATGTAGTAGTATTCATATAGACTGTAGACTGCTTTCGACATAAGAATGACATTTTGGAATTCCGAAATCTAATTGATAATTTTGTAATACATATTCTTGGAATAAGATCAACTGAATTGGAAAACAAATTCAGAATACATTCTAAAATAGAATTAATAATTTTGGGAAACTTTCGACACATATAGAATTTCATTCGACTGATTTCGAATACAATTGAACCTCTTCGAAATCAACATAATGCTTTTCGAACTATAATTGGGAAAGTTGTAGGACTTCTTAGGCATCCTATTATGAATCTTCCGGCAATCACCTCGAAAATCAATCATCAATCCATAAGATTCTCAACCTTGATATACTTCTGTGATTTCCAAAAGCTGTTCGTGAGATATGTTTCCAGAGATGTTCAACCAGGAATGGAAAACAACCCAAGACAAGAGAAAAAGAACCAAAACGTATCGTTACAGTCCTGTAGAAACGAGGAGTACAAAAACGGATTGAATAAATGTTTTAGGTATATGTAAAGATTTCTGCCTATTAGATATAGAACTATTTTTCGTTTGAGTGGAATTGAATATATATTTATATATATATATCATATATCATCTCATAATATATATACAACAAAAGCAAGGATTCATTTATACGCGATTTAAATCATACTCCATTCGAAACATTGCGATTTCCAGATGTAACTGCATCGAAAAACCACATATCCATGATAACATGACTACTTTGAAGCGTCACGGAGGATGAAAGTCCTCGACGGTAGCAGAAGGATACCTAGAAGAATCGGAGCATAACAAAATACAAATTGCAGAAAGAATACAAGGTTCCAATGTGTCGGCGTCTTCCAGCACTATCAGCAGCTGTACCGATATGGGAGCGTCTGGTTCCAATGAACCAACCCATTTTACACTAACTTCAAATTCGAATAAACCGTTAGCTTTTTCCTTTAATTCCAATATCAATGTGAATTCTGCTTGAAATGGTAATAAATAAATAGAATTCTACTTTAAATATGAACGTGAGTTATAATCCATAACTCACTAGTGAGTTATGGATTATAACACACTAGTGTGTTATTTGATAGTTTACTTATCTAAAATGACATTAATAATGCCAGTCATAACTGTCATGTGTTGGATAAAACAACATATAGCCGCACCATTATTATACATAATGAATATAAATTACCATGGCAGAATTATACCAACACAATGGAAAGAGAGGATTGTCACAACCTATTCACAGAGCTGGTAATAAGGACCAATTAGGTAACTATAGCTCAATTCCAGTGGATAATAATTCCGCAAGAGTCTTTCAACGATCAATGAAGAAGAGGTTAGTAGTGGAGTTGAGTCCTCAATGTAAGGTAACTCCAAAATCATCCAACATTTTCAAATATGAAAAAATAATGATTGTTTGTAAAACTATTAGAACAGTAACAGCTCTCTATTCAAGAACAAAATCCCCTTTCAATGAATTAGAGAAGACTCATGTAATTTATAGAATTCCTTGCCAGAACTGCGAACTATCGTATATTGGTCAAACTTCTAGAAATCTGTCTGGACAAATAACTACACATGAAAGTATTTTTGATAATGATAATGAATGGACATTGTCAGGCGAGAGTTTAGCTTCAAGCTATTCTTACACTTTAACCTACTCAAAGTACAGATATAAGTATAACGGATTTTTCTCAACTCAATAAAGAGATAGATCTAATTTATATCATTTATAAATTTCTTCGTTCTCAGTTTTTTCATGAATTTTTAAATATTTGCGTAAATACTGAATGTAGAATTGATAAATGAATCAATTGTCACGTTCCTTGTTCAACAAGCATTTTAGTTTTTAGTTTTGTTTCAAAAGAATTCAAACTAAAAATTTTTACATTACCATCTGAAGCAATATAAATCAGTGGTAATTGGTAGGAAAATGATGCTTCGAATTTGGTAGTGGAGTGGCGGGGGATGTTCACAGTAGTGGGGTTCCTTATATTGAGGTTGTGCAATTGCTGACGAAATTTTACTTTTCTATAGAGGTAGTGAGGACGTTTCTCATTGATGATCTTAAAGAAGGCAGTAGCGGAATGCAGAAGACGACGCTTCATCATGTATAGCCAGCCAAGTGAGGATATATAATCAGGTATATGATCATATCTCCGCAAGCCCCAAATCAGTCTAGTGCAGTTGTTTTGCATTTTTTTTGGATTCGATAACAGTCGAAGGAATCGATACACGGAACATAAACTATATCGCAATAGTTGAAATTCGATAAAACCAGCTAATCACAGAGGTATTTCTTTTGAGAGAGTAATTTTCGATCAGAGTGTAGCAGTTTGGGACATCCGTATGCACGTTGAATAGATTTACTGACGTGTTCCGTGTTCCTCAACGATTATGTTGATTTCATTTTCAACCCGATTGATTCGAGATTCATTTCCTGAACTTTGGAGCATCAGCTTGTTGAACTCCGATTGTAGCAACTCTGCACCAATTTGAACAACACTGTTTTTCTCATGATTACAGAGATTGGCAGTGTCAACCACGGATTTGTCATTTCTTCCAGCACGCTCCATGAGAATTCTCTTTCATTTATGAATCTCATTCTCATTCATATGTATCTATTCAGTATGATATTGATATTGCGCAAACCTGAGAACCCACCTAATTCATCAACTTGAACTGGAGAAATACCAATTTACTGGAAAAACCTGTAGACCGTTGACTAATCACGTCTCTAATTTGTTTCATAACTCTGGAAAAGGTGGCGTACTTTTGCAAACTTCGACAAGTTTGGAAAATATGACGTGGTCGCCAGTAGACCCATTAGAGGCAAAACTCCCTACTACTCCTGTCGATCCCTGCAGCATTGCGAGGGCCGCTACACATAATTAAAAGTAACAGGAAAAGTGAATTCTGCCGTCGCTCGCGTTCAAGCTAATGAGGTGTGGATAGTAGAACGTTTGGAATTTCCGATGGAAAAAACATTGGAATCCGAAAAGTTCGACCCTGATAGTATATTACATAACATCAAATCATATATATTTGATCGTATCGTATACATCAGAATACATGTTACTTTCAATCTCACGAAATAATTGCTGAGGTATCAAAAGATCCAATTATCTAAATATCTCAATAAATCTATTGTTACATATGATAGACAAATGAGATTGATTTTTTCTTCAGAGGTATCGTACTGATTGTAGAGGAGTTTTTGAGAAACACTCAATTCCAACTGCCCTCCTATTCACATCATGAAGTGAATTAACTATATTGGTAAATGTCTGAACACTTGTCAACTACAATCTGATATTCATGACTACAACACCAGAATCAAAAGAATTCGTTTACCTCGTCACAAAACAACAATATTACTGGAATGAAGAAGAAGAAGTAGAAAAAGAAGTTCATTCAAATAGGTTCACCCTAATATAAACATAAGATTATTCAATTTCAAATAATAACATATCCAAGATTGAATGAATCATCAAAAATAATATACCATTACAATTGATATAAAATATAGAATAATACACCATTACAATTTCATCAATGAAAGTAACATGAACTGGCTCAAAACTGAGGAATGAAATACTGATCGAGACAATATTTGATATTTCATCTAATATTATTATTATTGATGGCATGGTCACTTATTTTCTTTCTGAAAATTGCTAGAGTTGGACTACATTTGATTTCATTTGGATGTTTGTTGAAGTCGTTCAAACCTTTGAAAAACAATGACCTCATTGGGTTTTGCCTGTTTGTTCTTCTAATGAATATATTTGTATTACTTCTTGTGTTGTTTTGATGTACCTCAGGATTGAATATTATGTACTCGCGGAAATAGGATGGAGCAAGATCATTTATTATTTCATATATAAATATCATGGTGAGATATATTAGTCTGTGTCTCACAGAAAGCCATTGTAGAGAATTTAACATTATATCAATAGCAGCATATCGATTCAACTTGAGGATTATTCTCATCCCTCGGTTTTGAAGTTTTTGTAGTTGAAACAATTCATTTAGCTTGTATGAAGAGCAATAATCAAAGTTAGGTTGGATAATTTTTCCATATACAGTGATCTTAGTTTACATTGATAAGTTACCAGAGATTCTGGAAAAGGAATATAACTTTTTAGTAATTTTTTTGTAAACATGATCAAAGTGGTTTCCAAAAGTCAATAGATTGTCTAGTTGGAACCCTAGATATTCAATATTATTTACGAATTCGATTTCTACATTATCAATTTTGAGTTTCATGTTATTTTGGTTCATATTATTGAATTTATATTCTGTTGTTATCAATATGGTTTCAGTTTTCAGAATATTCAATTTTAGTTCATTTATTTCCATATATTTGTCTACTTCTGCAAGTACTACGTTCATATTACTGATAGCTCTATCCAGATTTGTATCACTACATGAAAGTAAGGTATCATCTGCAAACAGATCAATGAATTCACAGTTAATATCATTTAAATACAATATAAATAGTAGAGGTCCTAATACACTCACCTATGGGACACCATTGGAAATTTCTTTCTCATTTGATATTGCTTCTCCTACTCTCACTTTTTGCTTTCGCCCTTGTGAATAGTCTACCAACCAATCATAAACCTTACACTCAAAACCATACCATACATGTCTCACACTTTCAAATATATCTTTTAATACTTTGAAATTCATCGTTGCAGGTGCACTACTTTCATTGTCTATTGTATTGATTATTTGTCTTAGGTCTCCAAGTGATAATTATTCAAAATTTGAAAGACTGTGATATAAATTATAGTTTATATCGTCACAAAGATTCATTTCATCAATACTTTTCACTATATCACTCATACTATCTATAACATAAAAATTCAAATCATCAGCTATGTCAATATCTTCTCTCATAATTATTTCTCGATCCCACTGTTCGAATTCAATGCTGTTTGGTGAATCTTGTGAGTTAACATCAACTCACATCACCCACATCACTCAAATCTCCCAATTTATAGATCTATTATTTCTCATAACGCTTCACCAGATAACATCAAATCGAAACCCACTCACAATTCATTCAATATTGGCGCGAAGGGATTCTTCTAGCAAACCCCATTTCACTCCATCAGTGAATTTTTGTTTCACCATGATACATAAGCAGGAACATGAAAATATACTTTGTTTCTTTCTCTATCATACTGAGTATCTTCTCCATTATATTTCCCTTGATATTCATCATACTTGCACATTCTCTCTCACTGGTACTATTTACATATAGGGTGACATTTCTGAAAGTTCCAAGTAAATAATAAGGAGAATCAAGAAGACAAGTTAGGAGGGGTAGATGTCACCCTTGAATGGGTGAAGAGGGGTCCAGTTGCACATCATTTTGAAGGGCTTTCAATTATCTTCCCAACGGTTCCCTAGTCAGTTATATTATTTTAAGCAAATTTTCGAAAAATTCTGTTCTGAACTAACAGAAGTGATTAGAAAATGTATGCACTGAGATGCATGGTTTCAGGTTAGTATTTGAACGAAAATTGTTGCATTGACTCCTTCCATTACAAATGGTTCAGAGATCAGGTGGCACCCCAACTCTTCATTAGGGTCAACATTAGCCATTAGCTCCAGGAAATGAGAGTCAATGAGTAATTTAGTAGTGGAATTTCGATGGTAGTTCATTTGCATTCATTATTGCATTCACATTACGATCATTACACGAGAACGTGAGAAGAGCAATGAAAATGCACGAATTCGATCCATATGAGACGCAGATTCTTCAAGAGCTCCATGAGGATGATCATGACAGAAGAATAGGATTTCATGAAACCATGTCCAATCGAGTCAATGCCGTCCCTAATATTTTGTTGAATATCTGTGGCAGCCATGAATGTTCTTTTTTTCTGGATGGAAATGTTGATACATGGAATTGTAGTTACTGGAGTGACGAACACCCTCAAATTTTCCGAAAACGGCATAAACAACACCCACAAAAACTCAATGTTTGGGTGAGTATTCTTGGAAATGAAATTACTGGACCTTCATTCATTGAAAGACTGTGACTGGAGTGTTGTGTAATATAAATTCACCCTATAGTTACTACAGATACATATTGTGGTAGTATTGATATACTAGTGGTACTACTAGATACTGACGATAATGTAGTAGTATTCATATAGACTGTAGACTGCTTTCGACATAAGAATGACATTTTGGAATTCCGAAATCTAATTGATAATTTTGTAATACATATTCTTGGAATAAGATCAACTGAATTGGAAAACAAATTCAGAATACATTCTAAAATAGAATTATTAATTTTGGGAAACTTTCGACACATATAGAATTTCATTCGACTGATTTCGAATACAATTGAACCTCTTCGAAATCAACATAATGCTTTTCGAACTATAATTGGGAAAGTTGTAGGACTTCTTAGGCATCCTATTATGAATCTTCCGGCAATCACCTCGAAAATCAATCATCAATCCATAAGATTCTCAACCTTGATATACTTCTGTGATTTCCAAAAGCTGTTCGTGAGATATGTTTCCAGAGATGTTCAACCAGGAATGGAAAACAACCCAAGACAAGAGAAAAAGAACCAAAACGTATCGTTACAGTCCTGTAGAAACGAGGAGTACAAAAACGGATTGAATAAATGTTTTAGGTATATGTAAAGATTTCTGCCTATTAGATATAGAACTATTTTTCGTTTGAGTGGAATTGAATATATATTTATATATATATATCATATATCATCTCATAATATATATACAACAAAAGCAAGGATTCATTTATACGCGATTTAAATCATACTCCATTCGAAACATTGCGATTTCCAGATGTAACTGCATCGAAAAACCACATATCCATGATAGGTAATAACAATTCAAACTTTTTCATCAGAATATCAGAAGTATTGGAAAAATTTTGATGAGTTGACACTGAATCTCAATCAGATTGAAACAAATTTTGACTTTATATATATACAATGCAGGTGACATCAATGCAACAGATGTAGAGCTGAACAAATATGTATTTCTCTGAATCCAAACAAATCCATTATAATAACCGCGATATACAGACCACCATCAACAAACCCAGGAAACTTTGTTTCTAGTTTGAGACAATAGAATGGCATAGAATATTTTATTGAACCAATAGATCATTACAATGATATAGGTCATGTCAGAAAATACATAATCTCACAAATTACTAATATTATATAGACGAAATCAGTATAATATATAAAACACTCTCAAATTTTCATATACGGGGTAACCCACGGTCGATGGTACGTTAGACGTTCATGGAGAACGCAATGCAGGATTCTTCTGAAAATCTCCCGTATTACATTTTATCACCTGTTCTATTGATATGAAATATTTTCGAAATTGCGACGTTGCCGTTCCTATCAAAAAGTCCTAGCAACTTCATTTCTTCAAATGGAACACCCCGTATATTAACAAATTTCTATAATTGCCTTCTCAATACAATACTCTTTTGTTGATAAATCTCTATACCTATCTCTATCGGTTTTCATGTTGAGAAATAATTTGTGTTAAATATGATCCAAAACATATCCCTACTTGAACTTATGTAAATCAGGGCTCTCGAATCATAAAGAGTTGATATTCCAGTGGTGGTTTGGACAGGCTTGATGTATTCAATTTACATCGAGAAGTCGCCTACATATCATACAGGGCGTGCTTAAATTATTATTACATCAGTTGTTCATACAAGTGGTCAAAAATTCATTTTTTCAAACGGTACCCACTATTTTCCACTCAATAAATTGAAAGACGAATAAAAATGCTAAAAGATGACAGCTTGTCCCTAAACCTGAATAATCAAGTCTTCTTGATAAAGCAGATTTTTGTGAAAAATATAATTTTATGAAGAAGTTAATTTTGGATAGCCATGGAAATATCAAAATCATGACAGTTCGGTGACATTAATGAGTAATTCAGTAACTGTTATTGACAGTGTTCCGAAAAATCTCCCAGAATGAACGCGAATATCGATTATTCAAACGAAGTTATCATAAGGTTATCCATTATACACGGACAATGTGATCAAATCATTGCCAGAACTTGCAGAATATTCAACCGAATGTATCCTGAATTGACACCAATGAACAAGAGGTAGTTCGTAAGATCACAAAATAATTTCATCAACTATTGCTCAAAGTTTCCAACAACTCTATCAAAGATCAGCTTATCTAGCATATCTAGGTGAAAAACTAAATTCACTGTGAAAGTACAGAAAATAACAGAATTAGGAGGAACGAAAGTAACAAAATTATAGACAAAATATCACATTTCTACAATAAATGCTCGAAATGTTGTCTACGACATTCTAAACATATGCTTTCGTACGCGACTCGTGGATTCCTTTTGAATTTCATGATGATCCAAATCTTCAATACACCGCACTGTTCGCCGTCGCAGTTCTTCTTTGGTAGGCACTGGAGTACTGTACACCCTTTCTTTTGAAACACCCCATAAAAAAAGTCAACATTTCGTAAAGTTTCCTGGAAACTTCCTGAGTTGAATCAGATGGCGCCCCGTCCAGTTGGAACCATGGATTCCTTTATTCCTCTGAAGGCAAATTTTCGAGGAAATCTGTCACAGTCGTCCTCAATATTTGAAGATATCTCTCAGCATTCTGTGTGCCATCGTGTATGAAAAAGCTGATTTCATTATTTTTTAAAATACAGACAACATTTAGGTAAAATTTTACTTGGAAACCATTTCTTCTGTTATATGAGGATTATGATCATTCCAAAAATGCTTATTCCTTCTATTGAAAATCCCATTCCTCGTGAATTTTGATTCGATTCGATTTCCTCCTGGGTATGCATTGAAAGGGCTTCGCAAAAATGCACTCTCCGCTCGAAGTCTTCTGCACTGAGAGCTTGAACTTTACTGAATTTATACGGATGCATTTTGTGATTTCCCAATATTCTTTGTACTGGAACATGTGATACACCCAAATCTTTTCCTGCACTGAGAATGGATGCTTCTGGATATGCATAAAAATATGCCAAAACGTCAACAATATTGTCTTCATTCGAAGTAACAGGTTTTGGTTATGATGGAGGCGCTTTTAACTTTGAGCCATAGTTGATGAAATTATTTTGTAATCTCACAAACTTCCGCCTGTTCATTGGTGTCAATTCAGGATACATTCGGTTGAATTTTCTGCAAGTTCTGGCAATGATATGATCACATTGTCCGTGTATAATGAATAACTTCATGAGAACTTCGTTTGAATAATCGATATTCGCGTTCATTCTGGGATATTTTTTGAAAAACTGTCAATAACAATTACTGAATTACTCATTAATGTCACCGAACTGTCATTAGTTCGATATCTCCATAGCTATCTTAAATCAACTCTTTCATAAAATTATATTTTTCACAAAAAGCGGCTTTATTTCGAAAACTTGATGATATAAGTATAGGGACATGATATGTCATCTTGTGAAATTTTCATTCGTATTTCAATTTATTGAGTGAAAAACAGTGGGTACCATTTGGAAAAATGAACTTTCGACCACTTGTATGAACAACGGATATAATAATAATTTCAGCACGCCGTGTATGATATGGAGGCAACTTCTCGGTGTAAATTGAATACATCAAGCCTGTCCAAACCACCATTGAGATATCAACTCTTTATGTTTCGAGAGCCCTGATTTACAAAAGTTCAATTAGGGATATGTTTTGGATCATATTTAACACAAATTATTTTTTATCTTGAAAACCGATAGAGATAAGTATATGAATTAATCAACAAAAGAGTATTGTAATGAAAAGGCAATTCTGAACGACTCGTCTTTGATCTTTTTGCAATACATGCAACAAACAAAAAATATCACAGGTGAATGTCATATTATGGAAGGTGACATGAATATCAACTTGAACGATGATAATGATGTAACCAATGAATGTCTGGATATTTCCAGGGGCTTTTCTTCGCTTTCAGTTGTTGGATTACTTTTTTTCCATTTACTGGATCAAGATAGAATGAGTGAGGCAAGATATTCCTTGCTGAACGAGGTGAGGTAGGTTTTCTTATTTTATTTGAAGAAATCATTGAAGGCATTTGCAATTCCTCTCTCATTTTAAATCATATGATCATCATCGGTAACAATTTTTTTCAATGTCGATATGTCTAGATTTCTCTCTCCCGATCTCCGATATAACTTTCCATAAATTTCTTGAGTAATTCTTATTCTTATTCATCTTATTTCTGTAATAGTTGTATTTTGCTATTTCAGTCAGCTTATCTGTATATTTGCGATATTCTAGTTGATTATCTTTTTTCTCTATGTCATCAGGATTTTTTCAGCAATTTCCATATAATTCGTTTCCATGATTAATTGATTTCACTAGACCTTTTATCATTCACACTTTACGTTTCCCCCCATTTTTATGTAGCCGGATCTGTTTTGTGTTTTTTTGTATATATCTCCTCAATAAATTATTGATATATGTGGTTTGTGATTGTACACTCTCGAGACGATAGTATGTGTTCCAATCATGGTTTGTAAGATCAGTTTTTAGTTTTGTGTAATCAATGTATCCAATGTAGTTCTGTTCACTTCCAGGGCATGTACTGGATTCATCGCAGAAGATGTTGAGACAAATAACAATGGCCTCATGATCTGTAATATTACAGTCCACTACCATGGAAACACAATTTTCTTCAAGATTCCTTTCATCTTTCAAAAATATATGATAGATACAGCTTTTTGAGTGTCCCTGTATACAGGTGTTCTTATTCATCATTGATACAAAATTGTGAGTACTATGATTATCCAGATAATCATATACCAATACATCTTCATCATTTGAATTGAAATTCAGGGCGCCCACAATAATGTGACTATCTACTTTCATTTTATTTGTGTCTTGTAGATACTGGTTCGAACAGAAAATGAAGTTTTCAGTGAATAACTCAATGCAGTATTACATCGATCATATCGATATCATCGAAAATTTTGTGTGAATTTTTATTGATACTATCGATATACCAAGATTTGAGTATTGTCACATAATACCTACTAACATTTCACTCAAGAATCTTTCTTCGGAGACAGTGAGTTGTTGGGCTATCCAGAAATGCAAGAAGCATAAGAAGAACGAATGCTAGATCGTATTGAGAGAGATCCAAGTACCAGCATTATATCAAATCAGGAATGGTCCTCTCAGACGACTGTATGGAGACTTTTTCACGAGATTTATATCTACCCTCATTATATTCTACGGGTTCAAGCTTTGGAAGAGCGAGATTTTTATACTCGTGTCCAATTCCGTGATTGGCCGAAGAAACACGTGTTACTGTTGGAAGAAAATTTTGAGAAATAAACGTCATTCGCCGACGAGGCCTGCTTCATGAGAAAGGATTCTCAACAACCACATATGGACGGATGAAAATCCCCATGCTCCGGTTATAGACAGCAGCACATCCAGCAGTAGTTCAGTTTAAATGTGTGGGTGGGAATAATCGATGAGCATTCATACCGCAATCATACCGCAACGACTTATTGGACAAATTCACACAAATTTTTCACAAAATGAATTACCAGTTCTGTCACTTTTGTTGCAAGCAAATATGTGGTTCGTGCACTAGGGTGCTCATCCAGCTTTAAGCATTGTCGCTAGAGACCATTCACCACGGTTTCCTGACCTTGATTCTCATTCGTGAGGACGAATGGAACATATTTTTTTTTTTTTTTCATCTGTGGACAACACGAAAGGGAAACCTATGATGTTCGAGGAACATCGTGTTAGCCAGCGGTGGAATTTTGGGAAAGAAGGAAGGTGTTGGAATTTTTCTTGAATGTTTGGAGGTTGTAAGCATCAGGAAAGACTTCACTAGGCAAAGAATTCCACAACTTTGCCGTTCTATTGATGAATGATGCTTGGTATAGCGATGTTCGACAGGTCTCGAGCCTGACAGTGTAGGGGTGACCAGCTTGAGCTCGTCTGGTTTGTCTACTAGGAATCGCGCGTGGTGGCATAATAGATGATATTTCCGTTGAGCACCGACCGTGAAAGTACCTATAAAAAAGGCAGAGATCGCCGACCTTTCTACGATGATCTAGAGAGGTCAATGATTTGGTGAGTGTTGTGTCATCGACTAGGCGAATAGCTCTCTTCTGAATTGAATCTAAGAGCTTAAGCGTATGTTTGGGGGCTGAGCTCCAAACATGTGAGCAGTACTCCAGGACAGGTCGAATTTGTGCTTTGTAGATCATAAGCAGTTGCTGGGATGTGAAGTATCTCTTCGCACGAAAAAGAAAACCGAGTTTTTGTGAAGCAGTCTTCGCAATGGACCTCACATGATCGTCCCATGAGAGAGCACTGTTGGTGGTGACACCCAGCAAGGATATTGACGACCTCATAGGAACAGTGGTACCCGACATCATCAAATTGGGCATTGTGTGATCAGCCTTATAGTTCATTCCCGCCCAATATCCAAAAAATATTGGAAGGATTTGAGACAACCCAAGAATTTTCCCACGTGTACATCGTGATCTGATGGAAGAAAACTGATTAGCAGCTTGTCGTGACGCTGATAGTGATAATGTTGAACATTTCCTCTGAATTGTTGAATGAAATGTTAGTGAAACAGGGTTGGTTTTTAATATGGTGATGCAGATTGATTTTCATCAATAAACATACGCAAATCAAAAAGTTTTTGGAGTCGATTATCTCATGGATGATACGCACTAATCGAATTGAACTGAGTGTACCTCTTCTACGTGAAAAACTCTGAAATTCAATGATTTCCAAACGAAATCTCAATAACCTGAAGAGTTGAATGAGGAAAGATGTTCTCACCTTCAGCCTCCTCCACATGTGCCGCCCCTAAATGGATTTTTCGAATTTCGAGTTGTCATATTCGAAGATGCGTAGCTCCCTTAGGAAACATTTCAGAATCACACTTCCGAAAGGATGCCGCTCACTTGTGAATCACCCATGTTATGATCATATTCGAATTGAATTGATTTGTATTCGATTTTGTAGAATATCAGTCAGTCTAGACACTTTGGAGGTTTGAATTTCTTTTGTGAATTGTCGTGATTTTCGTAAATTTGACGATCAGAAAACAACGGATTCGACTTTGCTCAATTCCTTTTGATATACGGAATTTTCCGAACTTTCACTTCTGGGTTAGTGAATGCTAAATCAAATCTCAGCAAATTCTGTTCTCTACAAATTTCATCTCCTCATATTGGTTTCTGACTATGACCGTTTTCCCGTTTTTGTGACGTCACGGAAGCGATGCTCTGGCCCGATGATATAGAGTAGGCACTCTTTAAGCCATCACCTCAAGTTTCCGGAAGGAAGGAGCTCTAGATCGGTATTGGTAACCAGAATAACATATCTCAAATAGTCAAGTTCCTCTTGATGTATATTCCATCCGCTCAGCTGTCCCAATACTCTCAGTTTGGGACAATGGGTCATCAGCAGCTCGACAGTGATTGCAGTCAAATATCTAGCGCTGGAAAACCATACCTCTTCAAGACAGCTGAAATCGCATTCTGCGCATAGCCTGAAGACATCACCATCAGTTAGTTGCAAGTTGCTTCCGATACAAATCTTCCTCAAGAATGGGAAATTACTCATGAGGAAACTCAGAACTCCGATAGACATATCGCAGTAAGAAATATCCAGACACTCCAAGCCCATGAAGTAGGTGTCCAAGTTAGAGGTAGTTATCCTCATCAGAAAACATTCGAGAGTCGACAAATTAGGACAGTGCAGGCAGATTTCAGATAAGTCTAACGGGGCGCTTTTATCATGATTCAACTTCAATGAGTGCATTTGGGGCCCAGTGTGCCTCAACAGAACCTGCAACTCTGTCACACTGCCTTTAGTCAGTTTCAAACTATTGAGCTTCCTGAAGTTGGATAGTTTTTCGACAACTCCCGGTGCAGGACTGTCTAGATGCAAACTTTCTAATTCGGGACATAACTTCAGGACACTCTCTAATATTTCAATAGAGGTGTTAGTATCATGCAGGTACTTTAACTTAGTTATGTGAGTGGGTTTTCGATTGTGAACAATGTGGATAGAGTTTCCAGTGTAGGAGTAGGTGCGGAGGTAGTTGATATTCGGTAATTTTTCTATCAGATCTGCTACTATTTCGATGCCGCTCGGTTCTTGCTGGCATAAGTCAATCTTGCCAAAACTCCCGATGTCTAGGACTCGAAGTGTGTTGCTCTCCAGAGTTCTTATACCTGCAACGGAGTTCCATATGTCAGATCCAAACTGAATCATTGTATGAAGGAAAAAATACTGGTGATTCGATTGATTTATTCCACTTATTTGGTGCCGACCCAAGTGGTCCGATGATCCAATATCAGGCACAATAGGTGCCAACAAATTCAAACAGTCAGTGAACAACGATCTGGAGATGGAATACGAATGATGTTATAGGAGTCTCATGGAGCTCAGCCCCCAAACATACGCTAAAGCTCTTAGATTCAATTCAGAAGAGAGCTATTCGCCTAGTCGATGATACAACACTCCCCAAATCATTGACCTCTCTAGATCATCGTAAAAAGGTCGGCGATCTATGCCTTTTTTATAGGTACTTTCATGGTCGGTGCTCAACGGAGATATCATCTATTATGCCACCACGCGCGATTCCTAGTAGACAAACCAGACGAGCTTAAGCTGGTCACTCCTACACTGTCAGGCTCGAGACCTGTCGAACATCGCTATACCAAGCATCATTCCTCAGTAGAACGGCAATGTTATGGAATTCTTTGCCTAGTGAAGTCTTTCCTGATGCTAACAACCTCCAAACTTTCAAGAAAAATTCCAACACCTTCCTACTCTCCCAAAATTCCACCGCTGGCTAACACGATGTTCCTCGAACATCATAGGTTTCCCTTTCGTGTTGTCCACAGATAAAAAAAAAAAATTCAACACAAGCAAGCAATCAGGGGTCCGAATACGCATATCACGAAATCTTTATTTCAGGATTGATATACTAATGAGTACATCGGAATCACTACTTGGCATTGAAATTTCTGGCAATCACATTTCAGAGCTCCGGACTCCCCATGAAAATGTTGCGAATATCATCATGTCGAACTCACACACAAACTCACAGAACCTGATTCTTTTCACCAAGAAGTACTCCACCTCAAAGCTTCCGACTCGAATTTTCTAAAGTCGATTCAAAGGAGAGCCGCTCAGGCTCCTCGATGACTTGGCTCCGACAAAATCACTACTCTTCCTCCAACATATATAATGAACTTCGATGGATTGGCTGAAATTGTCTTTCCTAGAATAATCATCTGCCAAACTTGCATGATTCAAGTATCACACAGCATGCATTCAGATTCGGAACACCAGGATATATATTCTTTCGTGAGTCGAAGAATTTTCCGACTGTCTTTCCAGAGAGCGTTTTGGCTGAATGTTGACAGAATCATTGAATCATTATGGAGAAACATTCATGATAATATCAGAATGATAAAAATATGTACACTACAAGAATATCTTATCATATTTTCATTCAAGTAATGACATAATTTCGAAATTGACTTTTTTCTGATTTTCAGATATGTCTGGTATATTATGCGAGCCACTTTGTAGAATACTCAGCTATGTATTGAGGTGAGGAATCAAAAAAAAAATCGTATAGAGCCCAGACATCTTGAAAAGTCACCGATGAATCAGGTGAGTGGAGATACCTCTAGGAGATTCACATTAGAGACGATCAGACCATATCCGAACCCTAGTGACAACAAAATATTGGAAAAAAAAGTTTGATCAGTATCAATGATCAATATGACTTTAGCCTCATCGTGGACCAAATTTTTTCAATCAAAGAATCGAGCTCTCCAAGTGACACCACTATCTTCACTTACCTCACAAAGTAGTCACCTATTACGTACCTCTCACTGAATAGCAGGCCTCGCCACATATATCGAGAACCTCCAGTTTCTTCAGCGTCGAAATCGCTTCCAGCACACCATCATCAGCCATATGAGGTATCATCAGGGTATCTAGCATCTGGACCTCATTTATCAACTCCTTCAACAACATCGGATAGTCCCTGACCCATACTCCTCTCAAGTTGAGATGCCTCAACCCTTTACCCCTAAGAGATATAACTCTCAGAATTTTTTCGTAGTAGAATTGGGGAAACATCCCTGTGTTGAGTTTCCTGATGTCCTCCCTGAGAAGCACCTCCAAACAATTGAAGCGTGTGCTGGCGTCTATATGTAGCGAATTCAACATGGCGTTCAGTAAGTCCTGTAGAACTTCATGAGTAGCTTCCTTCAGATAGTCGGCGACTAGTCCATGATATTTTCCCTCGTCATCAGATAAGATGGCTATCACCCGGCCGATAATGATTTTTAGGCAGAGACGGCTTAGACGTCCAACGATGACTTTGGGAGACATCTGCGTGGGGAAATGAAATAACAAGACGACACTAACAGCTGTTCGTTGCGTAGATTTTCGTGGACTGGCTGTGAATCGAGTAAAATTAGATTCTCATACTGTGATCCTTTAAAAATAGCAAGACCGCCGTGTAACGACTGAATTGGAATTCTAGTGCAGGTGAAATTGAAGCAAATTTCAAGGTTCTGTTTCCTTTTTGTTATCCACTCAGTAACCTCGCGTATCTCATCAGTCCTGAAGAGGTGGAGAGGTTGTGGTTATTCGATATACTTCATGGATATTGCACAACGTCAACACAATATAATTGAGAACTTATTGAAAGTGATTGAAGTAATAGGTTTTCTGTTTCAAAGATGTTTGATCGATGATGAAGTTGCATAATATGAGTTGCCTAATCTCCATTACTCGACAGAATACCTATATATTCTTAATTTCAATTGTTTCGAAGCTGATGGCATTGTAACTACAAATGGCGATACCTTCCACTCACGAATGCATTCAATACTCCTAATTTTTTTTCTGTTTGATATGTGTGTATGTTTAAACTTCAGTAGGTTATCTGGATTATCTGAACACGAAACTGATAACTCTCAATGAATTATGCAATAATAATCATTAGGACCTTCTTGTGCACATGGCCCTCCTGGGCTCCTGACATTTTCCTCGTGTTGCCTCTCTATTTGAAGTGACTAGGAACAAATATCTATCATCTCTGTTATGGATGAATTGTGATCCGGATACCTCAGGAAATCTGGAGGAAAATGGAAGGTACAGGTGTGGGTGATGAAAATTACGCAGAATGTCATTCTACCCACTTAATGTTATTTATTCAAAATTCATTGTGAATTCGAACAATTCTCTCAATATCACACCAAACAATCTGAGACAATAATCTTCTGTACAAAATGAATCATGAAGAATGGCCAATATCAAGTCTTCCAAAGGATCACAGCTTCATCGATTTTTTCTCGTTATGCAACTCACAATATCATGATGGTGTTGTTGTTATGTTGGAAGTTGAAATGTTGTGATTGAATCACTTCGAATCATTCTTCAGGAATATCTTCCAGCAGAATTAGAACTTTGAATATCACCTCGCTAAAAACTAAAATATAATCCAAGTGGACCATTGTAGATTCAATTCTGTCTCCATTTTTCCAAATCGACAGCTGGAAGTTCAGAGCATGGTTCCAGGCGGTTCCTGAAAAAAAATTCAACTGTTATTATCTATTCAAAACTGAAGTACGGTTTATCATCTGATGAAATCTGAATACAATAATATTGATTGTCATCGTGAAGTTGTGGAATATAACAATTTCTTGGGACACATCTATTCATAATTCATAAGGAATCCTATGATTCCCCAAATTTGTATATGTATAGTATTCAGACATATTTTCACTTACTCACTCCACTCATTCATAGAATACGTATATTAGAACGTTATTTGATAATTCGAATACGAAATATTTCCATAGGTATATCATCACGAGTGGAAAATTCATAGCATTAAACGTAGAGTAGACTTCACATGGAACTTCAAGTATGCCCTTTCGGAAGGACATATAATGACGAAACATACCCTGGACCTGGAATCACGAACGCATTCTTCTGCATTTTCTTGATAGTCTTGCTGTTATCGCAGGTTAGCCTCGACATACTGGCTTTCTTGATCTCAGCCAGCTGCGCTTCGGTGAACTCTGTGCTCCTTTCGAACCAGTATCTGTCCGTGGTACGAGCGCGATGGAAAGTTTTCAGTACGATGCACAGGAATGTAGGTCCCAGGAGTGATTTCGGTGGACGACTTTCCAATGTGCCGCCTACGTACAAGTCTACATCGTCGGGCACTTCGTAGAACTTTTTCAGCAAACGGATGTACTAAGGAAGAAATAGGTATGAAAAAATTATTAAAATTTCAACACCATTTGAGCAATCACAAACGGAAGACAGCTGGTATTATCTTCAAATTATAATTGGTCAACAACTTTGGTGTTTCAAATGACGAGACCTTTTAAACGGACAGTTCGGCAAAGAGATAATAATCAGTTGCAGACGTCGAAATGAGTTTCTTGACTTCCTACGAATATAGAAATATGTGTTTAGAATGGAATGAAGACACACCGAAGGGATTCCAAAACGGATTCTTCCATACAGCTGCAGTAGAACAAGCTTGAAGATATAACGAAGCAGCTGTTTCCATGTCTTTCCATTCCCAAGAACAATTATTATTTTTGACACAGAAAAATCTCACGGATCCGAAAACGTATCACGTGTTTGTACTTTCGTGTCAAACTCACGTCGCGGCTACTTTAGTACTTTACTACATTCATTTCAACGATACATAATAAAATGAGTCGGAAATATGAACTTTGTGGAATATGAATATATTCAAAGGAATCGAAAATGATATCTCTCATTTTCGTTTTTTCTGAGACTTCAAGCGAATAATCATTTCCTGAATCGGGCGCTTGAAAATTTTGTGTGTATCTACATCTGCCAATTGATATCCTTATGCCTTCGCAATACTGAATCAGATGAAGATCAAAGTTAGAAATCAATAACTGCATGTGTATTATTTCTTCATTTGATAACATATGACATGATTAAAAAAATAAAGCTTATACTCAGTCAGCTCAGATTGAGGAGTACACTGTTAACTCATCCAATACAATGATAGATCAAAGGATGACTATCAACTAATGCAATATTTCTTTCTTTCCCAAAATTGACTGGACAATACAATACGGTGAGGTTCGCCCACATCCACACATCAAGCCTTGTCATTCCTTCACCATGGAGATGGCTATGGTTATCAAAATGGGACTTCCCATTGAAAAATTCAGTTCAGAGGAATCACATCAGTCAGATCTGCAATCTTGAAGACCTGTCCGAAATACTACAATAATCAAACACCTAATTTCTACTCGTATATCGAGTAGATTGATTTTTCGAAGTATTTTTCATCCCACATCGAACAAAACTCACTTTTTCAGGTATCACATCATTGAAATCTTTGAATGTGACTGCTTTCTTGAGACCACAGAATTCTCGAACATCGTTATAAGAAGCAACTCCATGATCTCTGTTCCTCTGAATATCGACGGCAAGAAGATCTCTGCCAAAAGGTTTTGCTCCTCCGAACAGAAACAGGGATATCTGAAACAATTCAGAAATACGCGAGCTTAATACATGAGCATTTATTCCAACAATGAGGTGGGCTGTCAACTAACTATGTGAGTTTCAGTCATATTCCAGTTCAATTTCAATGATTTCCACTTGTGAGTGCTTCCCAAGTGCTCGAATTGAATTCTTAGATTTCTTCTGATTCTTGTCAGTTTGGGAATTGGATATATCAATCGTTGATCGAGTGTTCTACGGAGTCGCTGATGGATAGAGAATGGAAAAACTTCTTAATGAATATTCTTCTTCGACATGAAAGGTAACTTTCATGCTAGCAAAATGGAATCTCATTATCAGTCAACTATTCGACAAAAAAATAACCACTCATTATTTTCATCTAACTCCAGACAACAAGCTATTGATTGGATGAAAACTTATTCCAAAATGATTTCAACATGGTGAAATAGACGAATGACAAGATATACGATCTAACAAGTATGCACGTATGTAGACACGTATCCATATCCCCATAAAAAAATACTCTCTGAATTATATTCTCAGTTAATCATTACTCATTTTGTTGTTGAAATTCTCAAGTAGACACAATCCATTCCATCAATACAAACTGTCCTCGTTCGTGATGAACCATTTTTTTCGATGTACACCATGAAGTATTGAGGATACCATGGAGAAAGTGCTCTTGACTTTCAATCCTGAGTAGCTCATGACAACGAGAACGCCCCAAATCTTGTTATTCTGATGTGAGTACTTCTCAGATTGAATTCATCTTCGAGTAACGAGCCTTCTGCATTTGAAAGAATCCATATTTTCGTATTTTGAAGATTCCATTG
The DNA here is from genome assembly GCA_963576655.1 of Gastrophysa polygoni. Classification (NCBI taxonomy): domain Eukaryota; kingdom Metazoa; phylum Arthropoda; class Insecta; order Coleoptera; family Chrysomelidae; genus Gastrophysa; species Gastrophysa polygoni. The sequence goes on from OY755082.1 coordinate 34,564,939, forward strand.
ATTCCTAGTCGACTTCATGGTTTGAGAATTCAGTTTCTTATCAGAGCGAACCTGATGCTGATTTGTCATAAGTGGAGCAAGTAATCAGTCCGATGACAATCATCATGAACTGGAAGGAACAGGAGTAGGATTGTGTCAGGTAAGAATTGAATTACTGTACAGCAATGACACTTGATCATACGTATTCGAGGTGTTGCTGGGTGACAATATTTCAAGAACCATCTCAGATGATCAGAACAACGTCATGACATCAAAACGGTTTCAGAGATGCAATTTTAAATGGTAGATTCACATAAATATGACCTTGGCAGAATGCTGAGGAACCTTCAGATCTATCAGATCGAATTCATTTACCTCTTTGTCGTGATATCTGTCGAATGCCATCTGGTGTTGGGTATTCAACCCGCGAACCAGATCATCTAGACTGTTTTCATTGAGTTCTACACTTTGTGACCGCTGATACCAATCACTCAATCTCAGCTTTCCATCAATGTGTCTGTCTTCTGTCATCATACTGAAAATAAATATGGTATAATTACTAGGCGAGGCAATGTCGCGGAATTTCGATTCTCCACACACATATGATGAAATGAACTCCAGAATGTGATCCTTTGAATGAATAATAAGTTTGGCTGCGATATCATAGGAATCAGTTCCAATTATATATGTTTCGGAATCATCGACTGATTCTCTTACTGAGGTACACGTACATGACATATATATATTTATATTCATATTCCGGGTGTCTCAGAGCTCTCAGGCTAGCAGATATTTCAGTTATTCGCATGAGCTCGTTCATGCAGCATAGCAAAATCCACCCCCTGGCAAACTACACCCGTGAAACCATCCATAACTTTTGTTTTTCAAATCGCACCCCGATGTTTGTTTTGGTTCAACTTACAGTTCATTTCATTCCTTATTCAACGATACATCATAATATGTAGTTGTAAAGATAGGTTATCAAGAAAATTGAATTCGTTAGTGGGTAGACTGGAAATAGTGGACCTGTTCGATGTACTGTACGTTCTCCAGATCTCACGCCACTGGAATTTTTCATATGGAGATATTTGAAACGAGTTGTCTCCAAAATTCCACCGATAAAAATTGAAGATTCAACCCAAGAAATTTCTGATGCTTTTAAAACCGTTACTCTGGAAATAATAATAGATTCCTGTACTCGCGCGCTTTTTTGGCGACTTTACGCAAGTGTGGCAAGTGCTGGCCAACATTTTGAACAATCTCTGTAGTATGATGTATTATTCAAAATACAGATGTGCTCATGAATTAATATTCCATTTGTATTGTTATTTGCCATAATTCTGCAGGCCATCCTAGCTACCATGATACATCATTGAATGAGGAATGAAACGGGCTGTGAATTGAGATTTTGCTATGCTACGAATGAACGAGCTTATGGCTCATATTTGATTACAATTCTCTCTTCTGCAATCTCGTGCATCGTTGTGCAGCGTTGAAAGTCGGTTCTCCCTTTCAGTTACTAGAAAAAAATTAATGAAGAATAATATTTGCCACCCAGAGTTGAAATCAGACGATTCAATTTTTTGGCCAAGAAGAAATTCATAGAAAGAAGGAGAAGTCAAACCTGCCACCAGCAACGAAGAGAGCGATTTTTCAGACGCCGAGAATTGAAAACCGGAAATATTTCGGTTTACTACCAGAATGTAAGAGGCCTGCCCACGAAGCATAAGAATTTTCTTCATAGCGTAGTTTCTGATAATTGGGATATGATATGTATATCAGAAACCTGGCTGATTCACGTTACCTGGTATTTCGGAATGACAAAAACTACAGTATTGCTAGTTTGAACCGCGGTGGAGGTGTCTTATGTTGTATTAAACCAAATTCAAACCAATACTAATCTCAAAGAGTATGCATACTGATTTTCAATGGTTAGCTATCAAAATAACCATGAAAGATCTTGACGTCACTTTCTGTTGTGTATTTATATAACATCTGGAGCGAATTCAATAGTAGATAAACAGTTTTTTGAATACCCAGAAAATTGTAATGAGCTCAATGTCAGCGAAAAATTGTTGTTAGTGGGTGATTTCAACGTCTCTGAAATAACTAACTCAAAGTATACCTCGAGAAACGGGTCATCACACGTGAAATTGATACATTCCATCATGTGTGAGTATGATTTCCATTCCATAAATGATATCTCTGATGGCTCAAATACTTTGGACGTAATATTGACAAATATCACGGAAGCGACGGTGAGAGAATGTGATACGCCTTCAGTGCGGTTGGATAACTGTCATCCAGCTCTTGAAATAACGTTCACTGTCAAATTTGGACAGGTAACAGAATCCTCTGGAAGTGAGCGCGTTGTTGCATTTGATTTCAGGAGGGAAAATTTTTTGGAACTTTATAGAATTCTATCGCACTGTTCTTGGGCAGATATTCCATGTGTGGACAATTCAGACGATGGTGTAGATAGTTTCTACGATTTACTGAAGAACGTTCTTGAAAAATATTCGAAAACAAAAACCAGCTTCATCAGAAAAGGATTTCCCGCCTGATCCTCCGGAGAACTCATCTATAAAATCAAATCGAAAGAACCGTATTCCAAAATGATGAAAAAAAAATACGAGAAAAACGAATCACTTTATAGATGAATATAAGGAACTCAGGATAGATGTGGAACGTTCACATGATCTGTGTCATGAAAACTATATGAGAGAAATAGAGGGCGACTCACAGAGTGATCCCAAAAATTCCTGGACATATATCAAGGAACGTCGAGAAAACTGTACTATTGCTGAGATATCCACTCATGATAATGATGAATTGATCAATGACAGAGGTATTGCAGACGGTTTCGCTACTTCCTTCAATCAACTTTCACAAATAGCGATGCGCCGGTAAATCCCCAATTTTTTTCGATTGGAATTGATGGCATTTCAGCCTACTTCTGTCATCGTATTTTCCAAAACGTTCTTGATGCCAAAGTTACAATACTCAACTTTGTTTTTTCTTATGGGCGCCACATTGGATTCTCGCATTATTTAAAAGTCCTTTTTTTTCTGATTACAATGATGTATCACACGATATGTTCGAATCTGACATGCTGATTGAAATTGGGAAAAAATCATTTTTGTGAAGAGTGCTTTGGAAAGAACGCCAAACGTTTTGTTTAACAAACTAAATTTTGACAGTTCAATTGAATATGCGAACAGAACTGTTGAATTCTTGAGCGTATCTACAAGAATGCCATTTTCGAATGAATAAAAGCGTGATATGCTTCAGATTCATTACGCCTCGCATCGAAATGCACAAATTACGTCCGAAACATATCTACAGCGGTATCCAGAGAGAGAGAGCAACCAGCTCAGAATTATTTTCTATTGCTCCATAGGAATTCAGCCGATTATGGTTTATTTCTGAAGCCTTGACGAAGTTACACCGATAGAGAGAATGTAAATGAGATGGCAATTTTGCAAGCTGTGAGTGAAATACATAGAAAAAAATTACATATGATTCGAATATTTTTCCTTGAGGTTCAATATAATCGTTCAGTTTCCACACGGGAAGTTGCAATAAATCTTCACCCAAGTTCTCCATCCGGAGATGGAGGTCGACGGATAGAATTTTGTAGATTTGTAATGAACCAGTCGGAGCAAAATCCAAGTTTCTTGCGAAATGTAATATCCACGGATGAATGCAAATTCACAAACATGGGCATATTTAATCGACACAATGAACACATTTGGTCCATTGAGAATCCCCGTGAACATCAAGAACGGCGACCACAAGTACGCTTCGGCGTAAATGTATGGGTCGGTATATTGGACGACACAATAATTGGCCCATACATTTATGAAGAAAATTTGAATGCTGATCGGTATTTGAATTTTCTGAGGACCTTTCTCACGGACTACGTTGACGACAACATTTGTCTGAACCGGCTGAATACCGTATGGTTTCAGCAAGACGGCGCACCGCCACATAACGCGAGAAGGGTTGCTGAGTGTTTGTCAGAACTATTTCCCGACAAGGTAATTTCGAACAACGGAGACATACGTTGGTCAGCGCGGTCACTTGATCTCTCTCTGCTGGATTATTATTTATGGGGAACTATGAAAGATTTGATTTTTAAAACTGTACCCACAGATATTGATCAGCTGAAAAGAACCATTATCACCACTTTCAGGACTAAGATAAGAAGACGGATCATCTCGCGAGCAATTCAGAAACTGAGGAAACGTGTAGAATTGTGTTTAGAAGTGGAAGGTAGAGTATTCGAGCATCTTTTATAACTTTGTTTTGTTTTGCGAAGAATAAACTTTTAGCTCATTACGTCGTTCCTGATTCAAAATCATAGTTTTTAAGTAGGTGAGCTTGACGAAAATGTGAACGTTCCCGATCCAAATTCAGTTGAACTGTTGAAATTTAGTTTGTTAAACAAAACGTTTGGCGTTCTTTCCAAAGCACTCTTCACAAAAATGATTTTTTTCCAATTTCAATCAGCATGTCAGATTCGAACATATCGTGTGATACATCATCGTAATCAGAAAAAAAAGGACTTTTCAAAAATGCAAAAATCCAATATGGCGCCCATAAGGAAAAACAAAGTTAGTATTGTAACTTTGGCATCAAGAATGATATGGAAAATAAGATGACAGATTCAGATTCCTCGTGAAAAAGTGTCTCAAGAATGTCCCAGTCAGAAACGTCTAGGTCTTATTGTTTTTGCTTGAAAATATAAAAACGAATATTACAAATTTTCGTTTTCCTGCAATAATTCAAAAACTGAAAATGACACATCAAATTTTATTGCAGATAATTGTTCAGCATGAAGATGCGCAACTTTGCCCTCATTCAACCGACCTCGTATCTCTTATAATAACTGAGATCCCCATGGTGGAGCTCGAAAAATGGGCACCCTGTATAATCGAGTATACAATCATGTGGACTCAGTTTTGATCGACCAACAGCATGGTTTTATTCGTAATGAATTGACCACTAATAATTTGTGCGTATTCAGTAAATTTGTTACAGACGGTATGAAAAATGGCTCCCAAATAGATGTAATATACACTGACTTGGCCTAGGCTTTCGATAGAGTAAAACACGAGGTTTTGATCTCGAAATTGAGAGCTTGATTCCTTTCACAGCTATCTGTCAAACAGAATACAGTTCGTACAGTTCAACAACGTATCATCGTTCGAATTCACCGCTACTTCAGGCGTTCCACAAGGATCGATTTCGGGGTCTCTCCTCTTCGTGTTATTTGTTAATGACGTTTCGCAGTATATTGAGCATTCTTAATCTCTCCTTCATGCCGACGATCTCAAGGTATTCAGAAGAATCGGAAGCGAAAAAGACTCTGGTACGGTCCAAGATGATCTCGATAATCTTTGGAATTACTTCTCAGTATCTGACTTGTCTATCAATGAAGATAAATTCCAAATATTGAGTTTAACATGAGAGAAATCACCCACTATCGATGACTTATAGATCTCGGTATCATATTCTATATTCTGGGCACATTGGATGCTTAGTATCTGAATGTTCTAGAACACTGAGCTTCGTTTTGAGATCTAGCCGTGAATCCAATCATGATACTTGTCTGATACTCTTCAACTCCATTGTTCGATCGAAAAATGGAATATGGATGTGTCATCTGGAATCCAAAGACTCTCTCATATTTCGATATTATAGGAAGAATCCATAAACGATCATTAGGAACCCTTTTTTTAGAATTGAAAAGGTCCAGCCCTCACTCATATCTTATTCCAGTCAATTCCTAGAATTCAATATGCAATATGCAATACCTGAAACACTCCATTGATAAAATTGATTTAATTCTACCTGACGTGAGAGTGAGAAGAAGAGACAATCTATTACGTATCTCGAACAGTCTATCTCCCCTTCAACAATGTCTTGTTAGCGTTAACGAAATGGTGAAAACCTTCGGTTTAGATATATTTACTGTTACGGGGAGACAACTCCTTCGAATGCTCAAATGTGTCTTCAATGTTTTGGACTGTATTGATCTATTGTCAATTGCACAATTATACTCTTCACTGTTCTAAACAATATTGATCTATTTCCAATTGTATTTTTGTATTTTTTCCATTCCATATTCGTATTTAAAAATGTATTACTTTATAATTTTATGTGTTGAGGAAAACACAACTTTGCAGTATGTGAGTGGAAATCATTCTGTCTGTTGCTCAGTATCAAATGGAGAAAAAATCTGAATAACTGGATTATTAGCTGGCCTAAATGGTCTGGGATACCCGTTAGTTGAGGAGGACCAGTTCTTCAGTAAAATATGAGAATCACTTTCTCATTTTTTACCAAGGACTTTTCACAATATTTCACAATACATATATATTTATATATATATATATATAAATACATACATACATATATATATATATATATATATATATATTTATATATATGTATGAATGTATATATAAATATATTTATACCTTATAGGTAAGTAATTTTTTTTCCAATGGATCATCCTTACATACAATACAATCAACTTACTATAATTGTCCTGCCACTGCAGTATGGAAATGTCTGTAAGCTGCACTAGAAAACTCATTCGGTGCTGCTGCATCCACTTCATCAGTATAATCATCAACATAGGTCTGATTATAATAAATAATATTTTCGGAAATGAGTACTTCTTTTCCGAATAGCACAGGGAGCCATTCGTAGAAAACAATGTTCTGGTAACAAGCTATGGAGATTTTTCTTGCTTCTTGGAACAGCTTCTCGTCATCCCAGTTAGGGTTCATCTCTGATAACCTGAGAGCTATTCTGTTATGATCTCTGTACAACAGAACCTCGAGAGCTACAAGCTGTGGATTCTGGTTGAATCTATCGTCAGCTGAAAATATTCGGATGAATTTCTTACTTACAACATTCACAAATAGAAAACGAATCTGAAATTGTGACAGTGGCTTTCTTTTCCACATATGAGTTCGATCACGAACAACTTATAGGACCGATGACATCAATGACAAACTAACTCACTTCCAAAGAAACAAACATCATTTTTCAGCGCCAACCGACAATCCTTGGGGCGATTCTTTGATTCTGTAGGCCAATATTGACCTTCCCTGTAATCTGTCTTTAGTTGACCTCCTTGAAATTTCCTGATCTGATTGAGGACCTTATCGTCGTTGCTGTAAAGGAACGACAGGTCTATGTAGGATGTCACTTGCGTCAGCTGGAAAAAAAAGAGGAAGGTGAGAGGAGAGTTGAAAATAACCAAGAGTTTACATAATGTGTACGAAGAATGTGATTTCAAAAGTGAAGTGACTGAATTAGTATTGCTTATATGAGACTTGACCCCTATCTGATAGTCAGACTATCATTTCGTTCTTATAGCAGGAACATTCATTCTTGATGGAAAGAAATATTCATGTTCTTCAACAGTGCTCTACGAAATTTGGAATCTTCAACGTACAACTTCAAATTGAATTATAAAGTCATTGCTTGTTCATTGTTATATACCCAGTTCGATTCAGACTAATTATGAAAATAATAATGTTTTTTTTTCAATCATATTCATTTCCTTCATCTCCATCCAGTGGATATATAATACATTGTTGATTACTCCAATGAGATGATATGGAATATTATTTCCGCTAATAAAACTTCCAAGTGTGCTATTTGACCGATTTGCGATTGCTTTTTGCTGGGTAGTTGTGAAGCCATCTCTAGGACTTTAGGCTATTTCCGTTTCGGTACTTCGTGTTTGGTCATTTTCGTCTGCCTGAGATTATACTAGTTGATGTCATATACTAGTTGGTAGACACTGGCCCCTTTTGAGGCTGAATGAACTCCACATCAGGCTTCGTTGTCCGTTGGTATATCAGTAAGCGTGGTATGTCTCGTTCGAGGTTTATTGTATCATTACCGTTCTCGTAGGCCACGTTGCTGACTTATCATTTGAATAATTTGCGCTAACGTGCTCTCAGAATTTTTTTGTTGTTGTTGAGGTATCTGGTTCACTACATGGTAATTGTGCTCATTGAATCCTACCATTGAATGCCCCCAAAGATAAGGTCGAAATACATGGGAAATAGAAACGGTATTGAATGTACCATACTCAGTTTAGAATGTTGAGGCAACGAAGTGCACAACCGAATTCAATGAGACTATCAGAATCACTTCACTCAACTTGAGAATAACATACTCTGAGAATTGGACTTCTATGAATCTCGACAATTTGCTTCGGATTCTAGGAATGATATTGCAATACACTGTTGATTTTGATGGTGAGGAAGCTTCAGGTGGCGGTGGAATCACATATATTTTTGCCAAATATGTTGAAGAAGCGTTCACGAACCTGTTGAACAAATTCCTTTAACATTCGAAAACTATCCAGATACTACATTATTGAACAGAGTGGTATTCTCTGAAGGAACTGTTCCAAATAAATCGAGGCTTATACAATTAGGAATGCGGCTCTGACAAAAATCCATCTCATATCGTGAAGCAATGTTCTCTTAGTTTTCGCACTCCTCTTACATTGAACAACAATTCTATTCCTGTAGGTGGATTGCCTGAACTTAGTATATTCGTAGTTCTTGTGCAAATGAAAGAGAATTCGCCATCTCACAAAGATATCACTAATCACAGAAATATGAGTGAACTAATTGTCTTCTCTAGATCATAATATATGATACAATTTTTGATTGTCGAGAGGTCTATAGAAACTGATCTTATTCACAGCCAATATATGTGTTCTTTCATCAGACAATCGAATTATCAACAATCGGACTCCATATTTACAGATTCCAACTGTAAATATTTAAATAGATGTAAATAGAGCCCAACTCCAATTGATTTTCATGGTGATCCATCGCGATGGTTTCCTCATGGACTCAATAGGTCCCAGATCATGAGTATCATTGGATTCAATCTCAATCCCATCGGAGTTACCTCGGGGCTACTTCAATTCGAAATATTTTGTCTTTTCCAACACTGAGGAGTGACAAGTTGTCACTAGTCCATTTTCATTCTCAGTTCCAAGAAGTGGATGCAACGTTCTATCTATATCTGATCTAATCTATCTAAATCCGGAAAAAATCATAACACCACCTCCTCGATCAACCCACGGATAGATACTATTCATTTGGAGTCTTTTCATGATATTCATGGAGTTCGATCGGACACAGCTCAAAAGCTTGGGCATGAGAATTTATTATCCGTTCACAAAATACTGAGGAATCCCTGTAAAACATCTGTGGTATCATCTTCCATCTTATCAATATTTCCTAATGTCAATTTCCGTCGAACCAATTTGGTGCTGAACTCGCCATTTAGTAGACCAGAGATTATGGAGTGTATAATCTCTGAGTAGACTGAGCGACAACTTCAACACAGACTGCGGCAGCGTAAATGTTGTTCATCATTGAGTCAATTCAACACAAAGGGCATGTTTGGTGAACAAATATTTCTTCATCCTGAACTCACCCAAACTAGCTCTCTGACATAAACCATTCTTCTTCAATCACATCCTACGTTTTTTAAATGATTATAGGGATTTGCGATTTTCATATCTGCAGGAAACGATCTGATCTAGTGACGTCAATAAATAAACATGAAAAATATGAAAAATAAACATGAAATAAACATGAGAAGAAGAAAATCCACTCAACCTGCCAAACACCTGGCACGATGATTACGTTACCAGTTTGGATGGGTGTTTGGATAGTGCTGTGATTTCAATTCGAATGAAGGATCTCAAGTATCATTCAATTCCAATTAGACATTGGAAATTCCATTTCATTTCGATTATTTTATATCATTCTCTCAAAGTATCCTACATATACTTGTTATACTATTGTATGATTTGCATTGTGAACATGATAGTCAGTGGATGGAGTTTTGGACTCCTGTCTGTTCGGAATACATAAATAAATAAACAGTTTCGACATGATGGGATATCCGAGGACTGCTTATCCAGTAGGACATGGAATGAGCAACAGGAATTTTCGAAATGATCCAAAATCGGAAAATGAACGACATTTCCTTTTTTCTCATCTCAAATGTGCCTATGGCAGTTTTCATCCGTCTGATTAGAGTGAAAGAATCATATTGACAACAACCACGATCATGATTACCTAAAAAGGTTGGACTCATATACAGTATGTTATGAATTGTTCAACAATATCATCTCACCTGTTCAATAGGTCCTGAGCTGGAATTTTTGCAGCCCTTGTCTAGGTCCGTGACTGTTCTAAGGAAGGGTATGCAATCGATGTTTGCCTTTGAGTAATCTGGATCGTCTTTCGGAACAGGGATTGGCAGGCATCTAGGAAGCATTGCTGAGGCATTCAGCATACGCCCAGTAGAGGAACAACAAACGAACTGACTGCCATCTAGAAAAATCAAGAGCTATGTCAATGTCTATTCATGTCTGAATTGTTCTCTCATTTCCACAGTCAATGATCGATATGGAATGGAGAGAGAACAAGGTGTACATGCTGATTTTTTTTTGGCTGAGTCTAGATTCTGGAGAGGAAGAACAATGTTAGTGCTGGGGTCGGTTTGGAACCTCGAAGGATGGACTCGAGATTGAAAGGGTTGAATTGAACTGGGCACCCTAGAAGCTGAGGTGTTTGAAAACGATGATTCGATATTGATGTATAAGTGGATAGTTTGTTGATTTTGAGATGAAATCGAAGTGCTTTTCTGTATACTTACTGAGAACAGTAAAGCTCAAATCATGACTGACAATTTGACCAAACTGCATCGTATTCAGAGTCAATGTTCTGTCTGTGAAATTCAGATCTGGATATAAGGTGTACGACAATTCTCTGGGTCCTGGAAGGGGTTTTCCACTCTTTGCAATAGCCAAAGTACTGATACCTACAGAAACAAACACCGTCGGAACATCAACCGTATAGTATCTTCATATAATCGACCTACAGACAGTTTTCAATCATTGAGAACTAGTTTGAGATTCAGTAATGTATATTCGAAATGTAAAAATTAATTCTCACTCACCATCACCATATTTGGGTGGTAGAAACCTGCCATACCTAGTATTGGCCATACCCCAAGTTGGATTCTTCAGATTATTGCAGGAGCCATCCAAAGACCTATATGGAGCTTCTGTACAGTCGGATGGAGCGTTAACGCAAGTGTCGTCACCAAATATGACCGAGATGGAGTAGGAAAGGAACAAGATGGCCTGTAGTAACATCCTGCCAGGACTTGGTGTTCTATAGTACCTGAACCTGAACAACAAACAATTCATCAATACACTCAGTATACAGCGAGTGATGCCTTGAATATGTTCATAACAATGTTGATATCTATGGAGATGAAAAATTTCGAGAGATTACTGCAAGCAATGTAATATTCACCGAAGATTCTGGTAGTGTATGCACTTAACCCAAAAAAAAATAGTGTACTGCTCTATTAATAACAAACAACAGTACTGAAGTAATGTTTTCAGTACTTTAGAAATCCACGTATTACTGTTAACCGACAATCTCACCTGTTTAGTCTCAACAAGTTTGTATACAATATGTATACTATTGACATATCTGTTCGAAAGCTATATTTATAGGTGATAAAGACATACCATCGAACGTATTCTGGTGAAAGAATGTATCTCGATAATATGTTCCATTCTTGAAAACCACAACCAGTGGAAGGAATGCTAGCATACATTTTCTCACGATAAGATGCATCCATGAATAAATTGATTTTGATGGTAGAAAATGTTTTTGAGAATATTTAGTTCAATTTTAGAGAAGTCAGTTGATTTTCGAGAGCAACAATCATATTCTCGAACATTCTATCAGATTTCAGGAATCCTATCATTTGGATTCCAGATCAGTATATTTCATTACGAGAAAGATGAATCACGAATATGATACAAAAAACAAATATTTCAGAGCTTCACTTGGATTTCAGAATTTTTAGTCCAAGAAATATCACAAAATGTTGGAGGATCATCATTCCAATTTCGAAAAATGTTACAAGAAGAGCTTCATCGTGAAACAGACTACACAAATTGTAATTCTTGAGATAATCCATCACCCAGAGAAGTCAGAGAAGTACAAATGTATCACGAAAAGGTATCAACTTTCATTATTATTGTCTGTCGGACTGACATTTATGTCATCACATGTGAGGTCCATCTTTCTATTAGGACACGTGATTCCCCATGTCGATGTGGTCTTACCGGATCCAATGGAAAGAGCTGTGTACAATCGAGTATCGAGTATCAAAGGGCAGAAAAGTTGGGGAAATAGTCTGAATACTTGTTTTCCAATTTCCGAGTTCTCATTGGTACTTGATGAATCATTTCCCAATTCTTCAGTAACAACAAATTTATGACAGAAGTCATGTCAAGAAAGTACGTTGTCTTTCGATGAAATCGGACTACTTTGTATCACCATCGTTGTGAAAAATGTAGGTATTTTCGATGTCGTTGCAGTTTCTCATTATATGAGGACTCAGATTGCAAGATTGAACTGCAGAGTTGCATGATATCAAAAATCATTGGGAAGTATTGTTGACAATTCATTGAAGTGTATGAAGACAACTTTTTGTGGAATGTTATGTGATACTGATCATTGCATTGAATTCTCATATCGTTCCTCCAAAAATGGTCACCATATTTCACGAAGCCAAATTTCTGAAGAGTTGAGAAAGACGAAACCTTAGAATCTGTTCATTCCTAATAGAAGTACCTACTTCTTTGAATACTTTCCTACGCCTTATATTGAATTGCTATATGAAGTTGAATATCATCCATACCAGCATTCATTTCATGAGAAATTTCTTATTGATAACAAGCGTGAAAATCCAAACTATTGAAAATATTCCAAATAATCATAAATGGAAACAATATGAATACAGCAAAGTATGTAAGTTGCATTGTTGTTGATATTGTTATGGAGTAACCAAACAAACAGAAATTAAAAATTTTGCTTGTCTTATACGGTTAATGATACGATACAAAAATAGTACAAGATTCATCAATCATACTTTTTTATATCCTTCTCGAATTCAATAACTGATTCTCTCCAATTGTGAGGTGACAACTCATTTTCTCATCATTTTTCAGTCGTCAACATCCATCCACTCATTATTTAAAATTTTCGTAGTCAAAGTTTCATCAGCAAAAGTCTCCACAGTAGAACAATTTCGAAATAGAGTTATTCATTTCCATTGTTTCGAACAAATCTTTCACACTCATACGAACATTATTTCTGACAAACCGATTACTTCCAGATGTAGAATCGTCAACCAGGTGATTTGTAAGATTTTGAACTTGAAGCACTGACACAAAATGTTTTCGTGAAATATTACTACGTTATTTCGAATAACGTAAGCGGGTTTTATATGCCTATTTAATTATATTCGTTCGTTGAAAAGATAAACACTTGCCGAATTAACAACTGAACAGAGTGGAATGAAATCGTGGTTATGGAAAGGAAAATTGAATGTGAACAAAGTATTTGGGATTTGGATGGTATGTACGCATCATTTATAGTTTCCTCCAAACAAATGTTCCAGCAGAATTTCCAGTTATGATAGTATGTTTCGGAAAACAAAAATTCAAGGAACTAATTGGTGTAGGTCATCGATAGTATAATGTGAATTTCAATTTCACGACAATAGCTCACATACACACACAATAGCTAACAGTTCCATTTTCGCTTTCGTGTTGAATTCCAGAAACAAATTCCAGTGTTCTCAAGATCAAGAACGGCAGAGATGAAGCTATGTCATATCGATGTCGGACAACCGTAATCAGGTAATTCATCGAAATCCTCCCTACTGACGAAATTATATCAGGACGTCATTGTATATATATATATAAACATATAGGAATCAAGGATTTTAATGAATCATCAGCTTCCAGAAGGATTTCCGAACGGATCCCTGCAATAATAAAGTATCAATAGATCCATTCCAGCGCAGAGAAGGAATACCATTACTTGGTATATGGACGTGACAAAAGAGGAACCTGGAATAGGAGTTTTGGACCTCGCACCAAATACTCTGTGTCGATGGACTGGATTCCCAGCATTTTTCTAGCGATAATACACGCTATAGAAAGGTGCGTTGAACTCGACAGGTAATACCAGATACGTGTCCGTTCCATAGCCCGCGGTCGTTAGTTCGAACCCAGTCGGCGACTGATGATTTTTCTGTTGAAAATTGGTTCAGGATTTCAATCTTGACGTCGCTTCCGCAGTCTCGGTCCCCCAGAAGTAGTTCCGGAGTCCACTTTAAAAAACGGTCTCGCTCTCCTCAACCCGCGATAGTTTCGGATTATTGGGACGTTGATATCCAACTTAGAACTGGCGATAAATGAATGAGAAAAAGAAGAATGAAAAGAAGAACACCTCACCCAGATCCTGATGGAGTACGAGGTTGTATTTCACGAAAGATGAAACAAACAGGGATCATACCCCTTCGGAATTATGAAATTGTGGAATTCCTGAGGAAGATGATGAGGAGCTGCAATGAACGAGCAGAACTTGGAATAAGCAGAAGAAGATAAGGCACTATAGATCTAATGAGGTCGCAGTGCATCTGTCACCATCCACAACTACCACTACTATCCACTACTACTTGAATCATTGATGTTATACTATCATAAGAATACCAACTCGTATATTATATAAAGTGGGCAGAAGTTCATACTTGCTTCCAGAATCTGAGAATAGGATCCGATAGCATCGGTGAAGTGTCACGTACTCAAACTTACTCCCCAGTAACATCTGACCACATGACCACATTTGATTGACTGCTGCATTCACTTCACTTTAACTCAACTTCAACTGCAACGATGTATTCATTTGGGTCAGAGTAACGAATTCCATATTTTCTTCGGAACATTAGTTGAATATGTGTGTTATATTCAGCTATATCGAATGGAAATCGAATATATCGTTTCCGTATTTTTCAAGACCTGAATTCACTCTCTCAATCAATCACCTGAGGAATGTTGTGCGTACCTCAGTCTCATCAGAATGTTGGTCAGCCTCAGCTGCACCTCAATCAATACTTTCTGATTAGTCCGAACGAGTTAATTTCCATGACCTTCTCACACAATGGTTATTCAAACCATATCCATACCACGAGACCTCACACCATTCAGCTGGCGCCTCGGAAGCTCAAAGAAAGACTAACTGTCTAGTATGGAAGCATTGATATTCATATTTTACTGTTCGAAATGCTCGAAAGAGGCTCTCTCTTTCTTCTCATCATAATCAATGCTCACTGTTAGTGAGCTCGTTCATAGTTCAATATAGGCGCAATCCTGCCAACTCTACATCTTACTTGTCAATCTCTGTCAGTCTCTGTGTTAATAAACCTTCACAATATCAGAGTAACATTCATGACAGTGACGTGAACTCATGTTGATAATAATAGGTGGCTATGTGTTCATGAAATGTGAAATCTGCCTTGGAAATGAGTAGTTTATGGTATGTTATTTAGCAAGCGATAGAAAAATCACCACTATCGACAACGTTCACTCATGATTGAAGACAGAAGGAAAGGAATTTTTGACAATCATCTTGAAAATCCTCTTTCCGGCCGATCTTCGGGGAATACCTCCTCAGAATAACAGTGATTGACATTCTTCAATTTTCTGCCTTTCCTTTGTAGATAATTGCTTCCTAACGTTTGCTGTACGTAATGATATCTTGAATGCTCTCTACAGGAGCGCGCCCTGTATAAGGATGGATCTTCTCTATCCAGACTCATTTAAACTAAAATTTTGGAAATTGTCATTCTTCGAATTGAGAGCACTCTGTATTTGAAAGTATTTCCATGATTGTCGAAACAGAACTTCATAAAAATATTATTGTCACTAATCTGTTATTGTTAATTGTTTCAGCTGAGCGATGTCGTGAGTTGCTGAATATATGTATACTTGTCACATTATTTATCCTGATAATTCTGTTCACATCGTGTTGATGCTACACAATCTTTATGCAGTAAATATTGCATATATGTATGTAATTTTCAGTCCAAACATATGAACATATTCCGATGTGAATTAATTCATGTCGGTGTCCAAAACATATGGAGAAATATTTTGACTCTCATGAACGAGGTACTGAACTTAGGTTCCTAGGTTCGCTACTGAACGATCAAAACAATTCCGCTTGTATCCGGGCCATCCTTCACTCGTTCGAAAACAGAAAATATTAGAATATGTTCAAAGCTGATTGTGGAACAAAACTATAGGTTGAAATATCACAATACAACAAGGTAACACGGTCTTCTCAAAATCTTTGAGAGGAGATCATCAGAGGATCTCATGTGAACTCCTATTTTGAGGTCTCTGTAATCATTATATGCTCTGACAGTTAGAGATTCTCGGAGAAGAAAAAACACGGGATATAGGATGGTATATGTAGCTATGCTAAAGAATCGAGGGAGAAATGAATAGGAGTCCAGTATGGACACCTATGTTATCAGAGTGGTGAGTCATTCTTGTGAGATTTTCTTCAATAATGAATGAGTCAGAAATATTGTCACAAATACAACAGATCGTAGTGGATTATTGAATAGAGCCGGACTAGCACGAGTTCATATTCGACATCAAATTGCTGAGAGCTTGAGAATTAGAGACAGTTGTAGTGAAGAAGAACAATTGCAAGTTGATCTCGACGAGTTTGGAGGTGATTTATATATGATAGAGAACAAATTCCATGAAGCTGAGACAATTCACTCAAATATACTGTAAAATATCCAATGTCATAATGATAATGATAATCGAAATGATAATAATAATGATTTTTAATTTTTCATCCATCCTCTATGGTCACAAAGGACAATGTATAGGATAAGTCACTAGGAAGTTGCAGATTGATTGTTTTGTTTAACAATAACATCATAACAGGAATATTGTATTTTCCACAGAGTAATATCCTCCTGCTGCTCCATTTGAAATTTCAGATATATCATGAAAGTATCTATTCCATAAAAATGTTCTTAGTTTTTGTTTGGAAATCTTCTGATCTTTCACAAACCTGCAAACAATTCATGAATTGCATTGCCTTATAAATTAGATTCTTTCCGTACAAACTAGTTATGTGTTTTTGAGGCCAAATGAGTTGACGAAAATCAAGTAGAATAATCGTTGATAATCCTCATAATTAATTTTGGCATGAAGAATGCATTTGTAGATGTATATAGAATGAAGTGTCAGAGTGCCATGTTGCTGTGCTGCCTATGTTGGAAATAAACCGTAAATCCTTTTTTATGAAATAAAAATTCTGGCTGTGCCCTTTGCACTTCCCCAGAGAATGATGTTCAATATGTACGAATAAACGATTGCGTGAAAGACACTCATCAACTGACAACACAACGGACAAGAAATAGTTTCCAGTTGCAAAATAGTTACCACTTTTTTTATGAATGTGATCAATGTCAGTGTCCAAATCGAATCATTGTCCATAAATACACCTGGAAGCTCCGTACATTTTGAAAAAGAGAATATGATTCACAGAAATTCTGGTATCTTCAGATATCTCATGTCTGATGAGAAGCTGCATAAAAATGGTTTTGGTAGAGTTCACTACCAGAGAATTCCTCCTACACACTGCGGTGGATTCTTTCGACGAAATATTCGACCATTCTCTCCATAATCATTTTTGTAACCAGTTCTTTCGGCATAAGTTGTCAGATTGGTATCTTCAGCATATGAAATCGGATGCTTAGTACTAACGTATTCCGGTAGATCATTCACATACAATAGGAAAATTAGCAGACCTAGAATTGATCCTTGAGGTACTCCAGACTCCAAATCATTTGGGGGATCTCTGATCGACGATTTTTTGATTATTTTTCTGAACTCAAGATTCGAAATGAGCCACGAGAGAAGTTTCTCCCCACAACCCAATAAACTCTCAGTTCATTGATTGTGATAGTGGTGATGAATTGATTCGAAAGCTTCCGAGATATTGAGGTGAAGAGCTCCTACTTACCTTTACCTATCCAACGAAGTATGGATATGATCGAAAAGCGCAATAGATCTACTTCCCGTCGATCTTCCTAGTAGAAATCTATTTCGATGTTCTATTATGATATTGTACTCCGTAAGAAAATGGAACATTCGCTAATGGATACACTTCTCGAATATTTCACACAATACACTCTGCACCGTTAGTAGGCGGAAATTGTCGAGACTCAATTCACTTCCTTTTTTGGAAATCGAGGTTAAAATTGCTATCTTGGGATCAGATGTCAACGAACCATTTTCTACTGAGATTTTGATTACGTTCGCTGGATCACAAGAAATATGTGGACCCAGACTTTTGGACATCTTTGTGGAGAGACAGTCGATACCTTCAGAGTTCACCTTTCTGAGAGAATATATTTTCAGGTAGAACGTAATTGGAACAGAAACTATTGCATACATACATTGTGGTATGGTCATCGAGAGAGTGGTCGAAATGCTCGTTTATCACTTTTTCATATCTATAGAAAAGAATTCTGTGAATGCATCGCTAATTTCATAGTTGTTTTCTATAATTTCCAAATCCACCTCCACACATTTTATATGAGTGCTTTCTTCCTTCCTATTTCTGTTCAAATGCCAAATATATTTTTGTGTTTCCTGTCGCTATTGAGTTTCACAGTGACTTGCTGGATAACGATGGAAAAGTTTTCCTCAATTATATATGTCTCAAAAGGAAAAAAATGCACAATGTGCAGAATTGAGGCTGAGAACAATTCACCATGATGTTGCAGATTCAGTATCAGAAGAAAGAAATCACCTTCCAACGAAGAAATCAGCAGTATAATTGGCTTCCCAGATGCATGATACTAGTTAAGACACCGAAAGTATTGGAGGTCATGCAGATATATATATATAAATATATATAGTGATAGCGAATAGAGATAGTGATGCTATAATATGCCTCAATGGGTGCCGAAGAGGAAGATTCAATTTGTAATTCATATGTGTTTGGAATTGAAGGAATATCTGGATCTATGTGTATCATTCCAACATGATGCGAGATAGTAACATGGTGATATACCTACTGATATTACGTATGAATGAGGTGAACTCATACTGAAAAAATTGAATATCTGAACGTATCGACGAAGATACGGAAAAAGATTTGATAAACATTTATCAACGAAAGGGTCACAAAAGTTCCAATATTATATCATCTAATCTGATTCGAGGTCTACTGGTTCAGAAAGCCATCTATTCTGGGGAACTGAATTCTTGATCCTATAGCAGAATCTACCTGACAGGAGAATTCATCCAGACGCACCTCACTCATTTCTGTCAGCTTTTATTGACAGATGACACATCAACTCCTACCGCCAATAAGTATTGTCAACACTTCATTCAGAGTTGTGAGACTACAGTTTTCACTCGGTCCAGAACTTCACGAACAGGTGAGAAGTTTTCAATTCATATCATATCATGAAACATCCGAACTACTTTTCTGCTATTTGTATACAACTCCACAGTGTCGTCCGAATTACTGACTAGTGAATCTTCATCGATGCTATGATCAAGTTTTAGTATTTTTATATATCAATATATCACATTGATATATCATTATATCAATATATCAATAGAGTAAGTATGAAAAGTGAGTACGTGTCATGATCATACATCATGATAAAATTATATCATAATGAAAATATTATTATAACTCACACCTTGCACACAAACAAACTATCTATCGCTCCTATATCGATTCCATAATATTTTCTCCACGATACAAGAAAATAATCGAAACGGTACAAGAGTACTTTCTTCATGATCTATTCTGAATACTCATAGTTTGGAACCAAATCTTCAGAAAATTTTCATACAAAAAAATATCAGTAATATACGACGTAGCTACACCCTGTTCTTCACACTCTTGAATGGAAATGCAATGAGAATGGATGTGATAGATTTCAATAGTTGGAACTCTTGATTAATCGTCTCGATCATAGGTGGATATTTCATGGTGTCAGGAAGGCAATGTCGGGATATAGAAAACGTAATTCAGAGAGGATACAACAAAATAGTGAATGTTATTTCTGCATTGAATTTATTTTCTAAATTATTCAGTTGATTCATATAGAATAATTCGACGAAGATGATATTGAGGTACCAATGGGTCAATTTTGCTTCCACATTTCCAAATTGACACGAGGTAGATCAGAACATGGTACTAATACTTTTCTGGAAGAGAAGAAATGATAAGATGAGAAATCATTTACATTTCTTACGAGTGCAAGAAGACCCATTTAGATGGCTACTCTTTGTTATATGGAACTGAGAAGGAATTCTCAGAGAGTTGCACAAATCACCTCTCTCGCGGAGGCTGTGCCATGGTGCAAGTGCTATTTCAACCTCATTCTTCACTCATCGTTGGAGGAGAGCCTTTAAAAATATACATAGAGACGAGGCTCTTTTATATAGTGGTTATCCATCCATCAAGTTCATTCAGTGAAAGATTCCGACAAACGGATAAAGAGATTCGCGTCCAGGAGGGTCGATAAAGGGACGAATAGGTGGCGCCGAGGTCACAGTTCGAATTTAAAATGTTTCAAAATGTCAAAATCGTTTCATAGTTACATATGAAATTCAATTGCTCTTTATTCGATACGTGACAAGGTGAATTATTCTTAGGGTCGGTTGCATGAAGAAAAATTAATCATGTGATTATCTGATGACACATAAGCGGTGATGTTACGTTAAATCCATTTTGCATTGCATAAAACTATGATTATCGTTCCATCAACTAACGACAAATGCGCGGCAACAGGGCTGATTTGCTGGATCTACACGTTCCGTGCTTGTTTCATTGTGAAGCAGTTTCACAGATCTGTGGCAGTATGGATATTGATATGGATAGCTTGAAGAAAAAACGGGGGGGGGGGGGAGGGGGGACTATACGGAATAAGAAAAAACAACACTGCTGGAGATTGTTAAAAAGTACGTATAGTTTACCATACTATCTAAAATTCGGTATAGAAAAATAAAATAGATATAAAAATATAATAGAATGCAAACAGTCCAATATCATATCTTTGAGAAAAAAAACGGGATACATAATCAGTCATCGAGCACTATTTAAGGTAATGCCAGGATTAATTAAGGCGATTTGATGTGACATTTAAAGTTGATTGGCTTGTGTGCAACTGCTTTTTTACTTAATCGGGCATTTTCATAAGTTAATTAGGTGATTAAGTTGACATACCATCAAGTATATGATGAATGTGTATGCAACCAAATTCCATAAATAACGTCACGTCAAATATTCAATGTGACGTTAAATACTTGATGAACCTTTATGCAACCGGCCCTCATAGTTCAAAACTTGACGACTCAGATTGTCAAATCTTGATTGGAGAATGGAAGTGGTATTGAAAGAACGAGAGAAATTTCTGATTCCAATGACGATTGCAATGACTTCACAGTCCTAGGAATTCGTCGGAAGATACCTATACCTATTACCATGATTGAGAACAGTTTTGTGTCTATGCTGGCCTCTATGACAAGTGTATCAGAGCTCAGAAAGGTTCTCTTTCGAAAATATCGTCAATCGGATACCTAACACGACAATTTTGATTGGATATGGACCCCCAATTGAGAGGTCACATGAAAACTTTTGTGTGCGTGAATCTATGACCTCGTGACTCACACCTCAAAAATGTCAAAGTTTGCAATCCAAATCGATTTGAAATGGCTGTATTCACACATAGTATACCTTCATCATGTATCGACAGTTTCCGAGATGATGTGTGTGCCGTTATGAGCGTGCATTGCCATATGATCATGAAGTGAATATCATTCCTGCTTTATTATTATTTCTCCAATTCTATTTGGATAACACTATCCAGTTGGTGGGTACAACTCAGTGATCATCCCATATATATTTTCTGATCTGTATACGTATATGAATGAAGAAATATGAAATACTTGCATTCATCCATTTTTGTGATTCAAATGATCCAACTGATAGTCAGCAAGAACATACCCTGGACCAGGAACTAGGAAAGCATTCTTCTGCATACTATTGATACTTTTGCTGTTGTCGCATACGATCCGGGACATGCTGGCATTCCTCAATTCGTCTAGCTGTACACCAGAGAACATTGTGCTTCTCTCGAACCAGTACCTGTCTGTGACACGAGCGCGCCAGAACTCCTTGAGTATGATGCACTCGAATACGGGTCCCACCAAAGATTCTGGGTAACTTTTTTCTGAACCACCGCTCACGTATAGATCAACGTCATCTGGGTCCTCATACAAACTCTCCAGCAAACTGATATGCTGAAACATCACAAGCATTATAACAAGTATCTTTAGGGTTTTCTTGTGATTTTCTGAGCAATTATCTCTAGAGCAACACGGAAGCACAGTTGTGTAATGAAACATTCATTTTTAGTATCGTGCAAGTATATTTTTCGATATCATGTGTTTCTGATAATTCCACATTGTTATCAGTAATTACGGAAAGAGATGTGAGAGAGAGATGAGTGGTAAGAGATGACGATGGCTATCTGCACGGAAACTAAAATCGAGCAAACGTATCATTTCTCCGAATGGATACAATGATCATTCCTTTGAATAACAAAAGTTGAAAGCAATCAACCCTGATTGCTATCAACTGCAACATACGATTCTCATCAACGTGAAGCAACATTATTCTTGAGAGTTTTGTTCTTCCGATTATTCCACGTATGATGAAATAAACAATTTTACGGAAGCGTAGAAGTACGGAAGCGTAGAAAGGTCAATAATTATTCATTTTCATTTTTTGCCTGAATTCCGAGTTGCAACTAGGAATTTCGTGATGTTCCTATTCAGAATTACCTAGAATTCCAAATCGTAACTTGGACCTGGAGCGAAACATCGGAATAAATTGAAATTGACCCTTCTGCGCTTCCGTACAAATATAACGATCAAGCAACAATTCTCGATTTCGAAATGATGAAATATTATTCGGGATACTGAACGACACGAAGTTACATTCTCTCCGATTATTCCACTCATGATGTAATGAACCAGTTCAACTTCAATTCATTATTGCTACTGAATGTCCGCTTCGATATTTCGTATTTTCATTGATTCCACATCGTTGTCTTCAGTAATTTGGGAAAGAGATGTGAGGAAATAGAGGAGCGGAAAGGAATAGAAATGTCATATGCAACACCATCAGCAGAATGGTTATTGTTATCATCTCACAGAACACAATTTTATCGACTATCTGCCCAAATATGTACAGAGTGGAGACTTTAACTGGAATAAATTCGCTAGCAGGCAGGTGGCTTGTGATGCCTCATTGGAAAGATAGTGGAAAATGGCATTCAGCGTACTGAACAAATTTCATTCCTTCGTACGTGTGTGGTTGGCTTAAAATCGTAACGGATTTCCGAAGTTGTATCTGTGTGCCCAACATATTGATCGCTCAAAATGTGTGTTCTTCAGTGTCGGAATGTGAACCTCATTTTTAGATTTGTCCGCGAAAAATTCCAAGAAATTTCTGGTACAACTGATATTCGTTATATTTTGCTAGTGTTCTTACACAGCCACAAAGATAAATTGAGTTTGTATGCCGTATGTTGAGATCGAAAAGATCTGTTCTTGCGAACAGGTGAAAATGCCTGAATCAAATGATTACCTAAAAATCGAAATTTTGATGATGAATGGAAGTCTTTCGATACCGGAATCTTCTATTCACAGCAGATCGATCCACTTGTTCAAAGCTCCACATATCAGTTCAATCAAATCAAATCGAATGAAACAGCCGAAACGTCAGTCTTGATATCAGAACCTGGTCTTATCGCGGCGACGGTACAGTTGATTGAGTCGACGTGATAGACAATGCATTGTTAGAATAGCAACTTACTTGTTGTGACATGGTGTCTTCGAATTCCTTGAATATGATTGCTATTCTGAAACCACAATATTCTCTCATATCATTGTACGATGCCAGTCCATGATCTCTAGACCTTTGGATATCGATGGCAATGAGATCTCTGCCCAGATCACTACTTCCTCTGAACGAAAATAAGGGAATCTGAAAATGTGTCGATTCCAAATAGAACCTTTACGATCTGAAAGAGAAATTCAAAGAACGTAGCCACTGTAACTGCGAATGATTTGACTCAGGTGATTTCAGAAAATTCCACTGGTTGGTACTTGAAAATACAGTGAAGCTCAACTATACAATCTGATTGTTCCGAATGAAGCTGATTTCATTCACCTCTCTATCATGAAATCGGTCCACTACCATCTGATGTTGAGTATTCAATCCACAGACCATATCATCGAAACTGTTTTCATTCAATTCCAGACATGTCGACCTTTGATAACAATCACTTATCCTCAGACTCACCTCAGTGCGTCGATCATCTGTTACCAAACTGGAAAATAAGATGCAAATATAAAATATTTTGTATACGATTCTATCATCAATGTTGTGAAATCATGGAGAATGAAAATATTATTATTGCACACAAATATGCATTTCATGACAATGGCGTTATATTCTCTTCTTATACGATCGCGCAGAGAGTAATCTTTGCAGGAAGTTCTATTTTGTGCATTAGTTGTGCTGTCAGCATTGGTCATAAGATATAATTTCAATCTCATACCGACCGTTTCTCATATCTATTCATGGGCACTATATGAAACGACAGCGACAATTGATTTGCATACTTTTGTCAGTTTGAAATCTGAATATTTTGAGGAAAATATCGAATCGATGCGCTCTGATTTAATGCACTCGTATAAAAAATATCATCTGTAATGACAGACACTTCATGACTCGTTGAAGTTTATATCTCGAGTGGTTGATTTTCCTCGATATTCCTGCTGATGACAATCAGGTAGGTCAGAAAAAGGAATAAGTAGATACACTCGCTGAGAAGGAACATCAACACGAGTGTTGAGATGCTGAGAATATGAAGATGAGAACCATTTTGTGGTCCTTGAAACCTTGACTACTAGAAAACACAAGCATTCTTGTTCACATAAACATATGTCCTCGAATGAGCCGTTTGAGCTTGTTGAGAATCCTAGCTCAACGCCCAGTAGAGAGGAAGAAGGTTGTCAAAAGGATGATAGATGATTCCATCTCATTGTCCTCTATCATTCAATGAGGGCAGAAGACGGTGTCTGAACAAAGTCTGCACATTCTGGTGCCGAATCCAGGGAAGAACCAAAAAGAAATCGAACGTGCAGAACAATGGATTACGGACCGAACAAAGCTGATGAAAAACGGGAACGAATAAATAGTAGCAAGTCAATACTAATACAGATCAGGTAGAACTGAATATATAAATCTCTGGAATGGAAGCTACAAGAGAAAACCTGTCTACCCAAACTTGATTTAAAGTCGATATAAGTTTGTGACCTGCTTTTTGGGAACATTATCGAACACTGGTTCATGGGAATATTGATCTGGACGGGAATTCCAAATTCAATTATTTGAATATATTGAATGGGTTGTCATTCGATATGTCTCCTTATGCAGATGCAATTGTACTCCTGACAATGAATGAATCCGGTGATATCGATAGGATTATAGACAGCAATGTACAATAGATTATGTCTCCACCTCCTGTCGAGTATAGAAATAATGCAACATCGTGACGAAAATTTCATTCTGTAGGTTCAATAATCACTTGGTCATTCGTGCCATTGGGTATTTTGGCTGATTGGGAAGTAGTCGAGAAAGTAGTCCTTTTTTATCAACTGTTTTTTTGAGAGAGCATCAATTGAAGCAACAAAATAAGGTCTGTGGTTTGCTCGAGAAATCATTCTATGTAGATGATTCGATCATCATTGTGGATTCTATATAGGAAGCCGAAGAAACTTATATCAAGTCGAGAACCATATCACTCTCTGCTGATATGAATCTTCGGAATCTTCCTAATAGTTTTCCTGTGAAAAAGAATGTTTGATATCACTATAGATGCCTAAGTAACAAAGGAGTGGTAGAAGTGGCAGTCTTGTTTTCCGAATCGAATAACGGAAATCCTATATATAACGAGATGCAGGTAGAGCAATTGTCCTGGAAATCCAGCTGATCTATCGACAAGAGGAATCAAAGCAGAAGAGCTATTACGATCGGAATGGCGGATGCACGGACCACCATGTTTGGGAGAAGATGCCACTTCGTGACCATATGATGAATGCAAAATTTGGCCAAAAAATGTACAAGTTTTTCAAACGAACGTGGAAGGAGACGTTTTCAATATCAAACCTATATACCCATTAGAACGATTCAGTTTTGAAGGAAATTTTGACTCTCACAGCCTATATCAGGAGATTCATTCATCATGTGGAAAACCTCAATTATGGAATGGCTGGATAATTGTCAGTTCCTGAAATCGGAGAGTCTGATAGGATAGGAATAACACAAGAAGTCGAATTTCAACCAGATGTAATAGCCTCATCCAGAAGTGAACTATCCGATTCAAAATCTAGTATCCTAACATTGGATCCATTCTCAGATACGGATTCTCTACTCAGTTTGTGAGGAAGACTACAAGAAGCGAACTCAACTCCCTAGAGCGAACACCTCATCATTCTTCCGGAGAAGTCGTTGCTCACCGAATAAGTAGTATGGAATTCTCATCTTCGCACGGCTCATGGTCGAAAAAATGCAACTTCAGCATATACTAGAAACACATAATGGATAGTTTGAGGTAGTCAGCAAATGGAGTCAATACTAGGGAAATGTGTTCAATGCAGGAAATTGGAAGAAAATTCTCATAATGAACCTTCCGCTTCCTTGTTCAGAATTTGGATAACCGGTGCTCATCCTTCCAAAATGACCGGGGTTGATCGATCTTGCGGGACCATTCTGAATTCTATCAGATCTAGATCAGGTATATCTATCGTTTTTTACTTGTACTGTGATACTTGCAGAATCCAGAGATGGTATCGGATCCCATGACTGCAAAATGCATAAGAGGTATAAGACCTGTGCAGAATCTTCCAAAATCAAAAAGTTAAAAATTTTGTTAAGAGTATGCGGATGAATTGGCATTTCGATGTAGAAAGAGCTTCATGTTGGGGAGGCTAGTGAGAAAGACCCATGTGAATTGTGAAAAATGGACTTGTATTCGATATTGGAGGAGCTTTATAGTATTATGATGAACTTCATACAGTTTCGATAAAGATAAAAGCAATTGTGAATTCCTGGCCTTGAATATATTTGGATAATGATTCTGATGATTTGATGAGTTCGCCTCCTTCACGGTTTTCAGCTTATACTTGTTCGATGGTGATTAAGACATCACCAATGATGATATCACGAAAAGCGATATCTTGAAATTATAGAAATCAAGGGAGCAACGGGTCAACAAATGATGGATACGTTGGAAATCATCTTCAACAGTAACTATCGTTTCATCACAGTGATAGAATCGAATGAATGAACTTGGAAGTCGGAGATGTTTGTCTACTTCATGATCAAAATGTACCTGAACTACTACTGTGGAAGTTTGTGAGGATCGTTGACCTTCTTTTCCTGTCGAAGATAGTCGCATACCAGCTTGTGAATTGGGGACAACAGAAAGCGTTCACTCAAGGAGACTAGTTTAACTTATTTACCCATTAGATGGTGATTTCCCGTCGGAGAAGAATGTTCAGAATCCTAGTTCAATGCTCAGTAGGCAGAAAGGAAGTGATATAAAGTAGAAGGAGATTGTCGAGAGATGAATAGATGATTTCATCGTATATTCATCCATCATTTCGATTATGATTCTGTTGAGTGCTCATAAGACATCATCAACGGATCAGATGGTGTCTGAACAAAGTCTGCACAGTGCTGTAGAGCAAGGAAGAAATATTCAAATCATACGCAAGTGATCTAAGGAGTTTTTCCACTCGGTTTTTCATTCAGTTGATCACGAACTGAACAAAAATTCCTCATCATGAACATTCCGGTAGTTCCTACTTTGGGATCGTCGTGAAATTCTTTATTCGTGATCAGTTGCATTTCCATATCAACATAGTCGTCTATTATTTGAACATTTCCATCAAAAATAGCAAACGAATTCTCATTTGGAGAACTTGCCTTGTCTACGGAACACCTGTTCGTGATGAGGAACAATTGTCAGTGAGGATAATGGCAGGTTGTACCCATGTATCCAAACTTTTTCCAGAATATTCCAATTGACGACGGTGCAATCTCGAACATTGGAGTGAATGATAAACCAGAATTTATTCTTCAATGGAGCAAGATCATTAGGTGAACAGTGATTTAATTATTGCGCAGCACAAACGGCTCATTTGCATATGAATAAAACTGCTTGTTTTGATGTCCCTTGACTGACAAAGCTCTCGACTACTGCCTGGAGTCAGGTTCTTCCGAAAAAAAGGAGGAGTTGTTCAGAGTGATATCATACCAGGATGTGATGCTCTACACTACAAAATGATGGCAAGTCTGGAATCGTGACAGCTAATATTGATGGAAATACCACACATAAATCATTTCAGAATTCAGGAATTTCTCAAGAAATCAGAGATAGGAAGGTTGATATTGACAAAAATTCATTCAGAAATCAGAGAGACCTCATCTGGTCGTAGCGCATCTGGCATCATGTTCTGCACCAATATCAATTGCAATATATTCATCTTCAAAATCACAATAACTCACTTCAGTTGTCCTGCTACTGCACTATGGAGATGTCTGTAGGCTGCATTAGAGAATTCATTCAGTACAGCTGGATTCACTCCGTCACCATAATCATAAAATAGGTCTGACCATGATGGATTATATTCTCTTCGATGAGTACTTTTTTCTGAGCAACAGAGGAAGCCATTCATAGAAAACAATATTCTGATATGAAGCTATCGTGATTTTTCTCGCTTCTTGAAACAGTTTCTCATCGTCCCATTGAGGATTCATTCCTGATAATTCGAGTGTTATTCTATTATGTTCCCTGTAGAATAGTACCTCAAGTGAATAATAATTCTGATAGCTTGAAGTCTCTTTTTAAAAACTTTATTTCATGTATATGTGTAAAGATGAAGGAAAAATATAAAATGATGTTTAACGTATGAATATGAGTTATGAACTGAACTGGAACTCGCTTCTCTCGGAGTCGAAGACGATCTTGCTGATTTCATGGAAACAGCGGTTTCATGAAATCTGAACTGTGGGATCTGCGATGTCAGCATCTTCTTATGGGAACCCATGTAGAGTGCAGACATAATTCCTCCCCCCATAGATTTGGCTTCAGAGGGTTAGAGAGGAAGACGAACATCACGGTGGTCGATCTGTGGGGATGCTGTGGCTTCAACCCTGTTGGCGAACTTCTTGTAGAATACGTAGCAGGCGGCAGCAACAATAAGTCCATATATCAGAACTGTCCAAGCGCTGGGGACGTAGAGAGAATGCCCAAATTGAAAATCGGATTGATTTTCGATAACTTGCGTGCGGATTTCTTGCAGCTCGTCTAGTCTGAGGTCCTCAAGTTCGATGGTGACGTTGGCTGTTGGAGACGTCGTGACGGTGACGTCTATGTCGGGAAACAGGACTGGCTGATTCGGATTTGCATACTGTTGTTCGTTGGCTATGGTGAATTGATCGATGATAAATCGGCAGCCCATAGGAATTTCGATTAGGAACGTCCCAATCAATTTCCGTATTTCTTCTTGTTCATGACATTCAAGTTTTGAAGTTGATTCGGATGGAAACAGTCCGATCCATTGGTTAGATGCATCGAGGTGGCTCAGGATTGGTCTGGTCAGGTGGACTCGAGTTTGGCGGCACGTGGAGGTGTTTTTTATGTTAAGCAGCTGAATTTCACAAGGTCCATCTTCGATTTCTCGTAGTTCTTGTTTGTCGCAAATATACCATCGAGGAAGGATTTCTTCACAAGTATTACTCAGAAATGCGAAGTACATTTCATTTTTGATCAAAAATTTATTTCTAGGGATGATTGCCTTGAACTGACCATCAGAATATACAGGGGCTGAATAAAGATGATAGAATTCGAAATCAAAAGGAAACGTTATTGGGATATGAAGAATATATGTGATTTTGTTGTTCAATATATAACTATCAATTTTTATCAGTCTCTCAAAGTATTCTGTATTATTGAATGTTATTGCGAATGGTAACTGTTTGAGCTCTGTATGACAATTCAATTTCTTCAATTCGACAAACAATTCTTGTGTTGAGATGATGCTTGGGTGCATAACTTGTAATTTTGAAAAGGTGATAGAGTTTTCAATATCCTGGAGTACTGAATTGATTATCTCATACATGTTTATAATTTGATTCAGAATATCTTTTATCAACATTGAATTTTCTCTATACGTATGACTTTCGACTATCAAAACAATTTGGTTCAATTTTGAAGTGATTAGTTGTTCATTATGATTGATTCTTTGGACTGTTTTATTGAATTTGTCTATGACATTCAGAGATAGAGAATATTGTTTTCCCATATTTGATATTATCTGTTTTTGATTTGATTCTAGTTGTGAAATCATTTGTTCGTAATGTTGGCCATCATAGGCATCTAAGTTTCCAGTGACGGACTTGAAAATTGAGCCTAAGCCATCAATCAATCCTCTTTTACGGATATTATGGTGTGGAAGTATATTTCTCAATTTTGCTTCAACCTTTTCTTCAGTGAATTGTAAGATTTTCAGATAATTTGATGTGTCAAATGAATAATCCTTATTGGTAAGTATGAGGCTCGTGATATTGTGAGATTTTGATCTTAATCTACCTAATTCCGAAATAATCGAGTTCATATCATAATAGTGAATGAGAGTATGTGTGTACTGTTCAACTTTTGCTACACCAAGTTTAACAGGAATGATACCAGGGTTATTCTCTAGTTTTTGCAGTTGAATTTTTTCCTGGAGGCCGAAGATCCCCGGGATTCTGAAATAACAGAGACGAAATATTTATTTTTTAAAGGTGTATGTCTGTTTCAGTGGTCGTTTTAAATTGTCCATGTGAATTTTTTCTTGTGATGGGGTTGAAACTGTCTTCGATTCGTTATTTACATTTGTCAGCTGAGTGGATTTATTGAATTTATTTGCCTGTTTTTGTCTAGTGTGTTTTTTCACGAATGTCTTTTGTTCCGGTTGAAATATCTCGGGTTTGTCTCGGTTAACATTAAGCTTTTGTATGGTCTTGGATTTGAGTGCGATAAGGTCTGAATTAATTTTGGAATAGAGTAATTTCGATTTTTCTTTGTGATCATTGATATAGTCGTTAACCAATATTTGATCAATTTCCATATTGAAAGGGTTGTTGTCTGTGATGTGTCCATTCACAATGTCAATAGGTTTGAATTTCGTCGCGGAATGTAAGGAATGATTATAGGCCATAATTGCATAAGTTATTTTCTTTCGGATTGGAGTTTTTGAGAAACCTTTAGTATTCAACAGTCGAATATGTTCGATTATCGTCGAATGAAATCTTTCGACGATCCCATTGGATTGCGGGTGATTTGGACTACAAAAGTGGGTGTCGATCTTATGTAATTTCAGCAGTTCGGTTACTACAGTGTTTTTAAACTCAGTGCCGTTGTCAACTATTATTTGTTTAGGGGTACCGTGATGAGAAAAGAATTTAATTAAATTGTCAGTGATTTCGGTTCCGCAGGGTGAGTTCAAATGGTATGCCTGTGCATATTTTGAAAAACTATCTACTATCGTTAAGAATTTTGATTGTTCGAGAGTAAAGGTATCTAAATGTATTATTTCAAAGGGTCTTGTTGCTGTTGGAGTTATATTCATTTCCATTCGAATAGGATGTCGCTCGTATTTACTTTGTTGGCATATTTCACATTCATTAATATAAGTTTGTACAGATTCCTTGATGTGGGGCCAATAGTATCTTTCTTTAATTCGGTGGACGGTTTCGTCTATTCCACGATGGTTAGACTTCCCTTCATGATAGTTTTTTATCAATTCCTCAATGTCGTTTCTGTCTGTCACGTCAATTAGTAATTTATTGCATTTTTTGAATTTAATAGAAGGCCATTTGAAATATGTTTGCAGTACTACTGAGAATTTTTCATAGATATTGGGGTTTTCGAAATACAGATGATATTGTACATTTGGTGCGATATAATCTTTTATGAATTGTACAATGTCATTTTCGAAATTGTTTTCGGAAATTTGGACTTTGATTCGTTGTTTCCTCTCAAATAAAATAGTTATTTTCGGTTTTGCGGGAGAGTGCAATACCGTTGATATTAATATTTGATTCTGACCGAAGTTTACCGGTGAGTCAGAAGTCGGAATTCCTACCACAGGGTGTTGGTCGGCATTGGAATGAATCGTGTTGTCGTCTTGTTCGTCATTTACTTCGTCTATGTCTCGAATGGTCTCATCTAATTGTACTTGCATGGAAACGTTGTCTATATCGCGTTGTTTATTCGCATCTTGTGAGTCAAAAATCTCTTGAATTATTTTTTCATTTTCAGGGTTCATTGGTTGGTTCGAAATATTTCTTACCAAGTCTTCGATTTCGTCGGAAACTGTCTTTGTGTGAATTTCAATGCGTGAAAGAGCATCAGCGTTGGAATTCAGTCTTCCTTTTTTGTATTTTATATTATAGTCGTATTCCTCTAATTTTATGCGCCATCTTGTTAATTTTGAATTAGGATCTTTAAGTGAGAATAGCCATTCTAAAGGTTTGTGGTCTGTAACAATATCAAATTTTCTACCGAATAAATATGGACGGAAATATTTAGTGGCCCAGACTATCGCAAGTAATTCTTTCTCGATTGTTGAATAATTTTGTTCCGATTCGTTTAAAGTTCGAGAAGCGTATGCGATAGGTAGATCACTACCAATCGGTCCTTGGGACAGAACAGCGCCCAAAGCAAAGTTGCTTGCGTCTGTCGTCAGCACGAAAGGTTTAGAAAAATCCGGATACTGGAGTATTGGTTCATTTATCAACAAATTTTTACAAGTATTGAAACAGTCTACAAATTCCTGATTATGTTCTATTTTGGCTCCTTTTTTAAGACACTTCGTAAACGGTTTGGTTATTTTAGCGAAATTGTTTATAAACCTACGATAATAACCGAGTAAACCTAAAAAACCTTTTATTTGTTTAGAATTAGTTGGTATTGGAAATTGTTTGATTGCTCGAATTTTGTCAGGGTTCGGTTTGACACCCTCTGGAGTCACAACATGACCCAGGTATGCGACTTCTTTTCGCAAAAATTCGGATTTATCGAGTTGTATCTTAAAGTTCGAATCTCGTAGCCGTTGGAAAACAGATCTCAGCCTTTCTAGATGTTCTTGTAATGATGTTGAAAAAACTATTATATCGTCCAAGTACACTAGACATTTCTCGTTTTGGATTCCACGCAATATGTTATCCATTATACGTTGAAATGTGGCTGGTGCATTTTTCAAACCAAAAGGCATACGCAGATATTCGAAATGGCCGTTCTCTGTGTTGAAGGCCGTTTTAGCTACATCCTTTTCATCCATCTCGATCTGGTGAAAACCACTGGCCAAATCGAGGGTAGTAAAATACTGACATTTTCCCAGTTTGTCGAGGAGGTCTGTTATGTTTGGAAGCGGGTATCTATCATCAACGGTTTTTTCGTTGAGCTTACGATAGTCTACCACGACTCTCCACTTTTGCTTTCCTGAAGCATCAGCCTTTTTTGGTACGACCCATATAGGTGACGACCACGGTGAATTACTAGGTCTTATGATGTTTTGGTCAAGCATTTTCTTCATTTGATTTTCTACCTCTTGCTTGTGGATGAACGGATAACGATACGATTTTGAATATACTGGCAATTCATCTGCGGTTTTTATTTGATGTTTTATGCGATTAGTGAAGGTTAAAGCGTCTCCTTCGTTATAAAAAATATCTGCAAATTCTTTACAAAGTTTAAGTATTTCGTTTCGTTCTTCCTGGTTTAGGTGATCTATTCTAATTTTTGTTGGATCTAAGTATCGATTGGGAAATTCGTCAAAATTATGAAGTTCTACTTCTTGGATGTGATTACGGTCGAATTTTTCAACAATTATAGGTTCAGAAAAATCTAAGGTTATCATATTTACAGTGTTATTTAAAATAGTCGTTAAAGCATATCCATTTTTTGCAACCGAAAGACTTTCTGGTATCTCACAGTTGTGGTATTTTTGATGTGGGATAATAATTTCGCCATTATTTATCGATGTTCTAATTTTTATTACTTGTTCCGATCTAGGATTGACTTTAATCAAATTCAGATTTGTTTGTGTTTTCTGAAAGAGTAGTTTTATTTTTGAATGAGGCGTGATTAAATATCCTTTATCGAAGTCAATCGTAGCTTGTAATAATTTTAAACTATCCAAACCTATCAATCCTCTGAAGATATTGTGAAATTTGAATAGGAAAAATTTCAATTTTTGATTTTCGTCCAAATTGAATATTTTTGAAACTGGAATAGATGCACTGAATTTATGTGCCGATTTTTGAAATACTGTGGACACAACAAATGGATCATTTTTAATTAATTGAGGAAAAAACTGATGAGCTATTTCTGGGTCAATGAATGATTTCGTAGAACCAGAATCAAGTAAAACTTTTATATTGTATTCAGGTAATATGATATATGGGAGTTCGCTTGCGTTTGTAGTATTAAATGGAATGATATGTGATTCTAAGAAGGATTGTCGTTGTGAGACATTTTCTGAAAATTTCTACTCGTACCGGCAGCATTTTCATCATCGGATGCTTGTTCGTAATATGCTAAATAATCATTTTGTGGATTAACATATTCTTCTTGGAAATTCTCCGGATTTCCATCTAATTCTGCGTTATATAATTCTTCTGAAACAAAAGTTCTTCTGGGTTGCATTGATTGATCAAATTGTCGTGAATTCGAATGATTTTGATGTTGTTGAGAATTATTTATAGGTCTGACAGTGTTTCTAGTATTAACGCTCATTGGCGTGGGCCTGTAAGTATTTCTAGTGCTCGTACTCATCGGAGTAGGCCTGTCGAATGTATTTCTTGGATTTGATCTAAAAACATTCGCGTTTTGTTGATTATTTCTGCCAAATACTTGAGTGTTTGTGAAAAATCTTTGTGGGCGAATATTTTCTCTAGGTTGTATCTGAATTGGCTGAGAAGGAAATGATGTTGTTGGTTGATGGTTCTTATACCGATCATTTGAATTATTGAAATTATTCGAAACATTTTTCGGGTATCTTTGTTGCGGCGGTTGCCTTGCTGAAACATCATTTTCTCTCGAAAAATGCCTATTTTGATTCAAATTTTGGAAGTAGTGAGTATTATCTTCTTGGATTACGAGTTGTAAGGCTTCACTTAGAGATTTTGGTCTCATACAGCGAATCGTAGTTCCAAGAGGTTCCCTAAGACCTGATAAAAATGTTTTCAGTGTTAATTCGTTATACAAATTACGTTTCAGAACTTTTGCTTCGAGATTTGCTTCATGAATATCAACGTGACTACAAATAAGATTAAGAATTTTCAAGCATCGATCGTAAAATTGCTGTGGTTTTTCATTCTGACTTTGTCTCATCATAACTAAGTCTCTGTTGAGACAAGCTTCATCTCTTTGATCTGCAAAGTTTCTCTGCAGCGTTTGTTTCAGATCATTCCAATTGGTTACTAATTGAATATTTACAACTAATCTAGCGTTACCAGTAAGCTTCGATATGAGAGAATTCAATAGATAAGTGTTATGAAAACTATTTGGGTTGGCAATATCATAGAAATTTTGAATGATTTGATCACAAATAGAAATATAACGATTTAATTCATTTGGATTTCCATTGAATTCAGGGATGCAATTTAAGTATTCAGATTTGAATTGACTCATTATGGGTTGGTTTGCAGTTTCGTTTTCGGATGAATTTGCTATTGAATTTTCAGGAAAATGAATAGTTCTACGTATAATCTGAAAGTCAGGTAAAGGTTCCCGCAAATTCAAATTTTCTAGAATGTTCGACAAATCTTCTACGGACATTCGATTGATTGCACTTACAAGAATATTAGAGTTACTTCAAGCATATCCTTCCTAACAGCTATGGAGATGAGTCCTGGATTTGCGATTTTTGTCTCCTCCAGAAGTTCTATCTCTGCAGAAATGGACTATGTAGGTTCCAAATCTCGTTGCTTCGTTGACGAGGGGCTTCAGATGGGTCTTTTCTAGACGGTCCACTTCAAACACCTCCACTCCACGAACCAACAGTTTTTCGATATCCAGTCAATCGTTGATACGAAATCACCACGTTCGATACGCGATAACCCGGATATCCTACCGACTGCGCCAATAATAATTCTGATAGCTTGAAGTCTCTTTTTAAAAACTTTATTTCATGTATATGTGTAAAGATGAAGGAAAAATATAAAATGATGTTTAACGTATGAATATGAGTTATGAACTGAACTGGAACTCGCTTCTCTCGGAGTCGAAGACGATCTTGCTGATTTCATGGAAACAGCGGTTTCATGAAATCTGAACTGTGGGATCTGCGATGTCAGCATCTTCTTATGGGAACCCATGTAGAGTGCAGACATAATTAGTGTTAGCAATTGTGGATTCTGGGAGAATCTCTCGTCAGCTGTGAACAACAACAAAATGTGATTTGATGTAATATGATGTGAGGACAGATTTATGTAACATTCATATGTTATAATTGATAATATATCTATATTAGTAGAATTTGGATGCTATAGTTCCCAATTAGATGTGTTTATGCACGATCATAATTTCGAGTGCAGTGACGCATCAACTATGAATCATCATCACATTATATTCTCAGTGACTGTTTTTGTGATGATGATGATGATCAATATATTTTATATAAAAACTATACGAAGTGAACATGTTAGGAACATAGAGATATAAGGAAGAATAGATAATATTGATTGGCTTGCGGAAGTAGTCCAGAAGGAAAAATATCATTCCAGAATATAATTCAATGTGGCTAAGATAAGGGTGCACAGCATCCAGATACAGCAGCAAGATCTCTGAAACGGTGGAATATACAAATCTAATTATATGAAAAAATAAATGCACATTCAGGAGGCCATTTCAACAGTACCTGAAAAATTACTTATTTTTTTATTAATTTCTTCAGTTATATCGAGAGAAGTGAATTTTCAAAAAAAATCTCTCACATAGTCCTCGCCCTAATTCCCAGAGAGAGGAAGAAACTGAAAATACTTCTTTATGCCTACTCCTGATATGATTTTTGATGGATTCTCGTTAGATGTACCAAACAGTGTAGTCGGTCACTATATCGCTCCGCCAAATTGATCATTTCACACAGTTCAAAGTGTCGTAATGAAATGAAGAGTGGATCAACTTGTGTCGGAAGGAAGATTCTATGAATGAACCATGCAGGGATGAAGACTCCATCAATCACACGAGAAATCACAGATAAAATCGGAGGAAAACTCAATAAACTGGAAGAAGAAGTAGAGAACCAAAGATGAGATGAACATACTTCAGCAAAAAATTGACGACATGGAGCAATAGATGAATTCAAATGATATATGTGAATACGGTGTGTCAGGAGTTCCCGATGGAAATTTGATATCAGAAATCCTGCAAATCGTCAACTATCATACAGGTATGGTAGAAAATGAAATCATCAACTGCTATAGGATTGGGAAGCAATCAATCTCCGATAATCCAGGCCTATTATTATGGAGTTACACAGCCACGAAGTCGAATCAGGAACTCTCAGAAACGTAAAAAAAAATAAGAGGCGAAGGAATCTTCACGACCGAATATTTCATGAATAATAGAAGAATATTGATGAAACAAGCCTAGGAGACTAGGAGAATGAGAAGTCTGGTCATCTGATGGTCAGATTTTCACAAAAATTGATGGGAAACGAGTCAAACTATCCCGCTCTGATGATAATGAAAGAGACCTATATAGTACACGGTATTTCCACACTTTTGTCTTCAAATTCCCTTCCTACCCAACCATGCCTTGAGATACTGGTGAAACATGTTTAACACACTCTTGGCTGGAGCGATGTCAACGCAAATTCACATTGATCTTCCTCTTTTCATACTGTCTTGTTTTTCCTCTTGCACAAAACCTTTTCTTTTTCTATTTCAGTCGTAATTTCAGCACATTTCAATTTCATTTCTCTATTATCAGTTTCAATATCACTCTTTTTGACCTTTCTTCCTCATTATGTTTCATTTTCTCAATACGCTGGAGAACTCAGGGGAGAGGGATACAAATATCTGCGAAACAATTGGGGAAAATTTTGAACTTATTAGTGGAAAACACTCACCATCTGAATATGAGAAGTATTCGAAAGAATTTTGATGAACTACTTCTATAAATTGAAACTATACAACAAACAAATATCGACATGATCAATTCATTCGAAACTCGGATGATAGACGACATTAGCAACTTCAATATACTAAACTTTGATTTAATTCACAATGAATCAGCGTATAATCAAATGGTGGGACTATTTTATAAATCTCGAACCAAATGAAATTCAATTGTTCCATAAAAAAAACTCACAGAAATGAACCTGTTTGGGATCACATTCAATTTGATAAACATGATATCGAAACATATCAATGAAATCAAAATAAGTCCGATTTGAAGATATCGTGTGACTAACTACATATGTATGATGTCCCAACTGGGATTTTCTTCTGCCATGAATAAACCAACGAGAGTACACGAAACTTCCTCCAGTCTGAATGAATGAAATGAATGAATGAAGAGTTGAACACGAGCTCATTCATATTCAGAACTGATCCTACTGACCACTATACTTATATCACTATAATTCATCATTGACTTCGAACCAGAATTTTGTACAAACATCATCAGGTCATCGAAAAAATATAAAAATTTCACCAACCACGAAAAATTGAATTAGTTATTCGCAATAGAAAAATAGGAGCATGTACTTCAATGCAATGATCCTCGAATACATCGAATACATCGAAAAGAGTGAAAAACGTATCAGGCCAGGTATCAACATGACTGATACGTAACTAAAACCATAGATGACCAAGGGCCTTCTCAATTCCATAGTATATAGGGATCATTTGAAACAAAAAGGGCTGCTCAGACGAATAACAAAACACTCAAACACTCACAACATCTCACTCAAATCACAGACCCACAAAATCATTTCGAGAAGATCTGGTAGAGTGTTGACCGAATAAGAAATAACAAAATAAGAAAAGGCTGAAATCACAGATATAATGGATAACAACAATCAAGAATTTTTCACGAATGTAGGTAGGAACATGACAAACCGTATAGAAAAACCACCGCTACTAGTTTCAGTGAAAAAATACCAGAGAAGAATCCTTATTTTTCCACCCCGTAACCAAAAACGATACCGTGAATATTATTCCAAAACTCGAAAATAATATTACACCAGGCTCAGATGAAATCTCCGTATATCTGCTATGCAACATTTTTTAATGAATTTCATTGACTGGAAAGATCCCTTCAGAATTTGAGTTGTCTTGTACTACACCAATATTCAAATCGGGTGACAAGATCACAGCAACCAACTACAGGCCAATTACAGTAATGAACAATAATGCTAAGATGTTCGAGAAATGTATCGAAAGCAGAGTGGTGAGTTACTATGAAACATATAATATAATTTCTGATTCCCAGTTTGGCTTCAGAGAAAATTCATCTACTGAACAAGCAGTTTTTGAAATGGTTATCTCAGTTTTCACCGATTTCCACAATAACCATGAATGCATGGCAGTATTTTTGGATTCAGCCTAGGCGTTCGATACGGTCAATCATAAAATGATTTTCCAACACTTACATGATATTGGTATTAGAGGTGTCGCTCTCGATCTCATAATTGATAATCTGACTGATAGGAAACAAGTGATCAAAATAAATGACTCTCACAGTACCCTGCAACCATGAGTGTACCACAAGGTACAAACAGTTTTGGGTCTCATCCTGGTCTTACTCTATATCAACAATATATTGACGGTTTGAATGGACTGCATACTGGATACTGCAGTTGTCTTCACAGGAAAAACATGAGGAGAAACTATTTCCAATGCAGAACAAGATCTACAAGAATCATCCAATTGACTGAGCAGTGATCTATTGAGTCTCAATGTTGACGGAATGAAATTCAATACTTCACAATAACAGATCAGCCAAGTATCAGCTATATGAAAATTCACGAATTCTCCAGTTCAAATACTAATGATTCCGACAGTTTATCAATTGAAAAAATCGATTCAGTTAAATACCTAGGAGTTATGGTTGACCAATTCCTAAGATAGAATGAACATATAGAATACACGGTGAGAAGACTTCGTGAAT
Source organism: Gastrophysa polygoni (assembly GCA_963576655.1). NCBI lineage: Eukaryota > Metazoa > Arthropoda > Insecta > Coleoptera > Chrysomelidae > Gastrophysa > Gastrophysa polygoni. Next base: position 34,605,217 of record OY755082.1, read on the forward strand.
TGATATAAAAGTTCTATCAATTGAGAAATATTCTCAATAATAAAAACCTGCTCATGATCTACAACGCCTTGGCTGATTCCATAATTCGATACTGTATAATCATCTGGGGTGGCACATTCAAAACATCAAAATACTCTCATCAAGTCCTCCTCAAAAAAGATAAACGCCACTCCACCCATATTCTTTATTCTGAAACTGGGTTACTCACAGTGAGACAATGATATATCTACCAGAGCATACTATTTGTAATGAGCTCTACTAGGACATATGTATCACATGCTCATAACACACGGACAAACAAAGAGCTCACCCTACAAATCCCAAGAAGTCAACTCAGACACGAACAAGAATTTATAACTTTCATAGGTCCAAAAGTATTCAATCTGTCACCGTATGTTGAGCTTGGAAATGATTTTTTCCCTCGCGTAATCACCATCAATCTCATCAAACATCCCGCAAAAGAAATATATTTTGTTCGCATGAAAACATCAATGATGACGCCCTTTGTGGAATTTGTGAGACTCATACTATCTATCGTTGTCCGGAATTCTTGAAGAAGAATCGTACGGAAGAATCATTTTTATAAAAGTTTCAAGCCGTTTCAAAAATTTTGAAAGCTATATACATAATTTCAAATCGTATTGATCATTTTTTCAACTTTTGTGTGGAATTTTCTTTTTGCGTTTCTGAGAAAAATAAATGAAAGTCATTGAGAACCAATATAATACACTTGTGGAATGGATAAAATGGATACACGCACTCCTCTCCCAGAAGATAGTGAGAGCGAGTCTCCGAAACAGCTCGGAAGAGGCCGTTGTATCGAGGGGTTGTCCGCAGGGGAGGTGCTATCTCCTCTTCTGTGGTGCCTCGTCGTGAATGACCTCCTATTAGAGATTTAGACCATGGGCTACTATACCCAGGCCGTACGGCCATTCTCGCCTCTGGAATCAAATGACTGATGATTGCCCCTCACTCAGCATGGAAGGTGACAATATAACCCCTATTATTCGATTCAGGAAAATGCCTCAGGTCAAAATTCCAACAAGGTGGGACTGAGAGCAGAATAAGCCCTGCATGGTTATCACCAAGGGTATCATCTGGTATACAGATAGCTCTAGGATGGAAGAAAGCGTAGGTGCTGGGGTCTATGGGCAATCCCCAAGGACAGACCATGACTTTACCCTTGGGAAATATGCCACGATTTTTCAGGCGGAAGTATTCGCAATACTTGCATGTGTTCAAGAGAACATAGAAAGGGGCTATCATGGCCGGCGAATTACTATATGCACTGACAGCCAGGCAGCGATCAAGGCACTGATTTCGTACAGAGTGACCTCTTCCCTGGTGTAAGAATGCATAAACAGCCTACAAAGGCTGTCAGAGACGAATAAGGTCTGTCCCCTGTGGGTCCCTCAGTTGTCACTCAGCGGTACCTGGTAATGAAATGGCCGACAATCTGGCCAGGAAGGGTGCGGAAGGCTTAGTGATTGGCTCAGAGCCAATACTGGGGGTTACTCGATCCTGGAGCAATTCTAGAATGGCGGGAATCCTGATGAAGAGATTTCAGAATAGCTGGGCGGAGGCTCCAGGAATGAGGCAGTCCAGACTCCACATAGGAATTCCGTCACGAAGACGGACAAATGCACTCCTGGATTTGAACAGAAAAGAGCTGAAATTGGTAGTGGGGTTCGTGACAAGGCACTGCCCCTTGAAAAAACATCTCAACACGATCGGATTTGTACAAGATCCTGAATGTAGATGGTGCCTTGAGGACGAAGAGACTCCTACTCACATACTCACTGAATGCCCGGCGGAAGTAGCAGCGAGGAAAATACATCCTGGGGGCAGCATCCTGAACCCAGAGGATGTGAAAAAGATTCGGCCGAGGAAAAAAGTCTCTCGCCCGCGGAATCGGCCTTCTCCATGGCTGACTTGCGATCCCAGGAGTTGTGGGTGCACAATGGGCTCGAAGAGGTGGCCTAAGTGCGTCAGGTCTCAGACCGCCCACTTTCTTACATTACATTATTTGATAAAGTGTACCACGCATCTCTTCTAGTCAAGTTGGAGAACATCGGTATACACGAAAACCTTCTTCAGTGGATTGAATCATATATCAGTAATAGATCCCAGCTTGTCAAAATCAATAATTTCTCATCATCGCTCGTCAAGGTTACATCAGGAGATCCGCAGGGATTCCATCTGGGTCCCTTGCTATTCAATCTTTTTATTTATGATATTGGTATATGCTTTTGGAACTCACACTTGTCGTCAAAATGCTGACGACTTGAAGGTTTTCGATAATAATTTGCAAAGCAACTGTGTCAACCACAATTTATATTTGAATATAAGTAAATGTCATTATATCACATTTTTCCGTCTGAATACGGACATACATTTCTCCTACGAAATTGACATCATTGCACTGAACAAAGTAGAAGCCATCAAAGACCTGGGGGTGATAGTGGATTCAAAACTCACATTTGAAGCTCACATTGAGAAAATGGTGAAGAAGGCTCTGAGGAACCTGGGATTTATTACTAGAATATCTAAGCCATTCATGAATCCAAAAACATTATTTCTATTGTACAACTTCCTAGTAAGGAGCCATAGTGAATTTGCCTCAATAGTCTGGAACCCTCATTACCATAAATACGTTCAACGAATAGAAAAAGTTCAGATAAGATTCATGCATTTAGTGTTTTTTTAGATTCAAAAGACCTCTGATCCACTTGACATACGAAATTCGTCTAGAGCACTACAGTCTCTCGAAACTTTCTTCTCGAAGGATAGTTAGCTATGCACTGTTCCTCTTCAAAATTCTCGAGAACCAAATCGATAGTAATTATATAACAAACAAGCTGTCATTCAATGCTTCTACTCATATCACTCGTGCGCCTAATTTATTTCACTAACCGTCTCATACAACTAACTATGCCAGAAATTCACCCTTCTATATGATTCCAAATTCATATAATTTATACTTTAGTCACATTGACCTATTCAATGGCACCATTCACAAAATCAGAAAAGAAGCTACCAATGTTTTTGTTCTGCATTGATCAGAATTGAAATATATATTTTTCTCTTCTCCTCAGCTTGAAGTTTCCTTTTTATATCAGCATCATCGCTATATCCACTATCATAGTTACTCTCATTTCATTGAGAGTATCAAACCTAGGATTATTTTCTTTTTTCTTTCACAATTTTTTTTTGGCATCTCGATCACTGATATCAGGTGTACACTCTATATTATGTGAAATGTGTAACCCCATAATTGGAGTTTCAATACTCTGTTGAATGTATTCAATAAATAAATGAATAAATAAATTACATTACACGTGTAGTGATGACAGATCTGTTGCTTGCATTCTTCTGAACGGAGGCAATGATATTGCCTCTTGTTCAATTGATATATATAGAATTTGGCATCCACTTCTCAAAACTGAATATGAAAATGGCAAATTCACTTTGTCACAGATTTCCTCCGTCTGCTGAATTGTCACTTTTCAGTATCCAAACAATTCAACAATAATTTTTTTGAAATTTTGCGAAGATGACATATTCCAATTGTGTTGAAAACGGGAGCAGATTCTTTTCCTGAACGTCCACTAAGATGAGTTCTGTTCTATAAATTCTGAAATTCTGAAATATATTAGTATTTCCAAATTTCTCAGATAACAATGTGTCAATGACAAGTAGAGAATATATCTAAAGGTTTGATTTCAAGCACAGTGACATTTTGGGGCAGATCATAAATCTGTCCGTACTACAAATATATTGAAATGTTTTTCAATACCTTCCATTTCAATATTTCAGAGAAGAAGGAAGAAAATCCCACACAACTCACAGACAGTATTCGTGTGAATCCACTTCGTCATATGTGCTCATTTCGCCGCACAGATATCATTCGCTTTCACATTACAATTGAGCAGATACAAATCCTACTAATTCACCGTAACATACTAGTATTTCCAAGGATGCTGATCGATCGCCATCTAGTAATAACTCTTCTGTTCAGGTTGTGGCGGCAGGGGTAGTACCATGAGATCCGAGAGTCTTGTTATCCACGCACGTCATCGAAATTTCAGATTTGGATGCCTTTTGGACTCAGTCAGTATGTCATCATTCTGATATTTCTTGAAGCTGCCAATTGTTCAGGTTTACTTGGAGTCAATTCGACAATTGGAATCAAAGGCCTTGATTCCAGACTCAGATGTGTGAATGTGTCGAATTAATAATCCGACCCATCAACAGCACAACTTTAATCTTCATAATAGACAATATGATCTCATCTGAAATTTTCAGTTTTATCGAATGATGGGATCATATCGTCAATTTGCCTTCGGCAGATAACTCTTCAAATGTTCCTGGTAAGATAGATTTGCTATTAGGTGCCGATTCTTCCACACAGATTCTGATTGAAGGTCGCGTCATTGGTTCTGAAGGAACCCTTGATGTACTCAATTATTCATTCGGTTGTCATTATGTTTACTTTACAATCGATTTTCCAGAGAAAGCCACATGCGGAAAAATATTCGCACAAACTTTCTCACGCGATGAAAGTAGGCAATATGTCTCATACCTCTCTCGAAACCCAGTTGTTTCTTCATATCCAGGTAGTCGATCATTGGTGGTCAATCGTTTTCATAATTCAGAGCGCCTCTTGAAACAGCCTGAGAACTACGTCCAGTATCTTGATTTCATGCGAGAATATTTCTCTTCGGGTCACATGATATCAGTTACGGGTGAGACGTCAGATTTCATTTATTGAAACTCCGCGTGGTGTTTGATGCCAGTACCAAATCATCCAGGTTTGATTCCCTCAATGATTATCTCTCAACAGAGGACGAAGTTATAACAAGATATTCATCAGATATTGATACACCTCAGATTTCATGAATATGTTGTTCGTGCCGAGGAAAAACAGAAGTATAGGATAATGCTTGTTTCGGCAGAGCAACGTGATCTCCAGAGAATCGTTTCTAGATTTTCTCCAATTGATAAAATATAAGATGATCGCTTGAATATCTTGACATACGGTATTTGGCTCTTTGTGTTCTGTTGCAACTCGCGATTGACGAAGGCCACGATTTTCCTGCAGCTGCTTGCGCTATCAAGGAATCGACTTTGTTGATGAAGTTATTTCTGGACACTCAAATATAGAAGGTGCACAAACTTTGATATCTGAACTCAGCATTCTCCTTGGAAAGGGTGGATTGCATAACTGCGGAAATGGTGCAGTAACAAACCTTCTACACTATCCAAATTACTGGAATCGCATTCAACTCTGAACCCGATATGTTTCGAAGAGGACTCCGATAATAATTGTAAGAAAATCCTAATGAGACTCCAATAAATTCCACGGAATGAAATTCATTTTTTTGTCGTACAACTATTGATAGGCCATGTAAAAAGCTTCATTCACTCTCAGAACTAGCTAGTCTTTGACACCTCTCGCTTTTTCAAGACTCGCCACATTTTTGACTCAACATCTCATTGAACGGTTGTGGATATCAGGCCTTGATTTGAATGAAATACCCACCCCTGACATTTCACGAGTTTGGTGACAATACAAAGAAGAATTGCCATTATTGAATTATTCGCACATTTCTCGTCGTACCATGAGTGACGACTGGTGTAGTTATGAATTCTATAGATTTGGAAATGCTTCCGAAAAGTGATACGGCGCTAATGTGAATTTTCGAGCGATCTCGCATAATCGTATATCCACTGATTTCATCAGCTGCAAATCGAAGTTATCACCACCCACGTGCTGCAGTTTTTGTATCGAAGCTGATATCCTACGTTCCCAAAGTATACGAGGGTACGTCAATATTTCGAGTCAAATTATTTTAAAGCTTCACAATTATTGTGCATGCACAGCTGCCTCCGCTCTTCGCTTCGGTTTTGGGCCATAATATCCAACCACATCATTCCCTATCAATTGCCCCTCAGGGTACGCAAACATATGGGGTGTCCCATTGAAAAATCAGCTTCTCAATTGCTTCGCTTCCTTGAGACGCTCTATAAATTGAACTTGAACCTATAAAGAGATCGAATGAAACCCTGAAACTTATGGATCAATTTTCTTGTCATATGTGATTACGGGGGTAAGGGGGTGATGGACTCGATTCTCACCGTATAATATGAGTGAAAACTAAACCTACTTCCTGCAGTGCAACAAATATCATCTTCGGCTGCCGATTGGCAATCTGTTTGGGTGTTATTGGAATTGATTGGCCAATATTGACCTCCCCTCTTTTCCATCTGGAGGAGACCTTTCTGAAATTTCCTCATTCGATTATTGGCATCTTTGTCATTGCCATATATCAATGATGAATTCAAGTAGGATGTGACTTTCGTCAGCTGGAAATGAAAATAATGATCGTTTCAGAAAGAGAGAAATTCTCAAGTTGACATGAGAACCGTGAACTCGGCGATACAAAGTACCACCATAGAACTGTGCAGTAACAATAATCTACCGGTATGAATATTCTCCTAAATTTCCCTGTTAATCAAGAACCATATATTCACCTGTTCGACTGGTTCAAACCTAGATATTTTGCACCCTCCGTCTGAATCCGTGGTTGTTCTCAATAATGACATAAATCTGATATTATCTTTGGAATAGTCAGGGTCATCCTTTGGAATGGCGAATGGTTGACAACCGTGAGGTAACATGGAAGCATTCAACAATTGTCCTGCTGGAGAACAACAAATGAGCTGACTACCATCTGAAAATATACACATTCTCATTCGGAATCAGTGAGTCTGATTACATAGTGGAATTATTTTTCAAAGTTTGTGGGTATGAATCATCAAGACGTTATATTTCCCATTGCTGGATACCCTGTATAAGAAATGAAACAGTTCCGACAGAAAGATATTTCTAACTTTATCGTACGTATTTCATACGTACTGAATGAAGTCAAGCTTAGATCATGTGCGATGAATTGTCCAAACTGCATAGTATTCAGCGTCAATGATGAAAGTGTGATATTTAGGTCTGGATACACAGAAAACGATAGTTCTCTGGGTCCTGGCAGCGGTCTACCACTTTTTGCAGCTGTCAAAGTGCTGATACCTACAAGAGATAACGATCATTTGGACATCAACAGTAGTGATACGATTTGAGTCGATGAGAATTAGTTGGGATTGAATTCTTATTTGATTCCAACCACTGAATCATAAATCAACTGAGAATTCAAGCTCCGTTTTTTTCAGAATTCGGAAGAAAATTATGTACTTGTGTTTCTGTAAAATTGATCAATTTGACTAGGTTATTCGAATGAAATGGTGAATGGTTGTGATATATGGATGCGTTGAATCCAAACCAGAGTATTCTATATCACCAGTGAGTTTTTGTCTGATTCTCGAATGGGAAAGGGAATACCTCAGGTTACCATTTTTGCATTTCATATTTCTGGAAAAACGCAAGCAATCATCTGAAAATATATATAAGGAGCTGTTCCTTCAGTAAATTCCAAATCAAATAGGCATAGTGCATTATGGAGTGATCTCAATGGAGTAGAATCATATTCAGGATGAACCCGGGCAAAGAAAATGTCTGAAACATGAAAGAACAAGATATTTATTTTCACATTGTTGCAGGAGGTTGTTTTTCATTCTCAAGAGAATTATCAAGTGATGATATTGAATATAACTGGATCTCTCTCGTCATAAATGAATATATACCTCTACCTGAAATATCGGAAATATCATCGATCGTGATCGAAATGTAACACGCTGCTTCGTTAATTAGCACGAAAACGACTTGTGTAATCTCTTATTTTCTGTATTTTTCTTGTCATGTCAAGTGTCAATCAATACCAACAACCAAATATACTATTGGTGAAGACTTCATACGACAGATGGCGTAACTTTCATAATTTGGGCTCATACACTAACAAATTTTACCCTCATACCCCTACTTAAGATATTAGAGAATAAAGGTGGAATAGGACGTGAGATTGAAATAGAGAAAATTTGATTTGATGATACAAAAAAAAAAAAATTATCGACTCAAAAATTTCAAATGACATGTAGGTACATATACAGGGTGTCCTTAAAAGGTCTTTACAAAAAGCTACCACATATCCTTCAGACCAAAACAATTCGATACAAGCAAACTTACCTCAGTAAAAAGTTGCTTAGTTTGGGCGCTAGACGGCTCTGAAGTTGAAATTTTCAAATCGATTTTGCTTCATAACTTTTGAACGGCTCATGAGATTTTTTTCAAATTTGGTACGTTGGCATAGACTCATCGGGCAATGAAACTCATATCATAATCATAATGAATATCATTCCATGGGCGTAGAACTTGATTTTTTCAGTAAATAAACATCTAAAACTCCAACGCCAATGGAAAAAAATTAGTTTCAATATGATATCTAAATTATTCAACTCATTCACTACAAAAAAGGTACTCTTGACAAAAGTCGATTCCTCTCATGGTTTCGACAAAATTTTAATTTAAGTGATTTAGAGCATAATTAATAATAAAACGATTAACAGATATTTCATAAAAATTGTTCAACATGTTCACCATTTTCACGTATACAAAGATTTATACGACGCAAAAAGTTGAGATGTACTTTTTGCATAGGTTATTTCTATTGAAAATAAGTAGCACTGGTTTTTTTTTCTGAAGACTATTATTATCTGCTCGAAAACAGTGATATTCACATTCTTGGTTTCCATAGTTTCATCTGTGTTGATTTGTCGAGTTTTATTGACGTTGATTGTTGATATCGGACTTTTCTGATTTATCATGGCCGTACAATACACCAATGAAGAATACACCGATATGTTATTGGTATTCGGATATTGTCAAGGAAATGGTCGAGAGAGTGTGAGGGTGTATTCGGCAAGGTTTCCAAATCGTCGCGTACTAAGCCACCCAACCTTTGCTGCAGTTGACAGACGTCTTCGGGAGACCGGTCATTTTGCTCCTAGAACTGGTGATTATGGAAGACAGCGTTATGTAAGGATTCCCGAAGTCGAAGTAGGAATTTTAGACCGTATTGAAGAAAATCCAGAATTGAGTACTAGACGGATAAGTAATGAACTAGAAGTTTCTAGGAATGCCGTTCATGAAGTACTAAGAGAACAATTATTATACCCATACCACAAGACGCCAGTTCAAGATTTATTAATCCATGATTCACAAAGTCGTCTGATGTTTTGTAGGTTCATTAATTTGCAAAGAGAAATGAATCTGAACTTTGGAAAGAATATTTTGTTCACTGATGAAGCCTGTTTCACGAGAAGAGGAATAACTAATTTTCATAATGAACACGTTTATGCAATTGAAAATCCTCATTCCATTAAAATAAACCATTTTCAACACGAATTCGAAATCAACGTTTGGGCTGGAATAATAGGAAATTTTATAATTGGTCCTGTCATACTTCCACAAAGATTAACAGGAGACATGTATCTACAACATCTACGAAATACGTTGCCAAATTTGTTGGAAGATTTACCACTCCAACATCGGGTAGATATGTGGTTTATGCACGATGGAGCTCCACCACATTTTTCGGTGGATGTTAGGAATTTTTTAAACCAACAGTACCCAGACAGATGGATAGGTAGAGGTAATGATGCACCCGTGAATTGGCCACCACGTTCTCCAGACTTAACACCGATGGATTATTTTGTATGGGGTTATCTCAAGTCTACGGTTTACAAGACCCCTGTGAATACTGTAGAACAATTATGGCAACGTATCCAACAGGCGACGAATAATCTTACAGGCGATGAAGAAGTTATGCAAAGAGTACATTTCAACTTTTTGCGTCGTATAAATCTTTGTATACGTGAAAATGGTGAACATTTTGACAATTTTCATGAAATATCTGTTAATCGTTTCATTATTAATTATGCTCTGAATCACTAAAATTTAAATTTTGTCGAAACCATGAGAGGAATCGACTTTTGTCAAGAGTACCTTTTTTGTAGTGAATGAGTTGAATAATTTAGATTTCATATTGAAACTAATTTTTTTCCATTGGCGTAGGAGTTTTAGATGTTTATTTACTGAAAAAATCAAGTTCTACGCCCATGGAATGATATTCATTATGATTATGATATGAGTTTCATTGCCCGATGAGTCTATGCCAACGTACCAAATTTGAAAAAAATCTCATGAGCCGTTCAAAAGTTATGAAGCAAAATCGATTTGAAAATTTCAACTTCAGAGCCGTCTAGCGCCCAAACTAAGCAACTTTTTACTGAGGTAAGTTTGCTTGTATCGAATTGTTTTGGTCTGAAGAATATGTGGTAGCTTTTTGTAAAGACCTTTTAAGGACACCCTGTATATTTCATACGTACGTACATATTTGTTTTCCCTCTTCCATCTCAAATATTGTTAGGAACTCACTTCGACGTGTGAAAATTCAGTTTTCTACATTCATCGTAGAGAAAAAAGAACTACGCATTCGACGTGTTGCTTCTGATAACAGTGATAACACTTCAAACTCGTCTATTACATTTTCATAATTCACATTCGCCGTTTTCTCTTGTTCAATTAATAAAAAGAGGAGTGAATCGAGTCTCTGTTGTGACATGGTACTTGCCGCCCTTCAATTTCTCGCAAATAATTTAAAGAATAAAAACTGCTTCACTTGCAACGGAATCCCGCTCTCTTTCGGCACAGTATAGAGAATCATTAAACTGTGGTTTTGGCTCGGCTCCTTTTGCCATGATTTCAAAAAGCCGACAAAACGGTATCTTAAGCGACATTAGTGTCGACAAAGGTGGCACGCCGCATCTTAAAGAAATAACAACAGAAGGTATGTATATCAACAGTAGGTATTCATAGTGGTTGTGATTCTGAAAGAACGGTAAAATTTGAGAATCATGAAATGATTCTAATAGATTGATATTTCGAGGAATTGAACCGATTGAATACAAGTTACAAAAAGAAAATGTTCCATAATATCCTGAATTACAGTTTTTGACAAAAATAAGAGCTGATTTCTCGGGAGTTCTTGAACTTGGACATAGGAGAATTATAAATCATGAAGCAGAATTGTTCTTGCTTGAAAATACTCAGTCGTTTCATGTGCCAGCTTGAAGAGTTCTCTATGCAGTGAGAGAAAGAGTTAATGATGAAATTGACAGATCAGATCAATCAGGAGTTTTGTCTCAAATGGAATACAGTGAATGGGGTACGCTAGTGGTTCCCATTATGAAAAGTGATTGTTCTATTAGACTTCATGCAGAATTTGAAGTGACATCAAACTCATCAATTCATTAGGCAAGATACCCGGAGTTTGTTTATTTTTGGATGATATCAAGATTCAAGGAGCTACGTTACAAGGAAATGTAGATCGTTTGAGAATATTTCTACAGTGTTTGCAGGAAGCTGGATTACACATAAAACAAGAGAGGTGCAAATTCTTCGAAGGTACTATAACATACTCAGGACATAAAATTACGAGCAGAGGCTTGGAAAGAACTGAAGAAAAAATAAGAGCGATAAAATACTGCTCAGTACCAACAAACATAACTGAACTAGAAAGTTGATTGGGTTCGATACCATATCATGGGAGATTTTTAAGATATTGAAGGAATGGCGAATAAATGTGTGAACTGTCAGTCCATGCTATACGAGGAGACGGAAATTCCCCCATATAGTTGGGAAACTCCAAGAAAACCTTAGGAACGAGTACATATTGACTTCGCGGGACCTTTACGAAGCACTCATTCTCTTACTCCACACTAATTTTCTATTTGTTATGCATTCTCCAAATGGCCAGAAATGTTCATTACGCCTACTATGAATAGTACAAAAAAGTTTCAATTTCACGAAGTACTTTCGCACGTTTCGAAATACCGATTACGCTGGTGAGTGATAATGATGGAACATTCACGTCACAAAAGTTGAAAAATTTCCTCGAAAGTGAAGGAATACTACACAAATTCACGACTCCGTATCATCCAGCATCGAACGGTCAAGTCGGGATATATGTTGGTACCATGAAAAATGCATTGGAGAAAATGATTTTGGACCCAGGGAATTTGGAACAAAGACTTCAGAATTTTTTCATGCAATATAGGAAAATACCTCACTGATCCTAAAATCAGTCACCTTCACAGCTGATATTTGGAAGAGACATCAGAACACAACTTGATTCATTTAGATTCCAGGCACCAGTGAAAATCTCTCTCCAAATTTTGCTATTGGGAGAACAGAACAGAACAGGAGAACAGACAAAAGGAGAATGGGTGAATGGGTGCTAGTCATCATGTGTGAGTTCGAAACAATACTTCATTTATGACTATTCGAAGAAAAATCTCGAGTCAAATACTCAATTATTTGAAATAACGATGAGGTAATATTGATCGTTTTGTCATCATCTCATCATGATTCAACTCTAACTGCTCGAAATCGTATACGTAATCGTTGTATTGAAATTTTCATATACTTGATTCATTAGTATTGGAATTTGTGAAATTGAGATTCTAGCACTCCCGATGAGTTGATTTTCAGAACGCTGTAACTTTATTATTTCTGATTCTGAGGTAGCTACTGTAAGTGAGCATCAGATGGATAGAAGCGGAAGCTCATCAAATTTGACATCAGTCATTGTAAGATACAAGGTATAACAAAGAAATCGACTGTGGTTCATGGAAGCAATCATTCGAAAGGTTAATATAAATATCTTGGAGGAAACCGAGCTCCAATATATCTAACCGTTTGGAAGTTATACAGGTTCGAAGAGGAAGAGACCTCCTCAACTCCACTCAAATACCGTTGGAGATACAACAGTTGAATAGAGAACCGCACTGTGACATACCGATGTAATCAGCATCGAAAGGTCTCTTTGGAAATATCTCCAAATTTAGTATTTCCTATTTGAAATAAGGAATGTTTGGTGTGGCACTCATCTGTTAGTGGATACCCCGTATGAACCAAAATGATTCTAGAATGTACATACACGTGGTATCTATCGAATAGTGGAAACCACATTCCAATATCTCTTCTCAATGAACAGTTATGGAAGACCACGGCACCATTTGGACACTCTGTACAAAATACTATTTTCGCCCCACTACCATTATACTCCCGATGCAAGCATATCAGGAAAAAGTATAGTTCGGCTAATGGAAAAATCCCAATAACCTTGATATGATATATTGGAATTCTCTTACACAGATCTCCTTCGAAAAATAAATGATGAGATATGGAAAAAAAAATAATCCATGAGTCGCAGTGTGGCTCGGTTCATGAATACGGCACGATTATTCCAGTTGTTTACTATTATTCGACTTACCATCGCCATACTTAGCTGGTAGGAGCCGACCATATCTAGTGTATGCCATACCCCAAGACGGATGCTTCAGGTTATTGCACGAACCATCCAGAGACCTTTATGGAGTTTCTGGACATTTGAATGGGGCATTTACACAAGAATCGTCATCAAGCATGCCCGAGAGGTAGTAGGAGAGGAACCAAGTAGTTTGAAGTAACATGCTGTTGAGACCAGCTGTTCTGCTCGCTGTAGATGAATCTTCATCAAGTTCCTGTGATTCCGATCCATGCCACGATATTGAGAATAAGAAGTGAAGTAGAAAAATGACACAGCTTTCCAGATGAATGGAATGATTTCATGAGATTGATAATTCAAAGTTGAAATTCATTCTATAGGTCGTTTTGTTGTCGTTGACTGGCATTTGTTAAATATATCGTATAGTTGTGAAGAGCTACTCCATCCTGCAGTTTGCAGGGGACATAATACTTCCGAATTTCATGATTCGACTATGATTCCATCTCATGCAGGTGTATGATTCTCGGATCAACATCCATGTAACTTTCCATGAAAAAATGAGATTCCAGAATTTCGGATCATGTTTCTTGATATATTCCTATTGAAATATGTTCATATGCTTTTGAATCAGATGAAAGATGAAACTGCCATATTCATGTTTTCATCTTGGTGGAATAAATACAATATATTTTTCTCAATGAGAAACTGGCCATTTCTTGGGCAGATGAAATGGAAAGAAAAAAATATGGAGCTCTCCTGAACTTTCGAACGTTGCAAACAGCAACTGTTCCAAGAATGGAGCATCTTTCTCCCAACTTTCAACAAATGGATCATTGACGGTACTGGAGAGACGATACCAATACTACTTCTATTGGATATTCTTCCACATCGATGTATGATAGTTGGATTTTGCAAATGGAAAATGAGCGTAAAATGAACTTTCATATAATGCATATCATATACAGGATCAGAAAATCTTTTCTTCCTAGCTTCATCAGCTGAAAACTCAAGAAAAACATTATCAGAATATATATTCTGTCCCTCTGTGTCATATTGTTGATATGCCAAGATTGTTGAGTGTCATTTGCATTGTTCACCTCAAGCTATTCCCATTCAGTTCAAGCTGAAACTGCTCTCACATGGACCAACTGATGCACAAATTACCATGAAGAAATAATGAGGAGCTGTTGAATTTGCTGTGCTTGAAGAATCCTGAACCTCAATGATTTCCTCAAGCGAATTCCTGTTTCTGGCACCTCATCATTGGAACCAGTCCAATCAAATGGTAGTTTTCTGATAACAGAATTGCAGAAGTTTTTTCTCAATGGTTCGATACATTTTGAGGTTTCTGAATCCGTACATTTGTTGGAGGTCGGCTTCACTATGAAAAATATCGAAGTTTATCTCAGTATTTTTTTCAGTTTTCAGCCCTTCTGTCAAAAACTATACATTTTTTGAAGGAGATCAATCCATACAGAATTGCACTTGATGAAACATCGTATGTTATGCTCAATTTTTGTTTTCTCGATGAGCGATTCTGGCGTTATAGCGACCTGAAGAATACCGATTTTTGAAGCAATAATGTCTGTTCCCACACCCTAGAACTCAGAAAGTGAACATGTTATCAAGATACCACGTGAAAGTACAAGCATGGGAATAAAGCAAAACGAGAAGTTCCTTATGCGCTCTACTGCCATTACGACCACAACCACTTTTCTATTTTTCATCGGCAAATCATCGTTTCTGAGTTGCAGCATGTTTTCCGGAAATGTTTGAAAAACATACTGTTCAACATGTGGTGTTGGAAATGAAGAAAATGCTATACTTTTGGAATGGTAATTTCAAGCTCTATTGAAATAAGCAGGTTGTCCTTTTAGAGAAAGATATACTCCCGATAGGAACTATCATTATGTCATTGAAAAAAAAAACAGTTACACGCACCATTGAATTCCACGTGGAGGAGTGCTCTGGAAATGATGTCATAGGAACATAGAATTTTTGATAGGAAGGAAGTTATTGCATTTTGCATACTTAGAAACGATGAGGAAATCACTGTTGAGTTTGTCATGAAAAATTAACCCTCTGACACCGTCAAAAGCTTTCTTCTATCATGGGACTATTCCATGGATTTTCACCATATGAATATCATTCAGTTGTTAATCACTGATCTCGATCCAAGTACTTTCTGATCCATCCCTGCATGAATCATGAGGCGTTTCGGTGAGCTGCAGCTTTAGTAGAGGTATCGAAGTCGTCTTCGATGATGCCTTTCGAAGCTGAGTTCACAAATTGCTCATTGCTCAGCTTGTTAAGTATTTGTAGGTGGCTGGTTACCGACATGAAGGGAAATTGATAATTTGTCACCTGCAACTGTATTTCCTCTGGATGGTATCGGGTATCAGTGAATTAAGCAATGTACAATTCAAGAATCGGATTTCTAGACAAGGTCTTGAGGCATTTTCTCTTGTCTTCATTGTGGAAGCATGAGGAGAGTAACATTATTGAAGGCCATGTCGTCAAGTGCTGAGCATTCACATAGCACATGCTCTGCAGATTCTGCGGAGTTCTCCTACTAGTGGTAACTATCAATCTCTGATTGGCTAGAATTTTTGAGGTGGTTTCTAAAAGCTCAGTGTCCAGTTAACAATTTCGAGTCTTTTTTGTCCAACTCTAGAAGCTGTTCATCTCTCCTTGGCTACTATAGTGACCTTTCATTTTGTCGATTTCCCAGCGTCGGAACTCTTCTTCTAGATGGGCTTTTGAGAGCCCACAGAACGGTTCTTTGCCGGGAAATTGTAAGTTTGCCCCTTTCTTGACAGGGCAGTCTGCTTCCTCAATGCCTCTGATACCTCTTTTACCTAGAACTCACACTCAAAGTTACATATACGTATGGGGACGGATCAAGGATTTTCGGATGATGAATCATATCATGCTTCCGGTCACATCTCCATACCTACTTTCCTTCTTCTCAACCGGAACCACACATTCCAGCTCGGAAAGAAAATTGATGATAAATTCTCCTAGAGTGGAACACTCCGGAATTGAAATACCTCTCCATTCGAATCTCCAGGCAAGAGGTGCTCGAAAGGGTTCACTATCAAAACATATGAATTCGAGAATTGACCTTCGTAACATTCGAGGTCTGAAAAATAACATGAACGTTGTCCATTACCATCCACAGGCTGAGAAACCAGATATACTGGCATCACCTGAGACGTAGGTCAACTCATCAACTAACACGACCAATATGCTCTGCTCTGGATATGAGCTCCAAGCCCGTTCAAGATTGAGAGGAGGTATATGTCTCTTTTCAACAGAATCACGGCGCAGCTGGAATCATCATCATGGGGAATCTCAATGTTCACAGCTCCACCTGGCTCGAATTCTCGAACGAAACGGATGACGCAGGACGTCTGGCCTTGAGCAACTGATAATTGAACCCACTCGGATCCGTGATATCAGCGATCATGATGCCAATACACTGGGCCAATTCCTCAATATTAATTCGGAACCAGTAAAACACCCCCAGGCACTGATTGGCATTACAATGTAGCCGACTGGGAAAGCCTTCACATGTTTTTTCCTGATTTTCCTTGGAGGAGATTGTGTTTCGAGTCGGATGATCCTATGCGATGTGCTGAAGAGATTCAGGATATCATAGTGGGAATGAAAACTAACTTACCACACAGCACCAAATCACGAACCACTGGTCAACCATGGTTCAAAAGGAACTGTTCTAGGGTCGTCGCTCTGAAGCAAGCAGCATACCGTCGTTGGTGCAGAAACCCTTGCCCGCAAAGTAGAGCTGAATATGTTGAAGCAAGGAATACATACAATCGAACCAGTCTGAAGAGGCATACAACAAGAAGATGAGATCGAAGCTCATGTCCTTCCCTCACGAAGGATGATGACACCTTGAATACAACACCCCAAGATGAAGCCACCACCTTCGCCAAAATGTTTGCAGACAATCGTACCTTGGATCCACGAGGCCAGGAACTTCCCAAAATCGCTATGCGACCTGACGGAATATCGCCTATTGTTCTCAATGTGCCTCAGAACTATCACCAGTTTATTGAAGGTTGTTCACTCTTTTGTACAAACTCGGCGTATTTCCTCACAACTGGAAGAAAGCTTGGGTCTAACCGATTCCAAAGAAGGGCAAGGAATTCCTCCTTGACAGCTTTATTCCGATTGCAAAACTATATTCAGTGATCTCTGAGGTGATGGAAAAAGCAATCAACATCGAACTCATCCGATATCTAGAGAGCTCAGGAATTGTGAACGACCGGCAATATGGCTTTCGTCACCTTTCGTCGCTATTTGATAATGTCGGGTAACAACCATGCTGAGTGTCACCACCAACAGTACTCTCTCATGGGACGATCATGTGATGTCCATTGCGAAAACTGCTTCACAAAAACTTGGTTTTATTTTCCGTGCGGAGAGGTACTTCACATATCAGCAACTGCTCATGATCTACAAAGCACGAATTCGACTTATCCTGGAGTACTGTTCACATATTCGAAGCTCAGCCCCCAAATATACGCGGAAGCGCTCAGATCCAATCCAGAAGAGAGCTATTCGCCTAGTCGATGACACAACACTCACCAAATCATTGACCTCTCTAGATCATCGTAGAAAGGTCGACGATCTTTGCCTTTTTTATAGGTACTTTCACGGTCGGTGCTCAACAGAAATATCATCTATTATGCCACCACGCGCGATTCCTAGTAGACAAACCAGACGAGCTCAAGCTGGTCACCCCTACACTGTCAGGCTTGAGTATATATCTTTCTGATAACCTCATCTGACAGAAATCCATCTTGCATTTCTGTTAACCGAAACGAATGTTGCAAGTATTTTGGATGATTTGAGATTCTTACTCTCTGCTGATATCGCCATGCAAGTCAGGCGAATAGTAGCCAGGCAGTACTGAATCAAATTTTGAGTGCATCACGAATTTTGTATTTTCAACCTATCTCAATTCGATATTTTCTGAAAGAATATCAAAGTTCAATTATTTTTAATAGCTATAAGGAATATGTAGGGTGTTCCATAATAGGTCTGCCAAATTTCACTAACGTCTTCTACTGCAAAAAATAGGAAGACAAGCCACAATGCCCTTCCGAAGATGGTTATTCCTGAATATTCTCGAAACACCGTGATGTGATGAAGTGATTCCGACTGATCCATATCGTACGTGTTCAGTATCGATCAATCATCAATAAAAATTCGAATTGTTCACCCTCACTCTTTTCATAATTCGAATGATATTTCCACATTTCCATGTTCCATTTCATATGTATGTATATTTCCAATACCCGTGAGTATACTGGAACGAAATGAATGAATGCCCAGTTGATTGACGATTACATTATTCGTTGTTCTTACTTGTGTCATACTGTGCTTTCAAAATAGTTTCATTCTGTCATTGTGGAATTATCATGATCAATCACACAGAATATCATATCATATAACAGGTTTTGGAATTTACCCTTCCAAGGGTTCCGTAGGCTTCAATTTCTTCAACACTATTTCAGTAGGTACAGATGCCACAACCTGAGACTGTGTTGAAATAAACGTCATCATCATCGAGTGTGATCAGAATGATATCAATAATAGCGCAATGATACCTCAAAAATCCGTGGTTCCTATTGTCGTCTGTGACCACCTTACAGAAATTGAACGAAGTTCGAAAAAGTAAAGTTTATTAAATTGAAGTAACTGAAGTTTGCCAATATTCCTGTAGGAGCAAAACATCATAATAATGATAATAATGATAATAGGTCTTTATTTCCGAGAAGTACAGAGTAGGTACACTAGAAAAACGCCGAAGATCAGATGGTGTCACGCATGGACAGGCGTGAAACCTCTGTTATTATACCTAAGCGCAAGCACATTCGATCTGTGATCTGTGCTCTCAACTAAAATAAAGTCTCACATTCCGACTCTTGAGGAAGTCTTTCCATAATTCTATGACTGTAAATACACAAGTAGGACTGCACGGCCATCCTGAATTTCTCTCGTCCACGAAAGACACAAAACACCTAGAAAAGAAGACGCTCGCTGTACACATTTCTATTATACTAGTTGAAACCCGTAAGGACAGGTCGAACAGAATATCAACATTTTCTAAGAGGGCTGCTATTTCACTCAATAGTTTACTATTTCAAGTTGAATATTTCACTCACTTGTTCATGTTATGTTATCGGTCAAGTTATCAGCTGTGATAAACGATAAGAGCGACGATCCCAGCGAAGCAAAGAGAATCGAATTGGTTCGTATGCAAGTGTTGAAAGGAAGCGGTGAGACAATCTTGGTGGCATTTTCTTTGCTCTCATAGCATTGATCTTTGCTCAGATCAATCAGATCAGGCAAATTTGTATTCTCATCCACATTCATTTCATGAACTCCCCAGAGTGGTCCCTTAATTATGTATGAGTATGATGATGGATTCATATAAAAATTCATCACCTAAGATTTACCACCTGACATTTGAGACTTTTGAAACAGATGGAACGTGAAAATACAATTGTTCATGTAATAAAACCATTCAAGACTTCCTATTCGACCTTCATTATTTGAGAAGATGACGAACTTCCAACTTGAGAAATCATTGTTAAATGACCATTGATGGGAATAATATGGGCGTATGTTCGCCAATGACCTTTTGCGAGTGTCGACAAGTGACCCTCCTCTCCTGTTCTGCTTCCCGCTTTGTATCATGCACCGCTTCCAATCAGAACTGTATGAAGTTATCTCTCACTGTATGAGAATATTGTTAGTGTTTGCAGAATATCCGCGGATAATTTTCATGGGTATCAATACTTCAACTAGTTTATATCACACATAACTGAGAGTTGCTCATCTAGTGAATCCATACCAAGTTGTTTCGTCAGTTCTTTGTCAAAGATGCTACGTCAGTATTTACAGAGCTCGAATGATTTTCGAATGTTTAATATTTGTTCGACCTAATCAATCATACTGTCTCAAATCTTGGAGTTATAAATGATAAATGTTGGATGTTGGATTTTTTTCTAAAGCCGCCTTGATCGAATTTACTGAACTAATATCTCTGGGTGTTCATAAGACGTGTAGATATTTTGCGCTTCTTATTCGAACTATTCGCAATTTAATACACTCCCTCGAACTCGAACACTCGTAGATGAAAGTATTTCCTTTTTAGAATTACCAATTATGGAGAGATATCAGCTGCCATCGCCATTGTCGAAGCACCACTGTAAGCACATACCAATGGAATATAATTTTCGCTGCTCTCATCGCTGCCATCATCGTCGCTTCCATCGTTTATCGCAGCTCCAAAACAAACGCATTCTAGGAGATCTACTACGTTGCCTGAAATGTCACAATATTGCTTGAGAATGCTGATGTATTGCCTGAGAGGACTACTTTTCCAACTAACAAGGCTTATATGTTGCCTAAGAGGGCCACTTCATTGCCTAAGAGGGGTACTGTACTACTCAAACTATGTCACCTACCTCAGAACTCATCGACTCTGAGGAGTAAATGGTTCCATTTGCTCAAATCCAACAATAGCTGATGGATCGTTTCGAATGAATTTCTTCTCTTAACCGATAGATGGCATCAAGTAAGACTCTGATAACCGCTGACTTCACTCCACTTCATTTTGTTAATTTCTATTATCTTTTCGATTTGGCTGCTTCTCTCCGGATTTTAGTTTTGACTGAAATATTTTCATCGGATATATTATGTTAGTCGGTGTCTGATTCGAGTGAGGAGCCGAGTATTAGCTCTGCGGGGAAGTGTCGAGTTACGAGGTGTTTTTTGCTATTTATTCCCAATTGGATTCGTTGCACTTCACAACATGGTATCGCCAGAGCATCCGGTTTCATTTATACATTCCACTCGGCCATTTCCTCGAGGGAGTCTCACAGATATTGTGATCAGCGCAATATCTTTCTCATCGCAATATTCCATGAACTCCTTCGCAGTGAAAGATTCACCCGCATCGGTAATTATACGTTTAGCGTTCCCAAGAATCGAAAACAAAATCTGATTCATCGATCACTTGTTCCGAAGATGTATCAGGAACTGGCTTGCAATATTTTCATTTCGCAGATCCATTAACTTCCACTAACTTCCTACAGAGGGGCTTCGGTGTCTGTCCCGGCTTCTTCACATTATAGTTTTCATGCTAGAGACAGTTCAGACATGAATCGAGATATTTTTCGTGAACCTATTATTTTTCAGATTTGCACCTGAAATATTAACATCGATCAAATATGAGGCTCCACGGCTGCACTTTTGATATTATCATTTCGAGGTTTTATTTGCTTCCGTGGAGATCGACTTCAGTTTATTGATTTTCGATAGATGTTCAAATTGAAAATCATATAGTGAACAGCCTTCTTGTGATTTTTGGTTAACAAGGTCCATCAACAACGTGTAACAATTCCGAATCGGTTCGAATGCCCACAATGCAATATATCTCCATTGTTCCCAAGTGAACTGAGACCACCCCAATACGCTTTCGAATGAACTATCGTACCATATTTTTGCATAACCTTTGAAATATAATTGCAGTATCAGACCAGTGATATGGAACTGCATTATTTTGAATAATTTCCATCTGAGCTTCCTATCACAGTTGGAACGGCAATGGCTTCAGCGGGCTGAACATTATAACGATTGGTTACGAGAAGGTGTGTGTTACGATTCATCGGCCTTCTGATTTTTCAACTACCTATTTTTACCCCAAATGTGTAGATCATCTCCACTACCACTTGATCTTGATGATGACGATGAAGGCTACCTATGTTGGCACTTCATTTTTCATTAGGTAAGTACGTCTCATTTCGGAAAAGCTGCACAAAACACTCTGGCTCTCAACACTCACTTTTCTTTTCAACCACTTCTGATGTCGTCTGTGTCCAAATGATACAGGTTGTTTGTTCATCAATGGAGTTTTTCACCAATGTTGCAGTATCGATCTACACGTTCTTGACTGAAGTTCAGGATTTCTAAATTTCCATCAATAATAAAATTCAGACCTGAGTATGATTCCTGAGAATGACAAGAGTGTTCTGGATTCACTTCTCATAAATTTTTCCCATATCATCAAGAAATGGATCATGGTGCTACAGCTCTGGCTCGGTTAGGGATGGTATATGGGAGAGTTTAGGTCTTACCACCGATCCTCCCTAATTCAACACTTCCCCCACTGGAGATGACTATACCTCAGAGCCAGATCCGCAACATACCTCGACCAACTCAGCCTCTCAGGGTCTACTAGATTTAATTTGGTGTAGAGTGGTTACTTGTGACTATAGATATACCTGAGGGAAGAAAAACTCGTGAATATCTTCTCAATGGTTACATTTTTATTTAAATCTAAACAATATCAGCCCACTAGTACTCTTGGATGAAATCACTATAAACAATTTCTATTGAAGAGAACCTATAATTTTTGCATGAAGGGTGCACTGTTCATTCAATACAAGAGGATTAAATAAACATTGAACTGTTCATTGAGATCTATGAATTCTTACACATAAGTAATATTTCAGATGTCACAGCCTAGGTAGCTAGCTAGTTACCGCACTACAATTATACATGAATACAGGACCTCTGCATCCTAAACATTGAATATAAAAAAAAATTCATAAGAAGACCACTCCTCTGCTGGTCATCCTATATATATTCCCCAATGAAATAAACCCAAAAAAAATACTCGCTATACAGTATAGAGAGCTGTAACCATTTAGAAAAAAAAATCTTCTCTCTTTTTTTTTTTGTTTTATACAATTATAATTATACTCATCTTATATTATGACGAGCTAATCGAAGGGTGCCCCAAGATCCTTCCGGGGACAATCCATCTCCAGGAGGGCAGCAATAAACCATCTCAGATTTGGAAAATAAGACGGGGATAGCTCAGGGAATTGGTAACAGCGCACATACCACAGCCCACACTCAGACAGACCAAGATGGCGGAACTTAAGCCAGGAAAGAAACCAGAAATTAAGTCGTCGGAATCAACCTCATCAATCAGAGTTATCCCATATGATATGATACTATATCATATCAGATAAAAAAACCTGTAAGAATCAAACAATTCTACAATTATCCCATTTATAATCGTGTTAAATACCTTACCTTCGAGTCCACGAAGGTTTTTTTTTTTTAAACGTGCTTTTAATTAGCCGGACCACGCCGAGAAGAAAAAAATATTTATCCAAATATTAATATCTTACGAACTTTCCTTTTCCTCACAGATCCCCATACACAGGGTAGTTTCCCAGATTTCGAAAACACAGCAAAAGAATAAGGAATGCAAATTTTTTTTTTTAAAACACTTTCATTCGATGGTTGATAACCTCACAAGCCCACACTTAATGGTCTAACAGGTCGTCGAATAATGGAAGATTTTTGACAGAGAACACGAGAATCATGCGTGAATTCGATTTCCTCGGAATTCAGCCAATCAGTAGTGTCTATCTCTTCGGGAATCCGAACGATGATGCGTGAACATGGACGCCAACATATTGCTTCCAAAGAGTACTCAACACCAGTGACGTGCACTTAGTATCTGCCTGCCTGTTTTCCAAGAATGATCAATTTGAACGGAATATACCTCGAACAAAGATCTGCCATATCACAAAGTAATAATTACTTTCCCTATACCTACTAAAACTTATGCTGCAAAAATCTACCGAAATCAACGTAACAATTGAGAAGATGATTTTCTGCAGTTTGTGACTCAAGAACTATCCACAATAAGAGTTCTGTTATGGGCATGATAATGAGTTTTGCAAATAGACATTCATCCTATACAGGGCATTGGATATATCTCATCTTTGAGGTGATTTATTGAATATTATTATTTTGTTAAACGAAAATCATGACCGTAACATACTCCCCTTTCTTCCGAGAAAAAAAAAAATCGACAGATATTTTTTTTTCATTTATATACACAAATATACACTATCTACACATACGTACATTCATCCAGGAATGAAAAGAATTCTCAAGCATACCTGTTACCATTTTTCATCAGGATCTAAGGTTTCATCAGGTTTTAAATCCTTTATGTGCCATTTGCCTTTGGAATTTCCATTTCTATCTATCAACTTATAGGTATTTATACCACATTTTTCAATAATTTTAAACGGACCCGAAAATTTCTTCCCTAATTTAGCCGTGAAACTTTTCGAGGCGTCTGATAATAAATAATTTTTCTTCCAAACAAAATCACCTTCATTCAATTGTACGGGTCTATGTCTCAAATTGTAATGATTTTTTGCCTTAAGATGTGCTTGTTTTAATTTCTTGACTACAAAATCTCGAATTTTTGCCAATTTTTCTGATTTTTTACTTTGTTCTGATAGTGTACTATTCTGTTGTTCTATCCCCATATCACTCATAACTACGGACTTATCTCTTTCCTCCTTATACTGTCTACCATCAGTGATCATTTCAACTCCAAAATTTACAAAATAGGGTGTATTATCGATAACTTCGGACCTCGCAGTTCTCAATGCACAAGAAAGCTTTGGTAAATTCTTATCCCATACTTTTTGGTTATCTTTTATAAATGATGCTATCATTGTTTTGATGATTCTGTTATATCGTTCAGAAAAATTACATTCAGGGTGATATAATGGATTTGTCAAAATTTTTACTCTATATTCTTCTGCAAAATTTGTAAATTCTTTACTTCTATATTGTACTCCATTATCTGTCCTGATATATTCCGGTGTTCCAAATAAGAGAAATACATTGTCTTCTAATAATTTTATGACTGTTTTTGAATTCGCTGTTCTCATAGGAAAAAATAGTGTGAATTTACTGAAATAATCACAAACCGTAAGGATATATCTATTACGTTGGGAACTCTGTACTAATGGACCAATTATATCTGTAGAAATATATTGCCAACATCTATTTATTTTAGGTTTTGAACCCATCTGTCCTGCTTTCATACGTTGTTCAGGTTTTTGCTCCATACAAATTTTGCATCTTTTAACAAATCTACTACAATCTGCCTTCAGTTTGGACCAATAATAACGAGATAAAATACGATGATATGTTTTAAAAACACCTAAATGTCCTGATTTCTCATCACAATGTGATTGCTTCATTATGTCAGCTCGACATGCTTTGGGCACTACAATTTTCCAATTATCAATATCCTCATTAAATTTATTATCCCGTAAATGTTTATATAATATTCCTTCTTCACTAACTCTCCAATCTGAGAAGTTCAAAGGTTTCTCTTTCACTTTGTTACACATCTTAACATACCATTCGTCTTGTTCACATTTTCTCGTTTCGAATCCAATATTTCCAATTATTTCCGAAATTTCTGCCATTTTTATACATTCACCTCTTTGGCTAGTTTCATCACTTCTCTCTACACATTCATCCGTTTCATACATATTACCTGGTATGGCACGTGATAAGCAGTCTGGTACCAAGTGATATCGTCCTGGTCTGTGAAAAATTTTAAAATTGAAATCCTGTAATCTCAAAACCCAACGTCCTAAGCGACCATTCGGATTTTTCAGATTATGCATCCAGAGCAAACTATGGTGATCTGTGATCAGAGAAAATGGTATTGGATTTTCTAAATAGCATCGAAACTTTTCGCATGCCCATATAGCAGCTAAGCATTCTTTTTCAGTGACTGTATATTTCATTTCACATTTATTCAAAGTTCTAGAAATGTATGCAATGACATGTTCTTTGTTATCATAATATTGACTCAAAACAGCACCTAACCCGTAAGATGACGCATCAGTTTGTAAAATGAATGGATAATCGAAATTAGGACAAGAAAGTATTGGCGATGATATTAAGGCATTTTTGATATCTCTAAAAGCTTTTTCGCATTCTGATGTCCACTTAAACTTCACCTTTTTGCGTGTTAAATTTGTTAACGGAGCTACTATAGTTGACATGTTAGGTATAAATTTTCTGTACCATGAGACCATTCCTATTAACCTTCTAACTTGTTTTGGAGTTTTTGGAGGTGGCATATCGACTATTGCAGACACTTTTTCTGGATCTACGTTGAGACCTGATCTATTCACAATGTAGCCAATGTATTTCAATTCATCCCTGCAAAATTTACATTTTTCTTTGTTCAATGTTAAGCCTGACTCTTCTAATCTTCTGAATACTTCTTTTAGAATTTTAATATGTGTTTCAAAATCGGGTGTTGAAATTATTATGTCATCAAGATATTTGAAAAGATATGGTTCTAGTTCTGGGCCAAATATTTTATCAACTAATGCTTCAAATGTAGCTGGTGCATTTGTCAAACCAAATGGCATACGGGCAAAATGAAATAATCCTCGACCAGGAATTGTGAAAGCTGTATATTTCTTACTAGATTCGCTCATTCTAATCTGCCAATAAGCTGATGCAATATCTAAGCTACTCAAGTATCTGGCATTTCCAAGTTTGTCTAAAATCGAACTGATGTATGGTAATGGATAAGCACATTTTTCTGTTACAGCATTAAGTTTTCGAAAGTCGACACAAAATCGAAATTCACCGTTAGGTTTAGGTACCATCAATATTGGTGAGCTCCATCCTGAGTCACTTCGTTCAATGACCCCAAGGTCCAACATTTTAGAAACTTCTTCATCAATTTTGTCTTGCATGTATTTACTAACAGGATAATATCTAGATTTGATAGGTGGACTATCTGTAATGATTTTATGTTCTATTAAATTTGTACAACCTAGTTTGACATCTTTTATAGATTCAAAGTATTCCTCGATAACATTTTCTAGTTGCATTTTTTGATCAAAAGTCAAATCATCAGCTGTTTGTATTACATTTAATTTCAAATCTTGTTTTTCTGACTTATCATTAAAGTGAAATTCTCCACGTCTTAGATCTGGAACAAGTGACATCTTAATCCAAAATTCAGTTCCTAAAACGATGGCATGTTTCAACTTTGGCACTACTACTGCGTTAAATACTTGTACTTTATCCTTTAGTCTTATTGGAATTGTCATGACACCTATACATTCGATCGATTCGTTATTTGCAACTATACATTCTGTATTTGAAGAAGGCTTCAAATTTATACCTATGTCACGTAAAATTTCATATCCAGAATTTCCTAAAAATACTCTGTTCGCACCACTATCCAGTAACCCATTCAATTCACAACCATACACTGATACTTTCACATGTGGACACTCATTCTCTCCTACTTGAGATAGCATGTAGTCTAAAACAGGCTTATTTTTTGAATTAAAATTATTTATCTCACTTCTGGTGCAGATATGGTTCAAGTCGAAGTTGTCAAAAATATTTAAATTGAGGATTTCTATGTTATTATGAGATGAGTTCGTTACGACCGGTTTCGAATTTCCAGAAGAAGGATGTTCACGATCTGAAAACACCTTCACATCTAGTTTTTTGACCTTTTTAAAGCACAATATTTAGCAATGTGATTTTTTCCCTTACATTTGTAGCAGACAATCTCCTGATCCTTTTCAAAATGTCCTTGGTAACGTCTAGTACTATCATTCCTATTTACATTATTGCCGCTATCCCTATTTACATTATTCCTATCTCTACTGAAATCCCTTTGTACATAAGAACTGTTATTCCTGTTATAATTATTGAAACTATTATTTCTGTTCCTAAATGTACTGTTGTCCCTATTTCTGTATGAACTGTTATCTCTAATTCTGTATGAACTGTTATCTCTATTTCTGTGGGAACTGTTATCTCTAATTCTGTATGAACTGTTATCTCTAATTCTGTATGAACTGTTATCTCTATTTCTGTGGGAACTGTTATCTCTAATTCTGTGTGAACTGTTATCTCTAATTCTGTATGAACTGTTATCTCTATTTCTGTGGGAACTGTTATCTCTAATTCTGTGGGAACTGTTATCTCTATTTCCTGTATGATCCCTTCTCACCTGAAAATCATCTCTCCTTGAGAATCGAGAATTTTGTGAATCTCTGGAATACCTGTTTCTATCATTGCTACTATTTCTAGAAAATGTATTTCTGTCGTTACTATAATTTCCTGAATAAGTATTCCTATCTCGACTGTAATCTCTCGAAAATTTGTTTCTATCTTGACTGTAATCTCTTGAGAATTTATTTCTATCTTGACTGTAATCTCTTGAAAATTTATTTCTATCTCTAAGATGATCTCTTGAATTTTTGTCAAACCCTGAATTATTCATTTGTGAACTACCTTCTCCACTACTATCTGTGTCAATCCTACGATCACTTTCTTTATTACCCCAATCTTCTACTAAAGTTACTTGTTTATTACACTCAATGTTATCAATTCTTTTTCGAATTGCACCTTTATTGTAAGCAAGATCTGTTTCAATGGCTGATTTATCATTGGCTGGTGGAACATAGTTAACAACTGAATGTTTAGCTTGGTCTAATTTTCGACATAATTCAATCAAATGTTCTTGAGAATCAATATCTATCAACATGAGTTGACTTTGGTAAAAAGGTAATATATTTCTTCTGATGATTTTAAATTTCACATCACTATCCACTTGCGTACCTAATCTTTTGAACAAGTTGTTCATATATGCTACGTATATTCCAATAGATTCTTTCTCACCTTGAGTCCTTGATCGTATTTGACTCCATAATTTATCATAATAATCCCTTGGTAAAAATTCATCTCGAAAATATTGACATAAACTGTTCCAATCATTAACTTTTTCTCGAATTGACCTAAAAAATACAAGGGCTTTTCCCTCAAAGAGTTCTATTGCACTTTTAAAAAGTTGATCTTGACTGATATTTCTTGCTTCACACAGTTCATCAATTCTTTCCAAGAATCCATTTATTCCCATTTCATGTTCTCCATTAAATTTCAAATTCCATTTATTTATTTCGTTGTTTTCATTTATACACAATTTTTCAAGAATTTTCGGTAAATCATTCATTGAAGCAATATCTGCTGGGTCATTTTTCTTTGGTGTTGATGTCACTTTTGCATTGGAAAAGTTAGGATTTTGTTGCATTAAATCAAAAGGTAGTGAACTGGGTGCAGTTTTCTTCAAAGTATCTTGTTTAATTTTCAAGTCAGTAACAAATCCGAGAGCAACAGTTAGAAGTTTAGCTTTCTGTTCACAGTAATCCTCATTTTTCTCAGCATCCACTCTCTCTAATCTGTTTAATGTGTGACAAAGTTTAGATTCAACCTTTTTTAATGAGTTTTGACTAACATCTCCACTAAGAAAAGTTTTGATTTCCTCTAACTTCCTCGAAATTATCTCAATTTCCTCTTTTGTATCTGAATTAATCTGTGTTCGAAAAGATTTTCCTTCTCTTTCTAAATTCAACAATTCCCTCAAAATTTTTCTCAGATCATCACAGGTATATGTATCATCTGAATGTCCTCCTCTAGCATTTATTTCAAAAATGAGTTCATCTTTAAGTAACCTATCTACGTACAATTGTAACATTTTGAAATAAGTTTTCAACAGTCGACAAAAAAGGAAAATGGCACACAAAAGACTCAAAATTGATACCAAAAGCTGTAGGTTAAAATTTAACTCCCAAAACAGAATAAGAAAAAAAAAAATCAACACACAATAATGTATCCAGTTAATCCCTTTAACGTTGGGCGCCAATTTTGCTACAGCTCTGGCTCGGTTAGGGATGGTATATGGGAGAGTTTAGGTCTTACCACCGATCCTCCCTAATTCAACACTTCCCCCACTGGAGATGACTATACCTCAGAGCCAGATCCGCAACATACCTCGACCAACTCAGCCTCTCAGGGTCTACTAGATTTAATTTGGTGTAGAGTGGTTACTTGTGACTATAGATATACCTGAGGGAAGAAAAACTCGTGAATATCTTCTCAATGGTTACATTTTTATTTAAATCTAAACAATATCAGCCCACTAGTACTCTTGGATGAAATCACTATAAACAATTTCTATTGAAGAGAACCTATAATTTTTGCATGAAGGGTGCACTGTTCATTCAATACAAGAGGATTAAATAAACATTGAACTGTTCATTGAGATCTATGAATTCTTACACATAAGTAATATTTCAGATGTCACAGCCTAGGTAGCTAGCTAGTTACCGCACTACAATTATACATGAATACAGGACCTCTGCATCCTAAACATTGAATATAAAAAAAAATTCATAAGAAGACCACTCCTCTGCTGGTCATCCTATATATATTCCCCAATGAAATAAACCCAAAAAAAATACTCGCTATACAGTATAGAGAGCTGTAACCATTTAGAAAAAAAAATCTTCTCTCTTTTTTTTTTTGTTTTATACAATTATAATTATACTCATCTTATATTATGACGAGCTAATCGAAGGGTGCCCCAAGATCCTTCCGGGGACAATCCATCTCCAGGAGGGCAGCAATAAACCATCTCAGATTTGGAAAATAAGACGGGGATAGCTCAGGGAATTGGTAACAGCGCACATACCACAGCCCACACTCAGACAGACCAAGATGGCGGAACTTAAGCCAGGAAAGAAACCAGAAATTAAGTCGTCGGAATCAACCTCATCAATCAGAGTTATCCCATATGATATGATACTATATCATATCAGATAAAAAAACCTGTAAGAATCAAACAATTCTACAATTATCCCATTTATAATCGTGTTAAATACCTTACCTTCGAGTCCACGAAGGTTTTTTTTTTTTAAACGTGCTTTTAATTAGCCGGACCACGCCGAGAAGAAAAAAATATTTATCCAAATATTAATATCTTACGAACTTTCCTTTTCCTCACAGATCCCCATACACAGGGTAGTTTCCCAGATTTCGAAAACACAGCAAAAGAATAAGGAATGCAAATTTTTTTTTTTAAAACACTTTCATTCGATGGTTGATAACCTCACAAGCCCACACTTAATGGTCTAACAGGTCGTCGAATAATGGAAGATTTTTGACAGAGAACACGAGAATCATGCGTGAATTCGATTTCCTCGGAATTCAGCCAATCAGTAGTGTCTATCTCTTCGGGAATCCGAACGATGATGCGTGAACATGGACGCCAACATATTGCTTCCAAAGAGTACTCAACACCAGTGACGTGCACTTAGTATCTGCCTGCCTGTTTTCCAAGAATGATCAATTTGAACGGAATATACCTCGAACAAAGATCTGCCATATCACAAAGTAATAATTACTTTCCCTATACCTACTAAAACTTATGCTGCAAAAATCTACCGAAATCAACGTAACAATTGAGAAGATGATTTTCTGCAGTTTGTGACTCAAGAACTATCCACAATAAGAGTTCTGTTATGGGCATGATAATGAGTTTTGCAAATAGACATTCATCCTATACAGGGCATTGGATATATCTCATCTTTGAGGTGATTTATTGAATATTATTATTTTGTTAAACGAAAATCATGACCGTAACAATGGTTTACAAATATTGTTCGAAATGTTGATCATTCAATCCATATCATGGAGGTCATAGGATAACGGCAACTTATCGACAATAATGAATTTTACAACGATCCCAAGGTAGTAATATTCTAGTGAACTAATGAAAAAACTCCTCCAAATATTTGCGCGTGATTCGAAAAGTTTCTCTGTCCTACAATTCGAATGACTCATTTGCTGGCAAAAATGGTTGTCTTGATGTCCTCTATCACCCCTTGAACTTTGTCGTTATTCTTTCGTGACACCCTGTATATCATAATGATATACAACAAATATATGTTTGCCTGAAAATTTCTCGTTTGTGATTTTCAAAAAAAAAACAATGTACATTCGATAAATAATCATCTAGTGCGGGCTACCGGACATTTTTGTCAGATCATGTCAGAGAAACAAACTCCCATTTTTTCTTATAGCTATCATCAAAATGGAACAAGACTACATTTCCGAAATCATTATGAAATTTGCATATGAATGAAGTGATAGTAATATTCAACGTAATCGAATGGGAGTGGAATGAAAACAGAAGTGGAATAGAATTATGGTGAAAAATATTGATTATTGGAATCCATCATAGGTGAATACATTGAAATGTCATGAATTGAATGCTAGGTTATTGATAATAAAATCCATGAATCATACAACAAGGAACTGTAAACTAGGTTTTCTGCCATTGAATTCATGTCCTATATCATGTTGCTTATTCATCAAGAACAATACGACGATGACGATACTGAGGTAATGATGAATCAATTCTCCTTCCAAATTTCCAAATTAACATAGGGAAGATCAGAACATGGCACTAAAACGTTCCTGAAAGAAAACCTAATATTAGATAATTAACCTCATCACATTTCTCACAATTGGAAAAAAAAATCCATTTGACAACTGTTCGTGTTAGGGTGATGACGAAAAATCTCCAGCTGCGTCGTTATAGCACAATCTGGAGAATAATGTCAGTTCCGTCACTCTCCGTTTTGCGTTTGATGTTTCGAGAATTTATTGAAGTGGCCTGCCTGGAACGCTCCGAGGATGAACAAGATGTATATCCACACTGTAGATATGCACATATGTTTTTTTTTTCGATTTTGTTTGTTTGTTTGTTTTGATGGTACTTCAGGAGTTACATTTTGATACCGCTGAGGAATATGAATTTTCCAAAATGGCCCCTTATTGCCAATTTGGGAGATTTTTTCATAGACAATTGGAGGTGGTGTGATAGTAGATTTCTTTCATGAATGATTTTCAGACAAAAGTATTCATCCGGAACAAAATGACTGTTGATATCAATAGACACTTCATAACAAAAGTTACCTTCGATTGAATGGCTATTCAAAAGTTCTAGTCAACATTCCAACTATTTTTTGGTATCTACGATTGTTCCCCACCCGTCAAAATAGCAGATGGACGCCATCTTGGAGAAAAATCAAATCATTTTCTAGTAAAAATACTACCTGTAGGTTAATTGAGGATGATTTTACAGGACTTTAGGATTTTATCTCATCGTGAAAATAAAGATATCAATATATGTCAGGACTGATTTATGATATTATTCATGTTATGGAACGTCCATCACTGAGATATTTGTTGAATATATTCATTTTCCAAGTTTTCTGGAAAATGACCAAAGGTGTCACTGACGAATAGAGGATTTCTCTTTTAACTATCTGGAGGTTGATTTTCAAGCGTAGTCCTTCATTTTCAGAAACGAGGATAGAAAATTCCAAAAATCTGTGGAAATCACCTGATAGTTCCTGATATAACTCTTTTATTCAAGACGGCGTCCATGCTATTTTGGTGATCTGAGAACTTTTTTATATATAAAAAAAATATTTGAGAAAGTCTGAATACGTATTTCTGCTACTTCACTTCGGCTCTACTGGAGATGGCAACTCAGTTGCCAAAATACGTATTCAGACTTGTCGTCGTTTTTTGGTTGGTTGATATCTCTCCATTTCATATTTGAGATTCTCGAGAGTTCCACTTGATGGAACATCAATGAAAGAATGCAGTCATAATTATTGAAGCTATCCATTTGAAAGAAGCAGAGTTGTATCACGAACAAAAGAATGGGAAGATCTGGCACCATCGTCAGTGCGATTTCAGAACTTGCCAAGTTGAACTCCAGAGTACTCAATTCTATTGAAATCACAAAGCTTATTTTTCAGCTATTCATTGGTTCCCATACTTTTTCAAAGATAAAGGTCTTCTAGATCTCTCAAAATTACTGAAATACTGAAATACGAGATGAAATACTTGTAGCAAACCATTTTCCCTTTCGAAGCACGGACTGATGCACTTTTCTCCGCATGATGTCCTGTTGTTGACATACTCTTGAGTAAGGAGATCAAGGATCTAAGCATTTAAGTGAAGAAAATATAGAAACGCATTGTCCATGCTATTGCTATTGTGTCAATGCTATCTTCTATGAAGGATATATCAGAGTTGAGAAATGTCTTCCTTCGTGATACATAGAGAAACCCGACGATCGAATACCTACCACGACAATGCCGACTGGATATAGATTCTCATACGTGGAGTTTTACGAGAGGTCTTGTGTGCGCAAATCTTTGACGTCTCGTTAATCTCGTGACTCTTCTGACTGAGAGCTAGGTTGTGACATCGTTTGAAATCAAATTCGATGTGAGTTGGTTGTGCACATACGAATGTTCACCTACATCACGTATTGGCAGGCGCCAAAGTTTTCGCAATGAGATTAATGTCTGTCATAATGAGCGTGTAGTGCATTGTCTTATAACCATGAGAAATCTGTTCATTATTAGGTCTCAGATTCAGCTCAGTTACTTGGTACAACTCACCGAATGGATCTTCGCATTCTCAGATGGGTCATCCTTTATATATTCTGAACTGTGGTTATGAGTCACAGGATGGAAAGCTCTGGAAAGCATGTCTTTGCTGTTGATGCGAATTTGCTAATTGATCATATTGCTGATTCACAGATTGTTGTCAAGTTATATTCAAAAAGCTGATTATCTACTTTCATCACGAAGGGTGTACCGAGCTGAATTGGATTGTTCTCACCATGATAGTGACATCTGTATTCGACCAATTTTCTACATATCCAAGTGATATTTATTTGAAGACGAACCTTCATTTTCATGAATGAAATGATATAAAATCATATATGGAAAGGTCATCAAAAACATACCCTGGACCAGGAACAAGGAAAGCATTTTTTTGCATACTGTCGATACTTTTGCTGTTGTCGCATACGATCCTGGACATGCTGGCATTCCTCAATTCATCTAGCTGCGCAACGGGAAACACTGTGCTTCTCTCGAACCAGTACCTGTCTGTGACACGAGCGCGCCAGAACTCTTTGAGTATGATGCACTCGAATACAGGTCCCACCAAATATTCTGAGGATTTTTTCTCTAAGCTACCGCCTACATATAAATCAACGTCATCTGGGTCCTCGTACAAACTCTCCAGCAGATTGATGTGCTGAAACATGAAGTTTGCTATCCGTAAATGCATGAGCATAACACAAGCCTTCATATCATCAAGACATGATGAAATGAACAATTCTGAGCATGATTCAATGATACTATTGAATGTTCTGAAGGAAGAGATCATTGGAAAGGAATACAATCATGCAATGCAATACAATATTCATGACTATCTGCGAAAATGTAACAATTGAACAGAAGTTGTCATCCTCAGATATGGTGAATAATTTTCTGTATATCAAAATCAACTTCCCTCCAGAGCAAATTAACTTGTTTTGGTTTCACAGAACAGTTCAATCTCAGTTGCAATATCAACTGCAACATTCAACTTCCGAAAGAGCCAGTTCAAATAGCAACTGATTCGCGGTGAAGGTACCGTTCGATCTGTGAATTATACTGGACGTGATTGACCAATGCAACATGTGGATTGCAACTTACTTGTTCTGACATGGTGTCTTCAAATTCTCTGAATGCAACTGCTTTCTTGAAACCACAATATTCTCTCATATCATTGTAGGATGCCAGTCCATGATCTCTAGACCTCTGGATATCGAGAGCAATGAGATCCCTGCCTAGATCACTACTCCCTTTGAACAGATATAAGGAAATCTGAAAAAATGTCGATTCCGGAGATGAACCTGTACACAACTATAGTGAATCAATTTTTGAAGTGGAACAACGAATGAATTACTGAATGAATAAGGTAATATCGGAAGAATTCAATGAGAGTGTTATTTTCAGTACCCCAGAATTATCATAGTGAAGCTCAACTACCACGACCTGATATTTTTAAATGTAGCCTGATGTTCTTCACCTCTTTATCATGATATCTGTCCATTGCCATCTGACGTTGCGTATTCAATCCACGGACTATGTCATCGAAGATATGTTCGTTCCTTTCCAGACATCCTGACTTTAGATAACAGTCACTCATCCTCAGATTCTCTCTAATACGTCTATCTTCTGTCATCAAACTGAAAAATAAGATATATGTGCGCTCTCAAAGAAGGACGATGTAGTTAATCCGTGTATTGAAAAATACTTGACTTGACAGATTCTTTCCATCACCTGCTGATGACAATCAACTAGGTCAGAGAAATCAACGAGTGGATACAGTGGCACGAGGAGAAATTCCATCAGCAGTGAAGAGATCAGAACCATTCTGTGGTCTTTGGAATATCACCAAGCAGATGAAGATATAGAGGAGAGAGTAAAACGGAGTTCGTACTGACAGGGCCTTTGACTATTGCCCCAAGATATATCTCAGAAGAAACGAAGGAAAAAGAATCGGAGGAATAACCTACTGAAATGTGATGATCTAGAATTCTGGAATCGTACCAGCTGATATTGAAGGAAATGCCACATAGAAATTCTTGAATTCTCAGGGAACGAGAGCTAGAAAGGCTAATATCAGCATAATTTCGTTCAGTAAACAAAGCAGTCTTCATTTGATCGTAACGTATCTGTCATCACATTCTGCACCAATACCAGTTGCATTATATCCAACTACAAATTCACTAGGCCGTTCACAACTCACTTCAGTTGTCCTGCCACTGCACTATGGTAATGTCTGTAGGCTGCATTAGAAAATTCGTTCAATACAGCTGGATTCACTTCGTCATCATAATCATCAAAATAGGTTTGACTATCATGGAATACATTCTCTTTGATGAGTATTTCTTTTCTGAATAATAGAGGAAGCCATTCATAGAAAACAATATTCTGATATGAAGCTATCGTTATTTTTCTTGCTTCTTGAAACAGTTTCTCATCATCCCAATGAGAATTCTTATCTGATAATTCGAGAGCTATTCTGTTATGTTCTCTGTAGAATAGTACCTCCAGTGTTAGCAATTGTGGATTCTGATTGAATCTGTCATCAGCTGAAAAAAACAACAAAATGTGATTCGATGTAGTATGATGTGGAGACGGATCCATGCGATATTCATCGAAATAACAAGTTGATAAACCATCTACATGGTATGATTACATAGATATCAAGTTCGATCGAATGACTGAAATTCACGCTAGTTCATCCGATTCGGGCTTTCGCCTGGACTCAAATCCAGATTCGTCTGGATAGGATTGTCATAATGTATTATGACGATGCGAAGATCTCCGTATGGAGTGCCTGGGAGTAGAATTAGTAAAAAAATATATCTTCGAAGAAAAAGGAATTCAAAGGTGAACTCAGGTCGCAATTAGAAAAATACATCCTTGAAGAAAAAGAATTTCAATATCACCATTCGATTACAAATTGATCATCTATAGACGATTAATCAGTCCTATTCTTACGTATACTCGTCCAGTATTCTGCAGCATCCTGCTAACTCAAATGGATGGGCTAGAGGTGCTGCAGATTGAAGGACTTCCGTGAAATAACCGATGGTGAGAGATACTCATGGGTGGCCAATATGAACGTTGTATGAATCCTTCTCAACATGAAGTCAATACTGCACTCACTCCCTGTAGAGTAACAAACATCACCCTTGGCCGCCATGGGACAATCCCTTTGGGTGTTATCGGAACTGATTGGCCAATGTTGACCTAACCTCATTTCTGTCTGGAGGAGTCCTTTTTGAAATTTCCTCAATTGATTATTGGCCTCTTCGTCATTGCCATATATCAATGATAAATCCAAGTAGGATGTAATCTGCGTCAGCTGAAAATGTTATCACACTGGTCACGAGGTGAATGTGATGAGAGATGTTTCAAAAATTTTGGAAATCAGAATAACTAGAGATTATCCCAGAAAGAGAGAATTTACCCACAATGATATGGAAACCGTGAACTTGGCACTATGAAATACTACAACTGAATTTTGCATCAACAGTATGAATTTCCATTGATTCTTTGAGGCCGAGCATAATATGAGATATCATTCATTCATAAAACAACAACCCCCTTCATCAAGAACTATATATTCACCTGTTCGACTGGCTGAGAGCTGGATATCTTGCACCCTCTGTCTGAATCCGTAGATGTTCTGAGTAATGACATACATCTGATATTCATTTTGGAATAGTCAGGGTCATCTTCTGGAATCGCGATTGATTGACAACCGTGAGGTAACATGGAAACATCCAACATTTGTAACGCTGGGGAACAACAAATACTCTGACTAGCATCTGGAAATATGAAACATATACTCATCCGTGCACTTTGAGTTAGTTTGATCTATAGTGATATTATCATTCTGAAATAATTTTCTGGAATTTATGGGTATGAATTATCAAAATGACCTAGAAATGATACTGCCTATGTATGAATATCCATATGAGGAAAAGACCAGATCAGACAAAACGATACGCATCTATCATACGCATTTCATACGTACTGAATAAAGTTAAGCTCAAATCATGACTGATGAATTGTCCAAACTGCATCGTATTCAGCGTGAACGATCTGTCTGTGATATTCAGGTCCGGATACAAAGTAAACGATATCTGTCTGGGTCCTGGGAGAGGTCTTCCACTTTTTGCAACTGCCAAAGTGCTGATACCTACAAGGAGAGATCATCATTCGGAGAGCAACTGTAGTTATGATATGATATGATGCTGATACCTACAAGATGGGATCATCATTCGGAGAGCAACTGTAGTTATGATATGATATGATTCGATAGGAATGAGTTGAGATCGGGTTCTGTATATTCGAGATGGAGCGAATAGTTTTGACCACTGAATCATGAAACAACTGGAATGCATGCGAAAATGAACTGGGCGAACAGAATTTGGGTTCTGTTGTTAGAATTGTGAGAAATCAAATCTTGTTCTTCTGTTTTTGTCGCAATCATTTATTTGGATGGGTTATTGGAATAGAATGATGAGGAGTGCTGTATATATTTGGCCTGATGTACTGAAACCAAACCGAAGTATCCAATGATCAAGTTTGTTTCTGATTCTGAAATGAGAAAGTGAAGGATATTCCAGCTCGATTTCTCTAGTATCCTCGTTTCTGAACATGAGAATAGGAATGAATATTCCAATATATTCGAAGAAAAAATGTCTGCCTGCCCTGCTCTGCCCGAAAATGTCACTTAGCTCTGAATGCAATCTTCAGTTACCTGAAGAGGAACTCTGTTTGTCAGCGAGACCATGTTTTGAGAGAAATTCTGAAGACAACTATTCTTGATCAATAGCCTGATTTTCCAGCACGAGGGATCAATAATTTTTCCTGTAATATTTCCACTGGTGAACTCTGACGCTGAACAGTGACAAGATGTCAGACAGAAAATATTTTTCGTTACCAGGTGTTTTTTTCATTAATTTATTTTGAATTCAGTTCCGAGAAGTGGATGCCAAGTTTCATCTACAGGAACTGAACAAGAAGAAATCATTGTCTAAGTTCAGAAGAATACAATCTGATTGTTTTTAATATTGTTCGTAATCTTTCTTTCCTGTGATCTCAATGTCACTCCATATGTTGTCCATTTTCATCTGATTTAGTCTCATCTATATATCTCTTCTTCATATGGTTCTCATGTCCTCTTAACGTTGATAGAGTTCTGCTAGTTTCACCTGTATAGTATTTTCCGCAAACACATGCGGTTTACTATGAATTCAGTTCTCGGATGATGGTTATCTTTTTCTTGGTTTTGTGTGAGTCAGAACTGATGTCACTGTATTTCCAATCATGAACACAGTTTCAGCTCTGAAATAATCACCAACGCGTTAAATTCTTTCAGATATTTTCGGAATGAATGCGAATAAATTTTTCATCAGTGTTGGTTGTTGTGTATTCTGTTTTCAATTTGGCCTGATAGTTATGGAATTCTCCAGAAGATAGTGACATTTTCACAGATTTCTGTACAAATAGTTGACGTTCTGGGATTGTAATTATGCAGTTCGATCTACAATTGAAGAGTTACCTAAATCACTACTTCTGAATCAACATTTCTATAACACTGACTGTGCAATCATCAATAATACTGATTTTGTTTTTATTTTTGTGTCGCCATCTAACAACTGACACTTGAGTGATTTTCTACTATACCGAATAGAATGCTGTTATCAAGTTAGCTGTACGTTAGAGTTCTGGTTGAAGAAATTAGATAGGCAAATAGGCAGAATAGCTCCACCAGTATTCTGTACATCGTTGTCATAGTACTCTCTTGATTTCATTTGAAATTCATTGAAAATCATCTTTCTGACAACTTGTCACTGTTCAGTGTCGAAGACTTCTAGTGGAAATATTACGGATGATTTCCTCGTGCTGAAAACGGAAACAGATTTGTCCCCGAAATGTTCACAATGAAGAATAGGTATATATTTTTATATTAATCGAGTACATTCCATCAAATTTCTCAAAGACAAGGTGAGGTGTTACTGAAGAATGGAGAATTTCTCTTTCTCGTATTTGGAGGTTGAATTCCAAGCGCAGTGACATTTTGGGACGTCATGAATCTGCCTCCATTAGAAATATATCCTGAAATCATCATAGTTTTTTTTTCATTCGCAGGAACGAGAAGAGGAGATCCCAAGAATCTAGGAGAATCCATATTGCCTCTTCTCGATCAACTTACAGACAGTATTCAACGTACTACCTCTCTGACATTCCTCACATAACGCATAGATCTTCAGGACCTAAGGTTTGAAATTTGTTCATTTTGTTAACTTCCAACCGAATAGGCATAGTCTAATATCGTGATAACATTTCACAGATGAATCATTTCCAGAATCAACTCTGGCGAAAGAAGAAAATGGAGAACACGATGAAATGAGATGTTGAGCCAAGTTGAAATCTGGTGTTCGAGGTTATGATACTACACCAT
Organism: Gastrophysa polygoni; assembly: GCA_963576655.1. Taxonomy (NCBI): domain Eukaryota; kingdom Metazoa; phylum Arthropoda; class Insecta; order Coleoptera; family Chrysomelidae; genus Gastrophysa; species Gastrophysa polygoni. Next base: position 34,646,163 of record OY755082.1, read on the forward strand.
CACGATGAATTCATGTTGAATATAACTGGATTCTCATGTGATCCCTGATCCTAGATCATAGGTGATTGGTGTGGAAATAATTCCATTTCACCTAATTGTCGATATGGTTTCAGAAAGAACAAAAGCGTTTCAGTTGACATTTTCATCCTCAACTTCACAATTCGACTCCACCTCAGGCTACCATGAGGGAGAGTTGTTGCCGTTTTCGTAGGTTTCAGAAGAGCGTTCGGTGGCATAAGTCACGACCTATCATGGCAGATATTGTACGGTGTTAGAATGAGCTCTCGAATAATAAGAATTATCGAAGAAGAAATCAAAGAAGATATTAAATCTCAGAAGGTGTTCTGCAGAGCGAATCATTGAGCCCGATACCATTTTCTCTCTCTCTCTGGCAGATATGTTAGGGATTAGGGCTGTGCTGCAACCAATATTGGAAGATACAATCATGTTCTTATCCTTGTATATGCTGACGATTTGTCTTCGTCGTCTTTTCAGGCGATTAACCCATTTGTAGAACTACTACCTTTCTGATAAAGTTCCGGTGAAAACCAGTGAAACTCAAATGATGGTATTCAGCAAGAGGGGACATCATAGTAGCTATAATATGAAGTCCAAGATGAAAAGAGAGCATATCGAGGTGAAATACTCACTTGGGCGGTACTCTTTCAGTGTCAGGTGGATTATTGTCTGTTTGTGGAAATGGCAACGAAGACAGTTGTGGAAGCTTATCAAGCCAATGGCACCCCAATGAATCTGATGAGCAAATTCAAAATGATTCAATCATCCCTCATATGTGGAATAAGTGTTTGGGATCACCGTAAGGCAGATATTGTAGAACGGGCAGAAGATCTACCGAAATCTACTCCGATCAACATGATAAGATCAGAGTTCAGATGTGTTGAGTTGAGTTACTTGATATCCACATCAACACTCGAATGGTTGAATGAGTCGAAAGCTGCAGATAATGCAAAACTATCAAAAATACGGTTTATGTATCCTGACCAACTGTTCAAAGGGAAAACACAACAACTTGCCTTAAATGGAAAGCTACTTTGATTCTGCTGTCTGTGGAAATATCTGCAGTGTCTCGAAGAAACTACTGCGTCAGATTCTAGATTATTACAAGCAGAAATTATTGATTGATGACGTTGAAAAATTGTCAGTCTCTTTATATCCTCTTTCCTACCATCATTTGTCGTCGACCAGAGAAAGCACAAATTGCCTGCACAGATCAGCTCCTATTAACAAATGCAGAATGATTTTACATATGTTCTACTAGTCGCCTTGAAATTACATACCGTGGTGTAACCTACTCCAATAATACGACTGAATGAAGTTCAATTTGTGAATTCCATATTATTGATTCAGCCACCCACCTACTACCGTACTGTCATATTTATAAATGTATTGAAAATCGTACACTTTTTTCCATCTTGACCTCATTCAATGACTTCACCATTATGCTTGATTCTGGGGACTTTTTCTCTTATCGGGCATTGCTCATGTTATTATTAACGTGTTCTCTTATGTTCAGATAATCAATTGATTCCATATGCAATTATTCATTCACTTTGATTCATCCTATGAACGGTAATCCAAATCACAATATATTCATCACAAAGACAGTAATATATCCCAAAACTACCTTAACCTGGAATTAAAAGATTCAAAAGTACATAATCAATATTGAAAAATTGAGATTTCCAATTAAATTTTATGACAGCAAATGATTCAGTTCTGTTTTGATGACTCTTTTCGAATTACAGAATAAGTCTACTTGTTGAAATTCATTTGCGTTTCTGAGCAGTACAGTTATTGGAGCGGAAAATCCGTGATTTGTTGAGTGAAGAGGTATTCCAAATGTCTCATTAATAACTCTGGCCTGTCTTTCAGCATCCAACTCGATCAATGATAAGATCTCTCCACAGTCGACATACATGAGAATCAAGTTATATTGATAATCACCCTCATTCAGGCTCAACTTGTATGCACGAATCCTGAGGAACGTATTTTGTACATCTCCAATATGTTTTCACAAGTTCTGTTGATAAAGCTCAAAATCTTGAAGGATTTTGATATAATGTACTCATTATGAGCTCTGAATTTCAATTCAGTATCTAACATAATTCCCAAGTCTTTTATGATTGATGTCCTCGAAATATACTGGGTGAGTCAAAAATGTGTACCGAGCTTTCTGGGGGTGATAGAACATTGATAAATAAGTGTAGTTTGACGATTTGATGTTTGATGATTAAACTCATGGCCCAAAATGCATATTGAGGGAGATATATCCTTCCAAAGTTGATAAAATCAAAATAATTTCTCAGCATAACTTCTGAACGATGAAAGCCACCCGATTGAAATTTTGTGCATGAATGTATGTTGTCAAAATACATTTTTTCGTCACACTTCCACATCTCTGATATTGTTATAAAGGGTGTTTTCAGAGGGTGAGTCATGATTTTTTGTAGAAAACTTTTTTCCCTGTATTATTTTCGGTGAAAAAACAGGAGCATTTGATGGAGCAAAGAAAATTACATGAAAAAGGTACTCATATTCAAATACAAAAAATTGAGCCGTTCGTGAGATATTCGAGTTTTTGTAGTTACATGATATCAGCAGATAACATGATGAATAATTTTGTTCTCAATTTGGACGTTCATGTCATCAACATTCGAGTCAACATTGTTGTAGTCGATTTGTTCGTGTGGTTTCTATCTATGTTCTATCACCCCCAGAAAGCTCGGTACACATTTTTGACTCACCCTGTATAAATAATTGATCTTGTGATCATGGTGAACAGGATGATTAGTTCTGAAGGAAGATCGACAGTGACATGAAATATCAAGGTCCATGAGATTAAGAACACACCAATCATAAAATTTGGATAGATCATCCTCAAGAAGTGGGAGGTCATTAGTAGAGGCAATGGATTGGAATATTTTCATATCATCAGTGAAGATGATTACTATTTCTTATAACTGAACCGACGTCATTGATGAATGAATGAAAAAGTGAAGGTCCACAGCTAGACCCCTGTGGAACCCCTGAAGATGCAGTAATGGTGAAGGATGTACAGTTTCCAACTCCCACAATATGGCTCCTACCTGATAGGAAATTCTCCATCCATTGCAATATTGATCCATGGAAACCCAAAGAGGACAGTTTGACAATGAGTAATTGATTATCTACTCTATCGAATGCTTCAGAAGAGTCCGTATAAATACAGTCAACTGGTAATTTACTTTCTATAGCATTCGAAATATAATTTTCATACACAAGTCGGTTGTGAGAGTTGATCTGTTGGTGACAAAACCATGTTGTTGTGGAACTTTGAGACTTTCACATTCTCAAAACATTCGTTTCGTTAACAGATGATCCAAAAGTTTAGGTATTTCGGATTGGGTACATACCGCTCTTCAATTTCTCTAGCCCCTGCTTTGTGAATTGGTTTGAGAAAGCTCTGTTTCCAAAACTCAGGAACAATTATGGAATTCAGGGATGAATTGAAGATGTGGGTAAGGAGAGTTGCAAGGGTATATATACAATTTTTCGAAAATATAGAAGGAACACTATCAGTGCCATGTTATCATGAATAACAAAAAGTATACTTACTCACTAGACCAGCTCTTTTCTGAACTCCGGATCCTAGACATTAGGAAGCTGAACTTCTATCATATTTCAATATTTTCATATAAGAACAGAACTAACCTGAAGAAACTAGACCATGCACACACTACACGTAATGAAACGAAAAATCTTATACAAATTACTTACAATAAAAAAAATCTATAGGCCACAGGTGTCTACCTCCATCTGTCACAAAAAATTCATAATACCTTACCAGGCATGTATCAAACATATTTGACAGGAATGAATTCAGTTCAACTCATCAGAAAATTTTCTCAGAACTTCCTATTTTCTATTGATAGAAACCATGCCCATAGTATATTTGATACTACATAGATCATAAGAGTACGAATATCTTGGTAGGTATATTCAGTAGGTCCATTTTGGTAGACTTATTTGATAGGTTCCGTTATTTTCTTCATTGTCTTCATTCTTCTTATTTTGTGAAATACCTGGATTTCATTCTTCTACTTCATTGTTACGTTCATTAAAATTGTTATCACTATAATTCATTATTATATCATTCATTGAAAGAACTCTATCTCATAAATGATGTTGATTAATTTCAGGATTCAATCATGTGATCTCATGTAATCATTGAGAAATTGATTGTTTCATCGAATACTCATACTCAGGTGATTTGAACTACTGACATACAATTATGAGATTTCGAATAAGAGAAAATTATCATGCTCGACCTGATCAGGTTCTGATGAGATTTTCCAAATTCGTTTATTTATATATTGTCAATCTAAAACTTGTGAACACTGTTATTCCAAATCGAATGAATAAACTTATATTATCAAATTATCAAAAAAAAATATCTATCTCTCTATCTATCCATCTATCTATCTATCTATCTATCTATCTCTTTTTCTTTTCAGGAGGAGAGAAGATCTTACAAATGACACCCTCAGGTAGTGTCGGATTCTTACCGACTAGAACCTCTCCTCATCTCACCCCACTCACTGGAACCACTCTCGCATTACGTGGTCCTCATTTCATATCTTAATGTTCCCATCCCATCCCATCCTATCCTTTCATCGTTCTCTTCAGTTTCTATTGTAGTTCTGATAGCTTTGTAAGCACATTTCCATTTTTATTCATTGGTTATTAGGCTCGCCATCATGTTCGCTGCATTGAACTGTGTCCCTGTTACCTGGAAAAATTCGCTTCGCACTCTCTGCCACCTAGGACATGCGAATAGTGTGTGTTCTACGTTATCTTGCCCTCCACAATAGGGACATTTATCTGATACTGCCCTCCTGCGATCGTACAGATATTTCCTGAAACACCCGTGTGCAGAAAGGGCTTGAGATAGCGGGTAATCCACTTTCCCGTACGGCCTGCTGATCCATTCCTCAATATCGGGAATCAGGTAGTGTGTCCACCAACCATTTTCCAATATCAGGCATCAGTTCAGTCAGTGCTGTTACCGTCTTTTCGGCTTTGTTTATGACTCTGTTGACATGTTCAGCGAAAGTGAGTTTTGTGTTTAGCCATATTCCTAAGTATTTGATGAACCTTTTTGGCGATACTATCACGCCTTCCACCTCAAATTGGATGGGGGAAATTTTCCTTTCAGTCGTAAGGAGGGCTGCTTCCATCTTTTCAGAAGCCAGTTTGAGGCCTTTTTGTGTCATCCATTCCGAAACACGTTGCAATGAGACGTTTGCCATGTTCATCAGAATGTTCTCTCCTTTGGCTACGACCACCATTGCGATGTCATCGGCGAAGCCTATAAGTGTAACTCCAGGGAGAAGCTTCATCCTCAGGAGTCCATCGTATATGATGTTCCATAGAGTTGGACCCAGCACGGACCCTTGTGGACCGCCACTATTGATTTTTCTGGTTCCGAACGAATTTTCTGCTTCCAGGATGATTTCTCTGTTGGATAAATATGACGCTATGACATTCATCTATTTGTCTCCTTCTCAGTTCATCTTGGATCAACTGCTAGCTAGCACTATTGGAGGCAATTCTGACATCTAGTGTTATCATTGCACACAGTCTACGATGAGCGCTGGTGTGTTCGTCTCCACCCTTTCTGCAATTTTGAGAAACTCGTTTATGTCTGTTTTCCTTCAGTGAATCCATTTTGCCTCGGTGATAGACCTCCTGTTCGTACTAGTTCTGCTTTCAGTCTGGTGAGAATCAGATACTCATATAATTTGCCATCCACGTCGAGCAGATATATCGGTCTGTACGAAGACTGCCTATAGACTCAAAGGCTATATATATATATATATATAGCTATAGGCTGCCTATAGACTTATTTCCTTTTTTCAGCAGCACCAGTCTTGCGCGCTTTCATTCCGTTGGGAATTCAGCTCGTCTTGCCAAGTTGTTGAACACTGCCAGAACGAACTCGTTGTGAGTGCTTTTATAATTTCTGGTGGGATATTCCCGCGTCCTGGAGCTCTGTTCATCTTCAATTCATCACATGCCACAAGTAGTTATTCTCTACTGAAGTTAGAAAATATCACATTTCTATCACGTTCAAATATCACTTGCTGACGCACCGGGAAGAGATTGTCCACAATTTCTTCCACGGTATGCATAGCCATTTGGGGTCTGGGTGGATAGCCGATGGACTCTTCATTACAATCTTGTGACCATCCCCCCAGATATCACAATTCACATTATCACAGATCGATTTCCAATGGTCCCTATTTGATTTACGTATGCTATTTTGATTTGTATTTCATATGAGATTTCCTCGTTCCACCAGTACACGGGCTGTCGCTTCTCCATGTTGCTCCTTCTGGGCATGGTTTGGTCGCAGATTTGGCTCAGCTAGTGTGTTAGATCTCTTGCATTTGGGGCTATGTTCTCCTCTTGGGGCATTGACAAGAATTCCTGGAGTTTCTGTCTGTCCAACTTCTTAGTTTGCCAACCTCTATCTTTAGTTTTCTCCAGGTGTTGTGCTGGTTTGTCGGTGACTCCAAAGATGATATAGTTAAGATCACTCAAGGACTCAATATCGCTTACTCTCCATGTCGTTATCCTGTTTCGGATGTCTGGAGGAGCTAGTGTGAGGTATAGAATGGAGGAATAGTCTCTCTTCTGGAATGTTGATTCTACTCCTTCGTTTACCTCTATTAGGTCATTTTCTGCTATCCATTCCCTTACTATATGACCCCTTATATCGGTTGTGTCCATGCCCCACTGGGGAGATTTTGCGTTGAAGTCACCAACTACTTTTGCCTTCCCTCCGTTCGCCCTCATCTGTTGACCGATTTCCCACAGCATGTCCTCTAGATCCTCCAGTTCGTTGTTTGGAGAGGCATGACAATAATATGAAGTGAAATCTGGCGTCACCATATAGGAAAAACTGCACCCCTAGCCATATTTCTTGATGGTACTATTCCTGTCTAAGACTTTTATCGCCGTATTCATGTCATCGTCTTACACCCAGTCTTTCCTACCTTCAAGGGCGTAAGAATCACTCCGGCGTCAATCTGCTTAGCAACTGCCAGAGCAAGATCATGACATGGTCGTCTTCTGAATATGTTTATCTGCAGGAACTTAATTTCATCGTGTGTTTGTGACCTGCTGGGGAGTCCCCTGTTTTCCCTCATCCCTCATCCGGATTGGTGTCCCTCTTGTTTGCAGTGTATGCAGTATGGGTTGTTAGTGCAATTCATTGCCTTGTGTCCGTGTTGAGTACATTCCAGGCAGAGGTTTTCCCTATCCGGTCCATTGCACACATTTTGTGTGCCCATATTTCTTACACCTGAAACATTTGAGTTCCTTCATTATCTCCAAAATTCTGCATTGCTTCCAGCCAAACCTCATTCTTCCCAGGCCAAACATTGTTTGAGCATCTACCTCATTGAGAACGATTGTAGCATTCTGTTTGTCTGCGTGCGCGGGTCGTGGTGCTTTCACATCCATATCTTCTGGCTCCACCGATATATGTCTCGAGATAGCTTTTCTGATTTCTCCAATGGTTGTCACCTCGTCCAAGTCCTTTATATGAAGTATTTTTTCTCGTGTCAAGAGTGACGTTGATGAATCTGGCACGACTTCCTGTATTTCGTCCTTGAGGGATCCCAGCTTATTAGCTCCATCAAAGTTATCGAACAATATTCAGTGCTGTTTCGGTTATTAGTTCACAGTATCATCTTCTACAATATGAATTATCAAAAATATTTCGAAATGATCTCCGGGACTAGTATTCAATAAGATGGATCTATACATCAATGATTTTATTGTTGAAAAACTTGAGACATTCGATTATGGAACATCTGAAGAAGCAAAACAAGTATTAAAAATGAATAATTTAGCCGCGAATTTCAAAATTGTGAATACCAATATACGAAGCCTTGGTTGCAATTCTAACGAATGTTTAGTGTTTATTGAAAGTTTGGATAGCAACATTGATTGCATAGTTTTGACAGAAACAAGACAGATTGCTGATATAAGTGTTTTCAATATTGTTGGGTATGAAACATTGTATAATCATGGCAATTATAATCAAAATGATGGTGTGGTGGTATTTATAAAATCTGAACAATATATCTCCCATCAACTCATCCAGCTAAATGAAAGTCACCTTCTGAGCCTAAAAGTTACCTGTGAAAATGAAATATCTGTCATCAATTCATTTTACAGGTCTCCTGCAGGTGAAGTAAACACATTTATTGAGGGATTGAATGATATATTAGAAAATGATAATGAAATATGCAATTACAGAGTGTTTTTAGGAGATATCGATATAGACATATTAGAAGAAACAAGGGAAGCTAAGAGCTATCTTGATACTCTGAGTGAACATGGTTATCACTCAATAATTAACACCCCCACCAGAGTACAAAATGATTCTCGCACTTGTCTTGACCATATATTCATTCACACAAAATATTATATCAATGATTCAATAATACCAATGACTATTTCAACATCTACAACTGACCATTACACCGCTTTGATGCAGATTGTTCTGAATACCAGTAAAAATCAACTGGACACCTTCCTAAAAGTAATCTCTTCAAATACATCAATAATAAAAGTTTATCGAAAATGCTGACATCACTAATTGGAATGACGTACTTTCAGAAACGAATATCGATACTAGAACTGATGAATTAATTAATATGATACAAAATGTAACGAAATCCACAGTATATGTAAAAATCAAACATAACAAGAGAAAACGGAGAAAGTGGATCACTACCTCACCGGTTAAACATGTAAATGAAAAAAACACTCGCTATGTTGAATGTGAGAAAAAGCCTAATGATGAAATATTAATAAGAGAATATTTAGATTGTAAGAAGAAAACGGAAATATTAATAAGAAATGCCCAACGAAATTATTACAATAAAAAAGTTGAAAAAGGAAAGAATCGTCAAAGAAACTATGGAATTTGGTTAATGAGGTTGTTACTAGAAATGGGGAGGACGGAATGCATGATATAAGAGACGGTGATGAATTGATCAGTGATGGGGAACAAATTGCCAACAAATTCAACAACTACTCTATTGATGTAGGTAAACATCTGGCAAATAGGATAAATAAACCACACAACTATGTAGAACAGCGAACAGTTAGTTGTCATTCGATATTTTTGTATCCAGCAACTGAAACGAAAATCAAAAATATCATAAGTCACGAATTGAAAGTAAATAAAGCCCCCGGGTTTGATGAGATAACTTCTGAAACGTTTAAAAAAATTTGTAAATTATATAAGTTGCCCTCTTAACAGCAATAATAAATAGTGTACTGAAAACAGGACACTTTCCAACTGCCTTCAGAAAAAGTATCTATCTATCTATCTATCTATCTATCTATCTATCTATCTATCTATCTATCTATCTATCTATCTATCTATCTATCTATCTATCTATCTATCTATCTATCTATCTATCTATCTATCTATCTATCTATCTATCTATCTATCTATCTATCTATCTATCTATCTATCTATCTATCTATCTATCTATCTATCTATCTATCTATCTATCTATCTATCTATCTATCTATCTATCTATCTATCTATCTATCTATCTATCTATCTATCTATCTATCTATCTATCTATCTATCTATCTATCTATCTATCTATCTATCTATCTATCTATCTATCTATCTATCTATCTATCTATCTATCTATCTATCTATCTATCTATCTATCTATCTATCTATCTATCTATCTATCTATCTATCTATCTTTCTATCTATCTATCTATCTATCTATCTATCTATCTATCTATCTATCTATCTATCTATCTATCTATCTATCTATCTATCTATCTATCTATCTATCTATCTATCTATCTATCTATCTATCTATCTATCTATCTATCTATCTATCTATCTATCTATCTATCTATCTATCTATCTATCTATCTATCTATCTATCTATCTATCTATCTATCTATCTATCTATCTATCTATCTATCTATCTATCTATCTATCTATCTATCTATCTATCTATCTATCTATCTATCTATCTATCTATCTATCTATCTATCTATCTATCTATCTATCTATCTATCTATCTATCTATCTATCTATCTATCTATCTATCTATCTATCTATCTATCTATCTATCTATCTATCTATCTATCTATCTATCTATCTATCTATCTATCTATCTATCTATCTATCTATCTATCTATCTATCTATCTATCTATCTATCTATCTATCTATCTATCTATCTATCTATCTATCTATCTATCTATCTATCTATCTATCTATCTATCTATCTATCTATCTATCTATCTATCTATCTATCTATCTATCTATCTATCTATCTATCTATCTATCTATCTATCTATCTATCTATCTATCTATCTATCTATCTATCTATCTATCTATCTATATATCTATCTATCTATCTATCTATGAAAAAAAAAACATTTTCGTTCACATCACATAAACATATGTGCACAAATGAGCCGTTTGGGCTGTAGACCAAAAAAAAAACTGTTTAGTATTGAGATTGAAGTTTGAAAGCCTATACCTATTCTTTGATCATATGATGAAAACTCTGATGTCTGTATTGTAACGATGGAGAATTGAAAAAAAGTAGAAAAAAAAATGTTCTAGTTATGGAGAAAATGATATATCCAATCCAAGGTATAGAAGACTATCCTAGATTCACATGTTTTCCTCGATGCGAGCGTCTCATTTTCACTGAAGGAAAAAGGACCCACTACTCAAATGTTTCCTACTGTTGCACTGAATAACCCCTAGAAGTTTGATCCCATAGTTCTGTAACACCCTGTATGCAACTGCTCATAGGATTCCACCGACATATGAGGAGATGATTGAAACTATTGACATTATTGCTGCAGCTGGGCCTCCATAAGAGAAACTGGAACGTTGTTTGTACTGTTGTGTTCGTGCTAGAGTGTAGTATCTTGAATGATCTATAGGTACTGTGTATTCCCATTCTATAATTGGATCTTGTATACCTAGAATATTGAATAGTGCGTGATGACATGGAAATGAACTATAGGAAATAGCCATACGATATCCTGAGCATCATTACCTCCCGAGGATTTCAACCGAATCAGTTGATATTGATCAGTAGGAAATTGAATAGAAATAGAAAATATATAGCGTGGCTCAATTTTGAATACAGCGCAATCATTCCAGTTGTTCCAGTTTTTCCAACTATGATTCAGTGGTTTTGACTCACCATCGCCATACTTAGCTGGTAGAAGCCGACCATATCTAGTGTATGCCATACCCCAAGATGGATGCTTCAGGTTATTGCACGAACCATCCAGAGACCGGTATGGAGTTTCTGGACATCTGGATGGGGCATTAACGCAAGAATCGTCACCAAGCATGTCCGAGATAGAGTAGGAGAGGAACCATATTGTAAGAAGTAACATCTTGTTGAGACCAGCTGTTCTGCTCGCTATATATGAATCTCTATCAAGTTTGTGTGATTCCGATTCATGGTATAATAATCTTCATGTCCTTAGGACAAGTATAAAAATTCGAATGGAAATATGTCATGATTTCATGATAAATAGATTATTTCATTAAAAAAAAACTCAGTTTCAGTAATTTTCATGCGTTAGTTCTATAACATGTGTATGTGAATTCTTTCGATGAGATTGTGTTGTTTCTATTTCTCTCTAGGTATTCCAGGAATGAGGCTAGTTGCTAGCGACATTCAAGAAACGTTCACGTTGATAACGACATACATTGCATTTATAAGTCTGAATAGTTCTACTCATTGTGATGGGGTTTCAATAAAGACCAAATAGTTCTGTCATGGGTGCTCCCAATGTGAAGTGTTCTCACCACATGAGGAAATTTTCCATCATCCATTTGACAAGAAATTCCATTCGTGATTGTGAATACCTAACTCACATTTGAGTCGTTCAAATCATGAGTTCTCATTTTGAGCAAACAGCTTTCATTTTATATGTGAGATATTTGAACAATTCATTCAGTGAAGTCATTCCGAATCAAGAACAATATTGGGACTTGGAATCACAGTCACAGACGTAACAGACTTTTATAGCTTCAGAAGCCGCATATAAGGCGTAGGCCATAGGCGCCGCCTTCTTAATACATACTCAATTATTATTGGTAAAAATCTTTTAACAATATATTATTCCTGTGCACGAATTGGGCCAATTCATTAGTTAACGAATTTTCAATTTTTATTATGATGCAGCAGTTGACTCTTTGTCAGCGACTAGAGACCTGAGATGAATGTAATTTCAACTCGACGTAAGTGACTCCTTCAGTTGACATAGGTGAACCATTTTCTTGAAGTAGGTGGGATTTGTATTGAGGTTCATGAAAAAAAAGGTACTTTTGCATTTCAAACATTTATTATGACAACTTTGAACTCAGATATCACAATGAAATACTAACATACTGATAAGTATAAAATAATCTAGTCCTGGAATCACAAAATGTGCCTGAGGAAAATAAACCCACAGTACACAGCACAGTCTTGAGTGAGGTGGTTATAAGATGGTGTGATTACTGATGCGCTTTTGTTTCAGAAATTTTTCTAGAGATGAACAAATGAATGCGAGTTCGAGGACAATGTTTCAATGATTATCTGAGAGAGGGCGAGTGTGATGGAGTCAGAATTATTTTGCGATCTGCGATCATGAAATAAGAAATACACAATGTGTATCGTGTTTTGTGTCATTTGTGCGATTGACAAATCTGTCAATCGATTTTCAAATTAGTTGGCGCAAATCAAATTACAATTGAGAGACAAATAACTAATAACATTATATTTCGTATTCAATCAGTTCCCATATTTTCTCGTTTCTGTTAGTTCTAATATTAGTACTTTTGATATGGACCCATATCGGTTCTGTCATTTGTGTGGTATTTCAAGGGCTCAAAACTCTAATCTACACATGTTTAAAGCACCAAAAGTGAGTATATGTGAAACATTCGATTCATTATCTCATACAATATACGAAACAAAATATTCGAAGACATTTTTTGTTCATTTCAAGATGAGAAAATGCGTCAAAAGTGGATATTATCTACAAAAAAAAATACCACCTAACGTATATATTTGTTCCCAATATAATCGTAACTGCCTGAAAAGATTGATGAAGGGAGCTCTTCGACTGCCCTACTGGTTAGAATAGTATATCATCTCAAACCTTGAGATGATATAATTCATGGAAATATTGCTAAATAGATTATTGAATCACTTCTCACACCGTATTTGGAATTTGCAATGTATGAATTTGTAGTTATTTCGAATAAAAATATCAACGAAAATATATCTGACCACCAGACCACCATTTTGCACTAATTTTCAACTTCTAATTTTCAACAATTAATTTTCAACAAACTTCTGTGGCACTCAATGCTCAAGCGACAACTAGCGATTCTAGCGGAGGAGAGGTGATTGAACGTCTCGATTAGTAATCAAGTAGGCGAATTCGAGAGATTTTTCTCAAGTTATTAACACGGCAAAACCACTGAGTGCGTGCACCAGTCTTATAACCATCTCAGTCTTGAGTTATGCCCCACACTCGATTGGTATTGAAAGCAAGTTCAATATCAAATCAATATTTTGTTCCGTGCGAATTAGTACTTCACACCACAGCAACAGCTCACGATCAACAAAGGACAAATTTGACCAGTCCTCAAGTAATGTTCCCATGTTTGCAGTTCAGCCCCAAAACATACGCTGAAGATGATACATCTTTTCGAACCGTTCCAAAGTTAGAATAGGATGAAAGCGAATGCATCACGAACATATCACAAACAGAGCTCGCGTATGAACAATACACAGATCGGTATCATGGGTATGTTATCATTGTCACAGACTCAGGACTCCACTCAGAACCACACGAATATCCCGAATACCCGAATACCCGAATACCCGAATATCGTCGGAAGAGCCCGAAAGGAGGAATGCTATCTATAGCTACATTCTTCGACTAACATAATCGACTTGATCGATTGTCGAAAGCGATGAGCTAGCTTAGGGCAAGTAGATGTGCTTCATATGAGAGAGTTAATATTGGTAGGTACCTGCTCGCATAATGACCAGAAGTTCATTGTATACTCATGGACATCAAACATGAAATATCAATGAGTTTGATGAATACCAATAAGTGACGATTCCCAACACATTGTTTAGCTCACTATGAGTGCACATATCTAGACGGTAGGTATCAATTCACTACTCACTATCGACCTCACAGCTCCATTCACGAGCTCACTCAAAATATTCATAGTGCAAAACCAAACAGTCGGAAAACCTACGTGAAATAGTTCGAGTAATATTCGACGTATTATAGATTCTTCACTTCACTGGACACAGAAAATTCAATTCGTGTACGAGACTGTATCTTTTCATCACATGGCGTTTCGAAAACATTCAGGAAATACCATCTTCAGAAGCCTTTTATGAGAGGGACGTAGCTGACTTAGTATAGCCGTTTCATTCGACTTCTATTTCTATTTTTGGCCATAGAATTTTGACAGGATCATCATGGGACATAATTATCAATCCTGCATGATTTTTTTTTTATTCCTTCGAATGATTCAAATGACCCAATCGTACCTTCGTATTTCACTGTATAATTAATGTAATCTCATTCAATCAATTACTCATGCATATGGATTGTATTCAGCAAATGAACTGGAATTTTCTAATGACTGTATTATCATTTAAAACTCCATTCCTTGATATCTTTATGATAACGAATAACATATTGACTTGGTTATAGCTTCATACGTCGTGAGCGTGAGAAGACCCACATTAAACGTGCTGAGGATGACACTAATGTTGCAAAGAATATATCACATAAAATTTCCAATGAAATCATTATAAAGAAAACATTTCGCTAGGGAAAGTTCTGTGAGAACAGAAACAGACCAATGAAAATTGTGCTGTCAAGCGCAGAAGGTACTCTTGATACCTTGAAGAATAAACACAAGATAGATATCCCAGGAGTATATATATATATATATATGGCGACCAAACTAAAATGCAACGGGATTACTATCCAACTACGAAGAAAAGGCTCACTGAACTTATTGGAAATGGTCAAGTCAATAAAACTATAAGGTATATTAATAACATACCAACCATTGTGGATAAACAATCCAATCAAAAAAACTAATTTCAAATCCTAGTTTACCATTTCAACAGGATATTATATACTTGAATATACAGAGCTTATTGGCAAATCGCGATAGCATCATTGCTGAAATATTATGTTATAACTCATCAATAATATTGCTAAGTGAATCCAGAACAACTCAGGACATTGAAGATTTTGAAATTCAGCTCCTCAATTATAATCTTTTTCGATGTTATTCTACCAGTCGGCATACAGGAGGTGTGACAATATATGTTCGAGAAGGCTATGATTGCAAAATTCACAAAGTTTTCACTATAAATAAAATGTACTGGTGTTTATTTGTTGAGATTTATATTCATGGTGAAAATTGGATTGTTGGCTGTCTCTACCGCTCACCTAGCTCTGATATTGGAAGTTTTTTGATAGAATTTGAAGACTGGGGTGAGAACATTTTCAAAGAAAAGAATAAGTGTATTCTGGTAGGAGATTTCAATCTCAACTTCATTGACATTGTTAATAAACACGTATGTGATTTCAAATCACTTATATAATAATTGGTGTAGAACAACTTGTGGACGAGCCGACAAGATTAACTGATATTAGCAGTACATTAATAGATTATGTCCTTTGTAATCAATGTTATGTTAGATGTAAGGTATATGATAGTCCCAAAATTACTGATCATTCCTTGATAACAATTTCCATTGCTGAATGTCGAAACTTCATTGATCGTAGAATCAGATGGTATCGAAATTATAATCAACAAGTCTTAGATGAATTGAATATCAAACTGATATTATGTGAGTGGGAGTTGAATTCTATGGATGTTGACGTATAATATTCCAACATTATTGAAAACATACAATTGGATATGGAAATAATTTTCCCTCTGGAAACATTTGTTTGCAACAATAGATTACCTTGGTATGATTATGAAATTTTAGAATTTGCTCGAAATAGGGATAACGCGTATAAATCATTTAAAAATAGTAATATGGTCTATGAGCAACAAATATTTTGGGAAGAATACAAGTACTTCAGGAATGAAGTAGTAAATAATTTGAAATTTGAAAAAACGTGAATACTATGAAAATAAAATAGACTATAACATGGCCAATCCTAAAAAAATGTGACAAACACTAAAAACACTATCAAAACCACAAAACACTAGTTTGACACAAAGTATTATTTTTTATAAATATGGAATTTATTCAGTTTCCAAAAGTGATGAAAACAAAGCTGAAAATTTCAATACATCCTTTATAAATAGTATATCAGAAATAAAAGCCACCATTCCTATTTCGGATAACTGGTCATCCAATGGCCTACCTAATATGAATTGTGAACTCAATGAATTCAAACTACTTAGTCTCAACGATCTACAGAAAATAGTTGATAGTTTAGATAATAAATGCAACACTGACATAATGAATGATAAAGTTATTAAAAGTGTTTTCCGAGTCATGGGTCATGTATTTCTTAATTTCATTTACACCTCATTCGGAACCGGCAGATTTCCAAATGAATTAAAAACAAGTACAGTTATACCTATTCCTGAAGTGAATAATACGATAGAATCAACGAATTTTCGTCCTATAAATACGTTACCATCAATTGAAAAAATTCTTGAGTTGGCTGCATATAACCAAATCAGAGAGTACTTTGAATGTAATAATATCATTATTGTTCATCAATCAGGATTTCGAGCTAACCATTCATGTGAAACAAACAATGAAAACAAACAATGGATGATAACAAATATATAGTAGCTGTTTTCCTCGACTTCAAACGTGCATATGAAACAATTAATATTGATATTTCGCTTTTAAAAATGAGATATTATGGTATAGGTGGGAATGTAATTGATTGGTTCACATCTTATCTTACTAATCGATCTCAAATGACAAAGGTGAATGAGAAAATTTCATCTAGTAAAGGTATTAACACAGGTGTTCTTTACTTGATATAAATTTTATTGATGATATTGAGTTTATTAAACTTTCTGCTGATGATACTCTTATCGCAGCAAGTGATATAGAATTGGATATTGCTAAAGGTGAAGTAAATAGGATTCTGGAAAGAATATCAGTTTTCTTGAATATAAATGAGTTGAAGCTGAACCATCAGAAAACTAAAGCTATGGTTATCACTTCAAAATACAAACAAAATCAAATATCTTGGTGTCATTGTAGACAATACACTGAATTTCAAATCTCATCATATGTACATTCACAAAAAAATCGTTGAAAAGCTCTTTTTCTTTTCTAGAATCAGGAAACTCTTATCCTTCCAATCATCTGTCACTGTATACCGAACCATTATACAACCACATTTCGATTATTGTGCCAGCTTGCTTTCCCTATTAGATGATAATAGTATATCTTCATTAGAAAAATTGCGAAACCGCGGAATGAGAATCATACTTCAGTGTAATAGATTAACCCCTGTCCATCTGATGTTGTCTGTTTTCGAATGGATGACAGTGAAAAACAGTATTGAATAGTTTTCCATGATATTCATCTATAAAATAATTAATTGTCATTTCCCCACTTACTTCAACGAATTTATATCGTTCAATCATCAAATTCACAATCATGAGACTAGTGGCAGGTATGATTTTCATATTAACCGTACTAGAATGAAGGAAACTATGAATTCACTATTTCATCCGGGTTTAGTTGATTATAATAATCTACCCATGGAAATTAGGATAAGTTCTTCAATCCATGTATTCAAATCCAGATTGAAGACTACTTTGATTGATTAGTCAATTCAAATCTATTTTATGTGAATATATGTACCTTTGTTCATTGAGTTTCACTGCTCGTCAGGAATAACATTACCAAAATTGTTTGCTTACTTATTCATTTCAGAATGTATTGTTATTGTATGTGTATTGAATTTTTATCTTTTTATGTTTTCTTTTTTTAACTTTCAACATTTTTTTTTGAATTAGGATTCCCTATTTGAATAAAGATTATTATTATACAGAGAGCTCTGTCATTCCCAAATCATGAATGTTGACATACACAAAGTTATTCATTTATTGAACCGTAGAACCTATAAAAAGAGCCATTACCTTAACCGAAATTCGTTACAGGGAAACCATAACCCAAAGATTGGGTTCTCATTATATAATGCCATATGATAGATCAAGAGGTATTCCTCAAGTAGTTTTTAAATGATCTTCGGACTGTTGACTCCTCTGAATGATATTTTGATGTTATGCAGATTATCATATAAAAATTTATGCTCTGAGGTTATGCTGATTTTGCCCGATTATCTGGCTTCTCCCCCACGTTTTCTGAACCGCTCATGGAGTATTCTCGCGACTGATTGATCGAAAATCGATTCCTTTCGATAATGTCCATATCAGACTCGATTCCAAGAATGATATACCCTGCCATTTCAACTTTTCAAACAAAATATCCTGTGAGAATGGCAATTATTGGTTTTGACAACACAGTTAGGTATTCTCGGTGGTGAAATAAAAAACTTCGAATTCGTTCAATACTCACTTTTCTGCAGCTCAATCCACTACACTGAATAAACGTATGATATGAAATGTCATCGTGTTTTTTTTTTTGGAACGTGAATGATAAGGGCTCCAACTATAAGCATATACCTATGCTCTTAATTATCATTGTATGTTATTAGCATAATGACTGTTTTCTACACTTGCACTGAGAACTGTAAAACTAATGTACAACTAGTATTTTTATTAAAATATCTTCAATGGTGCGATTATGTCGATTCTATTAGGTAGGTATCTCAAATGGAACAGCCTGTATCAATCTCAAAATATACATTTCTATTAACGTGAACATATTTTTTCAGCAGCATCAGTATGTATCAGTATGCTACAGAGGAGCCTCCAAGAGCACCTTATTCAAATTCGATAGACCCAAATCTGTAAGTATCATTTGCAAATGACTATAAAATTCAAAACAGCAGCTCCTGAAAGTAGAAAACGGTGGACATCTGGGCGTGAATAATTTTCTGAAAAAAATCCAGCAATGACAAATGACGACAATAAATACATCCCAGTTGCCACGGATCATTTCAGTGAATGAGATCAAGCCTATACCACAGTATACAGTGTGGAACAGCAGAATGGAATGAATTCGACAACGAATGGACAAGTCGATTTGTATTTTTGAATGCGCATTTTTTTTTTCGAAAAGGAACGATCATGTAGATCTGTCATCTGACCGAGGCCAATACCAATTTTCTTATTTGAAATGCAAACCCCCTGTATATCATTAATTTTAAGGATTCATCAAGAATTCTAGACATAATTCATGTGCGATGTCCCATATCTATCTTCTCATCGAGTGTTCTCAGATCTATTACAAAAATCAAAATCAGAAGAAGAAAATTAATTCATTTCATGCATTGGCACCATCACACTCAATACTCATTCCCTATTCAGCACTTGATATCGAGAAAGTGAGCAAGAACCATTCCTGTCTTCCTCTTTACTGACATGGAATGAAATTTCGAATTCAAATTCGAATTCAAAAACAGTTTTAACTACTAATAGCCTTAGCAACGTGTTCGTTAGAAGGGATTGGAGTCAGTGCTTTTTTCGTTCGAATTTCATTACCTGTGCGTAGTAACATCAGGAAAATGGTTCATTGGACAGAAATGCACAAAATAACGATTATACAAATGATTGGTTATGGATATGACACACGGACACAAATAGAAGTTCGTCGCTCATTCCATGATGAGTTTCCAAATTTGCCGATTATATCCCAATCAAACAATGAGCAAAATAGAAAAGCAGTTTCGCGACCTTGCATGTAAGACAGATAAAAAAAGTAGCTGCTCATGCAGTAAGTGATGATACGAAATTGGATATTATGCTTGAGTTTTGAGAAAACCCACATATTTCTGGTCGAAAAGCAGCCCCACTGTTCAACGTCGAATATGAAATGGAATATAATAATTAAGTGAAATGCATCTCTATGGAATGATACCAATTCAGGAGCTCATGGAAAACGATTCCGATAGGAGAACGAATGTTTGTGAACAAATGAGGGCAATGTGAGATAACAATGTGATCCAATCAGAAGATTTTTTGTTTTCTGATAAGAGCACATTCACATTTCACGGTCATGTTGATTGTCAAAATTTCCGCTATTCGTCTAATCATAGTCCACACTGGATGAGAAGAACCTGAATGAGAATATCTTGAAAAAGTTGATGTTTGGGCAGGAATTGTTGGGAATCAAATAGTACTCCCCTTTTTCATTCATGGCAACTTGGATGGAGATAAATATTCAGAACTTCTCCAAAATGATGTCGTGCCAACTTTGACAAACTCATATCCTGATTCAGCAAACCCACAAGTTTATGCCAATATAATATAGTTTCAGCAAGATGGAGCACCGCCCCATTACCTAATCAATGTTCGACAGTAACACAACCAAATTTTTCCAAATCGGAAAATAGAAAGGCGCGGGTTGATAGAATGGCCGGCAGGATCTCCTGATCTGACGCCCTTAGACTCCTTTTTGCGGGGATTTTTCGAAACAATGTATACAAAACTGGACTCCTCAATTGAGATGAGACGAATCACGTTTGCGATTAGGTCAGTCACGCCGGAGATGTTGAGTAACGTCAAGAGACATTTCTATACTAGATAAGGATGTTGTCAAGACGTTCGCGGCGAGCATTTTGAATATTTCCTACATTGACATCGATGTTCTTTCCACATTATTGAGAAATAATCAGTATTATTCATTATTTTTTCAGTGGAATGTAGCGAGTTTGTGAAATGAAATAATTTCCAATTTTTTTAATGTTGATTTTCGTGATGAATCCGATAACACTCAATATTTCCGAAACAGTTGGAGATGAGTATAGGATATTGTACATGAATTGTGGTCAGAATCCTCTGAAGTTGCATTTGAAATGAGAATGTTGGTATTGGCCACTGTAACATGACACATTCTATAAATTCTGGTTTTTCGAAAAAAATGCGCATTCATAAATACAAATAATCGTGTCCAAGCGTTTTTCCCTACACACCCTCATTCACTCGTTGTCGAATTCATTCAATTTGGCTGTACCACACTGTATACCTTAAACCTGAAGGAACCGCAGTCCCACTTATCTCGAAATGCATAGTGTTTCGTGTCCAACAGTAATATTTTTTTTGAACCACTGCGCATCATGAGTTCACCTGCCACGAGTGGATGACTCAGCATAATCGTGACGACATTCTGATACGCCGATGTATACACTTCCCAACACATGAAATTATGATCTCAACTGCTCAGAAGTAATGGTGACTTTATGATCAAAAAAATTGAGTTCAAGTGAGAAAGTGATATATTCCCTATTTTTGTTTTGATGAGATATCTCTTCGTTTCTGGAAGTTGAAACATCATTTCAACCATTTGTAATGAGGGCAGAACGGAGATGTCGCTACGTTTGAAATCAACTCTAGTCCTTATATCAGTTTGGAAATCAGGAGAAAAATTTTGGACGATGAAATCTCACAAAAAATAGAGGAATTAACATAATCCTCGATTCACCTACAGAGATGGGTTTTCAAGTTAAAACTAGAGTCAAGTGTTGCAAATTCAATAATGTTTGATTTTTCATTTGTTCGCGCAACCATAATGTAACTGCCACGAGTGGATCATGAGCACTGTGAATTGATACAAAAATTTTGTGAATGTGGAACTACTGTTTCTCTATAGAGGTATAAATTGTGCCTATACTTGACCAAACACATCCTCCCCCAATCCGTACAGATATCTCAAAGTTCTTTCTTTTATCCATTGACAACAAGGAATGAAAACCTATAATTTTTGGAAAACATCGTCGTTGTTGTAGTGTGTGACAACGATGTTTGAGAGGTCTCGACAGCTACAAAAAGCAGTCGTTCAGGAGAATGATGATTAATTGAATCTATATCTGCCATACGAAAAAAGTACCAGAACTATCTATACGTATCAGAAAGGATACAAGAGAAGAAATGGTGGAGAATTCATCTATTGAGATTAGAAAAATGAGTTTATACACTAATATCCATAGTCTACTTCAATTTGGAATTAAATTCTGTACAAATAAGCAAGGAAGTGAAAGATAGTAGTTGTGAACGCAACATTCAGACTCTTTGAGGGAAAATCACGTAGAAATCGAAATTCTCCTGCCTGTCACGAATTCTTCGAGTACGATACTTCGGGACTTTGGGTACCTACGTGATATATCGGGATGGAACCACGAAGATATTCAGAACCAAACTCGTTAAACGCATTCCAACCATGAAGGTTTGCAATAAATGTACCTTTGATACAGACCAGATTGCAATTTTAACATATGCGAACCGTTTTCAGCTGTGTTCTTTGTTGCGATAGCATACAAGATTATTTGATAATTGCAGTAAATATATCGATTATTGCATTACGTATTACGTATCTGAAAACAAATTTTCCGGGGCCTCTTCCTGCTTTGATGATAGAATATTGAATTGACAATAATAGTGGTTTGGCCGAAGAATCATTCGCAGATACAATGCAATGCTTCCAGTAGTGATTCATCTTGTACAAATAATCCTCAGAGCGATGAAAGGTTTACAAATGCCTTCGGAGCCTGAATAACACACAATGTTAAAATGCAAACAAATGCATTTCCTTCTTTCCTCATTTCATGCCAAAGAATGTGGAAGGAGGCGAATTATTGTTCAGTTGTTATGTTCACAAGTCGTGGGACAATGTCGTACGTGAATGAATCTGGGAGGTCGAAAATGTTGAAAATGAATATTGACCAAGATTTGGAATCAGTAGTATGTTTCAAAGTGGTGAATTGAAATTGGTGTTGTGCTTTTGAAAACCTTGCCAAGAAAGTGTATATAATGATTTTCGTTCACATATACATTGATTTGATGAAGAAAAAAAATACTTGATGGAGTATACACGGTAACGTACAATAAGGAATAGATCATCTAATGATATTCCAATTCGAACTCGATTTCGCAATACTCTAGGAGTATATCCGAGGGTACATCAAAAGAGTTCCATTTTTATATTACGGGATATATCGTTGATACGAGTACACGGTATATCTACGATGTAGATATCATATGGATAAAAGCATAATAACTCATTCTTCAGCTTCTTGTGGGATTTTCTCTCCTCGTTTCTAAAAGATGAAGCAGAAGTTATTGAGATTGATTTCAATATATTTGTAGTTAGGACGGATTTGTGATCTGCCCAAAATGTCACTGTGCCCGAAATTAATCCTCTGGAGACCTGAAGGAGGAATTCTCTATTTGTCAGTGACACCTTGTTTCTTGAAGAATTTGGAAAAATAAATATATTTGATGAGGATAAAAAACTTCTACTTATCTGAGTGGACGATTCAAGAACGAATCTGCTACCGTTTTTAATACAATCAGAATACTTTTCTTCGCAAAATTTCCCAATATTGATCCGGGTTTGACACTGAAGAGTGACAATTTGGCAGACAGTGGAATTCTGATTACGAGTTGTTTCTTATTATTTGATATTGAATTTGCCATTTTCATAATCAGTTTCAAGAAGTGGGTGCCAAGTTCCATCTATATTACCTGAACAAGAAGCAATATTCAAACAGTAGCTCAAGTGGAAGAGAAAATCGATATCACGAAAAATTCTCAGGTGAAATCAGATATTATTTGTTTCCGTTGTGATATTTTTCAACCATGAATACGGTTTGATTTGATTTCATTGTCTAGATTATTACACGGCAGTGCTATGACGAGTCAATAGAGCCAACCTAGCTCGGGCTAATAATCTATTCCGCAGATCTCTCCAATTCAAAGGTCATGTTAAAAAAGCATTTTCCAAATAACGGAGTTTTGGAAGTCCAGCTAGTGAACAAGGTAATGGTGCCAACAGGAGACGGATAACTACTCTAGATACTATATTTTCAGATTCTTTAAAACTCGATTCTTTTTCTTGAAGTGATTTTTTGCGGATATCGCTATCCTGTGCACCAAGAATGAATTGTGCATGTAGATGTGTGTTATTTATGTTTTTCTTACTGTGTTCGCGAAAGGAAATGCAACGAATAGTCCAATGTTCCAATTCAGCTACATAGTTTGCAATAGATTGACCATCATGTTGTGCCTCGATAGAAACTCACAGATATCTTCCTGTAGAACAAACAATGATTGAACTTTGTATGAGCATTGATTGTGTTCCTCCATTGAATGACCATTCGATTATATGAACTCTCAAGATTTCAATACAGGATCGATCGAAAAAAGAAAGCTGGTTGAATACTCCATCACAGAATTTTTGTTTTTGAAAATCCTTCAATAGGTTCAAAATTGAGACGATAATACTATATGAAATCATACACTATGTACATATTCATCTAATCATTCATATATTGAAAGGAAATCTGAATCAACAAGAAACATTACACTCTACAATGATGATAGATTGCTTGTTATCAATAGTATATTACGTAACAAGAGTTGTGAATCGCATATTACGCACAAAGTGGAGAGAGGAAATATTTCCGCAATGCACCATCCTTTGGATTGAAATTTTCTGACAAATCACGAATCAAATTTGTTATGTACACATGAAACATTTTGGGTGTGAGTAGAGTAGAGTAGAGTATTCGACTCACGGTATATTCTTTGAAGGTGGGTGTGTATGTAGGTGGGTGTATAGACATCGTATTTTACTGAAAAATACAGGAAACTGGAAATAATTCAGTAAATGAGGTTGTTTGATGAACATCATTTATGTGATCATTGGTTATTTATACAAAACCAATCAGCATTAAACAATTATTATTCATTTCATTCAATAATTCAATGAAAAAATGAAAGCTTTCCTCATTCCAGAACATTTTTAGTGATGAAAATTGATGAACGCTGCGCCAGCTAGCAATTTGTTTAATTTACATAATTAGGTCCTCAGTAGGTAAGTTCACGACTCATCGGCTTGCAGATTATTATCAATGGCATAATGATACAGTAAGGAGAAATACAGAATGAATACTATAATTGAAGTTGTTATAGCTAGGATCATATAAAAATACACAGAATCGTTCGATATTATGGTGAGAATATAATTTGCATAGCCGATGGTGGTGTAACCAATCGACCTCACTGTCAGATCAGTGTCATTTTATAAAAGATATCCATTCATAAAGGCATCTCACTAGAAGATATAAATGGTCATAAAGCGTGAAAAAGTTGCAAGCAGAAATAAGAACGAGCATAATAACCTAAGCAATTCACGACATACCAATCGCGCAAGTATCAACAGGAGTAAACTTCAATGTGTGATCGTCGAAGTCTCCATGTATTGGGCAAACTGTGTGTAGGAGCTTTCTGTGATCGTTTTTCGTTTGTAATCACCAACTCACACTAGAGGTCGTAGAAAAAAATATTTCCATGATAGTACAGTGTCTATAGTTTCAAGCTACTGACAGACAAACCTGAATGGTCACGATCAATAAGACTCATTGAATGAACATGAATATTCACATCCACCTGAATTCGAATTATTCTATACACACTCAGTCGAGTAGGTGAAAATGGCTCTTAGGCCTCTTTTAAATGTGGTTGAATACTCATGAAAAACTCATTCGATCTGATTGACTGATCAATTCAACAAATGAGGTATTTTCCAACCATTTTCTCAACAACAATTGTTGAAGTTCTTTTTCATAGGAAGCACGTGATCAGAAATAATCGTAAGACTGCACTCATCACGACACCAAAATCAAAACAAAAACACCATCAGAGCGAGCGTATCGACAAAGTGAACAAAGATGAAGCCACAGGTATAAACGGAGAGAACCGACGATACCCGAGAGCGGTTAATCTCAAGGATAGATAAGGCATCTCTATTTCATTTATTGTTCTGAGGAATGAACCAACTCTAGTACGACTACCTTTGACTATTACGAGTCAAAAAAACATGTAGAATTGTGGAAGTAAATCAAATCACATCCTAATCGAAATATTAGCGCGCGGAGCGCACGTTACGTAAATGGATGATATTTAAATGGTTGAAATGATCATTATATATCTAAAACTCAATGTCACTATACAGTGTGACCAGGATAAGGAGGCATCATGGGTAATGGGGCTCTCAGAAATGATGAGAGATGCAATTTCGATTGAATGAGAAAAAAGTTGCGCATTTGGGAAACAATTCCAAGAGTCTTAAAGAAATTTTTCAGTTAGACATATTTTGTCCGTTATCATTAGAATCGGAGAAAAACTCAAGAAACTCCTCCATAGCATTCCTGTATATCATTTAACGTGGTGATATTGATTTCTTCCTCCGACATTCCGTATTCGTGGAACCATCATCAACCTAATTTTTTCAAATACGGAAGTGATTATCTGATCTCACATTCTGAAGGAATTCAGTTTTTTTGTATCCTAATTATAACTTCCGGGGATTGAGTTTTTTCGATATAACTGAAAAATCATTTTGAAAATTCTCAGAGTATGTTGGGATGACTCTGATATTGACATTCAACCAAATTTGATTCTACCTCCGTTTCTGAGATCCCCATGCTGTGCATCCTCATCTGGAAAGAAATTATATGTATATAGATTATTGTATGTTGTGATAATTGAAACCAATCAAGACTTTACATGGGAAGAACTTTGGAAGAAAATGCCTCTCGCAAGAGAATTCATGCTACCTATAGTTCACAAACCGCATGAACAATATACAATTATTTTTTTTAGATCAGTTTGAATACAGTTCCATATCAATCCACCCCACGGTGGATGAATTTTCATGCGTGTGTGACCTGAATTTGGATTTGCTAGATTAGGAAAAGATTCTGAGGAAAATTTTATTTCATTCTAGAACCTCTCAACCTCAGTCATATTTCAGATCCTGTTATTGTACAGGAAGAATCTCAAATTGGATATGGCATCATACATATCATTCTATTGTATCCTGTAATGTCATGGTAGGCAGTGGAAAATCGTCACATAAAATGACGCCTCACCGGAACTTCGAGAATTTTGACGTAGAAGCCTTTCAGCGCGAATATTCTCCAGAATTCACAATCAAGGAATCATTGACGAGCAAATTCTGTATTCAACTACTTGAATAATCTGTTCGGAATGCTTACTTCAATCATAACTCAATAGGTAACAGCAGCTGAGGCTCCTTGGTTGAGATATCCAATAAGAATAATGATGGAGGAAAGAGATGAGGCAATCGGAGTTCAAACGAACAAGATCTGAAATTCGGCTACTAGCGTATAGACAAATCCGTAATAGATACCAATACTATGTTTATGTTAGAATCATGGACAGTCATCACACCAACCGACCAGGCGATGTTCTTCATATGGCTTATTATACATATTTTCAGAAACTAAGCACTTGATCAGCAAGAACCAGCATGGCTTTTTCCAAAACCGTCACTTGTTACAGGATCGAATAATTTATTCATTAGTTATGTGCTACATATCAGTTTCTCTTGAAATATCTGGAAAAGAATGATAGTTATGAAGATGATTCCGACAAAAACTTGAGTATCGTTATATGTACTTCATTCACTGAACATCTCATACAGCTGCTCCCTTCCTACTATCTCAAACCAGGCATATCATCAAGATGCTTTTGTGTCTTACGTTCAAGATTTTTTGTGCCAAATTTGGTCGAGCAGAGCCTTTCTGAAAATAAAAACAAATAGCTATCAAGAGATCCTACCTAAGATATCTTGTATCAACACCTCCATTATTTTGCAGACAATTTCAAGGAAGTCGAGCTCTTGTTTACATTCAATTCTGATTTGGTTGCTATCTAACCTGAATTATTGCCTCATATTTGGAACTTCTGTCAGTTTTAGAGGATTATCGAGGGTACCCCAAATGAATCTAAGGTATTTACTATAGTTAAATATCTGAAGAATTCAGGAAAATGATTTTCAAAACATAACCTGTTCTTGTCCATTGTCATTAACTTTATCATTTGACAAATGACCATCATCAATGTCATCTTCTGATATTTGGCAGCTGTCGTTTCTGGTTGTTATCAGGGCAATCACTTCTGGTCGTTATACAAAAAAAGAAACACAAAAAAAGATTTTTTCTTGAGTATCCATGTGGATCTAGAAAAGGACTTCGTGATTCAACGAAATTCAATAATTATTCTTGGAAATTTCTGAAAGATAGTTAGCAATTGAGTTGTTATAAACAATTGCTCACTGCAGTGTATGAAATCTTGCACTAATTTTCCAAGTTTGATCTTCACCACCAACCACTACGAGGTCACTCAACATCTTCAGGTATGTCTCTTGATTTCCCTAAGTGACTTCCAAGACTTCAGCAGGTCTTCCAATGATATGGTTCTCTTCCTTTTTTTTCCACAACATCTTCAGGCCTCTTCTTCTCCGGTTACCACCTGGTAGTTGTGTTACCAAGTACTACCTACCCTGTACATTATTTTGGAGGAAACACCGAGGACCTATTATTGCATTTGGGCATATCGAATCCCGGAAGAGGCTGAACTACACCTGCTCGCGGTGGCTGTATGGTAGCTAACCAACCAGATAAGCATACCTATTTCAGTATTACCTATTTTTTTTGGTGGTGACTAATAATCTGAATACTGGACATTGATTTCTATTATGGCGGTACTAGCCCCATACTTTGACTAAGTTTATAACTACTATATGTGATCTGTTACTACTTTCACTGTTGATATTCTTCAGACACATACTTGCACCAAAAACCACTATTGGTAAGTTAGGACTTGGTCTCTGTAGTCAAATCATATTCACAAAGGTATGTTGTATGACATCTCCTACGAATCCATGTGAACTCTAAGTATATATACTGAAGAGGCATTGAGAATACTTACTGTCGGAAGAGTGGAATATTTTGATAACTGAGTCGTAGAAGTACCGTTGTTCAGTGTAATTGAGGAATTCAGAGATAAAAATCATTATTACAAGTTCCCAATAGGTAATCATTCTTGTTATATAACCAATTCACAATTTGACAGCTAGTAGCGAAGTCAGGTTAGCTCGACCCATAACTGAGACCGTCCACAATTCGTCTTTTTCTGTTTCTTGGTATATAACCATCTGTATATCTTCATTTCTTCTTCTCTTTTCACCGTGCCAATAAACACTTTGTCAACTGCAGCACTTCTCTTCTTCACTTTGAGGTACCACTTATCACCACTCACACCTTCTTCACTGGGCCAGGGCTTAATAATTGAAAATAGTCCGCCTATTCATTCTTTGGTAATAGATGAGGTGGCACACTGATATCAGTTGTACACACTATGTTATGCAATATGAGCTCTATAATTGGAGTTTTGATACTCTGTTTGGTAACCTATGTATCAAATAAATGAATAAGTGAACGCTCCATCAAAAGTATTGAATGTTTTTATTAAATACATTACGAATGCCCAGAAATGTATGCTAGAGATGCCAAGAATAAGGCAGTCGGTGGAGAGCATTATAGTGTAGATATACTGTATGTATGTCCATTTAGTTCGATCGTGTTGTCATTAGGGGAAATGGAAATTGATAGACTTTTTTAATATTTCTAACAAATCAGAAGTGGGATACACCTGTTCGCAATTATGGCCAGAGGGAGAAGCCGTGCTCGCCATCAGAAGAGTTCTTCTAGTTCTAGTTGCAGTGCGAGCTCAAGTTCCAGTTCATTAGAAAAGAAAGTTGCCATTCTCCAAGGTTCTTTGTAGGCATCTATCAGTAATGAAGTCGATGATTTCAGAGTTTGATCCTAGTAAGGAAACACAAAGTGCTCAGGACTGGACCCGTGAGTTAGACAAACTTTCATGCTTTCTTGAGTGGAACGATTGTACTGTTCTCAAATTAGCTAACAAAAGATCAGGCGGTAGTACGAGAACATGGCATGACTACTTGCAGAGACTATATTTCGATTGGAACACATCAAGAAATCATTCGATTTCGAACTTTTCTTCATCCGATCATTTTGGTAAGTTGTTGATTCAGGCAGCTACTAGTGTTCCGACTCCAGGAGAATTTTCCAAACCTGCAGAAGACTGTTGATAAGACTAATTTGGCATCAACATCAAAAGTTCTGGACATCTTGGTTATGGAAGAATTCAAAGGGACGGGAAGTTGTCTGTTTCAACTGTGAATCTGCTCGGAAGAATGCTGTGGTGAAGGTTTTGCCTAAGAAACCGAATTCAAGTGGATTCAAGGATCTGAAGTGGATAAGTGTCCTAACGACATTGTCGAAAGTTCTATAACGGGCTTTGGAAATAGACGTGGAAGATCATTCGTTGAAAAACTCTCAATTGCCCTTGGTCCAGAGGTTTCAGCTACTGCTCAAGGTTACTGTACGGTCTTAGTTCTGTTGGACTCTAGTCAGGCCTTCGACATGATCCATTATGATTCACTATTGAATATTTCATGCTCTACTACTCATGGATAATAATTTCTTGTTTACATTTAATCCTGATTTGGTTGTTCTGATTCGAAGAACATGAAAAAATTATGCATGAATAATATTAGTTCATACTAACTCGATTTTTCCAGATCTCATGTGGTATTTCCTCTTCTCGTTTCTGAAAGAATGAATGATAGTTATGAGGATCACTTCAATATATTTGAATTGAGGACAGATTTGTTATCTGTCCCAGAATGTCACTGCACTCAGAATTGAACCTTTACATACCTAAAAGGCAAATTCTCTATTTGTTAGTAACACCTTTGATACAGACAAAACTTCTATTCATCTCAGTGGACGTATCTGTTTTCAACACAATTCGAATATTCTCTCTTTGCAAAATTTCTAATTGTTGAGCTGTTTCGACTTCTGACTTCATTCTGCGAAATGCAGATAGTGATGATTCTAGAAGGGGGGGCCAGTTCGATGATGATGCCGGAAATGTAGAAAACCTCAGATGAAATAGCACCAAAGATTGAACAATTCTGACTTCGAATAAGTCACAGGTCATAAACTCCAAAAACACGTCAGGTGTGGAAATGATGTCAAAAAATGAAAAAGAAATGGAAATCGTCGAATGAGCGAGTTGGGAATGGAATATTTTGTTCAAAAAAATACAGATGATACTTGAAACTACGACTTGAGGAAGGCGAAGGAGAAACTTGAACCTCCGTGTTTTTGCAAACCGAGTGAGGACGGAAACTGTATACCCGAATGTATACTCGAAGAAGATAGAGGAACAATATTTGAAACCTTCTGGAAATTGACATGAGCAGAAAAAAAATATATTCGTAATATTTACGGATGTGGAATCTACATCCCGAAAGTGGATTCGATGAAATGAATTCTTCACTTCAAAGACCTGAAGAAGATGACTTGTCGCATTTGAAACGGAAAATTTTTCTGAATTGGAATCTTCTATTGGAAGCTGAAGCATGATCTGAAAAGGCTAGAGACAAGCTGTCCGACAATGACTCTTCAAAATGGACTCAGAGTTTCATTCCGTCTGAAATCAAATGTATTTTCCTCATATTACAAAACAGAGCTGTCTGTAACTACACAACTTCACAGTATACGATGTGAAAAGACTTGTAGAGTATTGAATCACTATTCAACACAAAGGGATGGTATGGAACTCTCAAGAGTGAAAAAATGATGTGAATCAACTTCATAAAAAGTATATCCAGACTGGAAATGAATATCAGAATCATGGAAACAGGTGAATCATTTGTTCTCAATAAAAACATGATATATACACTCTCCCTATTCCATAAGAGTCTCTGGAGAGTAGTGTCTTCAGGATATCTGCACACTGTAAATTGGTTGGAACATATCTAATATCAATTGATCGTTTTCCTGTGGGATCTCGAGTATAGTGAAACTTGATATCTATATGCTTCCTTCTCTCTTTTGGAATTCCGGATTATTTGCCAATTTGCTGGCATTTTGGTTATGAACATATGTGCTGGTCGATAGCTCTGGCTGAAAATCGAGCTCTGTCAAAAGACAGCGTTCTCATTGAGCATCCTTCGAAGCCCATGTAGAAGGTCCCATATTTATTATCGTTCGACAAAGCCACTGCCAGATTTCCGTGTATCCCTCTCCTCCTCCTCCTGGTAGGTATGCTTTTGGTAGTTGCGATTTGGAGAACGATCGCCTTGTCTGTTTCCCATACTGACAACATTCAGAACTGAAATCACTCCCATTCTCTAGTTTCGCCCCCAACACATTTCCATTCATGATAGTGACCTCAACACATTCCACATTGACATGTCCAAGTCTCTCATGTCGAAGTTGTAATCATTCACAATGATCTTGTCACAATCAATTTCAACCTCGACCTTCATGAGCATCTTGAACATGTTATTCTTCTGTACCTTCATACAAGATAATTCTTCGGCAGGATTTTGGAATTCACATTTATCATTCGTTGCCGTCATTGTGAATCCTCTCCGTATGATTCTTCCTCCGGAGGAAGCAGGTTTCTCTTCAGATCTGAAATGTGAAGCACATCCGTGAGGATTTTGGTGTCCGACTCTTTATTTATATTTACATTGTGAACTAGAATATGAGTTACCAAAATCGGAACCAGTTGAAGAAACATTCAGAGATTTTTCTATGTTTTCATATGAGGATTTTTCAGAAGATGCTAACACAATCAACTGGAGGTTGGTTGATGGAATCACACCAATTGACGAAAAATTTCAATTTTCAAATAGTGCTAGTGAATTCCTCTCTGATTTGCATGCACCTATGGAAACGATAATAACAGGCCAACAAAACTAGCCATATATCACGCAAACATTGGACGAAATATTGATACTCAAAAAGAGAGGCTTCGATGGATATAAATGATCGAAATCAGCAGTAGACCTTGAATATTACAAAGATTTCAGGAACTACCTCAGTATGGCATTGAGAAATGAAGAGACTGCCTACAACCAGTACCAGGTCAAACTGAACAAACATAATCCCAAACACATTCGGAGAGATTTTGCTAACTGGAATATCTATGGGAAATCTCCTCGGAGTATAGTACCAGGAATCAGCAATATAGTTTCTGAGAACGAGAATCATTCAGAAAATCAGGAAGAAAGCCATTGTTCATCTGATTCCAAAGGTCTCAACAGCGACTGAGCTCAATCAACTGAAACCCATCAACATCTCACCAACTATGTCTAAACTTCTGGAAAAAATTATCTCTACATATCTTCGGAGTCATTTGAAAGAACATTCAATATTACCGGGTATTCAATCAGGATTGAGGAAGCAGCACAGCACCACAACGGCTCTGATCAAAACAAACGACATCACATGTGATATTGATAACTATATGGTTACCTACCTAGTTATGTTGGATCGAAGTGAGGCTCTCGATGCAGTAAATCATAATATAATGATATCCAAACTCAAGTATTATGGACTCGCATCGCAAATGATTCTTTGCTTCGTGAGCTACTGTGTGTGATCGTGTACAGTGTGTGGAAATAGATGAAGATATATCAAGTGGAAGAAAATTCATTCGTGGGGTACCACAAGGCAATGTTTTGAGTCCACTATTGTTCACTGTATTCACAGCAGATTCAGTGAAAGCTTCATTACCAACTTGTTCTATCCACATGAATGCCGATGTTGTTCATATATATGGACACTGTGATTCGACAGCAGTGGACAATTCCATAGGTGAATTGAATCATAATCTTGAAATTATTTTTTATAACTCTCATGTCCATGGTCTGAAAATCAAGCCAGCTGAAACAGTTGCTATGTGCCTGGGCACCAAAATCATGGTAGCCAGAGCCAAATCCTCACAAACTGTTGAAATAATGTTGAATGATTATACTGTTATCAAACTGAATTGTGATTGGAAAAATCCAGGCATTATTATTGATGGAGCGTCAACCTTTGAAACACATTATATTAGACGAACTCATGGTATGCTATTTTGAATTCAAAACTTTGTGGAAATATAAAAACATACCCCCGCAGGATACAAAGTGGAATCTTGTGGATACGTTAATTATGAATCAGCTTGATTTGGATCCAGTGTTAAGTACAGTTCATCATTTACACTTACAGTTATCATTACAAAATGATTGCTTGAGATACTCAAACAATAAAACGACGTGATATCTCCTCACTATGTTGAAATGAGTATTCTAAAGATTGAACGAAGGTTTGCTCTTTTATATGGCTCAATTATTCACAATGTTCTCAATGATGAAGTATCCAGAATTGTTATTCATATATTGCATCATTCATGTACAACACACTGGAAGAATAGTTTTAGTAGATTCAATCAACACATTCGAATCAGGGTATCGCGAGGATCTAGAACAATATACAATAGATCTAGAACAATCTCACCTGATGATCATTCGAGTTATTTTGATCATTATCATTATCGATTTTGTGAAAAATTGTTGATGACATAGATTCGTTACTTTTCATTTTGTTTAGTTATCACATCTTTCTGTTGTAAACTGTAGAACTGCAAATAATGTTCTAGATGTACGTCTTGTTTGTTGGTCACCGTGTGGGACCACCGTATAAGGTATATACAGGGTGTCCTTAAAAGGTCTTTACAAAAAGCTACCACATATTCTTCAGACCAAAACAATTCGATACAAGCAAACTTACCTCAGTAAAAAGTTGCTTAGTTTGGGCGCTAGACGGCTCTGAAGTTGAAATTTTCAAATCGATTTTGCTTCATAACTTTTGAACGGCTCATGAGATTTTTTTCAAATTTGGTACGTTGGCATAGACTCATCGGGCAATGAAACTGATATCATAATCATAATGAATATCATTCCATGCGCGTAGAACTTGATTTTTTCAGTAAATAAACATCTAAAACTCCTACGCCAATGGAAAAAAAATAGTTTCAATATGAAATCTAAATTATTCAACTCATTCACTACAAAAAAGGTACTCTTGACAAAAGTCGATTCCTCTCATGGTTTCGACAAAATTTTAATTTTAGTGATTTAGAGCATAATTAATAATAAAACGATTAACAGATATTTCATAAGAATTGTTCAAAATGTTCACCATTTTCACGTATACAAAGATTCATACGACGCAAAAAGTTGAGATGTACTTCTTGCATAGGTTATTTCTATTGAAAATAAGTAGCACTGGTTTTTTTTTTCTGAAGACTATTATTATCTGCTCGAAAACAGTGATATTCACATTCTTGGTTTCCATAGTTTCATCTGTGTTGATTTGTCGAGTTTTATTGACGTTGATTGTTGATATCGGACTTTTCTGATTTATCATGGCCGTACAATACACCAATGAAGAATACACCGATATGTTATTGGTATTCGGATATTGTCAAGGAAATGGTCGAGAGAGTGTGAGGGTGTATTCGGCAAGGTTTCCAAATCGTCGCGTACCAAGCCACCCAACCTTTGCTGCAGTTGAGAGACGTCTTCGGGAGACCGGTCATTTTGCTCCTAGAACTGGTGATTATGGAAGACAGCGTTATGTAAGGATTCCCGAAGTCGAAGTAGAAATTTTAGACCGTATTGAAGAAAATCCAGAATTGAGTACTAGACGGATAAGTAATGAACTAGAAGTTTCTAGGAATGCCGTTCATGAAGTACTAAGAGAACAATTATTATACCCATACCACAAGACGCCAGTTCAAGATTTATTAATCCATGATTCACAAAGTCGTCTGATGTTTTGTAGGTTCATTAATTTGCAAAGAGAAATGAATCTGAACTTTGGAAAGAATATTTTGTTCACTGATGAAGCCTGTTTCACGAGAAGAGGAATAACTAATTTTCATGATGAACACGTTTATGCAATTGAAAATCCTCAATCCATTAAACCATTTTCAACACGAATTCAAAATCAACGTTTGGGCTGGAACAATAGGAAATTTTATAATTGGTCCTGTCATACTTCCACAAAGATTAACAGGAGACATGTATTTACAACATCTACGAAATACGTTGCCAAATTTGTTGGAAGATTTACCACTCCAACATCGGGTAGATATGTGGTTTATGCACGATGGAGCTCCACCACATTTTTCGGTGGATGTTAGGAATTTTTTAAACCAACAGTACCCAGACAGATGGATAGGTAGAGGTAATGATGCACCCGTGAATTGGCCACCACGTTCTCCAGACTTAACACCGATGGATTATTTTGTATGGGGTTATCTCAAGTCTACGGTTCACAAGACCCCTGTGAATACTGTAGAACAATTATGGCAACGTATCCAACAGGCGACGAATAATCTTACAGGCGATGAAGAAGTTATTCAAAGAGTACATTTCAACTTTTTGCGTCGTATAAATCTTTGTATACGTGAAAATGGTGAACATTTTGAACAATTTTTATGAAATATCTGTTAATCGTTTTATTATTAATTATGCTCTAAATCACTAAAATTAAAATTTTTTCGAAACCATGAGAGGAATCGACTTTTGTCAAGAGTACCTTTTTTGTAGTGAATTAGTTGAATAATTTAGATTTCATATTGGAACTAATTTTTTTCCATTGGCGTAGGAGTTTTAGATGTTTATTCACTGAAAAAATCAAGTTCTACGCCCATGGAATGATATTCATTATGATTATGATATGAGTGTCATTGCCCGATGAGTCTATGCCAACGTACCAAATTTGAAAAAATCTCATGAGCCGTTCAAAAGTTATGAAGCAAAATCGATTTGAAAATTTCAACTTCAGAGCCGTCTAGCGCCCAAACTAAGCAACTTTTTACTGAGGTAAGTTTGCTTGTATCGAATTGTTTTGGTCTGAAGAATATGTGGTAGCTTTTTGTAAAGACCTTTTAAGGACACCCTGTATATTTGTTATCATTGTATGTTTTTCATGATTGTGTTATGCATTATTGAGATTTTTCTAGGCAGAATTGAAGAATGGCTTCTCCAATATTCTGGCCTCTTGAATTATTCCTTGTTTATCATTTCTCAGACACTATGTGATGGTATTGCTTCAATGAACGTCATTTTCATTATTATTCTTATTATATATTTTTATTATCGTATATGATCATCATTGTATATCATTATCATCATATATTATTATCATTCTTATTATTCTCATAGGATTTAACCTCGATGTCACTGATTCCCACAGGTTTGACGACTTCATCATTAGCTACTCGATCAACAATTTCATTTCCATCAAGTCATCGAACTAACCGATTCTTGTAGTCTCGAACTTTCCAGACATTGTAAACCTTTTTTTTTTTTCGATGCTTCTGGATGTGTCATCAGTGATGACAAAATAGATTAGTTTCTATTTTCTACTAGAAATCAGGAAAAAAAACATGAATGTCCTTACTGACTATTTGAATATTTGCAAGATTATGTGCGATAAATCACCTTACTCAGTACAATATTTGGACCAAATTTTCTGAAAATATGGATTAGATAGTGAATTCATTTTCCTCAATTAGACTGGAAAAAAGACAGGTGATCCTAAGGTGACGAATATGGAAGCTCTCAAATATGCACGAAATGGGGTATTCCATGTATAGAGACAATAAGATTTGGTATGGAATGAAATAGTGAGGATGAACCCAAAAGCACTAAGGTGCCTTTCGAGTCCAAGGTTTCTTTGTATAACGATAGAATGGAGATAAAGAATCGAAAGGAGTTTGGAACCAAATCACCATCGATTTCACGATAACCTTCCACATTCCTGAGAAAACATCCGTGAATATATTCTTCTTTCATTTCCATGAATTTGTTGGTAATTTCTATGAAATAGTCATATCTCCAGAATGATACTGTTCATTTTGTTGGATAATGGCCTGACTCCATCCATTTATATCTTCATTAAAATTTTTCATATCTCAACATATATGTACAATGTATTTCTGAATGAATTGTTAGTATGGAAATTGATCATTTCAATGCTCCACCATTATCTGTAATTTTTTCAAGAGTTTAATTGCTTCCTCAGAAAGTTAGTCATTTTGGAGTTACGCACTTTGCTCATTACACCGACGATAAATATCGAACAACTGAAGGTAATTTTGAAGTAACTACTCATGGAATCTGGTCCATAAGATAATGCTTGATGATATATTTATGGTTTGGTGAAATCATAAGATAAACAAAATTCATGTCTGCTTTCAATCTATGGTATCCGGAGTAGGCATGAAATATCACATAAATAACCTAAAATCGGTCAGTTACTTATGGGCAATCGAAGAAAACATCACAATTCCATATTATATTGAAAATCCTCAATAAGAAGGTACCCTCTCATCTCCTTATTATCAGATCTGTATTTCATGTAACCCGTTTTTGGAACAGTTCAGAGAACCAAAAGTATCTAATATCCAATATCGAGTATTTCATCCTATTTCGTCAATATTCATCAATCTACTTGTTGAGCCCTTGAATTTTTCGAGAGGTTGATTCAAAGGGAAATTTGGAAATGGAAAATCATCTCTGCTTTGGTTGATGCATGTCAATAATTCACTTGATGTTTCAAATCTCAAGAGTGTTTGCCCAGGTTAAAACCTCAGAAACTGAACACTGGTAACTCAGCGGGACAAATTATACTTTTTGTCATGATATAATGATTGGACAACGGGAGGATAATTGATATAAGAAATATAATTTTTTTCTTCAATAATAATAATTATAATAAATGTTCTTTATTGAATTGAATATACAAATAAGTTTATATATATATAGAAATATATATATATATATATATACAATTCCTCAGGCTATCGACCTAGGTCCTTCAGCCTATAAGAAATATATATCTGCCAAGAATTTATTACTAGAAGCCCAGTTTCACAGACTCCACTGTCGGTTGTTCGAAATCACCTCTCCGAAATGACAATAATTTTACAGATGAAAATATACAATGGAGATATTCGTATCCTCATAAAATACCGCAGTGCACTTTGGTTTCCAATATACGAGTGTATTTACTCAATTCACATATTCAACAGGCTGTTCATTGGTGTTCATCGGTGGTGGTTCAGAATGATGTTTCCATATGGAACAGACTTCACCAGATGTGGAGCTAGATGTAGATACCGCTGGAGATGCAGAATCATATGTTCAGCTGACTTGTAGGAATATGTACAAAATGGTTCAACTAGGATGCCCCGTTTAATCGATTCATCACTCAGCAGCAGAGTATCGCTAGAGTGGTGGGCATTTATGTCCCAGGTGGAAATTCCTAAAGGAAATTATGAGAATGTCCTAGAGAAAATTATACACCCCTATTTGTGACACTACTTTATATTCCAGTGTATTGAGATGTACCCACAAAATCATATCGTACCTTGGATGATGAGCAAGAACATCTTTTTTTGAGTACCATAATTTTGTGGGCAACTGTAAAATTCGCCCAAAACATAATTCCATATTTAACACGCGATTGGACGTATGCATGATATGCAGTTAATGAAGCCTATATTTCTACTGAATGGGACAATACCTTGAGTGCATAGCAAAAACTTGCGATATTTTGTGCTAATTGGTCAACGTGTTTCCTTCCACTCCAGTCTACAGATCATTGCGATTACTAATGATTTTTAAGAAGGAGCTGCTGACATTTCATCTATATCATGGATTAGCGGAAAAGTGTCGTTCTGCTGAATATTAGAAAACTCCATGTGTTGAGTATTCATTTGCATATCATTCATTTCGAAACAATTTTTCAGTATGTTCCAAGAATTCGATATGTTGTTGTTTTCTATCATTTCCATAGTTATTTCACTGTATATTGACAAAGTGTCAACGAAAAATTGAAAATTTTTTGGTCAACTATCTGTTGCAAATCATTGATGCATGAAATGATTATGAGTGGTCTAAGTATAGAGCCTTGTGGCACACCCACATTTTTTCTCATCAGATTCATTTCGTTCTCCTTTTCCATTCCTTTTTGTTAGATATCGGGATATATTTGTTATGTAGTTCCAGTGAAACTCCTCTTATTCCAAAATATTAAATATTTTTCAAAAGTATAGTGTGGTCAACACTATAAAAGGCTTTTGAGAAATCTATACATTCCGCTACAGTTTCATTCTCATTGTTCAGCGAGTCCAATATTGTAGTAACGGCATTATATGGATCAAGTATAGTGGATTTGCCGTTTTGAGAATCCGAGATCAGGTTGTGACATTCGGCAAAAGTTACAATTCTTGGATATATCATTTTTGAAAAACCTGCTATTTGATTGGAGATCTATCGGACAATATAGTTCCCTCAAATTGTTTCTGCTCCTTCCTCGAATGGTTCTGATATTTAACTCATCTGGAAGAATTCCTTCGATCAACAGCAGGTTTGTATCCTACTGATTTTTTGTTTTCAGGCGAGGTTTTCATATCATCTACTTCGCTGCAGCCACATGCTTTCAAGGAAAGTGAATTTGGTACGCTCATATTCTTTCCTCTGATCTGATTGCGTAGGTATTCGATAATTGACACTGATTTTTTTGGTGTTTCACCTGTATACTTTTTGACTACGTTCCAAACAGCTTTATTTCCATTTCTCAATATATTCGAATATTTGCTATAGCACTTCCTTGGAAAGTTCATGCTCTGTCTTTGATGAAATTTTGAAACCTTCAGTGATCCAGTGTCTGAAGGTTTTTTCATGATATTCACCGGTTCTCAAGGAGAAGATTTGTTTCATGTTACTACTCGATATGTTTTCAATTTTTTTATACGCTATCTTCGGGTATTTTCCCATCATTACACTATCGCAATTTTGACTTAGAATTTTGATTTCCAAATCATGCAGTTTGTTTCTAGGAAATGATCTCATTTTCTGGGGTTTTCTTTTTTCGCGTAGTCTATCAAAAAGTATAGTTTGCCCTTGATGGTCAGATAAGGTGGTAGACACGACTTTTGTTTCGAAACCATCTCCATCATTTACAAAGGTATTATCTACTAGAGAAGCTGAGGTTTTTGTTACCCTTGTAGGGTCACATATAATCTGAAACAAATTGGAGCTTCGTAACAGAGTTGAGAACACCAGAAACTTTGTTTTTCCTCATGAGATTTGTATTTAAGTCACCGCAGAAAGCAATGGTTGAAGAAATGTACTTTTTCATACATCTATTTGAGATGTCCGACAAAATTTTCGAGAATAGATTAGTAATGCTTCTTGATGTCAATGAAAGATTGAAAACTAGTCACTGATTTTTCAATTCCACAGAATTCCAGAAGTACTTCATGGGCCAAGCTCTTTATTTCTTGCTTCCTTCTGTTCTCTCTTTCAGAGACGAAACTATAATTGGCAGTACCTCACTAATTCAACTTCTGACAAGGTTTCAATACTTAATGCTTTCAATTTCGATACTATCTCTCCATCTGGTGAGCCTAGTGTATATAAATTATCCATATATGTGTCCTCCAACTGGAGCTCTAATCCCGTGTTCAGAGAATGGAGGACGAACGACACTAGGCTTCCACTACGATATTCGTAATTGCATATTTCACCGTGAAGTTTGTTCTGAATTCTTGTTTTTGTTTACGAGTTCTTGCACTTTTCTTTCCGAATCTTCTATATTTGTGGAATTCTTCGAAACTATTTCTCTATGTTCGGTGATGCGAAGTTGAAAAATCAAACAAGATTTTGCTCTTATCTGATATGAAGGTTGATCATTCAAATCTTGACACCAATGGACTTCACAACTGATACTTCAACTATGCTCACTAACTATGAATTCGATTCATCTATGGACAACACGAAAAGGAAACCAATGATGTTCGAGGAACATCGTGTTAGCCAGCGGTGGAATTCTGTGAGAGAATGAAGGTATTGGAAGTTTTTTCATGGTTTCGAGGTTGTGAACATCAGGACAGAGTTCACTAGGCAAGGAATTCCACAACTTTGCCGTTCTATTGATGAATGGTGCTTGGTATAGCAATGTTCGACATGCAGGTCTCGAGCCTGACAGTGTAGGGGTAACCAGCCTGAGCTCGTCTGGTTTGTCTACTAGGAATCGCACTTGGTGACATGAAATATGATATTTCCATTGAGCACCGACCGTGGAAGTATCTATAAAAAAGGCAGAGATCTCCGACCTTCCAACGATGATCTAGAGAGGTGAATGATTTGTTGAGTGTTGTATCATTGAATATCTTCTGAATTCAATCTG
This sequence comes from Gastrophysa polygoni, assembly GCA_963576655.1. Lineage (NCBI taxonomy): Eukaryota > Metazoa > Arthropoda > Insecta > Coleoptera > Chrysomelidae > Gastrophysa > Gastrophysa polygoni. The sequence continues at coordinate 34,688,407 of OY755082.1, forward strand.
AGAGCTTTAGCGTATGTTTGTGGGGTGAGCTCCAAACATGTGAACAGTACTTCAGGGCAGGTAGAATTTGTGCTTTGTAGATCATAAGCAGTTACTGGGATGTGGAGTATCTCTTCTCACGGAATAGAATTCCAAGTTCTTGTGGAGCAGTTTTCGCAATGAACCTCACATGATCATCCCATGAGAGAGCGCTGGTGTTGAATGATTATTGATTAGAAATATATTCGAATTTATTGTCTCAGAAAACTCCAAAATGCATAATTCCGTGCAGTTATGTCACCGTGTCGATGAATTATTCAGGAAAAACGTATTGCCATTGGAATTTTGATACCCTGTAACTTTGTTGATATCAACTTCTCAACTGAGGTGAGTTTGGCTGGGTCACAATATTTTTATCCATTTTTATCCGAGGAATCTACACGTTCGCTTGTATGAGTCATCTCCAATGAGTGCATTTATTGAAGTATCTGTCAGACGCAGAAGTAAGACATCAGTACAGTCGAGATTATTCAGCTGTATTTTGAGAAACAAGATAGCTGAGAACAATGGGTGATACTTGGAATAGATCATCCACACTCAGGAATAGACCTTGTTATGATATCTCTTTTAGAATATAAAGCATTAAAGATTATTCAAATGGAACGAGTTTATTCAATCATAGCCATCTAAATGTATTATTTTAACTTCGGCGAAGGTAATGTAAATGTAGCTATAACTCCGAAATCATGGCATTTAGGTATAGGGAACATGACATTAAAAATATTCAGCATTTCTTAAGGATTTCAAAAAGCAAGAAAATCACAGGGTGATCCATTTGAAATAACAAAGTTCATTATTATTCCGGAAAAAGGAGAGATCTGACAACAATGTAAATACCACCATAATATCGGCCGCATCACAAGAACCTTGCACACCGAAATATATAAATTATGTATAACCGAAAACGGTGGACATTTCGAACAGCTACTTCAATTTGTTTTTTCCTTCTTCTTCCATTCAAAATTATTTATTAATTAAAAGTACCAAAAACATTATCAAACTTTTATTTTTATTCAAACCTTGTTGGGACAGACTTATGCTATGTACTTATTGCTCAGTAACGTGGCACAGGGAGGTGATATTATCGACAAAATTAAAAACAAAATTGTTCATGGCCTGCTAAAATATCATTATACCGATGAATCTCGCGATGAATAAAATCAATCTGCTGATATCATGTAACTACAAAAACTCAAATATCTCACGAATGGCTCAATTTTTTGTATTTGAATAAGAGTACCTTTTTCATGTAATTTTCTTCGCTCCATCGAATGCTCCTGTTTTTTCACCGAAAATAATACAGGGAAAAAAGTTTTCTACAAAAAATCATGACTCACCCTCTGAAATCACCCTTCATAACAATATCAGAAATGTGGGAGCGTGACGAAAAAATGTATTTTGACAACATACATTCATGCACAAAATTTCAATCGGGTGGCTTTCATCGTTCAGAAGTTATGCGGAGAAATTATTTTAATTTTATCAACTTTGGAAGGATATATCTCCCTTATTATGCATTTTTGGCCATGAGTTCAATCATCAAACTACACTTATTTTCCGATGTTCTATCACCCCCAGAAAGCTCGGTACACATTTTTGACTTACCCTGTATATATATTCACGGCGTGAAGTGGCGTCCGCCCATGTTAAAATCGTGGTTGAAGTGTCATCCGATATACGGACGTCACCTTGCATCGTGCTCCAAAATATCGCGAACGGTTCAGTAAACCCTCGAGGATTCATTGCTGCTGAAATCAGCTGGACGTCACTCTGGCCGGTTTTTGTATAAACTATACTCCAAGGTTCATGGTGTTTTCGACAGGCGGCGTTATAGTAGCACACTTGTATACTGATACTTATGTATACATATCGAAGAACGGTATAATGTGGCGTCTGTTTATGTGATTTTCTTCCAGAATGGCATCCAGACAGAGTTGTCGATCTCACTTCTGATTATCTGAAGCTTTCGACACTAAAGGTTGGTTTTCAACCGTTATTCAGGTTGATTCGAAGTTGCTTGCTCTTGATTTAAAGATTCTTGGACTGTCTTTGCAGAATTCAAAGCAGACCTTATTGCGTCAATTATATCCTGATGATGGCCCAAGTTAATTTCCAGATATGATTTCATGGAGTGACTGCTACCATGCCCTGTTATTTCAATTAATTGCTGTTCTCCAATTCTGTTTTGCAAGAACTTGATGAAGACGAAAATTGATGTTGTTGGAAACACATTTGATGTGGAATTCGATGTGGAATTCGATGTGAAATGATTTGACCTCTAGTGGTTTTACTAGTGAAAATTCCACATATGTGATTTTGAACCGATCAGAACGTGTATTTCTGTCAGATCACCATAGTAACGGAATTTTTTTTCTGGTGGGTACCCAACAGCGAATCATACTGGAATTTTTTTTGACGTTTTTGATGACAGGTTCTGTCAACTTTATGAAGACGAAAATTGATGGTGTTGGAAACACATTCGGTGTGGAATTTTCCCACCGAATACTACACGAGTTCGAATTGAATCCGGAAATATTTTCTCGCTCATTAGTATTTTCAAATATTCATGAGCTCGAGAAAATTTCCGGAAATGATTTGACCTCTAGTGGTATCACTAGTAATAATTTTAAAGAGACTTATTCAGGAAAAAAAATGTATCCATGTCATTTGTCCCTCCACTTACGTTCGATAGTTGCCAAGTAATAGTTATTGTTTGTTATCTTGACGGAAATATTGCATTGGCCTCAAAGTACATCTAACTTTTTTTGACATAGTTTCTGAGTTGAGAAAAAATTCAACAAAATTATTGTAACTACATATCAGAATATAAAATGATAACTAAAGGAGTAGTTTCGTCAAAGAAATAATGACAATCCCCATTTCCATAGAATAGTTACCGCCCACAATCATGAATAGAATAAATTCCAAGTTGAATTGAGGTGGGAGTTTCAAACATAATTTTCAGCCGTAAACAGCAACTTGCTTTTTTGTTAACACTGAACAAGTGATTTGAGTTATTGAAATAAAATCCGCTATTGAGATGGATGAATGATCAATGTATGTCATGTAATCCGTGGCAACTCTCAAAACTGGATGAGTGTTATTAGTAAAAAATCCTCAAAACTGAATTTTCTAGATTTTTTGGTTCCATGCATTCTTGATGATCTGAGTGAGGTCATTATAGCTGATTCATGAATCTGAAATGAATTCAAGAAAATAATGAGTGGTAACCTCATTTTTTTGAGTTTTGAGAATTTTTGTAGCTACATATCTAGTTCAGGGAGTTGCCACGAAAGTCATGACGTATTATTGATCATTATTCAATCTTTTGAGCAAGTTTCGATTCAATCATTCCGACCATTCGTTCACGGTTGAACTTTATGATTGGGACTCTCACCTTGAATGATGATAACGAGAATGATGAAGCAATCCATTTCCAGCAGATGTGCTCATACTTGGGTAGGTACTTGAATTTTTTCAAATGACGATCATGATTTCAGAGATTCTTCCTCAAACTACTGAATACATCGAAATGAAAATCCACTCCAAATATCTCTACTCGGTTCCAGAATGGAATTTCTAAATATTGAAAAATTGCATGTTCATTGATTTTCAAAGAAGTTACGATTCAGTTGATATTTGAATAGGCCTACATGTTTTTGATATACCTACTATTCAACGATTTCCATTACAAGCTTTCATTTAGTTTTTCACTTGTTAGTTCGATCGTTCGTTTTTGAAACTTGCATCCCACAACTGAATTCTGTCCCACTTCTAGTCATCCGAATCTCGGAATTATATGCATGATGGCATTTTTGTTAGAGAAAAAACAGTACCTGGCGGCTCCAAGATGGCGGATGAGATTTGTAAATATGGCCCAATTCGATTCAAAATTTGTAAACAAGAGTTTACGGGGTCGCAGATGAGGAATTTGTTGTTAGAATTCAAGAATTCAAAATTTATGAATTCAAAATGGCGGGCCAAACTGGCGGATGAAATTTGTGAATATGGTACGATTCGATTCAAAATGGGTATAAGTGGGTTTTCGGGGTCGAAGATGAGGAATTTGTTGTCAAAATTTATATTCAGAATAACGGCGCCAAGATGGCGGGCATATTTGTGATTATGGTCAGATTGGATTCAAAATTTATATGAGGGAGTTTTTGGGCTCGGAGACTTAGAAGTTGGTCGAAAAATGTCAAGATTCATGAATTTAAGAAGACGGCTTCTGGATGATGAAAAATAGTTTACATTGAAATATACAGGAAGAAGGTATTGTTATAACAATGCTTCATCAGGAATGCATAGATCAAGGCGGAGGTATTACCAAAAGAGCATTAAAAAAACTTCGGAGACAAGCTTTTACTCAAATGTGCTGAAATTCTGTGAGTTGAAGATTTGGAAGATTGCCACTTTCATCCTCAGTTCAACAGCAGCAGCAAGCTCTTGAATATGTAACTAAACTACATCACACATCCAAAGGAATCATTTCATTTCTTGTTATCGCATTGCATTTGAATGAAAGCTTGTCTTTGATTTTTTTTTGATTACCTTTGTTTGAACATATTGATTGAAATTTTTTAATCTTAGTATATTATATTGAGTTCAATGTATCGGCAAGTAATTGGCGGATGTCATTCGAAGAAAATAGAACTAAGTTGGGGACATCAATCAGAATGATAACGATGCTGAAAATAATTCATTGAGCAAGCCTGTATACATATAAAAACAGACTCGGTCGTTAGTTCATTTGAACTCATATCATTCGTAGAATAACTATGAAAATTCAATTTTTGATGAAAATTTATTCGAATCACAACTCAACATACCATTATATACTATTGAATCTGTAATTGAAGACGTTCCGTGAAAGATGACATTTTCGTCATAATAGAATCGGTGGAATGAAAATTCATTCTGGCGGTGAAATCTGATGATAATTATTAGTTGTACATTTGTACATTTGTAATTTCGTTGTACTTATAATTAGTACAACATCGTTCTTTCAGTTCTGTTGATGTGACAAGAATATCAGTTAAAACGTTTTCTGCGGGATGTCCTCGATTATCATTCATGATTTCAGAATATAAACAAATAATCATATATAAACATTATACGTTTCCTTTCCTCGTTTCTAAAACAATAGAAATTATAATAATTATTTCAATATATTCGTCTCACTACTCCCAGAGAGAAATCCTCTATCTGTTAGTGACACCTTGTTTTTTTAAAAATTTTGGAAATGAAAATATTTTTAATGAATTTGAAACTTCTACTTATGTTTGTGGACGTTTCTGAAACGAATCTGCTTTCGTTTTCAACTCTGTGGAAAGATTATCTTCTCAATCGCAGAGAAAATGGGGTGTTTTACATCTTTGTAAATCGTTTGGCTGTGAAACTGAATAGTAACAGTTTGTCAGATCGAAATTTGGTACCAGGTGTTCATTCAATAATTGATCTCGAATTATTTATTCTCATATTCAGTTTTCAGAAGTGAATGCCAAGTTTCATCTCCAACAACTGAACAAGAAGCAATATCATTGTCTCCGTTCAGAAGAATGACAGAGAATATTATTGAAGGAATAATGAAATCTAAACAAAAAAACTTGAAAAACCAATGATACATTATTTCTTCCTGCTCCCTCAAATGTCTCACAAGACATAGTGGTTTTTTCATATGATTTTTTTGACATCAGACCATAGTCCTGAGAGCTGTTGAGAATAATGATTCGACAATGACTATAACTATAACTATAACTATAAGCTATAACTCAGTCGTAATCGATCCGACGATGTTACTTGGTTGTATTCACCCTTTTATTCTCTGAATGCAACTTTGTATGTTCAAGATGATGGATGAGTAAAGTGAAGAAATGTTCAGTTTCTTCGAATTGAGGAATGCAAAATTGTATATCTTTGGTTTGGTTGATGTTCAGAAAATTCCATATCCATGCCATTTTGAAGAGTTTTCCAATTCATCAAGTTTCAGTATTCATTTTCCAAATCACTTGAAGAATTGATAGCAACTTCAAAGCTCACGAATTTCTTCATAAGACAGCCTGTATTGAAATGCATATCATTGTAGGTGTGATGTAATGCGTATTGTGAATTTGATTATGTCACTTCTGTGAAATATTTCAGGATGTTGGGTGTATAATGCTCGGTGGGCTGATATCGTCTAATTCTCAATAATGTTACCTATTCAATGTTCGTGGAATTATATCTGAATATCGAAAGTTGATGAAATGTCTGTTGATGAACTGGATATCTCGAAAAATGAATTCATGTCTTTGTGTTTTGAGTTCTTCAATATGAATTTTCCCTCGAGTAAAAGAGAGAAACGTTGCTTGTGGATCCAGAATGGATTCAGAATGACAATTTGAGGATCGGAAAGTCGAATTTCCATATATTTTCTTCAGTTCAATCAGATCAGTTCGTTAATTTTGCACCATTGTATTCACTCAGTTTCCTTATGTCAGTTTTCGATATGCGTAACAGTTGAAAGAACGAAAACAGAAAACATTTACTGAGTCCTAAATATTAGATCACAAGGGAAATATGAGAATTTGGTTTCCCTAGAAACCAAAAGTGTCAGAATATATCTATTTGGGAAAAAATTATCTTTCATCGTCCTCTCACAGTTCAACAGAGGAGATTTTTTTCACTGTGTAGAATTTGCTGCATGTATTTTTTGGACACCTGCCTGTGTTAGAACAAATGACTTCTATCTTTTGGAGAAGTTAGCGCAATTGATTTGATTCTACGTACTATTCGATGAGGCTCACGATGAGGTCTATGAAAACAAATTGGGATACGGCGTCAATTATTGGAATGTATATGTACTCCTTCTTGATCGAAATAATTTTTAGTAGTTATTTAATCGCTAGAAGTCACTTTAGACGCGACCTCCATTCACACACAATATGCAGGACGCAAGGATTGTGAAAAAATTCAACTCACTTTCAAATAGTTTGTGTTACAGTGTTGCCAAATGAGAGGAAGCCACTTTGTGCTTGATCTCGATACTTTGGGTCTGCCCTATATACATAGACGTGTATATCAGCGGATGCCACTGGGCTACAAATCTGTACGGATGCCAACTTGACCGCTTTCGCGGTCGATATCAATATATATATATATATATATATATATATATATATATATATATATTTATATGGTCATGAGAGAGATAATTTACAAGGATCGCACACTAGTTCTGTAATAAAAACTATATTTGTAAATGGGACTCTCGATGTTTTCATCAATTCGCATCGTGGTGTTCTCCTGATCCATGATCGATGATTCCTGATGATTGAAAGGATAAGTATTATGATTGGAGAAATGAATTTATTCATCACGACAATAGTTTTCATGCTATATTTTTGATTGATGCATTAACGACTTCGTTAATGGCATTGAGGAGAGGGTATTTATCTCCGTATCTTCCTTGGAAATCGTCTGTATCCAACGACCACAACATGATACCTCCCAGCTTAGAATCCAAGGCAAACTGCGTCTGTAAACATGATATTCTGAATAGGATGGATATTCCTTTCCGTGATGACGAAACTCATAATCAAAAGTTCAACTTTAACAATAAAAGGTGTAATATATTCATGAAGGGTGTCCCAGCGTGAATGAAACAAGATAATTTGATAAGTCCTCTTCAAATTCGTTGAACAGTTGAGTACCTCGTACCCGACGTGAGGATACTTCAGGTGTTTCATAATTCGAAAAAGGAATGCTAATGAATTGTCTCGTTTGGTAGTCTATGGGACAACCTGCGTCGATGATGTTATATTCAGGTTTTTCGACGTGAGAATTGTTATCTACTATTTCAACTCACGTTGTATAATTTACTCTTGTTGATTATTTTCGATCGATTTTTGGCGATAGCAATATCTAACTTGTTCTCATATCCAGATCTGAGGGCTCTCTAGCTTGAGCTTGCGATTATAAATTATAGTGGCATCCATATACATTCATAAACATATTGAGAAACCGGTCTCCATAACCTGCATTGAGCAGCAGGACCAATTCCATTCCAATTCGTTTCTCATTCTTCAATCCACAGATTATCAACGTATGAGAGACGTTGCAACATTGTTTTCATTCTCATCAAATTTTCACTATGGAAATGAAAATATTCAGGTAGATCAGTCGAGTAGTTATCGCTATCCAAAGATTATACTAACTGGTTCAAAAAATGTTAAACTTTTGTAAGTAGAAGATTTTATAGTGCCGATTCGATGGATATGAAAAATATAGGACCTTTACCGCAATGGAAAATCGTTCTTACCCACTTATCAAATCCATGAAATTGATTCAGGAAAATATCAAACACAGAACATAAGAACGCATCCTTTTCATGGCTCACCTTCAGCTTTATGCTTTTCTCATCATCGTATGTCAGCCAATCATCATCTAGGAAGGCATAGTTAGTACCATCCTCAGTAACAATCTCGTAATCAACGTACTTGTAGGTATCTAACACCTGGAAAATCAATGTGAATATTTGGTTTCTTCTGAAAATCAATCGATGAAAGGAGTGTTGGCATTGAAAGATGGAAAAAATAAAAAATTGATTTTCGTCAATGGAGTATTTTGTAGAAATAAAGTTCACCTGGAACTTTTGTATGGTATCGCCGATAGTGTGAATGACGATATTGCATTGAATAATTGTTAGAATATGGATATTATGATGGTATGCTCTCGCCGATGACACACAAAAGATGATCATATCAGGATCGTCACAAGTTGATACTGATATCCAGAGCATATCCAGTGGATGTTAAATACCCCAATACATTGAACGATATATTGGATATATATTTATTCCATACCATATTTTCTCTCAGAAAATTCATCGCACATCAATGAGCTGATTCGAGTGACCATCATATTCTCAAGTATTATTCCACTTTTCTAGATCAATGGAAGGTTGAATGTGAAAGTAGCCTTATTTTCAGTCTCGATACTCACTAGTCTATACACAATGTTTCTCTCTTATTTCCATTGCGAAATCACCCAAATGAAGACGATCTATTATCACCATATTCATATCAGTTTTTCCGTGAGGAAATTATTCAAATAAAAACTTTTACTCACATCAAAATGACGACTGAGGATATATCATGTATCTGAGTATTTTCTTTTACTTTTATTCATACAGTGTTTGTTTTCTATTGTTAATGCAGAATCACCCAAATGGATACGATCCATCATTTTTGTTATTATTCCTAGGAGAAATAGGTTGAGTTGAGATATGAGCTTTTTCTCATATATCATGATCTGAACGATTTGAGATATCTTTCGAATTGGGACTTTTTCCTAGTTCTATTCATGAGTGCTGTTTGTTGTCAATTTTGATGAAGGAACATTTCACTTCGATCTGTGCATGTGTTGGAGGATGGTCCAAATTTTTGATAAATCGAATGCTGAGACATCTGGCATTCCTGCAGAACGAGTTTCTCATCTCTATATCGCTGGTCATCGGATTGGATTCTAGATGCACATTTGATATCACGTATTCGAATATTCTTACTGTGACTCATAGCGAGAAAGTTCGAGTTACACTGTCCCTTGACTCTGCTGATGTCAATGCACATAATTTCGTGTGATCTATCATCTTTCTGGTGACATGACAGTGTGGTGTCGTCAGAAGATGAAGATAATTCACCCAAAATTTGTAGCATGGTTAGATCTTCAGGCTAACCAGGCTAACTATCAAACCATGTTGCAGTTCCTGCATCTTTTCTATAATTCTTGAAACTATACTATTCGAAAGAAATATATTCACTGGTTTCTTTTAGAGATGAGCGGATTGATCAGATCATAACTGGTACCTCCATGACCATTCTTACCCATAGACAAATGGCATAGTTCAGTGGAGAACAAACTGCTGCTGCTGTCAGCTATCCGATGATATGATATTTTCGGGAATGATCGGGAATTCCCTTCAATTCAGAGATAATTCCTTGTAATTGTAGTTCCAATTTCGAAGATGAAGCTCATTCATTTGTATCCATTGTAACTTCAGTGAATGTATCCAAAGTATTATTTCCATCTCCTTGATTCACATGTTCTATTTTTTTTTTCAATACACGCTATGTATCTACAACTCCCCAGAAACCTCTTTAACAACAAATTTCAATTTCACGAGTGATATAATTGGAACTAGACAATGCTTTACGTCATTTTGTGTATGTCTTTACCTCATAGTATGCGAGAAAACCGTTTTCGTTCGTATAAGTTCCTGGACGTCCAGCTTCAGCCACAGGAGCTCCAATTCCATGTTGAGAAGGGTCATTCAGAACGAAATCTCTGGCATAAGCAGGCAGACCCAGGATCAACTTTTTCGCTGGTAAGCCGCCATCCAACCAACGAGTCACCGACTCTTTCTATAGATAACATGACAATGCAGTGTTAGTCGAAGATTATACATGTCATGCGTCAGTTCAGTTATATGAGTGTTCTCAGGTGATATGCAATTTGAGGAGATCACATGAAATTTCATGAAAAAACAGTAAACGAATATAATTGAAGAAATATGTCAAGATTCATGAAATGAATAAACCAGGATGACTGTAGTGACAAGGACAACATTTGTAGCGAGAGAAGTAGGAATGAATATTGCGAACCTAGATAGAAGCAGTTCCGATATGCATTTGAGTATCTTAATGAGTTCATGAAATTTTTCGATTTCGAAAAATAATATCTAATAGGTTGCTGGAGATGTTTTGGCTTCTATGATATCATTTTGAAATTGTCAAGTATTTGTTGACTCACCATAGCACTCATTGGAGAGGACAGCCCAGTGAAATTCGACGTGGAAGGAACATAGTCATACGCCATCAGATGCACGTAGTCGACAGCACTGAAAAACGTTTGAGTATATTGTTCCACCACTGAAAGATCATCATTATTCAAGGAACTATTAAGGAGTGGCACTTTTTTTATATGTCATTCAAGATAAGTAAACTATCAAATAACACACTAGTGTGTTATAATCCATAACTCACTAGTGAGTTATGGATTATTACTCACGTTCATATTTAAAGTAGAATTTTATTTATTCATTACCATTTCAAGCAAAATTCACATTGATAATGAAATTCAATCAAAGCTGAAACATGGTTATCTGTGAACGTCAACCAACTTTTCCCCAACTGCCAACTTCCACATCACACAATTAATATCATATAGGACAATCAAAATTTTATATATTTTGAGTTTGAATGGCGAATGGCAACTTCAACCTCAAGATACTTCAACGTCAAGTTTATAATTCCAGCTTCAGAGTTGATCTAACGGTCAACTGACTGATTTCACGTTCAATTTGACGTTGTGGTTATGTACAATAGTGACATCAAGGGACGAAAATCAACAATGAAATAATCAATCATTATATTCGCGACGAAATATCATTCGAGAATTACCTGACTTTATAGAAGCCGTTACAATGTGATGGATAAAAACGAAAATAACATAACCGTTAGCATTTATATACCTTGCATCTAACTGGACACTGACATGAATCACTGATATAAAAGGCCACTTCACTTTCTATCGCCGATTTCATCGGTTGATGATCGAGCGGCAACTGAACGTCAACAGGAAAAGGTAAAACATGGTTATTCGAGGATGTAAAGCAACATCTTCTCACCTGACAACCTCAACGTCGAACGAAATTCATAAATGACAACTACTATTTTATGTATTTCAATTTTGAACAGCCAAAGGCAACAGGAATCTAACTTCGACATCAAGTTACTGAACATACAGCTTGATACTGCGAAGAAACACATAGCACAGAACATCAGAACAACAGCCAACTCTGGCTGATTGACATATCGCGGTGATTGTACCAAAATACAGTTACTGTGAATTTATATTTCTATTTCGTAGAACCATAACGATTGGAATATATTGCCGATAGTGGAAAATAGCTATTAATACAACAAGGTAGTACCACGGGGCCTGACATCTTTCTGGTCATTAGGATGATTTTTCTGAAGTTATTATGATCGAGAGATTTGCTCTATCAAATCTCATTGGTTATTTCCATAATACTATGGTAGCCTACTGATGATGTCTGATGAGATATACAGTGTGTACAATAGAATATTTTTCGAACTGGATATCAAAAATGTAATTCCATTCGTTTTCAAGGAAATGAGTGAAACGATATCCAATTTGTTTCAATTGTTAGACCAATGAGGAAGGCTATCTTGAAGGAAACTGAAAAGTTCAGTAAAAATACGAGGGATATAAATGTTAGAATATAATTTTCTCCTGCGATATCACCTACATTCCTAATATTTTGCAAAAAATGAATTTTCGTAGTTTCAACTCTCTTCCAATTGTTATCCTGAGATATCGTTTTACCAACTAGATCGAGGAAAATACGTCTGAATAAAGCTATCTAGGTAGTGAAAAAATGTGAAGGTGACTCAGAAATAGGCGTTAGGAACTGTTCGATGTTTTGGGATCTATCATAATTAGTCATCTCACTTTTCTGTTCGTATTCCTGATAATGGGAGATTTCACTTATCGAGATAAATACCTATGATATGTCAAATCTTGTGCGTTGATCAATTCGAATGATGAGTTCAATGATTCGTTCCTTCACTGGTCGGTACTTTCTTTCCAGTCAATTTAACACTGAAAGATCAGAGATTATTGTGATGACTCATTTCTCTCCAAAACGAGATAAAAAAAAACAAGGCGTCTGGAAGTAGGTCGAAACCATTCGAACCACTATCGTATCATATACGTGGGTGTTTCCAATATAAATAAATCTGTCAGGATCTATGAAAGCCTAATCAGGGCCGTATTTGAATCACTTGATGATGGTTTCTCTGATATGAAACGTCAGAAGCAAGAATCAATATTCCTACGTTGAATCATATCAGAAGTTTCTATGAAAAATCTTCAGTCTTGTCTAAAAATAATGTTGGAAAATGATAAAATTAATTTTTCGAAAACTAACTCTCTTGATGAAACTTGAAAACTATAACTGGATTGTTTGAATGGCCCTTTGAATGCACAACTCTACTCCGATTCAGGAGCTGTTCCGAGAGCTCTTCATTCTTACTTTCGTGTATATGATCCCTTGAAATCTAGTAGATCTCTGGCCAAAGAAATGGGTATAACTGAGATTGACATGAATGGAGTTATTATTTTTGAATAACAAAAAATCTGGAGAACTGAATCATCCTGCCAGGAGAATTTGGAAGGCGATTGATTGAAACGGTTCATTAGACGTTCCTGGAGAAACAGCTGAGGTTTCGTTTCGGAAGTTGATGTGATCGCATGAGCGAACGCGTTCCATTTTCCTGAAATAATGCTAATAATGCGGTGTTGCCGCTTCTACCGAAACGTAGTAGCAACTTTGATATTCCAAATGGAACACCCTGTATATAATAAATCCTCCTGATATTGCCCTAAACCTATCTGTGGGCGATTTGTGTGAATAATTATTTTGTATTCTTTCATGACTCCAAAAAAGTTGATATTTTTCAACTGTGAAATAATGGAAAAAGTGATCGAAATTAGATTTCTCCCGAATGGAACTTCCTGTATTCCATAATCGCATCGAATAGGGGTTCATTCGTGTGTATGCAGTATACATGTATACATGTATATATAGTTAAACCTATTTATTCAGTTTTTTTCAATTATGAGCAGTTATTGATGATCCTCGTTCAACTTTGAAATCGTCCACAAATATCACGATGTTCATTGATGAATGGCTATGGTATTGACAGATATTGTGAAGAATTTTATTTCCAGTGTCAGATGAGCAATAAAAGTAACTGTGAAATTCCTGTTGGATTCATTCATATCATATTCGGATATTCGGAATTTGTTCAAAATCCATGGAGAATGTCATAGGTTGGTCGAAAGAACATGTCGTTCGTTCAATCTGAGATATCCTCATTCACAAACAATGACTCAATGAAAATCCAATGTCCATCAACATGAAATTCTATATCTATATCTCAGAAATCTATATTTCAGTCCTCATGTGAATCCTCATGGCTCAATTAGATCCGCGGCACAAGATTTGGATATATCCTATAACTAGGTGCAGGAGATTTTGGAGAGACATGAAATATACGGCTATTCACTTGAATCCCATGAAGTTTGATTCCATTCGCCTGAATTTTTGTTCATATATGATAGATACAGCGGATTTGCTCATGCGATCTCCCCAACTTTCAAAACGATCCCTTGAATGGTTCGCCAGGAACGTCTAATGAACCGTTTCAATCAATCACCCTGTATGTATTGAATGATGGTATGAATGATATGGTATGATAGAACAAACTTCTTGACAACTCGAATGTCTTCAACAGAAAAAATACTTAGGATTAGAGTTGGGCAAATAACACATAGCATGAACGACATCCAAATAGACGATAGTCGAATTCATGATATTTGCATTTCACGACCAATCTCCCAGAGATATTCACTTAGGTGAATGATAAATCAAGGCGAGAAATCCCCGATGAATTTCTTTCGATTTTGGTGAAACCAAGATTCAATAGAATGGATCACCACTGACTTATAGCGTTGCGAAGAAATTCCATTCCGATGAAAATCATGACGTTATACTATGGAATATTATTTTCCGCCAATCTGAAGTCAGTGTATGATGAAAATTACTGAGTATGACGAACTAGGATGATGCATCAATTGAATAGTGATAAATAATGATAGTGTGTCTGAAATAATTTATGAATGAATAGCGCAAACGCAGTTTTCCTAGAGTGATTATTTTGAAATTGGATCAGCTTTAGACATAATCGGTGCTCAAACCCTCTTAGATGAAGTTTAAGTGTGTTATATCGAGTGATAGGAAATCAAATCTCCTGAAGAAAAATGACTTACAGCATTTATCCACAGTTGATAGGTTCAGCGTTGAGAGTCGTAGTAACTCTTTCATTCGTATACGATATTCGTTATGAATATAATTTTATTCGAATTGAAATATTGATTTTCAATTGCCACTTGAGAATTCTGCAGAAATCACAGTGAATCAACACTATGAGGAGTTCTTGTAGGGTGGATTTTTTTCTGGAAATTGTAGATTCGAATTCTGTGAGCCGTTTTGAAAACGACAAATTCGAATAGCGTCAATTTCTTCTGAATGGGATATTTCTCAAACTGTTGATTTCAGATCAGTGAATTTTATTCATCTCTTAGCAAAATTTGTTCGTTCATATTTTTCCTCAATTTCAACCGTTTTTCCATGGCACATCAATGCACACAAATGATCTGGACATAATTAGAAATATATGTGAAATATGTCAAAAAAATGGGATAGAAAACACATACAATATCAACATATTCGAAATCACAAAAATTCACCGTATCTAATAGTAGATAGATGAGTTGGTGGGAACATGAGTACCATCCATTTGCATATATTTGAGAATTAACAAGATGGCTCTAACGTTTTTGAGGTTTTCAAAAGGTTTTCGCTCACATGAATGAGATACAGAAAGTATTGAATATGTACTCATACGGAGTATATTTTGAAAATATAAATTGTTGGGATGGAGGAAATTAATGGGGCGGGAGTCGAAAAAACATATGATGAGGACATGTATGACCTCATATCAAAGATCATTCATTGAATTCTATGCCATGAGACTATCTCAACCTCAGATGATCTTGTACGCCACAGAGACCAACATATCACTAAAAATATCACGGGTATGATGAAGATTCCACTTACTCTGCAATTTTGTCGATCAGATAGGCTGAACCGATTAGAGTATCATCGATAGCAACTGCTGTAGTGATTTCATAACCCCATGGTGAAATCGTGTCCTTGATGGTTTTCAAAAGAGCTGCAAAATTTTCTCCGTCTGAGACGATTCCTCCTCTGGTAGTAGGATATTCCCAATCGAGATCTAGGCCATCGAATTTGTAGTAGACTAGAAATTTCAGCACCTCCTCAGCAAAATTCTTACGCCTCTCTTCCGTCTGAGCCATCTGGGAATCATTGTGAAATATTTCACTACATGAACTTCTAACCGTCACGAACTTTCTCACGGTGAGTCCTTCATCAATGGATTATGTGATAATCATAATGCAAACTTGAGCAATGTAGACCTAAAGGTGAGCGAATCTTTCATCAGGATGAAGAACTCCTTGAAGCAGAGAGTCTTATATAGAGAAATGAGCAGAAATGGAGAAACCGTCAAATCATTATTCCATGAACATGTCTCGCAGTCCGATAATTTCCACTCAAACTTCGTTCATAGTTTCTCCCTTGAGTACGTTGACGAAATGAAAAAAAAAATGGTAAAATAGCCCTAATCATTACGATTCGATCTCATCAGCAGTTGTTTTTATATCAAAATATATTGCAACAAATGGTGCAATGTTATTGCATCAGCATGTAGCAGACAAACCATCATTGCATTGATCGTTCCACAAGAACATCCAATGGCAATGATTTCTCCAAGGCCTATTTCTTCGATTCCTATTGAAGACATGTTTCAACACCTGCAGCTACCTGGAATAACGTCACCAAGGGCCTGCGTATATGAACTTATCCATTGAAATCGATTCAGATTGAAACAGTTGTATGAAAAATGGCAATGCAGTGTGGGAAATGTGATTCATTTATAGACAGACGCAAATCACCGTATCTTTCTTGTGCTGGTTTTTGTGACGGGTCATATCATGCCGCTTGTTTTGGAATCCCTGGTGAGTCTATTCAAAGTCTGAAATCACCTGGGGTTTGCTGATTTTGTACAGGCTGTCTCAAAATGAAAAATAAACACGATGCTATATTGAAATCTCTGTTCGACGCCAGATTCAATAAAATTATGGATGAATGTAACAATATGTTCCGAGATCTAAGGCTAAAAATATTGGATATCGCTGAAGAAGAAACTAACAAAACTGTGTGATCTGAGTGACATCTCTATGTTTGGCGATCGAGAATCCAAAATTCTGGACTGATTACAAACTCACAACTATGTGCGACGCTAAGAATGCCAACACTGATAAACCTTTGTTTTCACAAATCGTTGGCAGTAAATCAATGGTTATTGTCAAACCTCTTGACTCCAATCAATCCAGTGCAAAAAATGAGTTACAAGTTAAACAAATCGTGGATAGGGATATTTTGATTGGCTGCGAAAACCCTGAGAGTGCTTATAACTTCAATGAGAAATTATATCCCCAGTACGATATTGCCGATGCTGAAAAATTCGAACTTGAAATTAGAATTGTGGGGCTGATGAAGAATCACTCAACTGATGATATCACGAAGTACCTCGAAAGTCGAAACGATGTATTTTCAGATGTCTCTCACATTGTTCTGAAAGTATGGGCAACTAAGAATCACCTTTTGTTTCAAGCATTCATTGTTGTCGTTCCATGTCATGGAACGTTCCAGGCTATTTGTTAACTATGACGTGTGTAATGTATTTGATGCTACAGGCATAAAAAATCGTTACTCGTGTAGTGGTTTCAACCACAGCCAAAATACTTGCTCGAGCATCAGAGCTATATGCCCAAAATGCTCACAAAATCACTCATTGAATAATTGTAACAGTTCCACATTCTCTTGTATAAACGGTATGCATGCAAATCTCGTAGAGACTGACCATGCTGTCTGGGATATTATTATGAAGCGGTTACGATACCCCAAAGCGAGTTCTTTCATTACTATATAGCAATCACCAGGTAATGATGTTGATGTAAGCAAGGCAGCCTCTGTCACTGAACAGAGGCTATCCATATACTACCAAAATGCTCGAGGACTGAGAACCAAATCAGATCGCTTGTATTTGTATAACTCAATTTTTGTCAATGACTATGATACGATAGCTCTGAGTGAATCCTGGTTGAAATCTGACATTCTCGATAGTGAAAAAGTATAACTCAATTTTTGTCAATGACTATGATACTATACCTCTGAGTGAATCCTGGTTGAAATCTGACATTCTCGATAGTGAAAAAGTCAACTCAAACTATACTCTCCATAAAAAGGATAGAAATTCAGATCTCACAAATCTTTCACACGTTGGTCTCAATCCCCATCATAATTCACAATGAGAGAACATCAGCATATGTTGTCAATGCCTATATACCCCCTAACTCATCATTTGCCCTACAAGAACCGATTTTCGACTCTATATGCATCGACTCTGAAAATGTATCAATAATTGGTGACTTCAACATATCGGAATACATAATTCATCAAAATGAAACCACTAATCCCAGAATGATATCTTGTCTTCTGAACTTTGTGCGCTTCATGAACCTAAAACAATACAACTCCCTCACTGATCACAACGACCGTATTCTAGACCTGGTGATGAGTAGAACCGAAGTTGTTGTCTCTCAACAAAACTAACCTCTAGTGCCTGTTGACTCACATCACGCATCACTGGAAATCAATTTGGAACTAGACATAACATCCAAAACATTCGATGAGAAGATTTCATCAACATAATTTTCGCAGAGCAAACTTTCCCAGACTTCATGGAGACCTTCTAAGAGTGGATTGGTCATTTCTTGATCATGCTATTGATGTCAATTCTGCTTGAAGCAAAGTTCACTCTCACTTCTTCAAGAAAAGTTTGAAGCTACTCGTAGGGAAGTCAAAGAGGAAATGTATCCAGCACGAAATAATTCTGCAACTAATATT
Organism: Gastrophysa polygoni; assembly: GCA_963576655.1. NCBI lineage: Eukaryota > Metazoa > Arthropoda > Insecta > Coleoptera > Chrysomelidae > Gastrophysa > Gastrophysa polygoni. The sequence continues at coordinate 34,707,125 of OY755082.1, forward strand.
AAAGCTAATATTAAAATCAACCCAACCAAATTCTGGTCATATTTGAATACGTTACCAAATGAATCTCGCATTCCTAATTCTATGAATTTCCAAGATCAAGATGAATCCGATCCTGAACTGATAATTAACGCATTTGCTAACTTCTTCCAATCAGCTTTCATCAACTCGACACCTTCGAATAACTTGATGGATGAAGTTTCTGATGTAACTACACTATCAACCCCTTGAATCTCGAAAGAACTTGTAATCAACTGCCTGAAACGGCTGAAATCTGAAATGATCACCGGGGCAGATGGTATCCCATCATGCATTGTGACGGACTGCGTCATGATATTCGCTAAGCCACTTACAAAAATGTTCAATCTCGCGATATCAACACAATCATTCCCTGACATTTGGAAAGACGGTAAGATTTGCCCTATTCTCAAAAAAGGTAACAAAGGCCATATTGAAAATTACATAGTCATCGTCATTCTCTGTAATTTCAGCTAAGTTCTGAGATGGTTATCTCTGAGTTTTTATCAGCTCATGTTAATTAACGAATAGTGCCTTATCAGCATGATTTTATACCAGACAGATCAATAGTCACCAACTTGCTCGATATCACACAATTTATCAGTGATAGTTTGGATGATTCAGGACAGGTTGATTTTTGGAAGGCGTTTGATCGGCTCGATCATGGTATTCTGCTCAAAAAACCCACCAGTTTTGGTCTTATTCGCGATCTTATCATGTTCTTCCATCCTCATCCCACCAAGAGAACTCTCACAGTGGTATATCATGGTCCTCGATCAACCGAAATAACTGCGACTTCCGGTGTCCCGCAAGGCTCTATTTTGGGCTCTTTTTCATTCATAATATTTGTGATCGACATCGGACTTGGACTGAATTGTGATAATTCACTATACGCGGATGACTGTAAATTGAATGGACAAATCGAAAACCCAACTGACAGCTTGAAACTGCAAGAAGATCTGAGAATTCTTCATAATTGGTGCGAGTTCAATCCACTTCCTTCAAACATGAAAAATGCAACATTGTATCTTTCACGAGCGAGAAACGACCAGTTATTTTTGATTACGAGATTGATGGCACCAAGTTTGAGAGGCGCACCAACTTCACTGACTTAGGAGTGAAATTTGACACTAAATTAACATTTGTTGAACATACTTCCGATAAAGTTTCGTCTGCTCATACAACTCTTGGCTTTGTGATCAGGAATTCCATGCAGTTTACTAACTCTAATACTCTCAAGCTCCTATTTGACGGATTTGTGAGAACCAAAGTTGAATACGCCTCCATTTTCAGGTCACCAGACTATAATGTCCAGTTGAATAACATCGAGAATGTACAGAGCCGCTTCCTCAACGCAATATGTTTCAGAGTAGTAGAGGAGAGTATCCTGCACGAGGTATTCCTCAGGAATTATTACTGGAACATTTCGGTACTAACTCGTTGCAGACACGTCGTACATGTCACAGCATGATTTTTCTTGTCAAACTCCTCAATGACAAACTAAAGTCTCCCCACCTACTGTCTTTACTGAATATTCATATACCTAGTGGGTCTGCACGATCGTATATGTTCTATTTGCCAGCACCTATCACGAATTCATGCATGTTTTCTCCTGTACATCAAATTTATGTTAACTATATGAGATACCAGAATGAGATAATCATTTTCTACACATCAATAAGCGAAATCAAGGAAGTGATTTTGTCATGACTCACTTCTGTTTTCATCTATTCATGCAACTCTGCATGTGAACTTTTTTTTTCTCAACAAGTTTTTTTTTAGTTCACATGCTTGGTTTTTGCATTTGTAGGTCTCACCATTTCATCTTTTTTTCTGTTCTTGTACTATTTTGATCATTCTATTGTGATTTGTCCTCACTGTATTTTCCCCACCCTGCTCAAAGCATCAGCTGTAATGGTGGTGTGAACTAACGTGAATAAATAAATGGATAAATATTACTCCGAAGTGGAATTGAGTACGATGAGGTTCATGTACTAAGTTACCACTTTTTGTAGTATAAAAGTGGAAAAAACTATTGAAATTCATATCATTACAAAGTGCATAAAATACGATTCTGTGTTATTTCCGAAGGATAGATCATCTGAATCGGAAGAGAAGCATTTCATAAAGCTAGTGTTATTGTGCATAAAAATCCTGACGAAAATTACCAAGTGGAAAATGTATAGAAAAAACGCGAGAGATAAAGTGTGCCACTGAATAAAAACCCCGTGAAACAGTTACTCTGAATAAAAGGATCAGGGCCGCACTCAGCTCAAAATGCCAAAGTGTGCCAATTGTAAACTGGATATCGGACAAAATGAAGTCTCATATGACTGTGATTCTTGCGAACAGCCCATTCACGAGAAAGGCTGCTCTCGGCTCACAGCGAGTGAGATCAAATGTTTGCAACTGAAATCAGGCAGGGTTTTGAAACTTTCTTGTGAAGGCTTTGAAATGGGTGTACAACAAATACCAGCCATTCAGGCTTCGAGAAAGGTCATTGAAGAACTCAAACTTTTCTAATTCAGCAAACCGACCAGTGCACAACTCAGTGAGAGCATATCAATATCAATGAGTGAAATAATAGCCGAAGTATCTGAAAGAGGAATCCGAAAAAAGAATGAAGTGGAAACAGTGAACCAAAATGTCACTGAAAATAATTTTCGACTCTATCGAACCGGGCGTCTCATAGAAGGGTATCGGAGACCCAGACCAATAAAAATTATATTCAATACACAGGAAGAAGCAAACCAAATCACCCGTAACACGAAAATATTGAAGGAACAGGCCTGCCTCAAAAAAAATTTTGTGGCAACTGATAAAGGAACAGGCCTGCCTCAAAAACATTTTTGTGGCAACTGATAAAACACCCCTCCGAATGAATCAGTACAAAGATCTGAAAAATCAACTAACTGAGCGTACAAAAAATGGCGAAACGAACCTTAGAATAGAATATGTGGAAGGCGAACCCGAAATAACAAAAAACCTCTAGATCTGTCCAAGCAGAGAAGCTTGTCAGACCTACTTTGTTACTACCAAAATGTTCGTGGACTAAACACCAAAACCCAGGAATTCTTTACCTCAGTCGCAGCCTCTGAGTACCACCTTATTGCCATCACCGAAACATGGCTTCAGTCAAACGTAGAGAATGCTGAACTATTCTGGGACAACTATATAGTATTCAGAAGTGACAGAAATCTACAAGCCAACTCAGTAACACGGGAAAGAGGAGTACTTTTGGGAGTGCGGAGTGACTGCTTGGCTGCATAAATTGATCTTTCATCATATCGGGACAATTTCGCTAGTATTGATCTGGTTGGCTGTAAGATAATTTTCAAACATAAACTCTCCTTCACTTTTTCAACTTAAATATCACCCAACTCAAGTAGCTTAGAGATACAAAACCTATTGGAAACACTATAGACTCTTGAGTGCCTCTATGAAAGTAATGAATTGATACTAGGTGATTTCATTCAACCAAACTTCGTGAATCGAGCAGATGTAGTGCATGTTAACAACATCAACTAGATAAACTCACAGCAACTAATGAGCTTTCACGAATTAACACAATTCAATACTAAAGTGAACACATCTGAGAGTTTATTAGATTTAGTTTTTTCCAATATGGAATGTCATATCACCCATGACCAGCTGCCAATGATTTCGGAAGATAATCATCACTCATCTCTTCGAATATCACTGGAATTTCCACAAACTTCAATGATACAATATAATGTTGAATCAGTCACAATCAGTTACAATTTTGAAAAAGCTAATTTTCCCCTCCTATACTCTCATCTTTCCAATATGAATAACGATTTCTTGGAAACTTATTCTGATATCAATGAAGCTGTATCTGAATTTCACAAAATGATTTACTCCATACTTGACCTATACGTACCAAAAACTCCCAATTCTGTAAGAAAGTACCCACCTTGGTTTAGTAAAGATACTATCAAAGAAATTAAAGTCAAGAATAGAATTTTCGAAAAACTGAAAACATCTAACTCAAATGAATTGAGGGAACAATTTGTGGCACTAAGAAAATCTTTGGAAACTGATATGGAAAAATATAAACAATATATAAACAAATCCGAGAAATCCATCGAATCTGATCCTTCAGAGTTCTGGTCATTTATCCAAAGTTAAAAAGGGACTTCTAGGATTCCTGAAGTACTTTATATGGATGACATAGAATGTGAAAATCCCTCGAGTATTCCAAATGCATTTGCAGATTATTTTAGCAGTGTTTATACTACCCCAATTGATGATAACACCAATGAAGATGATACCCTACCCATGTATACACCAACTATATCACTTGTGAAATTAAGTGAAGATGAGGTCCAGACTGCTCTGAAAAAACTTGAATCCAAACATACCTGTGGCTATGATAATATACCAAGCTTTTTTGTGAAAAATTGTGCTTATGTTTTTGCCCTACCCCTTCAAATAATATATGACAGATCATTGAACACATGTACATTACCCGATGTTTGTAAAACTTCAAAAATATGCACAATATTCAAATATGGAGCTATCAATCAAATTAGAAACTATCGTCCCACCACTCTATTATCAAATTTCGCAAAGGCTTTCGAAATCTCTATCTATAATAGAATATTTCCCAATATAAAGAATAAAATATCACTTGACCAACATGGCTTCATATCTAAGAGATCAACTTTCACCAATTCAATGCGCTTCACACGAACTATCAGCAATGCTATAGATAATCAGTCTCAAGTCGATACCATATACACAGATTTTTCAAAGGCCTTTGACAAATTGGACCATAAAATACTAGTATCTGAATTTAATAATCTTGGCTTCGACACTAACCTACTAACTTTCTTCCAATCATACCTTAGTAATCGGTCACAATATGGTCATAGATCGCAAATTTTCATTTCTACCAGTTGGGCACCTCAGGAAAGCAATTAAGCCCCTCTTCTATTTTCATTATTGGTGAATGATACAGGTGATAATATAACAAGCAACATTTGATGATGATCTGAAATTATTCAGTCATTGAACCTCATAATGGCTGTAAGTTACTCCAAAATGATATTGACCATCTAGCATTTTGGTGTTAAAAACATAAACTACCCCTGAATATACAGAAATGTCATTAGACTACCTATTCTTTGGAAATAAAACCAATCGACTACTCCTACACAATGAATCATTTTTTTTTTTTTTTGGATAGGTGTGATGTAACTAGAGATCTTGGTATTAATTTTGACTCCAAATTGAGCTTCTCATCACACATCATTAGAACTGCATCAGCAGCGAAAAAAATGCTTGGTTTGATTTCCAGAAATTGCAAAGACTTCAAAAATGAAGATAGCCTCATTGCTCTCTTTACCTCATATGTGAGATCACGCTTAGAATATGGCTCTCTGATTTAGTCTCCTATTTCCTTGAATCAAATTCATCTGCTCGAATCAATTCAACGGAAATTCATGAAGTATATAGAATTGATGGGAGTTATCCTGAACAAGGTTTAGATCGATCAGTTCAATCAGATATGCGAAAAAACTGATATATTTCCAACTCCCATTGGAGTGTTCAAAAAGGAAATGAAACATATCTTTCCCACCTTGTGATGTTTACGGAGCAAATATGAACTAACCCCTCTCTATTCATATGTTATTCATTGATACAAGTGATTATGTTTCCTTCCATTAATTTTTTCATCATCATTATTATTTAAAATTGAAATCACTTTCTGCAACTACTGAACGATTTATCAAAATATTTTATTTTCTTAGATTTTAGTTCTTGTTCACAGTTACATGTACACATTGTAAAAAGCTGTCCCGTAAGTGAATTTTGTACCTGTTTGAGCAATAAATAGTTTTTTTTGTATATAAAAGGTGAATTTTCCGCACAAAAGTTGGATGAGACTCGGAAAAAAGGATTCCGCATCGCCCTGCTACACCCTACAGCTTCAAGTTGAGGTGAAGAAATGAGTTCATCTTTACGATAATGACATTGGTGACTGATGCATTGAATGATTTGGGAATATAGGTGGAAAATTACTTACTACAGAAAATTTCAATGATCCTTCATTCCAACCTCCTACGGCTATAATCACTTTCAAACATGGATTTATCAACTTCAGATCGGTCACATTGGCATATCCCTCTGTAAATTTCAAATGTAGGTTCGAAATGGAATGGAAGAATATCTTCTTCGGAACCAAGCGAAACATGTTACAGCACTGTAGATTGATTCATAGTCAGAGTCGTGAAGTATCAATCAATATATTTCTAATTGTCCGTTCAAGGACTCGAAACAAACTCAAGAAGCTGTTCGAATCTGGAATAACTTGAATATATAGAATTCTCATCATGTGTGATGGGGTATCATGTGAACAAGGTTTAACTGAATAAGTGTAAAACATTTGAGGGGGTGATACCTCATCGAAAAAGAGATCGAATCTTTCATAAAAAGAAACTTCATCGGAGCATCCCCTGTTAAGATACAGCGCCTTGTAGGGGGTACATATGCATGCGTAATGTCTGTAGGTAGGCATATCGAACATTCAATATGATTTCTGAATGTTGTATGTTTTGTAATTAATGAATTAGTTTTATTCGTCCCTCTTTGATCATTCGATGCAGGTAGTAACTACAAAATAACAATAAATCCAGTTTGCATTTATGACGATGTATCTCTGTAGTTGTTCATGAAATAATTTTTTGCTGCAAACTGGTTCATTTTGGGCAAGAAATTCAAATGACATTTCTTGTTTGGAATCAAAGAGGCTATCGGGAATAGATGGTAAAAGAATGATAAAACAAAAAGTTATATAAGAAACAAATTTTAGGGGTTGCGTTTTCCACCCCTCACAACCATGGGGTGAACCAAATGAATCACTGGCTGAGTGTGTTTTTCGTAGTGAAGAATGTCAGGTTAATTCCAATACTGTAATTTTTCTAGTGCTTGTGAAAAACATTGTTGAACAAATTTCATGTACCTCCTTCAAGCGGCTGTATTTCAACATGAGATGCTCCAATGAAGTTTCTTCATATGAAAGATCCTTTCTTTCTTTCGATGAGGAATCACCGCCTCAAATGTTCCACAATTATATAGTTACACCCTTATATACATTCTCTGTCATTCTCTGAAAATTTCGATTGGATCACATTCAGTTATATTCAATGATATTCAATAATGCAAGCAGAAGTACTGAGTTCTCATCTGGGATATCTTTGTGAGTAGTGGGTATGACAAGGGTATAACTCATTCTCAGACTTGAAATTTCATCAATCATAATCTGCTATCACAGTATTGAGATTCCTTTGCAAAAAAACTGATTATGAAATGTAATTTACTCTCTGTTATATCCAGATAACTGTCCAACGGTGACATGTTGAGGTCTTTGTCCAATCCGGCAAAAGTGTAAATGATTTTTGTGCAAATTGAGGTATCCACGTCGTCGGAAGTGAATTTCCCTATTTCTTCTCTGTACCAAGACCAGCTGCCCCAGTAACAGACAATTTCCACGTCATTATCTGCAAGGAATTTCGAAAGTTCAGTCATTACCATCTCAAAATAATATAACAGAAGTCTCTACTGATGATCTTTCCCATTAACCATACAGTGTTATATTCTCTCCTTGAATAATGTATCTAGATCTCACCCTATTCATTCCAGTATATCAAATCATTTTTCGATAGAGAAAATCATACATAATTCGTATGGATGTTCCATATGAAGAGACAGAAGTGCGATAACAATAGTTGGAAGAGATTGCATTTTTGAATATTTTCAACGGTCTTCAACCATCCCTCAATGATAAAATAAAAATACGACCTCGAATGATTCTTCGATACTTCCAACATTTTCATCACACTTCCAGGAGTACCATGAGTTGATTCCAGTTGTCAAAATATATGGCATTCGCGCACTTCAAGCTGATACACAACCAAACCTTGATCTAGATTGGAACTTACGGCAATCATCTTGCACAGAGACGCAAACTAATGTTGATAAGAATAATGCAGTGAGCAGTACACTCATTGTGTATTGCGCTTAAGAAACCCTGACTGTTGGGTAATTGATGAAATTATAGATATTTATAGTCATTGATTAGAGAGATATGATAAAGACACTATAAATGTATGAACATTTTCTGGTGATACAATGCCAAAATGATTTATTGTTTTATGTGAATGTTGATAAAACCAGGCAGGTGTGATATGATCCGTTTATTTATTCTCCCAAGCCTACAAGTTATATAGGAATCCGTATCATTATAATTTCGGAAGATAATTTCGTTTTCTCATAACTTTTGACCCGGAATGGAATTGGATCAGTTCTTCCATCAACTGGACGACCTGGATGTATATACGATGGATAGAAATGTTCTCCAATATGCAAACTAGTGTATTTGGAAACATATGTACACAAATTATATACAGGGTTGGGATAAAGTATGGAACCAGGTAAATATCTTCCAAACGAGAACAACCATATTTATGATCCATGATCCATGAGGCCAGGAACTTTCCAAAATCGCTACCATCAATAACCGTATGCCAGAAATTGTCTTCCGGCAACGCACAATCAGACACATTCTGCTTAGCCTCAACGTCAAGAAGGCTATGGGGCCTGACGGAAAACCACCTATTGTTCTCAAAAAATGTGCCCCAGAACTAACACCAGTTCTTTGCAGGTTGTTCACCCTTTCGTACAAACTTGGCGTATTTCCTTCCAACTGGGAGAAAGCTAGGGTCCAACCGATTCCAAAGAAGGGCAAGAAAACCCTCCCTAACAACAATAGACCGATTGCACTACTATCTGTGATCTCTAAAGTGATGGAAAAATCAATCAACATCGAGCTCATCCGATATCTAGAGAGCTCTAGAATCGTGAACGACCGGCAATATGGCTTTAGTCACCAGAGGTCAACTGGAGATCTGCTTGCCTATGTGAAACATAAGTGGCAGGTGTCAATAGAGAAACATGAGGAGTCTCTGAGGGCTGTAGCCTTTGATATCTCCAAGGCATTCGACCGAGTTTGGTACCAAGGCCTCCTAGCGAAACTTCCGTCATATGGTTTGCCGCCCCAACTCACTATCGAGTTTTCTTGCAGATGGATCACTCTACGTGGTGGTAGACGGGGTCTCGTCTGATACAATGACCATCAATGCTGGTGTTCCACAAGGCTCTGTCTTGTCACCAACTTTGTTCTTGCTCTACATCAATGATTTGTTGAATGTGACCTCGAGCCCAGTTCATAGCTTTGCGGATGATAGTACAATTCATTCCGCCTTTTCCTCTAGAGCCCCTATTTCATCCAACGAGGCCAGAGGTGCAAGGCGAAGACTGGTTGATGCCTTAAATGAGGATCTGACAAGAATTCTGAAATGGGGATCTGAGAATCTAGTACAGTTCAATGCAACTAGAACTCAACCTTGTATGTTCACCAAGAAGGCTGATCATACAATGCCCAATTTGATGATGTCGGGTACCACTGTTCCTATGAGGTCGTCAATATCCATGCTGGGTGTCACCACCAACAGTGCTCTCTCATGGGACGATCATGTGAGGTCCATTGCGAAAACTGCTTCACAAAAACTTGGTTTTCTATTCCGTGCGAAGAGATACTTCACATCTCAGCAACTGCTCATGATCTACAAAGCACAAATTCGAGAGAGCTATTCGCCTAGTCGATGATACAACACTCACCAAATCATTGACCTCTCTAGATCATCGTAGAGAGGTCGGCGAGCTATGCCTTCTCTACAGGTACATTCACGGTCGGTGCTAAACGGAAATATTATCTATAATGCCACCACGCGCGATTCCTAGTAGACAGTGTCAGGCTCGAGACCTGTCGAACATCGCTATACCAAGGATCATTCATCAATAGAACGGCAAAGTTATGGAATTCCTTGCCTAGTGAAGTCTTTCCTGATGCTCACAACCCTCAAACTTTCAAGAAAAATTCCAACACCTTCCTACTCTCCCAAAATTCTACCGCTGTTCGACACGATGTTCCTCGAACATTATAGGTTTCCCTTTCGTGTTGTCCACAGATAAACAAAAACAAAAAAAATTAAAATATGCACGTGATTGCAATGGAACAAAATGCATTGATATACATTTTTTTGTTGATGATATACTTCCGGTTCAATCGGAAATGCCATCAACTTCTTCAATTCAACTGGGACACCCTATATATTTCCACAGATTTCGAAAGAGCTCGTTATTTCTACTCCATACATAATGAGTTTAGTGTGAAAAAAATTGTAGAACGAGGAATATAGCACTTCAATTAACCTCTCTTGATTTTCTTGCATTAAAGCAAATAACTATTCAGATGAACTTATTGAGGTTGCTTGTACGCGAAGTGATGAATAAACGAGTACTCTTCTGTTAACTAAGTGTCAAATATTAATTGACGGACATGAATTCTACAATCACCATAACCGATCATCATAAAAAAATTTCGATACGCTATTTTTCACTCAATTGAACTATTCTCAATCGTACAATTTGTATATTGTACGTTTATTCATGACTATGCAAACAAACAACATCGATTAGTTTATCTAAATAATTTTTTGCTCTAATGCAAAGAACTCGAAGGAGGTAACATATTATCGTAAACATATTACGGGCGAATTTTCTGTCAGAGAACCTCAGATTCATACTCAGGGTGAATGTATCAAAACTGTATCAAAAGTTTCCTCTGAAACACATTTCAAGAGTTTATATGCGAGCCGTATGTGATATATTATATTGAGAAGACGCTCGTGATTCTGCATGTCGAATGTTTCACTGTAATCGAGTGAAAGTTTATGGTTACTCTCTGCAGCGGAACTATCATCTGTGATTTTGAATAGATCTGTGCCACACCTGTACCCTGGCCTGAAATCGTATTGGACTTCAGAGAGAATATTGTAATTTCTTAGATGATTTCGCAGTTGGTTTTTCAATATTTTCGATAATTTCGAAAGAATGGCCAATGGTAGCAAATTATCCATATATAGGGTTGAGCTAGTTCTCGGAAAACGCATGAATTTTCCTTCTTGCTATGCTGATGAAAACTTTCAAATGATGTCTATATAGTTTAGGTGTATTCGAGCATCCTGATAGGAAATTCTGAATCCAGTTTTCATTTTCTGACCCTTCACGTTTTTTGGGCTGTTGAACAGAATCTGTAGTTTTCCGACAAATATTTTGCTCACAACTTCTTTCCATCTACACTATTTACAAGATTTTCGCGGAAACGGAAGTGTTTCGACATTATTGGCAAGCAGTGTTGATGAACTCGGATGCATTGATACATGCATGAAATAAATAAATAGATGTGAATTTTTGTATATTGCACACAGTATATTCTATACACGAGTGTCCCACTAAGGTCGTCTAGCGACTGTGGTTCTGGACCACTTATCACAATTTGAGTTGAGTAGGTTGATAAAATAAAACGAGCAATAAGAAGAAGCCATTCTTTTTAAGCAGCTGCGGCTGCAGCTGCTGAGGGAGCATGACGAGCCATCTTCGATGAGGCCCTATGAAGGTGTGTGAACCTCAGATGGTTGAGGGATGGTTCCGTCCTTCCATTAATGTGTACGAGGTAGCGCTCCCAAGCTGCTCAAATGATTTCGTGAGTTGCCTGTGTGTTTTTAGAAATGATAACAAAATCAGCAAAGCAGGAATTTTTGGTGAGAGTTTTGAGAAGTTTCCCTTGGTTGTATGGTGCCGACGTCGTATCGCATCCACCTGAAATAGAAATATCATGTAGAGTATGTTGTTGAAGGAATGTTTCCCTCTTTCAATTTCAAGCAGGACACGTTTTCGACTTTGTGAAGTCCTGTGTGAATAACTAATGAGTGACTAATAGATATCGAAAAATGACCACGTTTTCAGTATACTTAGCTCGAGGTGAGGCTTCATTGCCAAAGAAACACTGAAAGGGTACCTCAACTTCTATGTGCTATTGCTAGTGCATTTTCGATCGAGGTACAAATAATTAGTGTTCGAAAGTTTCCGACGGAATTCGGTACACGCTGATTCAAGAGGTGGTGAATCCAGTAGTAGATATAATTCAAAGAAATAGACGTGTGGAACAAATGAGCCACATTTTCATCTACTGTTCAGAGAACAATACTCATCCATCTATTCGGAAAGAAGCTGATGTTCTCTCCCTATCTAAAATCACGACCGATATCCTAACTCTATGATCTGATGAAAGTTTTCGGAAAGATCATTCATGCACAAACGAAGGTCTACTTGGAAGACATTCATCTCGCATCAATCAGGATTCAGAACTCATCTGAGCTGTAATACCTGCAGCATAACTGAAAGTGAATTCATTGTATATTTGAATGATAAAATGCTAGTGCTGCTGGTATTTCTGAACTCTGATAATAATAATAATGATAATAATATGTCTTTATTTATACCAATGGTACAAAAGGGCGGAATTCAGCCACACACATTCGAAGAATGTAGGAGGCTGTTCTTTCATTCAACCCTACAAAAGGAATAAGAATTATGCTCAGATTGAATTACGAAATGAATAAAACCTAAATAGTTAATATTCCTAAACGACCTATATCTCTCAGCATCGAGAAGCTAATTGAAATACCGTGGTATATCAATGATAAATAAGAAAATAAAAGAAAATCATGAAAAATTGTAATGTTATTATGAAACTAACATGACTCAATGCAATGAATAAATAATACAACTAGCACTATAGAATGAAATGAAATGGGTGAAAACTAGGTGACGTCGACGCAAAAGAGATTAGTTCCAATTTTATTCTGATCGTGGTGTGATATATTTTGTTCTTAAATTGAAGCTGTACCTTCTCGAATATTTTTCCTGAGTGCAGACTTGAATTTGCCGACATTCAGAGTCTTCAGCGAATCTGGGAGAACGTTATAAATTTTGGCTATGTTGAACGAAAAAGATCGTTGAAACATAGCAGTATTGTGTTTTGGGGCTGAAATGTGGAATCGATATCTTGTTGTTATCGAGTGAACGTCCTCACGAAATAAGATTTTTTTATATAAATATTCTGGAGTTTTCTATGAAATCAGCTCATGAAAATAACAACAAGCATGCAAATACCATCTTTGATGCAAAGTCAACCAATTGGATTCGATTATTCTGTGTGAAATAGAATTACGCTTCCGTACTCCATGAATATACCTAGCACAAGAGTTCTGGACACACTGAATTCGATTTCGATCACTCATATAGTTGAGCAAGGGTAATATACTATGGACAAAAAGTTGAAATGGCTCAAAACTAAGGAGTCGCACAATATTTTCTTCGTCTTTCTATCAAGAATTCTTGAAAAACTGTAGAGTGATCTCAGATTGCCGTAAGCTCTCCTAATACATGTTGTTACATGCTCTGTAAACATCAAATCTGAATCTATAGTGAGTCCCAAGTTTCTAGCCGATTCAACTGATTCTATTGATTTCGATGGAAGACATTCGATAGAATGAAATGAAACCTCTATGGACTCATATGAAATTATATCTATCAATCCAACGAAATCGAATGTTATTTCATTTAGCAGGAAATAGATCCGGAATAGGTGCTCACCCCTAATCCATCTTGTTGCACCAATGTGAAATGTTTCATAAAATAATCCTTGTCAAAAAACTACTACACCTATTCGAGAAAATATTTTTCTGAACATACATGCACAACATAAACATAATATTCGAATCAAAACTAATGCCACCTCTTCATAAAACCATTTCATATTAGTCCCCTTTCTCTTACTAGGTATCTCGGCTATACTATGAGGTTCTTGATGATTAGAAAAATGTTTCTGTTGACATTTCCAAATTTGAATTGCGAAACTCAGCATTGAAGGATAGGAAAAATCGATACAGAAATATGAATGTTATCAAGATGGATCCATAACTCAATCACTCATAGACAGGAAAATATTTGCCAGTCGAATTTGGTGAATGCTTTGGTCTTCAGGGCTTCGTCTAAGACTAGACTATTTCATTCCGAAAGAGTCTTCTATTTTTTTTCTGATGGAAATTGTTATAATAATTTTTCACATCAGAAATTTATACGCCATTGAAGTTGGAAGATTCTGAAGAAAGACGATTCTTTTTAATGAAGGTTATAATAAGCTCACAATGAAGCTCCTAATGAAGAATTCCATCAACTGTCAAGAGCACGATTTCTGAAGCTGATAGTAGATACTGATACTTTCTGAATATGCCAAATAAATCATGGATGCCTCATAAAATGAGAGATAGCGAAAAAAAATTTCCCCATCATCGGAGTAGTCTAGACTTCGAGAGTGTGAACTCATAGCAAGATTCAATTGTTCTAGCAACGAAGGGCAATAAAAGAAAAATCCTATCGAATCGAAATCCAATTTTCTTTATCGAACATTTCTTTATGAAATTCCGATCGAACAAAAACAAAGTTGTCACCTTGTTTGCAGCGAAGTTTGGTGCGCAAGAAATTTCAATACGCTGCATGAGATGCCATATTGGAAATTATTCGTGACGCCCTGAAGTATATAATATGGGGATATTACTCAATTCTTCGTCGAATGGTGGAAGGAAGACGAGGAAAAATTGGGAAGAAGTTGCCATCCGTGGAAAAGTGCTGGGTTTATTGAATCGCAGATACACTACGTTATCCCAAGTTGAGTTCTTTAATGCAACAATTTTGTTCTTTTTTGAATAGATATTGATGGATTACAAGGAGTCGTTCCAGACCTTCAGGGATTGAATTGTGCAGAACAGACTCTTCTGGATAAGAGTATTGTATAGATTTGAAGGCATGCGGTCAACGATAGTTTACAATTCGACATTACCTGCAAGCTTGAATTTATATATCATTCTTACCAAGGATTGAATCTTTTCAATTATTCAACTGGTATGCACTGAAGAGAAATATTTTCAAAGTCAGAGGTGAATGTCACCACAGGGCGAGCCATTCGTGGAAGTCTATTGGACGTCAGTATGGTGTATTCTCAAGACTTGAAATTAACGTTGTTGACTGATTTTCGAAGCATTTTTTGTAAAAAATACCACATTGTAAGTATCGTCTCTACACCAAATATCCTCGTTAACTGTTGACGGTTGGAATTCGATATTGATGTATTGAGAATATACAAGGTGATTAGGAAAAGGTGACCCTGTTGCTAGGAAACACTGGTATAAAGAACTATTTTCATTCATTTGAAACCGAAACAATAACATTATTCTAATCTCCAAGTTATGAATTGAACAAAGGAGGAAATTGGGATGAATTTGAATGGGAATATCACATATCCCATCTTGTTATGTTTCTTAAAGTTTCTTAAGATACTTTGATGCAGTATATCCGTGCGGACGCAAAAATGTTCACACAAGGTTGGACATGAAAGGAAAAGCTCAATTCTTCTAAAATCCATACGTGAATATGTTTACAGAACCTCAAGAGATATTTCTCCTGATGAACTAAGTACCAAGAGGTTCGAAGAATTATTGAGCATGATGGCTTCATAATTCGTGCCAGAAGTGACTGTGTATTGGAAAAGGATTCAGTTCGATTCATTACGAATGAAGGATGAAACAGTCAAAGAATGATATGTCAAGTCAACGTCAGAAAGACAGCTAAAGTGTGAATTTGGAACACTCTTGGAGGCCGGGGTTTCGAATGAAATCAGCATTGTTGGAGGCGACGAATATTGAGGTTCTTCGAGTTCAGGGAGTTGATTTTCAAAGTAGCTCTTACTCTTCGAGTTCTTCAAGAAAGTAAACGAATATGTTATCAAGGAGAAGAAACGAATATTCAGAAAAATCCAAATCCAAATCCAAGAGTCCAACATGATGTAAAAACCTGTAGGGATGATAATTTTGTATGTACTGTATGTCGTGAAGTAAGACATTGCTAACGTACGTTAATCTTGCTTGCTATGCTTGAACGAGAACCAATTCAATTATTCAATGATGATGTATCAATTTTCGATGAGAATAATCATGTTGCCCCTGTGAATGTTAATACATTGGTCAATAATATACCAATCAAGATGGGAATTGATGATGGGGCTGGAATGTCATGCTAACCATTTGGAATTAATGACAAGTATTTTCCGATATCTATCTCGAACTCACAATAGTTATTTTTGTATCCAGTGCGCGAAATACTACATAACATTACATACATTACATCGACTATTTATCATTTATCGATCACCAAAGTATTTCGCACATGAAATGCAAACGAATTTCTTTCTACGAACGTCAGAAATATTGTTCTGAAATAAGTAATATGCTCAGCTTGATATGAAAAATAGTATTGAACTGGCTCAAACTGTTTTTCCAAATCAAGTTATTACTGTAACTATGGAAATAAAATGACATTGGTTGACAACTATTCCAAAGTGACAGTTCTTGATAATCATTTTGGAGTGACTCTCCATTCGCGTCAATTTCGTGTGTGATATTCATCATTCATAACTGTAGAATAATGGACATTCCGAGCGACGATGAAGTGAGCAGTACCCCACCTAACTTGACAGATGCGGCCACTTCAGTCGTTTCAAATCTTTTACCGGATAAATCGAGTCGCCAGTATGGAATAGAGTGGTGTGAAGCAAATAAAGCCAGAAAAATATCCGTAAATGAGCTTTTGGCATATTTTGCATAGAAGTCTAGCTGAAGTCTTCCACGTTATGGGCAATATATTCTATGTTGGAAGTAACACTCAATGTTGAGAAAACTTGGATTTTAAGGAATTTACCGAGTTGTTTCCATATTTGAAAAAATTGTCAGGTGGAAACAATCTTGAGGAATCTAAAGTATTGACCTGAGAGAAAGTTGAACAATTCATAAGAGAGGCAGATGATGAAACCTATTCGTTGGTTGAGGTAGATTTTTGATGATTTTTTTATGTGTTCTTGAAATAACTGATTTCCTTCTAGGCTGTTTTGATACTGAGTATTTCGGGTGCTTGCCGCCGTGAGGAACTCACTGAAATGACGGTCGATGACATATAAGATGAAAATTCCATTTCGATTGTTAAAGTACCCGATACAAAAACGAATATACAACGAATTTCCACGGTTTCAAATTGAGAGATTTTTCAACCGAGTTGTTCGAATGAATAGTATTGAGAAGATGCCTAGCTCCATAGCAAAACACGTGATATTACCAAATCCGGAAGCCTACACGGGCCATTGTTCTCGGAGAACATCAGCCACACTCCTTGCTAATATGGGGGCCGATATATGTTGTTTTGAAACGACATGGAGGATGGAAATCTTCGACTTCGATTCAAATATCAAATCTTCGATTCAAATATCAAATGAAATTCCAGACTGTAAAATTTCAGGATCAATAACTCTCACCTCTACGGCAGTTGCTTGCGAATCAAAAATGGATAGTTTTTCAACTCCCAAAACTACGATATCACGAGCTGAATCTGAGTTATCTGGTTTAGGAATAAGAATTGGTTCGTGCAATGGCTGCACCATGGATATTAACATTGTAAATAATAAATAAAATCAGGTAGTGTTACATTTCCTCACGATTTGAAAGCCTCGATTATTGTTATACATTAATGGACAAATGAGTTTACATGCAGTGTGCGAAGTAAGTATCTCGCACACTACTTCGCGCACGGTGTCATGGTAACGAAGGAAAATGAAAAAAGGTCACTTCGCATATTGTTGTCAATGCGCAAACCTTGTCATTTTCCGACGTGACCTTCAGTTATTTCTAATCGGACGAATCGAGGTCGATTTCATCTTTGGTAGTACAACCAAGACTTACTAGATGGGGATATTTGGACTAGTTTCAAATTGACTCCGAATGCGATGATGATGTTCTCTTGAACGATGAAAATGTATGTGAAAATGATAATGATGATGATTGGATGTATATGTCAGTTTTCTCATTTGCAGGATACAGATTCAGATCAACTTCTGAAAGAATTTTCAGACTTATTGAAGGATGAAGGTTCTTATGTAAGTTCTTATACAAGTTGACCTGGAGAAGGTGCCAATTTGGAGGGTTAACACTTGTTGTTTTCAACGTATACAATTGATTGGTTCTAGATGAAGCAACTCCAGTACTTCTTTCTTGTAGTGCTCTTCATGGAATAAACAAGGCGAAACGTTTATCATCAGAAACTAAACTGACTTGCTCCATTTTTCATTTCATTCCATTTTGATGATGTGGTTATATCAAGTATAAATTATATTGAACAATTGAAAAATTCCAGAAAAGTATTCAGATGTTATATGTTTGATCGAAATCTTTCCAAGTGTTCTGAATTTTGTAATGATGCTAATGGAAGTGCAAGGAAGATATTATTCTTGATAACATTTTGGCCGATTTCGAGCCAAAGGAACACTGAGGTTAGAATGTGATAGTAGTGGATCTGGAATTAGAGCTGTTCTGTTGGATAATATGCCTGAATATGAACGCAGGCAGCAGAAACTACAGCATGATTCGTGAAGAAGCCTCAAGTATCTAGTTGTCTGTCAATAAGTTATATATGAGTATTTAGTTCGAGATAGTAACAGACCATGAAAGTTCACAAATGTTATTTGGCGAATATAAAGGTATACCAAAGATCACTCCTGGTAGATAACAGAAATAGGCTCTATCTCTGTCTGGATCAAACTATACGATATGATATATTGAAGGTTCAGATAATGTGGAAGTAGATGCAATTAGTCGTTTGCCAATCGCAATTGATGAACCTGATCAGTTCGAACGAATTGATCATTTGAACTTTTTGGAAAACGTGATTCCAATTGTTTGGGGAAAAGTATATAATTTCATGAGATAAGATATCCATTTGTCATTCGTAGAAACGAGTTATCGGTCCTTCACGGCATTATATGTGGGGTTATCGTGTCGTGGTACCTACTAAATTGAGATTCTTACGTCTTTCAGAATTACATAGGTAGAACTCATGAATGAATAGGTAGAATGAAGGCTAATGCTAGGGCACATCTTTGGTGGTCATCACTTGATGTAGATGTCGAGAAAATGGTCAATGTCTGAACCTGAACCAAGTGGAGCTCTTCTCTCTCATGCCTGGTATGGAGTCTCATTATCATATTCTTATAATCATTGATTCCTATTCCAAATCGCCGCATGCTTCTATCATGACAAATACGGACACAAAGAATACAATAGACAAATTTAGAAGATGTTTTGCATTGTTTGGACCAACAAGAGGTTATATGGATGGTAGATGGCACCAGAAACGATAGGTTTCCAATAGTTTCTGGGAAACCTACCTCAGATCCTTCGCTATTAGATAGCATAGAGCATGCAACACGCAGACTGCTTCTCGAAGGTTTGTCCAATAGACAATGTTCCCCAATTTTGCAAAGAAGAATCTGGTGAATTTTTGAGTACAAATGGGATCAAACAACTGGCTTATCGTCCATCGTCCATCTACAAATTGTATCGCCAAAAATGTCGTAAAGTTTGAATGGTGGACCTTAAAGAGCGTTACGAGATCATTCTCATACTCGTATATCTTTCTCATCATAGAGACTCTGAGCATCTCAATACTGGGGTAACGCCATGAAGTTTGATTTCCAGAAATGAAATCATAAATGGATCCGAAAATCAGAAAGTGAAGAGATAAGAATATAGAAAGATAACAGGTAAGTATTGGTAGGGATTATGGAAATTCTAATGAAAAGAGTTGGGTACAAGATATTCATGAAGTATCAGGAGAGAGAATTTATTTGTGCGAATTACAAAAGGAAGGTTCGATGTGGAAGAGACATACTGATCAAATTTTGAGATTGAAATTGGATACTAGCGAACACTTCTGATGAATCTGCTGAATCTGGTGTTGTCTTATGGTGGTGATGGTGGAGCAATTGTTGGATATTGTGGATATGTCTGTGATCTTGGACCAGGCGAGTTTATCGTATCCTCTGTATAATGTACTGAGATTGAGTTGACTGATCCATTCATAGTGATGATTTAGTTGTTTCTTGGTATGAACATATCATAGTATTTTCATTAAATTCTAATGAATACATGATATACATTATCTCACTTTGTCATATTTTTACGGATACTATCGATGATATCGATATTTTCGTATCGTTATCCTGCACTTCCAAATATGTTCTTATGATTCATGTATCTACAGTATTTTTCCGATCGTTATCCAAAATGTACTGGATCGATGTTTCCAAAGATAAGGATGCGGAATCAATCTAAATGCATGATGATGAGTACCATATGTGACTATACCGGCCATAAAATTTTCAGGTTAGATCTCATAACATTTATCAATCACTGTGATCTTACGTTCTTCAAATATTTTATTTCTTTTGGATTCCCCGTTGCCATAGTGAAGCGACCTACTTTCTGAATGTCGAAAAAATATTATTAGAGCAGTTCGCATAAGTGGTCGTAGAAAGATAGTCTTTCCAACAGGTAAGTCGTTCATTTTTGATTTTGATTTTCTGAGAGAAAGAATATATAAGTCCTAGAACTGTGGAGGTCGCAACTGGTTATACCTCGAAAAAATGTTTTTCGAGAACTGAGTTGGATTCAACTCCACTAACAATCGAACTCATTCAGAGATTTGGTTGGGGAACCACGATCAGGTTGAAATGAAGAATCTCACCTGATATATCCTTGATTTCTTATTTTATCGTTTGGTTCAATATATTTTGTGAATTATCGGATGTGATTTATTTTTTTTTGTCTTGAGTACCTACTTGAAGTACGTGAAGTGGTGATGGAGAGTATCTAGGGATCATCCTAGACTCGAAACTTCTCTGGAACCGACACGCAGGAAATATCGCCAGGAAGGCAGAATCATCACTTATGGTGTGCAGGAACATCGCAGGAAGAACATGGGGCTGCAACCCCTCAATACTGCGATAGATGTTCATCATGCTAGTGTTGCGGTCCTGGCTTTTTTTAATAATGGTGACAACAAAAGCTACCTAAATAATGATTGTTCTGATCATTTCAATCCTATGATGATAAAAAAAAATATATCCATAGCGAGTTCTCTTAATTTCTTTAGCCAGGGTTGCCAGTTAGCTCAATCGCGAATCGTGGGTTCAACTGAATGCAAAACGTTCATGAGATAATTAAAAGGTAATTTATATAAAGGCGCCAACCGCTTGCCCTCACCCTGTGATGCTAAAGAGTATCTAAACGGGAAGATAAACGAAAGAACTAGAGAAAATAGCTAGACAGCCGAAATATATTGATTGTGGATGGATCACAACAATAAAAGAAAAATCAAATAGGTATAGAGGTATTGTTACAGATTTCCGGATTTTTTTTAGATTCGAAATGACGCACCGAGTATAGCTATATATGGCTCACAGAATCAACATCCAAAATTATACCTTATTTTCGTACGTATAAATGAGATATTCCGCCAAAATGGTAATAATTGTGATGGATGAAAGCTTCGGTTGAGTTGGTTCACGATTTTAGTTTGATATAAAAAAAAAAGATCCTATCTTATGTTCCCAGCTAACAAACTCTTGAGGTTGCTTGAGAATTCACTTCTTCCAATAAAAGTACTTTGGGTCGAATAGGTAATCTCTATAATAGGTGTCCTGGATTCTCGGAATGCCGGCTTCTACTGACAGGACTCAATAAGCATAAGAAATGCCGTCGGAGGAACCCTGTTCGAAGATAGGCGGTTCTCTGAGTCTTTCTTGATGGAACGATCCAAGATATTGTGTTTTCGACGGAAATCCACAAATGTGATATTTGTAAGGGTGGTCAAAACAAAAGCTCACAGCGATAAACGATAATGTCAATATTTTCCTTAGACTAGGAATTAGATGCCCACAAATCCTCAAAATAACGAACACCAATATGGCACACCCTTTACAAAACGAAATGTCGAAGCACAATATGTCTACCTGAATCTGCTCTGGTTGAAGTAGCTAATCGAAACACATAATTGCAAATCGAAGAAGAAAGACTCGAGAATCTCCATATCAAAAAAACACCCTCCACCACGGATATTGCTCTGACACAACTTGGCAACAATGTGAAACTTGTGGAATCCCCGAAAATGATGATTTACTATTCTCACCCGTACGGTAAATTACCTCTCACCGTACCCCTCGCACTTTATAATGAATTGAATAGAGAGAATTAGATGCCGAAATATTAGGATACACTGTATGTTTATAAAATTTTGAATAAATTGATATCTCAGTAAGAATCGAAATCGCTTGACAATGGATTGGATCTCAGATGTACCAGATCATTGAGCATGATTATTACTTTCGATCATTGTGGGTTTGTTGTTCGGAGATTATTACCCATAGCAGTGTAGTCCTAATGGGATTCATGGGCGAATTATCGTTTCTGGTCCTATACAGGGCGACGTTTCAATATTTGCCCGTAACACTAGGACCGATGATCACCTACAGACTAGTTATGTGGCACAGAAGAACTGAGCTCGCCACTACCAGAAGTAAATTAAAGAAAGTGCAAGGACTGGCATGTCTTTGCATAGGAGCAATGAGCGAAGGTCGGAATCAATGGGAAACCAGACACTGAACTGAAAGATTGGCCCCTTCATGAAGCTATCAAGTGTTGAAAATTCTATAATCTAGAGCATTGCGAAACATGGGCCACCACCATTTCTTATCCAACACTCTGTAATTCGCACTATACCAATGTCATGGATGTCAACCCGTCGCTACCGCTGTTTAGACTTTCCGAGTGGGCAGTGTCGCGTTCTATTTGCTCGTTTTGTTTCTGTTTCATGAAATGTTGAGCACAAAAATGGTCCAAAAAAATTGATGCGATATGAAACTATCAAACACAGAAAGCAGGCTCATTACAATATCGCCACCAAGTGCTGATTTCGAGTGTTTCTCGCATGCCCCTGCATTGGAAAAAGAGTGGAATGAATATTCATCGGCTGAACAAATGCACCAAAGTTCGAATTACTGGTCTGCCTTCTATCATCTTGCAGGAATGTTCTCCATAATAAGGCACCATTTGTTAATCGATAGACAGATTATATCAAAAAATACGCAACTGTGGATTATTTCTACTGGTTGCATCTGAAAATTGTATGTATTCATCATCGATATCCAGATTATTTCCATCTGATGAATGCAAGTTTTTTTTCACTTCGGAATCGTTATTCACTCATACATTTTTTCATTATATCGATGCCTCTATCCTCAGTAGTAGACCAATGAATAGGAATCAGTGGTGACAATGAGAAGTCAATATACCAATGAAATTCTATAGATAATTTTCTAAGAGACGGAAATCTATAATCGGTCGCATATTCCATCGAAAAGTCCGTCACCAATTGAAGTCTTTCATCATCCAGAAAAAAAAAATGCAAAATCTCGAGTGGTATCTTATCAGCGTTCTCATTCTGTGAACGTTCTTCATCAGCAGATTGACTATAATAATTGTCTCCGGATACCCATTATGGCTTAGAAAAAGCCTGTCCCGATGACCCAGGAGTTGAGCGTTTCCTTCAGATGCCAAATCGACTTCATCTGATGGACTCCACTCATCTTTTCCAGCTAAAAGTTTCAGCTATATCGTTTGGCTCATTTTCTGGTGAATAGTTTTCATCGTCGATATTTTCTTCGTCTGTAAGCGTTTCAACATGTGGTAGTAAATTGACTGCATCAATGAGATCTGAGATAACTACTATGATATTGTGAATGAGATATATATATATATATATATATCGGAAGTCCTACTGCAACTAATCATTACTATCTTCATGTCCATCTATTCTAGCTCATCAATTGCTGCATCTGAAGCTGCTCCTAGTTATTTTCGAGTCTATCATTCTCTTGCAAACAGTGAACAACCTTCATTTTTCAGCTTCCCATGGGATTTCCACTCCTCGTTTCTAAAAAATAGAGTAGAAGTTATTGAAAACTATTGCAATATATTTGTAGTAAGGACAGATTTGGGATCTGCCCCAAAATGTCACTGCGCTTGAAATTAAACCTTTAGATACCTAAAAGAGAAATTCTCTATTGGTCAGTGGCACCTTGTTTTTGAAAAAATTTTGGGAATACAAATATATTTAATAAGAATAAAAACCTCTACTTATCTTCGTGGACTTTTCGGGAACGAATCTGCTCCCGTTCTCAACACAATTAAAATATTTTTCTCTTTGTAAAATTTCTCAATGTTTTCGATTTTGACACTGAAAATAGGTGAAAAAAAAGGAGGACACAATTGAATATTTTCAACAAAAAAAATAAAATTGGGGAAAATAATGAACATAAGATATATCTGTATCCAACTCCACAACGTGTAGTTAGGATAGTTCATCTGATTGATTTCATGGATATAGTGGACTTGGGATGGCATTCGACATAAAGTATAATAAAGAAAAATTTTATGAGTTTTATTCGAGTTCATAAAAAAAACAAATTTGGTACAAAATACAGAGTTAAACTAACTAACTTCAGTCACTATCATCTTCCTGCTGATTTGTGGTACGTGATGAAAAGTGGAAATTCTTGAAGAAATCATGGTATTCTCTTGGTATGGCATACTTTTTACAGAAAAGAAGTAAATCATTATATTTTTCTTTCAATATAGGCAAATATTCACTTCGTAATATTTTGAGTTTTTGTCCTCTGAATAATTGATTGTTTTGCGATTTTTTTTCAAAAGATCGATACTCGAAAATTGTTCATCTGAGTAGTAATATTTGAAAAATAAAAATCCATTTTGCGGATCAGCTCTCATCAACTTAATTTGGTTCCATTCCACTTTTTGTCAGTGCCTTTTTCCCAATTCATAATAGTGTTCTGCAGTAGATCTTCGAGGTCATACACATCGTCCTGATACACTTCGGTGATCTTAAAAGGACTTTTCCTGCATGCAGTTCTTGCCAAGGTATACCATTGTCCATGAGTATATAGAGGTATTGATTTGGAAGCTCTTTCAATAACGCTATGAACACTGTCTCCTTCATTTTGAGTATGACCACTTTCGAGGAACTTATGATTTATTGTAACTTTGTATTCATGAGACACATGAGAATACATACTATAAATGGATCTATTGCGGTTTTGCCCAGCACAATTGTCAGAATATAATGGGAATCATTTGATTCCTGACTCTATTCCATCAAGTAAAAACATGTAAAGAAAACTTCCGATTTCACAAGCGCCCCTAGCTGCTATAGACTCGTACCACATGTAAAATATACCTTCATCCTGGCCCAAATCGTAAATTGTGAAATTATACGTTGATAATTTTCTTTTATGATATGCCTCTCCAACTTCTATTTTAGGGACTGGGAGAACTTGTTGTAAGTCAAACACTGCAGCACAAAATTGTTCATCAACTTTAGCACGTTCTTTATCTTTTTCTTTATTTTCCCGTGCAAGATTTTTGTTTTCGATATGAGAATTGAAATTCTCTAGCATCTCACATTTTCCACTCTCATTGTTAGTTATTATAGTTTGTGCACAAACCACACTGGTCTTTCTTTGATTTGAAGAATGATGTTGAATTCTTCACGAAATATCTTGTATCTGTAGATGCACTCTTTGGCAACTGGAAGATTGTTTTCTTAGCAATATTTTGCGTATAGCTCATACATTATGGTGATGTTCATTGTCGAAGGAAGATGAGTTTTACTGGATTTTTTTCGACAATAATGGCTCTCTATGGGTTGAAAATTGTCAATATGCGATCTCACAGTTTGCTTTACATCATCAGGCAGTCTTGAATTACATTTTGTTTCGCCTCTCAAGTATGATTTCACAATACCCGGAGTATTTTCGACTTTTTTACCTACAGTTTTTACCATTTGATGACTTATCTGGTATTGGGAAAAAAAGGTTTGACAAACTTGAATTCTACTACTCTTCGTTTCAAAGTGATACACGAAAGTGAATTGTCTTCTACTTTCTCTGTGTTCCCCTCCAGATTTGATTGAGATTCGCTCTCTAAGTTCAATAATGCAATCCACATACTTTGATATGAAATTTCTCTGGAGTGTTATATTACCGAGATGCCAGTAGTCATTGAAGATGTCCTGTCGATTTTCTTCACTCCATTTCGACGAGCATTTCAGTCTGCAAGTACCTGGACAAGGAGGTTTGAATTTTCTACCTGATATAGTTTTGCCTCTCCAATTTTCATATTATTTTTCAGTATTCTTGAGACGTTTTACAACATTTCTTCTTCAGTTATCTGGATCAGCTTTCCTTTTACGTGTTCTCTGATTCCTCATTATTGGCCCCACTGTTTTCTCTGTTCGTTCTTCTCTATCTTCCATCGTATTTTTATTTCTGTCATCGTTCTCCTATTCTTCAGCAGTGACATGGTCATAGTCATAGTCTTCATCGGTATTGTAAGGATCTTCCTCACTTTCGTTTTTATCCGACTGGATTTACACATCATGACTTTCTTCATAATCAGTTCTTCCTGAACTGGTATCTACTTTGCATGGAATATCTATCATAGGAACATTACTCAGATCTGTGAGAACTGGTCGATCTCCATCATGTAGGTTAGTGGCAGCAACTTCTGCAATTTGAAAAGCAAATTGAAACATGTATAGTGATGAAAATAAATAATTTCTTTACCAAAAGATGTTAACATTCTGAACATTATCTTTGATGTTTTGGATAACATCAAGAAATTCAGAATTATCATTCAAAATTTCAGTGAACGAGTTTCTCTCACAGAAATATATTGAAAATATTGGGCCACCGTCGATGCAAGTATTTTCTCATTGTAGTTACTGAGACTCCGTATATATAAAAAAAGTCAGTTACGAAGAACAAGAAGATTCTGATGCATAACATATTTCATCTCGGAAGATAGTATAATTTCTCTACAATGGAATATGTTATCTATATTTCTCTCCGTGCTGTTGTCATAGTAGAATTTTCATGCCTGCGTGACTGTATAACAATTTTTGACATCAAATATCGATTATCATCAGCAATTCATATTTTTGAGTCAAATCTATTCACATGGTGTGAATGGTGATAACTATTCCCTATGTATTCTTTGTATATCTCTTATATTCCTGTATATTCTGATGGATTTTCCAAGTTTGTTCAACACCCATATTTGTTCTGTGAAAAATCAAATGAACTCAATATTGGATATGAATATTGACACCTCCATCCGTTATCTATGAAACTGCATATGAATTCGAATATTTTCTACGCAACTGTTTGTACAGATATCAATTCCTGGATGCTAGGTACTCAGTTCCACACACCAAATGATACTTCCATTCCGAATTCGAATATGTCTATCAGATGATGCCATTCGAATCCAACGTTTTTTGAATATATGTAATCATAGTAGAACTTACAAACATATATTCTCTAAGACTCAATCATCTCTCTCTGTTTCACAAAAAATGTCTCTCATTTTTTTCGCTTCTGATAATAACAAGAGCAGGCCCTCGAGGATTGTTCGTGACATTTCTATCATTGTCAGAAACACTGTTTACATGAACAATACAATAGAATAGTGCGGTGTTTATCCGTGCGGACGAAGTTTTCCTTTTTTTCTTTGGAAAAATTCACGATATTTCGTCTACATATACAAACGAAAAATCAATACTGAAAAAATTCGTCGATTGCAGAAAAACATGAATCTCACATGAAGAGTGTGATGAATTTACAAAAAAAAAAAACTGAGAGGAAATACAAGATGTAAGAAAATCATAATAATAATCGAAACAGAATTTTGTTTCGATTATGGAAAAAATCATGCCAATGCCTCATGTAGTTTCAGAGTTATGGGATGATATTTCTTGAAAAAAACATATTTCAGGAGGGTTACTGCCAATTCTTCAATTTCTTCCCAATATAAAATGTCGTCGAATTCTGTTTATATTCAGATAATTTTGATCTGAAAAATATGGAACTCACAGTACTGTGAAGGTTGTATACCTCAAGAAGAAGTTTTTCCAGAATGCAATTGACTTTTTCGGTGGATTTCATTCCACTATGGTACATTTCGCAGCATTTTTCCTAGCTCTATCTTGCAGATATGCAAAATAAGTTCTTACCAAGGAACAAATTTGGTCATACCATAACAACATATTTCAGGAAGAAGAGATGCTGCACATTATTCGAGATATACTTTCTCAGAAGAGATAACTTGTGCCACCATATTTCGAACCAAACATATCAAATGCTCCATGTTCAAGCACAGGAATGTCGCTATCGAAGATATAGCTTCGATGAATGTCCGCCTCAAAAGGAATCAAAGACTTATCTCAGACTTCTCACATGCACAACAATGGTTGACTGAGATGATGAATAACAAATTACTTCACGAACTATCCTGTAGAGGAACGAATGAGCGGCTGTTGTGGTAGGAAAAGCAATATGGGATGCCAAAACACAGTATCTCACTCATCTAGTCGGACATAAATTTTCATAAACTCATTCAATTCCATATCACATATGTACCTATTCTCTACTGGATCTCATCACATCTCATCAGTTCTCCGCTTCCTGAACTGTTCACTACTATTAACCTTGTGGAATATTGCGATGAAATTGAATTCTTCAATGACTTCGTGTGACTTGTACCTTCGTTGATTACTTACACCTGATTGACAAGTATGCAATTTTGTTTCGAAACTATGTTAAAACGAAGTTCTCTATTAGAATGAAGTCTGGGGATGAGACAATCTGGTCTCGGTGATGAAACCTGCGATAAAACACTATTCTGTATCAGGCACAGTTGCATTTTAGATCTGAGTTGTATATGTTCCAGAACGTCGCGATGAAACAAAGTTTCTTGTTTGACCTTTTTGTGAAGATGCCTGAGATGCCTCAATTCAATCACGTTGATAAAACTGTTGATAAAAATGGTACACTGTTCTGTAGCAAAACAAGATATATGTCAGATGCATATTTTCCAGAAAATCGTGTTGAAACACAGTGTTTCGACTGATCTCTCTTGTGATAGAACTGAGACAAGAGTGATCAGCTGGGTAACACGTAACACCTCATTACGAAGTTGTTATAAGAAAAGACATTGAAACTACTATCATTCGAATTGTTCGAAACGTCTACACCATCTTTCAGACTTCCAGGTAATATCTCCTATTGATGGTCTTTTTTGATGCATGAACTTGCACATCTCCAACACTCAAACTTCACTTTTTCAATTCTTCGACAATTCTTTATTTTCTTTCACTTTCAAACTCAAGAGGTTATGGTTGAGCCAAGTATTGATATCTGCTAATCCTTTCTCTGCTTTTTCATACATCTAAATCCAACTCTTGACTGTGAAAATGACGAATGTATCTTCTGCGTGAAATATGTGATGACACTCGAAGTTACTAATGGAATTGATACTATCAATATATATAAGAAACAATATAGGTACTAGAACCGTATCGAATGCCTAGACGTATAGAAAGTCTAGGCACTCTTTCGGTTTCAGAGTGATCGTGATCATTTTCACGTTGGGATAATTTGTAATTCTATCTCTTAGGGATTTTCCAAAAAATTTTTGTCACATTTCTATCACAGATATTGGTCTATAATTTCTTATGTCATCACGCTTAACAGATTTATGGATGGGGGTAATTATTGACTCCTTCCATTGGTGTGGTATTTTACCATTTTTAGGAATCGTATTGATGATGTGTACTAATGGAGCAAGAATAAATGGATGAATATTTCTAATCATCTCCGAGGAGATGCCGTTAGGACTAGAGGAGGAGTCAGATCGTAATTTGGATTTAATTTCTATCATCTTATTCTCCGTAACTGGTTTCAAAAACATGGATGATTGTTGAGGGGTGTCTTTCAAAAATGTAATGGGTAAGTTATCTTTCTTTTCCATATTTTTTGCCACTTCAATTCCTATATTAGTGAAGTAATCGTGGAAATCATTGTATTTTTCTTTTATATCTGGAACTAGCTCATCATTCCCATTCCTGGAAAATATGTTAACGAAACCTTTTTTTTTAATCATTACTCTTTGTTATATCGTTGACAAGTTCCCACGTTTTCTTTCAATTTGCCCCTAACCGTATCTAACTTGTCTTCATAATATTCATTCTTCGTTTGTTCAATTAATCTGTTCAATTCATTCCTGTATGCTTCATACCGAATTCATCTATTCTGCATGTAACCAACTCTTAACTTTTTTTTTCAGGTGATCTTTTTGTCGTATTGACGTTATCAGTCCAGAAGTGATCCATGGATCGAGTTTATCTTCTATTTTATATTTATTTCTGTTGCTGGAGTGTGCAGCCGAGATTACATGAAATTCGAATTCCTCAATGAATTTTTCGTAGCTCAACTGAGTTCTATTGGTGCTCATTACTTCTTCCCATTTTTTTCCTATCAATGAAGCATGTAATTCATCGCAATTCATAATTCTCTGCGTGTAAAAATCGATTTCATTTTCGGAAATTTATTCATGTATCATTTTAGATACATCTAGATATACAGAGTTATGGTCAGTGATATTTGATTGGAATACTGCAGGGTTTATTGAAACATTTCGTTTTATATTATATTCACGAATGAATATATGATCATTTGGTTAGAATAGAATAGAATATAATATAATGATTTCGTCCATCCAATAGATCATACAATTATAATATGAGTCATTTCCAACGGTGATAGTAACAAAAATAGTGGATACTGAAACTAATGATCATTTATTCTCACTCATAATTTCTCACTCGGTACTCGCATTCTCCCATTCTCTCATTCAACCTATATGGTAAGCTGAAGATACTCTTCAACGGAATATAAAGCATTCTGGACTTTGAATGACTTGACTGCTGATATCATTCATGTATAATATGATCAAGACACTACCTTGAGGAATTCCAATGTCCACGAACAACTCATCGAATCGCTTTCCCGGGCATTCTACAAATTGCTTACTTTCAATAAGGTATGACCTTAAAACTCGATTGTATTGGCCGCGAATGCCATAAATATGCTTCTATAGGAGATGAAAGAATGTCATAGTCGACACAATCGAAAGCTCCAGAACGATCAACGAATAATGCTTATCTAAATTCCTATTCATATGATATTCATAATTTGTAGTGGAGCAGTTATTGTTGATCTATTCTCTCGGAAACCATGCTGGAAGGGTGATTGAATTTGTTTGCTTTCCACAAATGACAGAATTCAGCTAAAAAGAAAGAAGAAAAAAAGAAGGTAGCTAATAGTTTTCCAAATATTTTAGAGAAAACTGATAGAATGGCTATTGGACGATATTCGATCACCTTTTTTGGATAACGGTAATATTTTTGCTGATTTGAGAGTGCTAGGAAACTTTCCAGTCTTGAAACATATACAGTTCGCACATTTTTTGATATCTGATGTACATAGCGATTGATCATGACTATCTGCGCATACATGCCAAATGGGGAAAGAACTACTGCAGTTTGCAGACGAATGACCGAAACCACAGCAGGTGTTGCATCTCCTGATATGATAGGAATATTGAATCTGCATTTCGACCAATTCACATGAAGATATCCGTTTCGCATTATGTCTGCCCTCGTTTTCTTATCTACAGAAGCTATAAGGTTGATGCGATCATCGTGGTTCATTCTTCGAACAATTTCGAATTGGAAATTGTCGTGTGCGATTGAAATATTGTTGGCTTCTATTATTTTATTGGCAAGAGTATCGTTATCAACATCATTCTGTACATCTCTATCATGAATGATGATTTTGAGAGTAGGCTTCTTCTGGGTTGACATGCTGCAATCCGTACCCAATTGGTTTCCTGAAGAATCTGTGAACTTGTCTATAGACTCAGAGTTTTCGCGATTGATAACTCCATTGCTAGTTGTCTCGATTCTATTGACTGCTATCGATAATCTTGCTGGGTTTTTCATAGACGACATGATTTGTTTGCTGATACTCATCAAAAAATTCGATAAAAGTGAGTTGCTCGAGTTCTTGGCCTTATTGACTGTACTATAAGATTGGTCATCTGTGGGCTGCGTGACTGATATTTGTTTGAATGCTGGAGTTTTCATAGGTATTGATGGAATTCTCGATACAGTTCGATTTGCAAATGTATCCGAAGAGATACTTGTTGCATTCAGGAAGACTTGTTTCTCCTGTTCAAATTTGAAGAACATATCATCATTCATTCTTGCACTCAGCGCCTTTTCGACAGCATTCTCTATTTTGGAGATCAAAAAATCTTCAAATGCATGACATATCTGGCACAACCATTTGGATGGAATCACTTGTTTTCATTGCTTTGACAACACTTTTTTTGGAACCACTACAATCGATATGAAAGGATAGTTTGCAAATACCGTTGCATTCGATATAATTTTCGTCCTCATACATATTCGAAGCAGGAGCGATCTGCTGGATCGTCCTCACTATCCGACATCTTGTCTCTATTGTTTGTTGATAAAAGAAAAGTATCCATTTTCAGCTAGGTATAATAAGATATTCATCAACTGTGCCAGAAAACTCATCCATTCTGTTAATGTTCATGTCACCCATAGAAATAATAATGTGGTTTTTATCATTCTTCTTCTTAACATTCTCTCTCCGATCAAAATATTCCGGAAAATCGCAAAAAAAACCTGAATGTCGATTTTCTTTTGGTTATCTGATAAATTCATGAATCCATACATCCTACGTTCATATTTGGATGTTCACTGAGCGAAAGTACAAAGTAATAGGAATAATATGATACAAAAATAACAGATGAAATTGATGAATGAGATAAAATAAACAATAATGAAATATTAGGTATGTTCACCTAAAAATGAGAATCCAAAAGTTCCATAATATTTATGGAGAGTTTGATTTGAAATTTCGGATTTGTTCTCAGTAATGTCGAAACTGTAACCAGTACACATAATTTCGGAAGCAAGATCCTAAAATCTCAAAGCTGTACTCGAAGTTTCAAAAACATATTTCTTTCCGTTCTCCAAGATACTCTCAATACTGAATTCGAGATTGGCGTATCCTGTATTCAAATTGATTCACGAATCGAGTTCTCATATAGCATCATTAATCGAAGCACTATGGTCACGCCCTATACAGGAACTATTCGCTCTTCTCGATACGATTCGAGCAATTTGCATTGGTATCGACTGATCAAAGACTGTATAAGTAAGCTTTGAATTTCGCTTTTTTCTCAAAGGCTGAAGCAGCAGAAATCGGAAACCTTTATGAGCCAAATTAGATGACAGCGAACATAGAAAGCTGCTCTTTGATGAATTTCCGAGAAGGAGGATCCGATTCGACATACTTTTCCGGCAAAAACTTAGTTTGCTCTTGCCGACAATGAAGTTATATTTCCATGCCTAGCGAGGGATGTGGAAAATATCAGGAGCGTGTTGAGTTGTTTTGAAAAAAGTGTTATTGTCACTATTGTCGATAGAAATATATCAATCTTGAGAAATGGATGATATTGACATGTAGGGAGTGGAGTTTCTTGATAATTCGTTTCAATGAAAGTATTGAACGCATGGAGAAGACTATAGATATTTTCTAATTACGGATGTCTACTGGAAAGATCGTGATTAGATGAGAGTTGATTCAGAATCAAACCAAACGATCTTCTCATGCAGTTTTTCATTATCTTATCTCATAGAAGAACACCGAACAGAAAAAAAAACTGTTATTGATTAAGAAATTGAGTAGCCATAGAAGGTTTCTAGAGGTATGCACTCAGTATCTTGGGCATCTCCATGGCATCTCCTCTACAGGTAAACAATTAATTGTATATAGGTAAATAAAAAATAAAATTGTGTATAGGTAAATTTATATATATATATATATATATATATATATATATATATATATATATATATATATGTGTGTGTGTTAATATGAATCTGAAACTAAATTAACGCAGGGCGTTAACGAACATAAATATAATTTCGAATGATTCCTCTGATCCGAAAGTCCCAATGATGTTGACCAGGAAATTCAATGAATGAAAATGACAATGATAACTTTTTACGATTACTTATATAATTTCATCTCAGACTACCGAATCCATACTGGACCAAATATACACTAACCTTTCCAATATCGGAAAGTGGGATTTCTATGACAATCATGTGTTTCACCATCACACGGTCCTATTTCGCAATGAGGTGGAGAAAATTCAGAGAGCCACGAAAAAAATCATATGAAAAGAAGGTTCCTGAGCCATGCTAATATCAACAACGGCTATCGACTATGAACAAAAATTCAATTATTTCCATGATACCTTGTTATTTCACCTGAATCAGGCTTATCCTATGGAATCGTCATCATTCACGAGAGCATACACCAACGGATGGGTAAATGACTCCGTGAGAGAATCCTGTGAAAATTTGAGGAAACTGTTACCAAAAGTATTATCCTTCACTGAAAGAACAATACAAAAATGCAAGAAAAATTCATAACATGGTAAAAATGCCACAAAATCTAATTATCATTCTGGGAAACTTATGGAATCTCATAATATGAAACAAAAGTTCGGGAATTCATTTCAAAAATAGGCTAACAGGAGAATCGGCATGAGAGGAGCATCACAATGGAACGAGAAGAAATTCTCAATGGATAATTCGTTGATGCTCCTCATGGAACGTTATATCCAAATTTTGATCCAGATTGGAAGCCGCGCTTGTTTCGCCCATGTTGGAAAAAGAAAATCCACAGAATTTGGAAAATCACCGTCCAACTACTATCACACCCATAATTTCGAAAACTCTTGAATATGTGATATTGGAACAGCTACTGGATTTCGAAGAAAAAACAATGCAATCACGGAGAATCAGCACAGTTTCCGTAGTGTCTACTATCACAGTAATTCACAGTCACAGTCACTGACCAAATTTCAGTTTCCCTGGAAGAAGGCGAATGCGCTGTTGGGGTATTGCTTTTGATTGTGTACGACATGACAATTTATCGGATGAATAATTTGAATAAAGAATGCGTGGTGAACATCATGAATATGGCAATATGAATATGAGACCACGATAGTAGAAATATCTATAGAATGATCAACAGTGTTGAATGTTCCACTTTCTCGGGTATTAGACTTGATCAGACTGTATCATTCGATATGCAGTAGAAATCTATAGCTGATACATTGCGTGTCGAATGTTTACCAATGTGATCCCTCACATGCAATCTCATTCTATTTGAATCATGAGAATATTGAAGCTTGAAATCACCATGAGTGAAATTCTTTGAATACGAACAATGAATAATATGAATATTCCCATGCACTCGCCGATTCTCCCAAGCAACTCCCAACATTCCACCACTGACTCACACGATGTTCCTCGAACATCATATGATTTACTTCCATGTTGTCGAAAGATGAAGAAAAAAGATAACATATATCTGATGATAACTAGATGGATACCGCCTATTGGTTCCGTCAGTAAAGCCAAAACGAATGGATGTCAACGCGATCGCAGCAGAGATATGCGCATGCGCGGATTTGACGAAATGATGATCTCAGACACGAACATCAACAGAAATTCAGGGTGATATTGCACAAGAACATGAAGAACATAAATATAGGGCGTTGTACAGATATTTCTACTGTTGATATTCTTGTGTTTATGAGTATCAGAAAAAACTCGTAATGTTTATTGACAACTCTCAAATTGCCATATTCCTACCGTAACGTGAAGACCGATAAAAAAAACCTTTTTTCATCACTGTGATTCTGTGATAATCGACTGATTTCGATCATTCAAGATCAAACTCTTTTGGACTGACACGAGTTGGGCTGACAATTCGTAAAACAATTCATATCAAAATACTGATGTAGTCACAATATACCCACTTAGAGTGATGTGCTCAAGATTGTAGAATCGTGACTCCGGATGGAATATCAAATAGAGCACATCAACCTCGTTCACCGATCAAGTGGATGCCTCCTTCTAAACTTCCGCATACGTGAAACACCAAACAGTTTACGATTCCCCTGAGTCTTGACATCTCTCGCTTCTCCGACACTGGTATACATCACGTGAGCACGACGAGTCAACCAGAAGCAGGAATAACTTTTGTATAATGGCATTAGTTTGACTCCTGCTTGTGACTGTGGCTGCCCCTCCTGTCCCCCACTTGTTACAACTTTTCACCTCAGAGGCAGGCCACATATTCAAGAGATGACCAACAACGGAACAATGAATTCATGAATCTTCAGCAATCAAATTTTGTATTCGAAGCATTCATTAGAGCATCCATGGAGACTTCATGTACATCTGTTTCAAGATCATCAGCTCTTCATTCTCCGTCTCAATTCCAAATTGTGAGAATATTCTTGATCCATGATTATACACTGATATATCAATAAAGAGGTGAATAAATGGAGAACAATGAACAAGTCATGGCCAATTCTGCCACACTGCCAAAGAGATCCATCAATTTTTTGTGATTATGGATGAAGCTGAGGGTATGAGCAAAAGAACTAGTAGGAACGAAAATGATATCACAGAGTTTTCATTTCGACATGAAATATTGAATAGACTGAATAGAAGAATTGACATATCAAGTATAAGTATAATATGCTCGATAATTTCTGTGGAAAGTTTTCGACAGGTCTAACAACCGTTCAAATTTTGTGATTTTTGTGTCATGGAATAACTCCACTCGATCATGACATTACACTGATGATTGCATTCAGTGCAATTATCAATCACTATGACAACACGATTGAACTGTCGAAGAATTTTCTGCCAAATATCCCTCGGACATTGACGAATGCCTCATAATTTCATGATGAATTTCCCAAGTTCATTTTCTGGTTAGTTGAGGAGCAAGCTTCCGATTTCGATATCAAAGTGATTACATTCAACATGAGAAAATATGATAATAATTTGAGAATAACTTCCATTCACACTCCTGATGTAGATTTTGTTGTCAACTTGAGAAATTACTTGAATAATAATCTTTAAAATGGAATGCATACTCTGTTAGGAGACATATTCGACCATAAAACAAATAGACCCAGCAACTCATTCATAAAACGCTCGGAAACATGTTGCAGACATCACAGGGTCGTTCGGGGAGAGTGCAGCGAGAGGATGGTCCACGTGGACAAAATTGCAACAGCGCGCCACCGTTACAGATATCAATGCCAGTGGCGTGTACATTTACTTTCTTTGAAATTTCACTCACAAAAAAGTTGAATCTTTTTTTTAAATCAGTACTAATTAGTAATAATTAGATCGTGTTGTTTATACTGCATCATGAGCAGGTTGAACCCAATGACATGTCATTAATTTGAGGTGGTGATTCCCTATCATATTTCATGAGGAATAGTTGATATAAAATATTGAAACAAATCAAATGATCTTTATTGTCCACGATGAATAAAATCTCATTGACAAGCCATTTTTGAAAACTGTATGAAAATATAAAACTTGTTGAAACAATGAGCAAAACAATGAATAGGTTCAAGTGTCAGTACTACTAGCACAGCAAAACTAAAAAAAACGCTCAAATACTGTCTGCCCATTAGTTGATCTGTAGGTTAATCAATGAGGTGGTGTTTTGATATTTCTCAGCTTCATTGAGATTTTCTCTCTTCGTTTCTAAAAATGAAGAATATAATGATTTCTCTCTATATATTCATGAGGAGGACACAGATTCATCACATCAATCACTTGTGGACAGATCACCTACATAATATTTCCTGCAAAAAATATGAAAATTATCAAGAATTGAAACAATTGAATCATACATGTTGTCAAAATATAAAAAAAAATTGATATGTTTGGAGATCCTGATACATATGAAGAAATAAAGCAAACAAACCTCTTTCTTGGTTGGGTCACATCGAAGAGGTTGCGTTTAACTGCAACTGGATCTAGTAGGTTACAAGGACTGTATACTCCTCTCAGAAGCAGTGTCAGTATAAGAAGATGGAGATAAAGATTTTTCTTGATCCAAGGTCTCTTTTGATGTTCTGCAAAATGAATGATATTAAAATTTATAAGTGGATTTTTTGAATAGATAAGAAGTAGAATTCAACCACATGCACCTATATATGAAACTCAACAATATTTGAGATATTTTGAGAATGGAGTATTCGAGAAAACCCTCTTTAAAATATTATAGTTTTGAGAAACTGCAGCAATCATCATCAATTCATATTTTAATTTAATAAACTTACCCTGCTTTCATGTCTAGAGGTGTATTGGTCTGTGATACATTTTGTGTATAAGATAAGTCCGAGATTGATGGTTCAGAGCTGAAAAAAAATACTCTATGAAAACATTATCTAGTTGTAATTAGAAATTTTTTTATTAAAGGAACTGATAACACACCTTTTCGAAACTTGACTTTTTTATGGTACTAGATTCTGTTTAGAGGAAATAAATGACCAAATGAAACCTCTACATTTTTTTGTGCAACTAACTAGCAGGCTACTTTCACTTCAACTAACAATTATAGGTCCAATATATACCTCATTTGGATATCAACAAACTTAGTAAATTTTATTATAATCAGTTGACCATTTTTTGAAAAGTTTTTAAAACACTCTGTATCTCGGGAAAGAGAATGTTTATATGAACTTTTGTTTATATTTTGTCTCACAAAAGTGACGTCGAGGTTCCGTGCAACATTATTAGAACACCCTGTTTATGGAGAGTAATAGTACATTATTTGCGAATTGACTATATACCTCTGGTGTTAGAAGAATCATCAAATATTTTTCATGAACCAATTCTGGGAACTGCTGATGGATGAAGAAATTTAGTACCATCTGGTCTCACTATGACATCTTTTGAAAGAAAGTGATCTGAACATATTTCAGGATTTTTCGGCAGAAGCTGATCTTCCTTGAAACCAACAATGGAAAACCAAGTTTTTCTCTTTTCTGGATCAACGGGAAATCTGAAAAAATAATGTATTGCATGCTACAGAAATATTATTGTCAGATGATGTCATCAGGCAATGAGAGAAATGCATAGTATCAGCGGGCAATATGACCGGGCGTCATAGGTCATAACGCCCTATAGCATTATGAGTGTGTTTATAGTAGGTATCCATATCCAAGGCATTACAATCGAGAAAAGGCATTCATTGAATGTTATAATGTTATAAGATTCTCAAAAGTCTCATAATGTTCTAATCATTACATTACATTACAAATATGTGCATGTTTCAGAACATAACTAGGTATAAGATAATTTTCAATTGGGTAAAATATTTTGAATACTGAAGGTATTGTCAGGATGATTGAATTTCCATTGACACCCCAGCAAGTTGAGAGGTTTGGATTTATTATGTGCTTACTCAAGTCAGTTGATAATTCAAAACCTCATTGTTATTGTTCATATTAAAATATTCATGTTTTTTTTACGATTCCATACCAGAGCAAATTGTTGCATAATCATTCAATGTTCTACCCAAAATCTTCACGCTTCCAACCAAACACTAAAACTTCACTTTATTGTCTGTAAACTGATGAAAACACTTCAAAATCGAAATATAAACAACAAAATTCTCGGCAACAACGCGTTTCGCTGCAATAACACGCTGATGACGTGACTGGCAAGAGACGGATAATCGTCAATGGAATGCTGCGTTGTCGTTGTTGATCGTAGACTAATAATCGTAGAGAAAAACAAGAAAAACTGGAAAATGAGTTGGAATCTCCAAGTTCAGAGCTTTCTTCAAGGCGAACTTTGATATCAATACAAAATTCAACACGAATTATTGTTGAAAACAAATAAAATTGGGCATCAAAAGGGAACAAGTGGCACATCAGCACTAAGTACATCAGTCGGCCCTATCACAATCGACCAGTTCAGTCTTGTAGCTCTAGGTCTTGGATCTTGAAAGGATGTAAATAAGCGGGTCTATTTGTTTTTTATGGTCGAAGGGTGACATGAATAGATATATCATGAAGGACCAAGATATATCAGAAAATCATCTTAACCTATTGGCAGAATACAATTTCGCATCTACTATCGATGATTATACAAGGGTAGAAAATAATACAAAGAGCTGTGTTGACCATATTCTTATTTTGAACATGAAATCGTATCACACAATCACTCCAATCATTCTACAGGTCCGCATCACTGACCACTTCCCAGTTATTCTTAGAGTCAGTTTTCCTGGAAATAAAAGAAAACATTCAACTTGAACGCGTATCATATAGAATATAGACTACAAAAAACGGAAACCTAGGTTAGAAGGAGAATCGTAGCATGAAATTCACAATAATGAATACCTAGAAAATGGTACAGATATATTTATCACTAAATTAAAAGACCACATAGATGCATGTACAGTGAAATCAAAAATGGAATGGCAGGATATACAAAGTAAGTGCTGGATTAGTAACGGTTCAGTGAATTCTACAGAGAGAAAAAATGAATTATACCAAATGATGGAGAGGAACCCAACAGATGAACATATCAATGAATCCAAAATCCACAGAAACAAGCTCAACTCACTGCTGGTATCATCAAATTAATCATTATAACCAAATAAATACAAAAAAAAAAATGATGGAAAACACCTATGGAATTCTGTGAAGGAAATAACTTATGGCTAACAAACCAAAGATGTCCCGAAAGAGATAGAAGACACAAAAAACAATATTTTGGAAAATGAATAAATAATTGCAAACGAGTTCATTGAGTTTTCTACCGCTATTGGAGAAAAAAACCAGCTGACAAAATGAAAAATGTTCAC
Source organism: Gastrophysa polygoni (assembly GCA_963576655.1). Lineage (NCBI taxonomy): Eukaryota > Metazoa > Arthropoda > Insecta > Coleoptera > Chrysomelidae > Gastrophysa > Gastrophysa polygoni. The sequence continues at coordinate 34,747,785 of OY755082.1, forward strand.
AAATTGATTTAGAATAAAGACACTCTCCCAAAGTCATTATACTCACCAGAGGTTAATGAAAACGAAGTGATTAAAACAATTGAAAGTTTAAAAAATCGTCAACTGCCAGGGCGAGATAAAATCGAATCAAATAATCAATAAATCATCTGTGGAAGGAACTTTCCCAAGTTCTCTCGAAATTATATGGTATATGAAATACTAGTATGAAAAAAATGAGTATGTAAATATAAAGGTAGCAGTATATGAAAATGAAGGTAGCAAAAGGAACATGACTGACTACAGACCAATCTCCTTGATATCAACAATCGCTGAAATCGTGGAAAAACTTTTGGAATCGGGACTGATTTCATTTTCGGAAAGATACCGAGTAATTTCAAATAATCAATTTGGTTTCGAGGCAGGCAAGTCGATACAGGATGCAATCGTGCAATCAGCCAGACACCTTTACCAGGCATTAAACTCGAATAAACCAACCATATGTATTTTTGTCGACTTGGCCAAGGCCTTTGACACAGTAAGTCATGTTCTACTGATACAAACATTAGAAATTGCTGGCATAAGAGGTACTTTGCTGGAACTATTCGAGAGCTATTTAGATAATAGGAAACAATGTGTACAAATAGATAACACTTTTGGTAGATACGGAAAAGTAGAATACGGAGTACCGCAGTAAACAATTCTTGGACCAATTTTATTAACCTTATACTTTAATGACCTTTTCGATAAGAGTAAGAACGAAAACGTCATAAGTTTCGCAGATAACACTGCGATTATATATCAAGATGATACTTGGGAGAAACTGAAGGAAACGGCAGAAACAAATTTCAAATCGATAATAATTCATTTCAACAGTAAATGACTAACTATGAATGTGGAAAAAACGTATTTCGTACCCTTCAGTACATATGAATCCGGTATACCATCACATGAAACTCTGTATCGGAAATAACAGTGATAACCAGAATATTGAAATCAAATCTGTATTGAGCACAAAATATTTGGGAATTCAAATTGAAAGCCACTTGAAGTGGTACGAACAAACACGATACGGTCCAAAAAAAATAATCAGATGTATCTTACCTGAACTGGAATATCTTTGAAACATTCTTGGTTTACGCCAGCTACGAATCATTCATTTCGCACTGGTGGAAAGTCACTTATACTATGGAAACATTGACTGGGGAGTGGCTGCTGCAATACAACTCAAAGAAGTTGAAATAATACGAAAAATATGCTTTCAAAATAATTTATAGAAAGAACTATACTTACCCTTCAGAATAACTTTACCTCGATACTCACGTATTGGACGTGAGACGATTGGACGATTTGGCAATTTACTCACCAATCAGGACTCGTTGACATAACTATAACTTTAACTATATAATACATAACTATAATACAAGACATGAACAGAATAGGAATGTAGGAATACCCACACCTAAAGAAACTATCTTTCAGAGATCCTTCACATATCTGGCTCCACGAATTTATGATAAATTACCAGTCGAACTGAAACAAATCCTTTGAAAAAAAATTGAAACAATGCTTAGTCAACACTCCTTCATTTCATGTAACTTGATTGATATCGGAAATAATTGTACAAATTGAATTTATGTCTAGACACTATATCATCTTGTCATTATAGCCTCTCAACACTTCAGTGCAATCAAAGTTCCTTCTCCACTACATTCATCTCTCATCCTCGATTCCATATATTTCATTCATTATATATATCATACAATATACTCAATATCCTAGTCATTCAAGCAAAATTATTATGAGAAGAACGAATTGCACCAAACCGAAGATAATTATATTTTTGGCTCTCGAGGCACTTTCTAAATATTCAACACGATTTTGCGATTTGTTCACGGTTTCGTTTAGGTTGGTAACCTTTTCGTTGAATTGTTCCATGTTAGCAACAGAGAAATCATTACACAAATCGATTCTTAGGTCTGCCGTCTTTTTCCCCATCACAACACGAAAAGGAAACCTATAATATTCGAGGTACATCGTGTCAGCCAGCGGTGGAATTCTGAGAGAGAAGGAAGGTGTTGGAATTCTTCTTGAAAGTTTGGAGCTTGTAGCACCAGGAAAGACCTCACTAGGCAAAGAATTCCACAACTTTGCCGTTCTATTGATGAATGATGCTTGGGATATCTCGAGCCTGACAGTGTAGGGGTGACCAGCCTGAGCTCGTCTGGTTTGTCTACTAGGAATCGTGCGTGGTGGCATAATTGATGATATTTCCGTTGAGCACCGACTATGGAAGTTCCTATAAAAAAAGGCAGAGATCGCCGACCTTTCTACGATGATCTAAAGAGGTCAATGATTTGGTGAGTGTTGTATCATCGACTAGGCGACTCTTTTGAATTGAATCTGAGAGCTTCAGCGTATGTTTTGGGGGCTGAGCTCCAAACATGTGAACAGTACTCCAGGACAGGTCGAATTAGTGCTTTGTTGATCATGAGCAGTTGCTGGGATGTGAAGTATCTCTTCGCACGGAATAGAAAACCAAGTTTTTGTGAAGCAGTTTTCGCAATGGACTTCACATGATCGTCCCATGAGAGAGCACTGTTGGTGGTGACACCCAGCATGGATATTGACGACCTCATAGGAACAGTGGTACCCGACATCATCAAATTGGGCATTGTGTGACCAGCCTTCTTGGTGAACATACAAGCTTGAGTTTCAGTTGCATTCAACTGTACTAGATTCTCAGATCCCCATTTCAGAATTCTTGTCAGATCCTCATTTAAAGCATCAACCTGTCTCCGCCTTGCACCTCTGGCCTCGTTGGATGATATAGGGGCTCTAGAGGAGAAGGCGGGATGGAGTGTACCATCATCCGCAAAGCTATGAACTGGGCTAGAGGTGTCACATTCAACAAATCATTGATGTAGAGCAAAAACAAAGTTGGTGACAAGACAGAGCCTTGTGGAACACCAGCATTGATGGTCATTGTATCAGACGAGACCCCGTGTACCATCACGTAGAGTGATCCATCTGCAAGAAAACTCGATAGTGAGAGACACAGTTGGGGCGGCAAACCATATGACGGAAATTTCGCTAGGAGGCCTTGGTGCCAAACTCGGTCAAATGCTTTGGAGATATCCAAGGCTACAGCCAGAGATCACCCTCGTTTTCCTATTGACACCTGCCACTCATGTGTCACATAGGCAAGCAGATCTCCTGTTGACCTCTGGTGACGAAAGCCATATTGCCGGTCGTTCACGATTCTTGAGCGCTCTAGATATCGGATGAGCTCGATGTTGATTGCTTCTTCCATTACTTCAGAGATCACAGATAGTAGTGCAATCGGTCTATAGTTGTTAGGGAGGGTTTTCTTGCCCCTCTTTGGAATCGGTTGGACCCTAGCTTTCTTCCAGTTAGAAGGAAATACGCCGAGTTCGTACGAAAGGGTGAACAACCTGCAAAAAACTGGTGTTAGTTCTTTGTTTGAGAACAATAGGCGGTATTCCGTCAGGCCCCATAGCCTTCTTGACGTTAAGACTAAGCAGAATGTGTCTGATTGTGCGTTGCCGGAAGACAATTTCTGGCATACGGTTATCGATGGTAGTGATTTCGGAAAGTTCCTGGCCTCGTGGATCCAAGGTAGAATTTTGGCGAAGGTGTTGGCTTTTTCATGAGGTTTTATAGCCAATGTATTATCATCCTTTGTCTTGGCAAAGGTCCAAAATGAACGGGAACCATTTGGACACTCTATGAGCTTTGATCTCATCTTCGTGTTGTATGCCTCTTCAGACTCATCTATCGTTCGATTGCATGTATTCCTAGCTTCAACATATTCAGCTCTAGTTTGCGGGCCTGGGTTTTTGCGCCAACGACGGTATGCAGCTTGCTCCAGAGCGACGACCCTAGAACAGGTTCTATTGAACCATGGTTCACCAGTGGTTCGTGATCTGGTGCTATGTGGTATGTGAGTTTCCATTCTCAGCATGATGATTTCCGAAATGTTTCAGCACATTGCGTAGGATCTCCTGATTCAAAACACAGGAAACTCAGAAAAAAACATGCGAAGGCCATCCCAGGCGGCTAAATTGTAATGTCAAACAGGTCGAGCATATTGGCATATTGATTGCTGATATCAGGGATCCTAGTGGGTTCATTTATCAGTTGCTCAAGACCATAGGTGATAGCAAAAGCCTCAGCCAGACGTCCTGCGTCGTCTGATTTGTTCGAGAATTTGTGACAGGTGGAGTTGTGGACATTGAAATCCACCATGATGATGATTTCAGCTGCTGGGTGATTCTGTTGGATGAAATCGAGTTTCAGAGGAAGTAATTCGGAGAGGTCACCAGGAGTTGGTTCTTTTGGTGATAGAGAAAGGCATCAGATGAACTTTGTCTGTTTGTGGTTATCGATCTTGAGCCACATTATATCGAATTCTTCTGGTTCCAGTTCCTCTTCACGATTGCATGAGAGATCATTTCTGGAAAAGCCAGTATATCTGGTTTCTCAGCCTGTAGATGGTAATGAATATCGTTTATGTTCTTGTCCAGACCTCGGATGTAACAAAGGTCTATTTTTTAATTCAGATGCTTCGATGGTGAACCCCCTCGAGCACCTCTCTCCCAGAAATCCGAATGGAGAGGTATTCTACTTCCGGAGTGTTTTACTCTGAAAGAATTCATCATCTAGATTTTTCTCCAGCTGAAATAGGCGGTTTTGGGTTGGGAAGAAGGAGAAAGGGTATGTGGATATGACCGGAAGCATCGACCAAATACTGAAACATGGGAGTTACCCATTACACAGTACCTCTGTCGATGTGGTGGTGTCGCACCGGGCGATGATGGGAATCATCATCTTCCACCTATGGGTATCCATTAAGTCGCCTCTCACGACAGGCAGGATTCACCATGCGGAAATTCTTGATCCGTCCCCATACGGATATCCATTTTCTTATGAATAACAATCACTGAGCAAAAAGGACGCACTACAAAACTACAGAGCACAAACGAGTTCGGAAGCAACACAAACGTATCGGGCGAACGCTAATACTGTACTCAATGGTTATGGTTGTCTCCAATATAACTTGTCAACATCGTCTTGACTACTCGGTGGATGCGCTCAACAGGGTCAGCTTGGGGATGATAGTTCACCGTAAAAGAATGCCGAATTCAATATTCCATGAGAAGGTCAGTGAACAGTTCACTTTCGAACCCAACTGCATTATCAGTCAGTATTCGATTCGGAGTCCCAAAAGCTAAGACCACTTCGTCCTCAGAAATACGTGTTATTGCTACTGCAGTTGCTGTTCTCAATGGAAACAATATACAGAATACGCAAAGCCTGAAGAGCTTCTTGGAAAGGGATCTACTGAGTCTAGACTCAGTAATTGCCAGGGCATCGAAATAGTAGGGGTTTTGCTGACCATCAGACCACCAAGTTCTTCTTGTAATGGTTTTGTCTGTAGGCATACCCGACACCTCCCAATATACCGACCTATATCGGATTCCATATTTGGCCAATAATATCTGGTAGCTATCCGTCCGAAGGTTTTGAACACGCCATGATGCCCACAAATAGGAGGAGCATGATGGCTTTTGATGATGTCACCCCAATCTCCCTCAGAAGGAACTGCAAGCCAGTCAGTGGATTCATCCCCTAACTCAGGATATCTCCCCTTGAAAATTTCGGTGTACCAGCTATTAGAACTCGTATCGTCTACAGCAACAGTATCAATAATGACCGAAACCGTCCGAGAAAGAGTGTCCGGTACCACGTGCTCCTCACCTTTTCGACGAACTATCTCGAAATCGTACTGCTTTAAGCGAACCGCCCAGCGTGCTTTACGTCCGACGTGGTCTTTGATATTATGAAGCCACTTAAGACTCCAGTGGTCCGTTACAACAGTGAACCTAAAGCCTTCGATATAAAGACGTAGTTTCTCAACAGCAAATAGTACGGCCAGACACTCTCTCTCAGTGGTGGTGTACTCGCATTCCGATTTCGAGAAAGAACGGCCTCAAGGCAAAAATTGGATGCATCTGTCTGTCTGAACCGTGAAGGCTTGAGTGAAGACAGGGTACGTTAAAACTGGGGCTGATAACAAATTATTCTTCATTTCCTGTAAGGCCGTATAACATGTTTCGGTCCAATCAAATCTGGCATTATTTTTGAGTAGGGCTGTCAATGGTGCGGTCAGAGATGAAAAATTTGGGACAAATCGTCGATACCATGATGCCAAGCCGATAATTTGTTTCTCTCCACTGACATTTCGCGGTATTGGAATGCGAAGAATTGCTTTCATTTTCTCGAGGTCCACCAAAAGTCTAGCGGAATTGACAACGTAGTGTTGAGCCAGCTGATCCGATTCTCTGCACAATGGTACGCAGGACTGAGATATGCTGATCGATGGATGGATATAACGACGTCATCAAGATAAACAAACACAAACTGCTCAGAATCTACATCAATCACTCGATCAATAAATCTCGGCCAGGTGGCAGGTGCATTGTGCAGGCCAAAAGGCATCCTCTTGAATTGAAATAGTTTTTTCGTGGGAACTACGAAAGCTGTTGAAGCGTGACTTTCTTTGACTACCGGTATCTGCCAGTATGCAGATTTGATATCAAGGGTTGTTGAGTATTTTGTGTCTCTGAGTTTGTCCAGGGTCGTACTGACGATGGTAATGGGGTAAGCATCAGGCAGACTGACCTCATCAAGCTTCTTGTAGTTAACGAAGAAGCGATACTGGTCGTCTGGTTTCTCAACCAGTACGATGGGAGAGGCCCATAGAGATGAAGAAGGCTCTATAATATCATTGGCCAACATTTGCTCTATCTCTTTATTTACTTGGGGTCTGTAGATCAGGAGACAAAGGATAGTTGCGCTGTCTGATAGGAGGTGAGTTGGTGAATTGTGTGTTCGACAATATTAGTACAACCCAATTTATTGGCCATGTCCCTGAAGATTTCGACGGTGAGTTGATCTAATGAGCGGCGTTGTTCAGTCGTAAGATGACTCGCGTTCTGAATAGCGTCGATATGAAAACTCTGCTCGGATCTGAAAGCTCATACTGCTGAATGAAGGTTAGAAATTATCTCCATTTTCTGCCAGAAATCGATATCTGATATAATGGAATTGGGTAATGTCGGTACTACTAAGAGCTCGAAAATATTCACTCGAACGCGAAGTCTTATTGGTACCAGTACGCTTCCTATCACCTCACAACTTGACCCATTTGCCACATGTTGTCTGATTTGCTGCATCTAGTGCACAAATCGGTTTCAATAAATCCCAACCCTGACTACCAAGAACGGTCTTCGAGCGACCCGAATCTAATAATGCCAACATCTCCTTCCCGTGAATATCGATTTCGAGGTAAGGTCCCAAATCATCCCTCATAAGAGATAGAACGTAATCTATAACCACTTTGGTCGAGTTGAATTGATTTGCAGGGTGGTATGGGGAAGTCAACATCTGACCTAGTGCTGAACCCTCTGAATGTTTTTCGAATTACAAGAGGGACATGCATTCACGGTAACCCCATCTTTGCCGCATTTGAAACCTTCGAAGTTCCTTAGGACATTTTTCGAATCTATGGCCCGTTTCATGACAATTGTAGTAGCACTTAGAGGCATTTGAAGTGGTCTGGGGAAGACTTGAGTCAGAATCACGACATATAACTCTCACTGGCACACTATTAACGGCCGATATCTGTCCTAATCCTGCCGGCTTTCGATACGCCAACTCGGGCTCTAGCAAATGTCTATAATTTGTAGGAGGAGGACAGAAACCTTGTACTCGTTGTACCATTTCTCAGATAGTACTACTGAATTTTTCAAGATCAGAAATAGAACTGATTGATTGTGAGGCAAGCTGCGATTGTATGTGAGGAAGCATATTGCACCTAATCAATTGGAGTTTCTCCTCCTCACGTAGTTTGTTGATCCCTAACTTCCTGAAGAGACTTTCCATAGACGCGATGAGAGTAACAACCTTTTTCTTGGATAATTGGGTACGTCTTCGAATCTCTTCTCATAGGTCGTACTCATAATCGTGAGGCAAAAAGTCCTCTTCCAACCATATTGAGAGCTGATCCCATGGATCAAAACTACGAGTTCGGTACCAGAGAAGAGCGTCTTTTGTTAATAATTCAGCAGCCACTCCAAGTAACTGATCTTTCGAAACCCCTCGAGATAAACGAAGCTCCTCGATTCGTTCTAAGAAGTTGGTAGCACTGGTCTCTCCATCGAGAGTCACCTTCCATCTAGACACATGAACAAAATAACTGGAAATATTTGCCGTTGGATATGTGGGAGATAAATCAAGTTGTCCGAATCTTTGACCAACATCACGACTGGATTCAAAAAGATTACCTGTTCGCCGAAGGTATTCTCCAGAGAGTTCTCGTGGTCGGGAAAGAGTAACAATGAGCAACAAGAGCAACATGATTGGCAGAACCACCAGACGGCTTAGGAGAAAAAGGAGGTAGATTTTCAGATGAGGTACTGAATAGTGGTGGTGGCTCAGCCGCATGCCTCTCGCTCCACCTCTGTCCCGGGTATTCGTATTCAATCTGGTATTCTGGTATAGTGCTCCGACACAAAGCAAGTACTACTATCGACAGCGACCATTTCAATTCAAGATAAGATTGGAAAATGGTTCGAATGCAATGCTTGACTCGGGGAGTCAATCAAATTTGATGAGTCAAACGCTTTATAAAAAATCACAACTAAAGTGTAAAGAAATCAATATACCCTTATCAGGAATCAATCAAATCCAAACAAGAATCGCGAATAGGGCTCACGCAGAAATAAAATCGGGATAACTGCCCTTGGCTGGATTCAAAAAATTAGAATTGGAGTATCCTAGAGAAATTAACTTAGCCGATGATCAGTTCAACGTACCAAAGCAGGCAAGCTAAGCGCAGGAATTTTCTATGATCTCATCAGAAACGGAAAAATACGGTTAGGTGATAACATGCCTGTGCAAAGAACTATTTGTAATCTGTCGACAAGGATAGGTAACAAGGAAATGAACGACTTATTGACTAAATTTTGGCAAATCGAAGAATTCGATAATAAAATCATACTATCGAAAGAGGATCAATATTGCGAAGAATATTTCAGAGAAACCACGAAACGACATGAAAACGGTATATTTATAGTGGAATATCCGTTCAAGCAAAGATTTGAAAGTGAATAAGGAGATTCGAAAACCATGGCATTCAAGAGATTCGAAAATTTAAAAAAGGGATTCGATAAGAACGACGAGTAGGAACAACAATATGTTGAATTCATGAAAGAATATGAAAGTTCAGGACACATGACCTCACAAAATACTTCATTTTCAGATGATTCTATCGGAAATGAATCATTTTTTCTACCACACACTTCTGTCTCTAAAGATTCTATCACGACAAGATGCAGAGTGATATTTGACGCCACCGCAAGATCGAGCACAAGAGCATCGTTTGATGATTGATTTTAGCAGGGCTAACTATACAGAATGATCTCTTTTCAATTCTTCCACGTCTACGATTACGAGAATATGTAGTTAGCGCGGATGTTGAGATGATGTATAGATACTTAATAATTGATCAGGAAGAACGTGAATTTCATGAAATATTAAGGAGATCGAATCCCGATGAGAGTATGAACGTTTATCAGTTGAACACAGTAACGTATGGTACATCTAGCGCACCTTTCCAAGCAACGCGATGCTTGAAATTATTAGCCCTGCAGAATGAATTGCGGTATCATGGTATTCCAAACATAATCAAAATTTCTTTTAATATAGACGATTTATTAACAATCATGGAACAAGAATGGAATATGGAGAGAAAACAGAAGAAAAATCACAATCAGGTAGAACTATTCTGAGCACATCTCAAAATATACTCAATTCAAGGAAACTTCATGTATATCACAATTATTCTCACATACCGAATTGAAGTTTGTACACATTATCAAAACCAGTGACCTACGATTTACGTTCGTTCGATTGAATGTCATTTCATGTCTAGAATCCATTCGTGGAATATTGAAATTGATGATCCGCATCAGCGAGGTGCATGAGATAAAAGGAATAGACTACGGCCCGGTGAGATAAAGTGGGAACTGAGCCAAGGCGAATATGGTGGCGCCTGTGGCTCGTATCAAATAACAATGTAGCATTTATATACTCTCCATGTGAGAACATTCTGGGTGGCTGATCATGTGGCCACTCTTCCCTTCCGTAATTCTTGGCCAGTATTTTAGATAATTCGTGTTAACGTTATATTTTCAAGTGGGCAATAGCTAAGAGATAATTCATAAAAGTATGATTGATAGGATCGTAATCGGACGTGAAAGTCGACCTTTAAATCACCCATCGTCGCCCGTTGCCCCGCATCTGTGCGATTATACGGAAATCACCAAAGTGACGTTAATTCCGATTCGACAGGAAAAATATTGGGAGACTAACGCTCGATTGTTCGCGCGTGATCGAATGCGTTTTCTGTCTGTTGCCTGATTGTTCGGATGCGAATTGCAGTGTCAGTGTTGCCGATTCGCGAGACATGAAAAATAATTGATTCGGACAGACGCAGCCAGTGTTTTCAATGATGGAAGTAATTCCCGGGAATTTTCCGGAATCCGTGTTCCATTTCAATAAATCTATAGATATAGAAGTTATGATGCTCGAAATCCCCTGAATTATCACAAACCAATAGCGTTGTTCAGTTTATTCTTATTGATATTTGAGAAATTATGGAATGAATTTGGTTTCCAAGAAAAAAGATGCACACAGTCAGCAGTTCTTTGAATAGTTGAATAATACAAGACAATCTTCTGAAGAACCTTGCTTCGATGGGAATCAGAGCTATTGAAAACAATCTTTCGAAATCGAATCTTGAAAATAGATCTATAAGATCTTGAATGAATAATTGTGAATCGAACACACTATTGATGAACAGAGTTCACCAAACAAGTTTCATGAGGATTGGTTATGAGTCTGATTTTATATATACTAATTCATATCCACAATATGTCAAGAATCATCACAAATGAAAACCCAATAACCCAGAATGGATGGATGAGGATCTGGAAAAAGGAATGAAAATGGCTCTATTCCATTTTCCTTCGTACCTATCAATTCTAGTGAGACTCAATGACAAAATATCATTCAAGATAACCTAGGTATTTGGATTGATATGAGATCAAGCATTATCATGAGAAATATCACCTATTATTGGTGCCTCGACTGTATCTTCCTATACATGATACCCCAACAAATCGTTCAAATGAAGTAACAAATGCATTTTCTCTAGAAGAGCACTATTAAAAAAATACTTCGTTCATACCGTCATCAATGAAAAGCTGAAATCAAATTTCGTATTCACAAGAAAATCCAAAGTGATACCCATCATACTAGACAATATGATTTGTTATCTTGATGCAACAAATTTCAAATTCAGACAGAAAAAATTCACTCACAATGCGATGATAGTATTATGCAATTCAAAATCGAAGTGAAGAAACACATTCTCATGCAAAGAAATATTCAGGCATGACAATTCATTATATTCATTCAAGTTTTGAATATTCTCTCTAATGGTTGCTCCCAATTAGTCGTATTTCATTGTTCATTTTCTTGTGAAATTCACTGTGGTGTTCAGCAGCACAGAATAGAGAGCTACGCAATCTAATGGAATCATTCCGAAGTTGTCTTCATCAGTTTTCAGAAAATGATTCATTCTCAAATTCTAGGCGGATCATTACCATCATCTGACCACACATTAACATTACATCAACTAACTGACCACAAAATATAAATCGCTGATGATGACCTGATTGTCATCAAGGATTCATAATGTTTATAGTTTCATTGCACTCTATTCGAGAGTTCCTCAATGTAGGAGAGATTGAAGTAATGAAGGACTCACCCCACGAGCATTTGAAGCTATGATACTCCAACAGTTTGAAAAAAATCAAAGAGAAAACGCTCCACCATTTCTGACATTCCCAATGAAATATATTTTTCCAATAGTACTTCCAATAGTACTTGCTATCATATCTGTATCCTATATTGCAATATTCGATTATTCGAAGGTTTCGCAACATGAGTCAGTACTATTTTTGAAGTATTCTTCCTCTTCCTGATTCGTTGAAATAGATCTCGGGTAGTGAGAGTCACAGATATGTCTGAACTGTCGATTATCTAATATACATTAAATGCAGGCGAAATAATCTGAAAATCTTGTATTGATAGAGCTCATTATTACACAGAATATAGTGCATTAATGACACTGATGGAGTGCCGAAAGAGAGGAAGCAATTTCTTGATCCTCTCTGGAACGTTCAAGAGATAACTCTCTTCGCTAGATAGGTACTACTGATATATTTATAGAACATCATCATCATATTCTGTCATATTCCTTATATATCTATCAATAAGAGTTCTTTTTATTTTGGAATCTTTTTTTATAACCCGTTTCTTAAACAACTTCAATCGGAGTTCAAAGATGATGGACAGTTGTTCAATTTGAAATCAGTGCTGATTTTGTGCTTAGAAATGTCGATAATCTTCATGTGTTTATATATATGTATATGTATATATATATATATGTATATGTATATGTATATGTATATGTATATGTATATGTATATGTATATGTATATGTATATGTATATGTATATGTATATGTATATGTATATGTATATGTATATGTATATGTATATGTATATGTTTATGTATATGTATATGGATTATATACAGTGTGGAACAGCCAAATAGAATAAATTCGACAACAAATAAATGAGGTTGTGTTGTTTAACCCTTGACTAGACTTACAAAATTGTCTGTAACTGTGTTCGAGTATACAAAAGGCGCGTTTTATTATCACGGTCACTATCATAGATTCAAATATATGTATTTTCCATTAGAACAATATATATGCTGATCAGGTGGTATTTCGAGAATTGAATCAACGAGACATGATTTACTATGAAGAAATATAGGATAACTTTCACACGATGATTTCTGCTTTTGAAATAATTATACAGAGTTAATCAAATTCTTCGTGACCAACCATATATATTGGTAATCAGTCGTTAGATCTTCATGGATTCTCTCACAAGGTGAATTGAAAATGTGGTGGTTCGAGAACTTAAATCGCCAATGTTGCCACGTTTTCAGTTTTCCTGGAATTATTATGAACTTCCTTATTTCAAATAGAACACCCTGTATATCTGCACATCTCTCGATAGAGCATTTCTCAACGAGTTCATCGATACACCATGTAATAGTTCCATTCACAATGTTCATAAGAATATCTGGAAAAACCTACCTTAAAAAATAGTACCCTTCAATAATAATGAAAAAATAACAAGAACAAGAAGAGACTACTCATTTGAGAAGGTGTTCGAATTGTTGTCCGTTGACTTCATGACAATGAGCCAGACGATGATACACTGCATCTACACAACAGTGTAGATGTGTCCTCGTGGTATATCCACCATCACTCTTCGGATAACAATTTCCAAACTCCCGAGATCGTCTGGTCTTTTTTTGTATATGATATTTTTGATATGTCCCGATAAGAAGGACTCCATTGGTGTAAGATCGGGAGAACACGCTGGCCATTCGATGGTTCCACGTCGTTCTATCCATCGGTATCTGAATCCGGCATCAAGATGCAGTGGTGCTGTGCTCTGTTTTGTCGAAACCGAATATTCTGACTCACTCCACCAATTCCATCGGCAAACGAATTCATCAATGCAGGAAAAATCTCATTATGTGATAATGAGAGGTATTTGTCGCTATCCAACATTATTTCAATAGAGAATGGTCCAATGATTCTATTGTCAATTATACCACCCAAAATATTCAATTTCCTAGGAAATCGAGTATGGCTCTCTTGAGCCCAGTGAGGATTCTCGAAAGCCCAGTATCGACAGTTGCGCCTATTGATCGATCCAGATAGACAGAAAGTAGCTTCAACACGGTTACTCTCCGAGAGTTATATCATTATTATCATCGACAGAGATTTATTGTTTCACGATGATATTGGATTGAATATATCATTCAGTCAAAAAGGGCTTTGTAACAAAACAGCACCAGACAAAATCGCGCTGGACAAAATGGCGCGTCTAAAATAGCACTGGAACAAAATAGCGCGCGACAAAATAGCGAGAGACGAAATAGCGCGCGACAAAATGGGTCGCGGCAGAATAGCGCGCCACGAAATGGCTCTCTCAATACTCTTATAACACTTATAACACAGACAAGTCATCAATGAACAGAACATAAATAGAAAACTCATCAGCATGCTTCACAATGTTCATTTCATATAGATAAACTCAACGATATTGCTCGTAAGTAGTGCTTCACTTTTCGAAAAGAGTAACTTTCAATCAGTTTCGGCAACCTCCTCTTTTGCTGTACATATTCACAGTTCGCTCTCTCCTTGCTCCTGAAACCCGCACGGTACCTACTCATTGAAAAATGGAAGGGTGACGGCTGGAATGCATCATGCTAGGCCTCTAATAAATTATTATTCTTCGGTGAATCATGAGAAACTCTAGTGAAGTCCACGATGCAACTGAGAACCGGGGTGGAATGTTGTGGAGCCTCCTTCCGATATGAGTACTCTCCCAATAATCAACCACTGGCTGAAGTTCTTCCGGAAACTGATCAGTTATGATTTCAAAATCAGACTGCACGTCATTCTCGGGTACAAAGCTCAAGGAAAGTAACATCTTCAGTTTCAGTCACTTCATTCGTTCTATACACTTCCGTAAGTTTTTGTTGTATTTGTCTCCAAAAACTCTGTTTCAAGTGGAAAAAACAGCCCACGTGCATCTGGAAACACTTCACCTATGGTGCTTCATGGAAGCTCCTTCGGAGTAGGAATACTAAGTGGTCTCAAGAAGGGGTTCTTTGTAACGTTCATAGTGAAGACATTTCACTGTTAATCACCTCAGACAGTGAATGAGTTACCTAAGTAACGCTCCGTCTTTCAATTCGTTTTATCGTCGATATGATGATATTCCATCAGAAATTAAAGCAAGGTGCTCATGAAAATGTGTCAGAGCGCTGTAAAGACGCGCGCTATTTTGTCGCGCGCTGTTTTGTCGTGGTGCTGTTTTGTCGCACGCTATTTTTGTAGGCGCGATTTTGTCTGGCACTGTTTTGTTACAGAGCCGTCAGAAAGAATGATTGACATTTAGTCAGAATTGTCAAATTTGAGCTCTCCGCGAAAGCTCGAATATGAATCCATATCAAGAAGAAGAAGAAGGAATATTTATTAAGTAGGTTCCCCTACTATACAACAGCTCTAATATATATATATATATATATATATATATAAATAACAAAAAGTATAAAAATAATGTATCACAATGTATGGATTCATCCTATATGAACGATCTGTTAATTAGGTTAATGATCAGAAGTACTCATAATGACATTATTACAATTGAATATAAAAACAGTTATGATACAATACATAGTGAAAAAAAATAGTACAACAATGTAATGAATTATCCTATAAGATTGAACAGTAACCTGGATAATGAGAATAACATGACAAATGAAAATAGTACCAATTCATTTCCATTATGAGTATCAGCAATTTGTGTCTGAAGTTTTCACAGGATCAACTGGATTTATTATTGAGTTATTTCAATCTACCATACCTTTATAAAAGAATGAATTTCTCGTATTTGATAATTGTATTCTTGTCACATGAATATTGTTCAAATTACGGGTGAAGTGATTGTGAATCTCCTGTTTGTAATCAAGATAATCACGAAAGTATGAAAGTGCTTCTTTATGAACTATTTTATAAATGAATATCATTTTTAGGAAGTAGAGTCGTTCCGAGACTGATTCGTAGTTGTTGAAGCTGTGCCATTTTATTCAGATTGAATTGATATAGTGAAGTCTCAATAATGAACACATGACATTTCTCATCAGCATTCTCGTTTGAGCAGCTTCAATAATCCAGGAATAGTTTTTTCAGATATATTTGTAGATATTGTGAATAATACTATCAAATAGTATATCATTGAACACTTTGGGAAATTCTCTATCAGATGATATAAAAATATATAGGGCGTTCTATTCGAAATAAGGAAGTTGATAATAATTCCGAAGAAACTGGATACGTGGCAACATTTGCGCTGAAATCTTTGAAATCACCACATTTTCAATTCACCCAGTGAAAAAAATTATAGAGATCTAACGACTGGTTACTATGATGAATGGATGGTTCCATACACTTGATTAACTGTGTGAGATCCTGTTGGTTTTCAATACTGTCCCAATCATTGCAGGAATGAAAGATTAAATTCGACCACATTATTGCTAATTTTCGAATTCAACGAGAAGCTTTTGTTCAAATCAATTCTTCAACTTTTTCTCAATTATTTTTTCTCGACTGAACATTTATTTTCATTGGCGTTCTCAAGAATGAGGCTATCATTGAGAATAACATAGAGATTCCACTGTCTAGGTATGGCAGTAAGGACGTACCAAGCAGCAACTAATAGAGTCAAAACGAAATGAGGCAGAGCAAACAGTTCAGATGCAGAGCAAATAGTTTAGATGCAGCGCAGAATGAGCAGGTTAGAGGCAGCTAAGTTGACGGAGATAGAGATACCCAAACTCAGTCATGCAAAGTTAGACAGTCAGATTATCATTAGATAAGATCATCATCAGGTCAGTTTGAGTGACAAGACATACATCGATTCCAGGTGGCCAGAAGAAATAACTATGGTGAGTTCAGGAAATCAAAGGAGAATAATCAATCTCAAACAGAACTTTTCTCCAATAAGTACAATTGGTAGTCAGTGGACCAAACTTTGACTGCAATAACTTCGATTATTGACGAGGAATCCGCAGGAATGTGACAGCACACTTTCGTCTACCTACACAGGTTATCACAAAATGGCTGCTCCTGCCAGGCTCACGCCAAAACATCGTAGTGTATACAATGGTTCTCGAGTTGTCAGGTTAGGAAGCATATCTTTGCACCAAACAAAATGGGAAACTGTCGACCCGATTTGCTTGATTCAATTTGGACCAAAATTCAAATTGTGGGCGTATCATTATTGTGCATCAATGTACATATATATATATATATATATATATATATATATATATATGTGATGGTGAAACACATGATTGTCATAGAAATCCCACTTTCCGATATTGGAAAGGTTAGTGTATATTTGGTCCAGTATGGATTCGGTAGTCTGAGATGAAATTATATAAGTAATCGTAAAAAGTTATCATTGTCATTTTCATTCATTGAATTTCCTGGTCAACATCATTGGGACTTTCGGATCAGAGGAATCATTCGAAATTATATTTATGTTCGTTAACGCCCTGCGTTAATTTAGTTTCAGATTCATATTAACACACACACATATATATATATATATATATATATATATATATATAAATTTACCTATACATCTTATATATTAGTTTAGTTATATAATTAGGGCCGCCAAGTCACTATTTACTATCAATATTCACTGAGAATAATCATGAAGTCGAATCTCCGTTCCATGATCATAATATTCTTCCTCCCTCGTATCAAAATTCGTCAACTTTTTCCGATTGACCGACAAGACAACGAATGAGAGAATCAACTCAACTCTCGTATCATTTCGACTGATGAAAATTATACTCTCACGAAAGTGTGTGGAATCCACAAAATGCTGCATTTCTACTGAATACAGACCACTGAACCAATGAATGGGTGGTTGCAACCCTTCAACAGGCACGGACGTTTGGATTTGTTGCCCTAGAGTTTCCCAGGTAGGTCAAAGGCTTGGCTAATTTAGATCGCCAGTGTTTCTTTTTTTTGATTCATTTGTAATCATACCGCATTCAATACGCATATCGTTATTTTTGGTCCTTCGAGCCGGATCATGGATCATAACTATTCTCAGTGGAATGAGAAGATTTGATGTTCTTTAACTCGAGTTCGAGCAATCAATTCCAAACAATTCCATATAACAATAGCGAGGTTTAGTTTTCATCGTGTCTTTTGTCTCGCTCTGTATATTTCAGTTTTTATATGGAAAGAAAATATATATATTCTCGAAGTAATCAAGAGGTCACAAGCCTTCCATTGTGAGTTCTGTAGATTGTGATTCATTGTTCTTTGAGGAAATCCTTTTTACGAGGGTCATTCGAGATTTACGCAGTTCGAAGTTGAAATTGAAGTTTGTGATCTTTGGGGAAATTTTCAAAAATTGCCCTTTATGTTGGACTCCGCTAGCCAGGCCAGCTTCATTACTGCAAAATGTGCTAATAGACTAGGCATGTCAGAATCCAGGATGCCACTCACTATCAATGGTAATATATCCTCCCGCGCTACCAACTCTTTAACATGCACGCTCAGACCTATGGGTACCGTGGAACCCATTTTTACTATCGAATCAGCCATTTTACCGAAGCTATGTTCGGATATGCCTGCACCCAATTTCTCGATCGACGATTGGTCTCATTCATCTCACATCGAACTCGCTGACCCACATTTCGATATTCCTAGTCCTAAAGATATGCTCCTCGGTGCATACATTTTTCCCGCCCTAATGAAAAATGGAAAATTGACTGGAAACACCGATGAACCTCTCACTCTGAATACTCATCTAGGCTGGGTGGTTATGGGAAAAACTAAAATAACTGCAAATTCCGTCTAGAGTTTTTTCACTTCCTGTGACATTCCTCTCGAGGATACACTGAAAAAATTTTGGATGCTAGAAGATATCCCACAGCGCATCCATCTCTCTCTAGAGACTCTTCAGGGCAATATATTGTTTCTCTTCCATTTGAAGAACCTGAGTCGTTCCTCTCTGATACTTGAAATCAAGCTCATTGTCGGTTCCATTCGGTGCGATTCTTTTCTCCACATAGAATACTCTAATTGTCTAAGGGACTATCTCGAAAATCATCATATAGAAGCGATAGAAAACCCTCGTAGCTTCAATGAAATATATTACATTCCTCATCATTGTGTCATCAACCCCCAAAGCAGTAACACACGATTGCGGGTTGTGTTTGATGCTCCTGCGAGGTCTCCTCAAGAGATATCTTCAAATGAAACATCATCAGTAGGGCAAAGTCTCCAGAAGGATATTCTAGCACTTCTTCTGAATTTTCTAATGCATCCATTCATGTTCACCGCTGATATCAAACAGATGTATCGACAAATTTTCATTCAAGAGGATCATCAGGATTATCAGCGTATAACTTGGAGATTTCATCCAACCGAACCTATCCAAGATTCCAGACTAAAAACAGTTACCTTCGGCGTATCTTCTGCTCCATTTTTAGCCATCCAAACCTCACACCAGTTAGCTCATGATGAACGTCATAATTTTTCTCTTGCCGCAAATATATGATGATATTGTTGTCGGCTCTCCCACTTTGGACGATGCAGAAACCTTACAGTATCAGCTCATTTGTCTCCTTGGGAAAGAGGGTTTCCTACTACGAAAATGGGCTAGCAATCATCCTGTTCTTCTGAAAGATTTTCTCCCTGCGGACTGCCAACAAACGACTCTGTCGTTCGATAGTCACGATGGTGTGATAAAAATTCCTGTCCTGACATGGCACAGTACATTAGATTTATTTGCTCATGAAGTGGCACCTCTGGACCTGTTGTTTACCAAAATAGCGATTCTTTCCGAAATCGCACGAATTTACGTCCCTTTAGGATTTCTATCTCCCCTTTCATTCTTGGAAAAAAATCTGATCCAATAACTCTGGAGGTTAGATTCGGATTAGAACGAACCCCCCACCCCAAATTATCATAGATAAATGGGCTCAATATGAGGATGAACTGCCCCTCATTTCAAGTACCAAGACATCTTTCTGGCCCCTACACCTCCTGTGGAATCCACGGATTTTCTGACAGCTCTGTAAAGGGATATGCAGCTGTCGTTCACTTGAGATTCCTCCATGCGAGCGGTGAAGTCACAGTTTAGTTGATTCGTAGAAAATCTAAAGTTGCCCCACTTAAATAGATCTCCATCCCACGTTTGGAACTCTGTGGCTCTGTTCTTCTGTCGAATTTGATGGAATTCGTTATGAAAACATACTCAGGAAGAATATCATTCAATAGAATCTAGAGGATGGGGTTCTAAGGGTGGGCGGTCGTCTTCATCACCCGGGATTTGCTTACGAAAATGAACACCCAGCTCTCCTGCCTCGGGAAACGCGTTTACCCACACTCATTATTGATAGTGTTCATCGCGACCATCTTCACCCTGGTCTCCAGACTACACATCATTCACTGTCCCAAAATTTTTGGGTCTTATTCCCAAAACGAGGTATTCGTCATGTTCATTCAAAGTGCCTGAGATGTTCCAAAGTCAATCCGTTCCCACTGGAGCCGTTCTTAGGAAATTCACCCCCTCTGAGGGTGAGCCATTCCAGTGTGTGGGTATCGACTATGGAGGTCCTTTCAATGGTACTCTCGGAAAAAATCGTGAGTTGAAATCTCAGAAAGCCTTCATCTGTCTTTTTGTGTGTTCTTGCACAAAGGCCATCCACTTGGAATTAGCATCCAGTTTATCAAGTGGGGCATTTTTGGCAGCATCACGACGGTTCGTGAGTCGTAGAGGTCACTGCACTCATATATTCTCTGATTGTGGAACAATTTTCATTAGGGCTAGTCGAGTTCTATGAGATGACATTGAAGATGCATCTGAGCATGAAAGAATCGAATCTTCCTCCAGCGCTCCTGCTTCTCCCCATTTCAATGGATTGAGCGAAGCCGGTATCGAGGCCGTCAAGTCAGACGTCTATTGGGTACTCGGAACACAAGTTCGTACTCACGAAGAATTCTACACACTCCTCGTACAAATTGGAGGTATTCTCAACTATCGGCCTCTGTGTCCGCTAAGCTCCGATCCGAACGACATTTCGGTTTTGACTCCTGGTCATTTCCTCACATTAGAACCGCAAACATGCGTTCCTGATCCCGATTCAACCAATGGCAACTCATTCAGAAATTCAGCCAAGATATTTCGAAAAGATGGAATGAAGTCGAATCTCCGTACCATGAACATAATATTCTTCCTCCCTCGTATCAAAATTCTTCAACCTTTTTCGATCGACCGAGAGGACAACGAATGAGAGAATCAACTCAACTCTCGTATCGTCTCGACCGATAAAAATTATACTCTTGCGAAAGTATGTGGAATCCGCGGAAAGCTACTCTGGCTCTACTGAGAATTCCCTAAATACAGTCCACTGAACCAATGAATGGGTGGTTGCAACTCTTCCCTAGGCACGGATGATTGGATTTGCTGCCCTAGAGTTCCCCAGGTAGGTCAGAGGCTTGGCGAATTCAGATCTCTGGTGTTTCTTTTTTTTTTATTTATTTGTAATCATACAGCATTCAATCCGCATATGGACAATGTTTTTCATGAGTACTTCAAAGTTTCCCAATGAAGACCTATAGCTAGAAGAAATTACAAGAGACCAGTTCGGCAAATTCCATATCTCCATCGATTGATTGATCGACTGAATAATTTCAATTAATTTTTTCATATACCTCCACCCCTTCACCTATTCCTGCAATCATAGTTACAAAGGATATATTGAGGTATAACAAAACTGTTTACCCTTTCAGAGCAACACCAGATTTCTGTCAGACAAATGAATTTCAAGTCATCATTGATTGTCCAACTCAATAAGAAATGATATTAATTGTTCAACGAGTGTAGATCAAGAGCAGAAGGAGACTCCTGAGGGTGCTTCGTTGTTGAGTTGGCAAATTGAAAAAAGTCTCGATTGCGAGCATCACTCGGCCATTTGTTTGCATCCATAGCTGCTTTGAAATTCTCACCAAGGACATCAACCTTCAACGACGAATATTTCTCATGGAATTCCGAATGGAGTACTGAACATCAGTAGTAGAACAAAACGGGTTCTAGCACAGTCGAGTAAGCATCAAACACAACATATGCGACTTCGCCAAAACACATCAAACCCAACATGTGCGACTTCGCCAAAACGCATCAAACCACCCAACATAATATGCGACTTCGCAGAAATGCGTCAAACCCAACATATGCGATTTGCCGAAATGTGGCTAACCTACCTTGATGAGCCGAGTCGGTAGCATACCTAACCTATCTAAAATAGTTCCACCAGCCAGGGGCGTACCTAACCTATCTAATAACCCCACCAGGGTCGTACCTAACCTATCTAATAGCCCCACCAGGGTCGTACGAACCCCCATAAATATTTTCGGGGGGTACACAGGTCCACATCCCCAATGACCCGCCCCACACCGTTTCAATGTCCCACCCCGACCTACAACATACGTCATGCGTCATACGGTGAAACGTCAAAACGATGAAACGTCAAAACGATGAAACGTCAAAACGACGAAACGTCAAAACGATGAAACGACAAAACGATGAAACGTCAAAACGACGAAACGTCAAAACGACGAAACGTCAAAACAACGAAACGTCAAAGCGATGAAACGTCAATCGGCATCGAGGTTTCCCAACAGGATTTCAGGAAGAAATAAAGTTTTTCATAAATAATAATGATGAGATTTTTATTGAGAGAGAGATCACAAATTATTTTGGTAGCATATTTTCAAACCATTCATATAAAATATCAACGTTTCGTAAACTACAACAATGATTGGAGTCACCCCAACAGCGACGCAGGTGATGCATACAGGATATCTTGGTGCTATTCTGGAAAGTTGGAACAACCCACCATGAATCATCGAAATCCTCCAGATTCACAACTTTTGCATGTACATTGAATGGAGCTAATTTTTCAATCAACAATTCCTTCTTCTGATAGCCTCGCACATAAATGATATCAATGTCACACAAATTCTCCCGGAGAATATCATCTAGCAAGTTGTATTCCACAAAGCCTGAAGAATATCTCAGACCATGAACGTTTTTCTCCAAGAAACAAACCCCACATCGGTCTTCTTTGCTTAGCAATGAGAATGGTTTTTTTGGCAACAGTAAATAATTACTACATTGAACACCAATTCTTATAGCAATCTCCTTTGGGTGAAATTGCTGTTCAACAACAAACCCCTGAATGTCTACGAACGCAACTCTCATGATGAATATCTGACTCAAACTGTCGATGAAATCGAATCAGTTCCACTTTTTAATAATTTCACTGAGCGGGAGGTGTTCGATAATGTTATCGTGAACAATGATGCAATAGGCGCGAGTATTGGCGGGAAAACCTTGGGAAGCTTCAATTTCAAGTTTGACGTCGACGCTGGAACTTTTAACACTTTCATCACGTCGAGAACAATCTATAACGAAAATAGGCTGTTTACCGGAAAATTCGGCATAACCGAGGAGTGGGGTATGTATGGTGGTATTTTTGTAACTATACCCGAATTGAGAATAGTTAAAGTAGGCTTAGGGAAAGGCTCCTTTATTGAAGGCCAAATGCATCTTTTCCTTTGGGTAACTTTCTCCGTTGAGTGTTAATGTGATATTTGTAATGTCCACATGATTAAAAACTGTTGGATCATTATTCACTTTATTTTGATCGTGGTTTGTTTGAAAGCAAACGATGACATATCGAGGGCTTTCGAGGAACGATGAAGTTTTGACAGCCCATATTTCATTGGTGGCACCTGTGGTGAGAGAAGGCAGCATATGCAATTCCCATTTTCTGAAGGGTATAAGGATAGGAGTGTCAGCCTTAATTGCCTTCAGAAGTTGTAATTTAATTTGATCGTTCGGATACAATCTTTTCACTTTGAGTTCCACATTTTCGATGTCCAATTGTACTTCTGTGTCAACAGTCGCCCCAATAGCTTCAGTGATTTTGAAGCAGTTGTTATCGTTTCCTGCTCGTACTAAGCGAATTGAATGCTTGCCATAGGAGACGCACTCGTAATCGTTGAAAATGTTTAGTAAGTGCTTCAGAGGAATGAGCATACTGAACGTTAATTCCACTCCATTGATGACATCAACATTATTGGGGTAGGTCCAACCTGCTATAACTAAATGTTTTGAATCTTCGGCAGTATAGCATAGATATCCTTTAACGGTGCTGACAGTTCCAACTTCACGTACAGATTCCAATTCTTTACCATTTTGATCATAACTGATGGATTGGAACATATATGCCCCAGCATTATTGACAAAAGATACACGTCCAGCACCTTTAGTTCGAGTGATTTTTCCACTAATGTGTAGCATACTATCATACAGAGCATCGAAGGCATCAGACTGATTAATATTGATTTCTATAACATCATTGTTACGAAAAGACTTGACATAGGGGTAGTATGTCCGCCATTCCACCTTTTGTATGGATTCATCTAGGTGAGGTTTTCGGAAGATGTTAAACACTTGTGCAGATAACATGGTAGCCGAGAGACTTGAGAAATTTTATATTCTGCAGACTGAGCTGCCGAGTGTGACTGATGAAGGTCTTCTTGAAGACTGATGGCTGGGAAACAGTGGAGCAGCTTTTATAAACACCTAACACCATAATGGCTTCAGCTCCAATCGAATGATGATTTCTTCGTTTCGAAAATTGACCAATTGAAAGTTTTGATCGAGCACTTTGAGTGTGATATTATGAATTTCACATGTATGAGTAGCGATGGGCAGATAGATGAGATGATTTGGCGTTTCGTCGATGGCGTAGCCTGGATCGGCGTCGATAGCGAATTCGTAGATCGTGTGGGATGGTCTGTCGTTGTAGAAGGCTCCAGAGGTAATGTTGCTGTCCACATGAATCGTTCGTACTTTTATAATGTTCACAGGCTGATCGGATACATGGTGAATGTCACGTTCCAAAATTCTAGGTGAGAATCCTAATATGTTTGCTAAACTATTGTTCCGAGTGAAATCGATTGCATGGTGCTTACAAAAAATTTCACTTTTCAAAGTATTATTATTCGGTCTGAGATAGAAAAAGTCTTCGGGCTTCTCTGTCGGTGGTGAATTTTTCTTTTGCGAAGTTGGTACGACAAGATCTTTTCTGAGCAACCTTTCAATATCTTCAATTTCGTAAGCTCCAACAGGAATATCAATACTTTTTCTTTTGCCTTTGTTACCATTCTCGAAATAATCAAACTTTGTGTCCTTTTCAATATTAGGTATGCTGTTGTATGAATGAAAACTGAGTAAAGCTAAGCCATAATCAGAATCAGACTCTAATTGAATCGGTGGGGAGAAATCGATGGATAGCGTCGAAGTACGACCCTTCAGAGTTAATATCATAGACATGATTCTTGATTGGTGTGTAGGAAAGTAATAAGATTCAATTCATCAAACACATTCATTTATTTGGAATGTAGTAAAAATGCTAAACATAAATGTCCACAATTGATTTGATTATAATTTTGATATTGTTTATTGTTATATAAAATATCAACGCTGCGTCCGAAATATTCAGCCAATTCTCCTGGCGGCTTCAAATTACCATAACTATCGAAATAACGAACCGTGTTTCCAACTTTTCTATAAGCCACCCAATGTGTACCTGAATTAATGGAGGAATCTAAATTCACCACTGCACACTCGCAACGTCGTGGTCGGTTAGGCAGAGTGTCTCGCATGAAAACACCTCGAAAGTATGGTATTTTCAGCTTTTTTGCATACTTTATAATCTCTCCATCATATAATGCTCTATCGGGCAGCTCAGCTAGAAGTTTTTTGACTGACGCTTCTTCAAGTATAGACCTCTGCCTCCTTTGACACATTTCGGAGTCGCATTCTTCTTCAAGTATAGACCGAATCCTTTACGTGTTTTACGCAGATACACACCAGACCCTAAATGCTCCATAGCTTGATTGTGACGCATATCTTCCTCCATTTTTTTCTTTGCATTCTTGGCATCGATGACTGTCTTTGCAATGGCACTAGCTCCCCCAGCCAACGACCCTAAAGCCGAGAGGCCTGCGAATAGCGGGATTAGCGGTAGAAATCCTCCACTTTTTCCCGCCGATGATGATGATGAAGTCGTCGGTAAAGGTATAATTCGAGGTATTCGTATTCTCTTTCGACCTCCAACTTTTTTTATCGCGTTTCGAGCTGCACGCAAAGCTGCTACAGATGATCGATTCAAACCACTACCCTGATGCAGATCGTTATTATCATTACCATGACTAAATGTTTGTTTTTTCAAAACGCCAAGTATATTGTTTACAATTTTTGAAAATGGGTGTTGCTTTTGCCCCATACCCATACCGAGTTTACGTTTCGCCTTCATGCCTGTGGTGACGAACCAAGCTGCTGCTTTCTCACCAAATTTCGCGTCCTTCGATTTGACTCGTTCCCACGCTCTATTTTCCAATACGTGATCGGCCTTATGACGTTCCTCCACAGAGGTGTTTTCAGAGTATGCGATATCGTGTTCTTTACAAGCCTCATCCAACGGATTGATACCCGTATCACCACGCTCTAGTCGCTTTTGTAATTTGGTTCCAGGACCACAATACGAATAACCGGGTAGATGTAGTTCGAATGGTAGTTTACCGATTAATGAATTTACCACACCCTCTCCACGATAGATCAACATTAAAAATGACTAATGATGTTACGAGATATCGATATTTATTATGAATTTGAATGTGGTATGTCTCACATCATGAGGACCGTTCAGCAGAAAAACATCCTACCAATCGAAAACTTGGACCATCTGAATGATGGTGCAGGTGCGAGAGATTCAAGTAAACATGGTGCTTTATTACCAAACTCATTTCGTGCAATCATCTGCGGACCGAGTGGATGTGGAAAAACAAATGCCGCACTGGCACTGCTGTTTCATCCTAATGGCGCCAAATTTGAAAACGTATACGTGTACTCAAAATCGCTGTATCAACCCAAGTACCAGCTGCTCGAAGAGGTATTGAAGGCAGTCAAAGGAGTAGGTTATTTTCCATACAAAGATAATGATGAAATCATATGCCCCAACGAAGCAAAACCAAATTCCGTCTTCATTTTCGATGACATTTCTTGCGATTCACAACAAAAAATTCAAGAATATTATTCAATGTGTCGACATCGAGGTATTGACGCTATATACATTGGCCAGACATACAGTTTTGCTAGAAAGCAAATGCTTCGAGATAATTGTAACCTGATTGTGCTATTTAAACAAGACGAGGTGAATTTAAAGCATGTGTTTGATGAACACGTCTCCCCAGACGTCACATTCGATGAATTCAAGCGACTTTGTGCAGATTGTTGGTGTGAAAAATATGGTGCAATGGTTATTGTCAAGGAGTGTGATCTGAATTCAGGTCGCTATCGACAGGGCTTCGACAAGTTTATAAAAGTATGATTACATTGTGATGTATCATATTCATAATCATGAAACCGTCCAGCAAAGAGGTCGACGTCATTCGCAAGAATAAAATCAGTGAAATAGCCCAGGCTATAAGGAAGAAATATCTAACTTTGAAATTAGGTAGGTCTGAGGAGGATGAGACAATACAGAAATTTTTCCAACCAATATCTACACCCCTGAAAAAACTAGTATCGACAAAAAGTCGATTAATTGATAGTGGCATAAAAAATGAGCCTTCAACACTATCGAAAAAAGAAGAGCTGAAAGTATGGAATGAAAGTGAAAAAACTGAAAAAGAAGATGAAGAAGAGAAAGCATCGGAAATTCAATTTCAAAAACTTGAACGTATTGCTAGCGCTAGCGGTAAAAGTGATGATGGCGTGTTCGAGGAAGATGAGGAATCTGAAGAGCCTGATGGTGACACCGATGTAATTGATCCCGCAGCTATTGAGTCATACCTTGAGCAGTATCCTGTGATGAGCATTCGATTCCTGAAAGAATATTGGACAGAGGACGAAAAAATAGACAAAGTATATGGCCCCATATACGATTCCAGTAATTCAAAATGGCGTCTTGGATATAATGAAATTGATTTTGATGGTCGTACAGGCTACATCAAAATTGCGGGAAAACAAGTGAGAGGGACGCCTGGAATATATGAACTGATATTCTACGATGTACCAGAAAATTTCAATAAAGAAGATCTGAATGGATATAAACAAATTTTGGAACTTTCGAATGCCCACAAGAATGCTAGCGGAAAACTGAAAGGTACCAAAAGATATAAGTATAAGGAAATCATTAGACCCATGTTCATACCTCCAACATCATCATCGAGACGTTATACAACGGGACATGGTTTAAATATCCAATTGAGAAATTTGCCGACGAAATTCCAATCGCCAATGTTGTCCTACAATACTAAACCTGTGGAATACATTTACTGGGATGACCCCAATGAATTGTGTGAAAGATTAAAATTGCTCATAGCCTCGAAAAATGCAGGAAATACCTCTCTGGACAACGAGATTGTATCAATCATTGACGAATTGAAGGAGGCCAACATCATACAATAGATACAGACTTTCGCATGGATATTGAGGTCATTTCAAAGATGACTATCGATAAGTTCGGACGTAGTTCGAATGGAAAACGCAAACTGGTGGTAATTACATCTCCGAGCGTCGGTGGTGGACTATCGTACACTTCTAAAGGGGATATAGATTTTGGCAATTTGAAATTGTGTAATGTCAAAATGCCAAATTTGAAAAACGATGTCGCCAACAAGGAATATGTAGACAATATTAAAATATATGTAGAACAGACTATTTCACAAATAAAAACAGATTTCAAGATTGCGTTCGATGATTTTGGTGATAAGGTACAAATTGCGATTGATAGTCTCAAAAACGAATCGATAAAACTAGAGAAGATGTTCGATTCACATCGAATCAAACTGGAAACATTCAATTCAAACTTGATACAATTGTCGATGATGCTACAGAAAACAACCAGCTCGATGACAAACTTTCTAAGTATATCATTACCTAAACTGGAGAAGGACATCGTTTTTCAAATTTGGCATTTTGACATTACACAATTTCAAATTGCCAAAATCTATATCCCCTTTAGAAGTGTACGATAGTCCACCACCGACGCTCGGAGATGTAATTACCACCAGTTTGCGTTTTCCATTCGAACTACGTCCGAACTTATCGATAGTCATCTTTGAAATGACCTCAATATCCATGCGAAAGTCTGTATCTATTGTATGATGTTGGCCTCCTTCAATTCGTCAATGATTGATACAATCTCGTTGTCCAGAGAGGTATTTCCTGCATTTTTCGAGGCTATGAGCAATTTTAATCTTTCACACAATTCATTGGGGTCATCCCAGTAAATGTATTCCACAGGTTTAGTATTGTAGGACAACATTGGCGATTGGAATTTCGTCGGCAAATTTCTCAATTGGATATTTAAACCATGTCCCGTTGTATAACGTCTCGATGATGATGTTGGAGGTATGAACATGGGTCTAATGATTTCCTTATACTTATATCTTTTGGTACCTTTCAGTTTTCCGCTAGCATTCTTGTGGGCATTCGAAAGTTCCAAAATTTGTTTATATCCATTCAGATCTTCTTTATTGAAATTTTCTGGTACATCGTAGAATATCAGTTCATATATTCCAGGCGTCCCTCTCACTTGTTTTCCCGCAATTTTGATGTAGCCTGTACGACCATCAAAATCAATTTCATTATATCCAAGACGCCATTTTGAATTACTGGAATCGTATATGGGGCCATATACTTTGTCTATTTTTTCGTCCTCTGTCCAATATTCTTTCAGGAATCGAATGCTCATCACAGGATACTGCTCAAGGTATGACTCAATAGCTGCGGGATCAATTACATCGGTGTCACCATCAGGCTCTTCAGATTCCTCATCTTCCTCGAACACGCCATCATCACTTTTACCGCTAGCGCTAGCAATACGTTCAAGTTTTTGAAATTGAATTTCCGATGCTTTCTCTTCTTCATCTTCTTTTTCAGTTTTTTCACTTTCATTCCATACTTTCAGCTCTTCTTTTTTCGATAGTGTTGAAGGCTCATTTTTTATGCCACTATCAATTAATCGACTTTTTGTCGATACTAGTTTTTTCAGGGGTGTAGATATTGGTTGGAAAAATTTCTGTATTGTCTCATCCTCCTCAGACCTACCTAATTTCAAAGTTAGATATTTCTTCCTTATAGCCTGGGCTATTTCACTGATTTTATTCTTGCGAATGACGTCGACCTCTTTGCTGGACGGTTTCATGATTATGAATATGATACATCACAATGTAATCATACTTTTATAAACTTGTCGAAGCCCTGTCGATAGCGACCTGAATTCAGATCACACTCCTTGACAATAACCATTGCACCATATTTTTCACACCAACAATCTGCACAAAGTCGCTTGAATTCATCGAATGTGACGTCTGGGGAGACGTGTTCATCAAACACATGCTTTAAATTCACCTCGTCTTGTTTAAATAGCACAATCAGGTTACAATTATCTCGAAGCATTTGCTTTCTAGCAAAACTGTATGTCTGGCCAATGTATATAGCGTCAATACCTCGATGTCGACACATTGAATAATATTCTTGAATTTTTTGTTGTGAATCGCAAGAAATGTCATCGAAAATGAAGACGGAATTTGGTTTTGCTTCGTTGGGGCATATGATTTCATCATTATCTTTGTATGGAAAATAACCTACTCCTTTGACTGCCTTCAATACCTCTTCGAGCAGCTGGTACTTGGGTTGATACAGCGATTTTGAGTACACGTATACGTTTTCAAATTTGGCGCCATTAGGATGAAACAGCAGTGCCAGTGCGGCATTTGTTTTTCCACATCCACTCGGTCCGCAGATGATTGCACGAAATGAGTTTGGTAATAAAGCACCATGTTTACTTGAATCTCTCGCACCTGCACCATCATTCAGATGGTCCAAGTTTTCGATTGGTAGGATGTTTTTCTGCTGAACGGTCCTCATGATGTGAGACATACCACATTCAAATTCATAATAAATATCGATATCTCGTAACATCATTAGTCATTTTTAATGTTGATCTATCGTGGAGAGGGTGTGGTAAATTCATTAATCGATAAACTACCATTCGAACTACATCTACCCGGTTATTCGTATTGTGGTCCTGGAACCAAATTACAAAAGCGACTAGAGCGTGGTGATACGGGTATCAATCCGTTGGATGAGGCTTGTAAAGAACACGATATCGCATACTCTGAAAACACCTCTGTGGAGGAACGTCATAAGGCCGATCACGTATTGGAAAATAGAGCGTGGGAACGAGTCAAATCGAAGGACGCGAAATTTGGTGAGAAAGCAGCAGCTTGGTTCGTCACCACAGGCATGAAGGCGAAACGTAAACTCGGTATGGGTATGGGGCAAAAGCAACACCCATTTTCAAAAATTGTAAACAATATACTTGGCGTTTTGAAAAAACAAACATTTAGTCATGGTAATGATAATAACGATCTGCATCAGGGTAGTGGTTTGAATCGATCATCTGTAGCAGCTTTGCGTGCAGCTCGAAACGCGATAAAAAAGTTGGAGGTCGAAAGAGAATACGAATACCTCGAATTATACCTTTACCGACGACTTCATCATCATCATCGGCGGGAAAAAGTGGAGGATTTCTACCGCTAATCCCGCTATTCGCAGGCCTCTCGGCTTTAGGGTCGTTGGCTGGGGGAGCTAGTGCCATTGCAAAGACAGTCATCGATGCCAAGAATGCAAAGAAAAAAATGGAGGAAGATATGCGTCACAATCAAGCTATGGAGCATTTAGGGTCTGGTGTGTATCTGCGTAAAACACGTAAAGGATTCGGTCTATACTTGAAGAAGAATGCGACTCCGAAATGTGTCAAAGGAGGCAGAGGTCTATACTTGAAGAAGCGTCAGTCAAAAAACTTCTAGCTGAGCTGCCCGATAGAGCATTATATGATGGAGAGATTATAAAGTATGCAAAAAAGCTGAAAATACCATACTTTCGAGGTGTTTTCATGCGAGACACTCTGCCTAACCGACCACGACGTTGCGAGTGTGCAGTGGTGAATTTAGATTCCTCCATTAATTCAGGTACACATTGGGTGGCTTATAGAAAAGTTGGAAACACGGTTCGTTATTTCGATAGTTATGGTAATTTGAAGCCGCCAGGAGAATTGGCTGAATATTTCGGACGCAGCGTTGATATTTTATATAACAATAAACAATATCAAAATTATAATCAAATCAATTGTGGACATTTATGTTTAGCATTTTTACTACATTCCAAATAAATGAATGTGTTTGATGAATTGAATCTTATTACTTTCCTACACACCAATCAAGAATCATGTCTATGATATTAACTCTGAAGGGTCGTACTTCGACGCTATCCATCGATTTCTCCCCACCGATTCAATTAGAGTCTGATTCTGATTATGGCTTAGCTTTACTCAGTTTTCATTCATACAACAGCATACCTAATATTGAAAAGGACACAAAGTTTGATTATTTCGAGAATGGTAACAAAGGCAAAAGAAAAAGTATTGATATTCCTGTTGGAGCTTACGAAATTGAAGATATTGAAAGGTTGCTCAGAAAAGATCTTGTCGTACCAACTTCGCAAAAGAAAAATTCACCACCGACAGAGAAGCCCGAAGACTTTTTCTATCTCAGACCGAATAATAATACTTTGAAAAGTGAAATTTTTTGTAAGCACCATGCAATCGATTTCACTCGGAACAATAGTTTAGCAAACATATTAGGATTCTCACCTAGAATTTTGGAACGTGACATTCACCATGTATCCGATCAGCCTGTGAACATTATAAAAGTACGAACGATTCATGTGGACAGCAACATTACCTCTGGAGCCTTCTACAACGACAGACCATCCCACACGATCTACGAATTCGCTATCGACGCCGATCCAGGCTACGCCATCGACGAAACGCCAAATCATCTCATCTATCTGCCCATCGCTACTCATACATGTGAAATTCATAATATCACACTCAAAGTGCTCGATCAAAACTTTCAATTGGTCAATTTTCGAAACGAAGAAATCATCATTCGATTGGAGCTGAAGCCATTATGGTGTTAGGTGTTTATAAAAGCTGCTCCACTGTTTCCCAGCCATCAGTCTTCAAGAAGACCTTCATCAGTCACACTCGGCAGCTCAGTCTGCAGAATATAAAATTTCTCAAGTCTCTCGGCTACCATGTTATCTGCACAAGTGTTTAACATCTTCCGAAAACCTCACCTAGATGAATCCATACAAAAGGTGGAATGGCGGACATACTACCCCTATGTCAAGTCTTTTCGTAACAATGATGTTATAGAAATCAATATTAATCAGTCTGATGCCTTCGATGCTCTGTATGATAGTATGCTACACATTAGTGGAAAAATCACTCGAACTAAAGGTGCTGGACGTGTATCTTTTGTCAATAATGCTGGGGCATATATGTTCCAATCCATCAGTTATGATCAAAATGGTAAAGAATTGGAATCTGTACGTGAAGTTGGAACTGTCAGCACCGTTAAAGGATATCTATGCTATACTGCCGAAGATTCAAAACATTTAGTTATAGCAGGTTGGACCTACCCCAATAATGTTGATGTCATCAATGGAGTGGAATTAACGTTCAGTATGCTCATTCCTCTGAAGCACTTACTAAACATTTTCAACGATTACGAGTGCGTCTCCTATGGCAAGCATTCAATTCGCTTAGTACGAGCAGGAAACGATAACAACTGCTTCAAAATCACTGAAGCTATTGGGGCGACTGTTGACACAGAAGTACAATTGGACATCGAAAATGTGGAACTCAAAGTGAAAAGATTGTATCCGAACGATCAAATTAAATTACAACTTCTGAAGGCAATTAAGGC
Source organism: Gastrophysa polygoni (assembly GCA_963576655.1). Lineage (NCBI taxonomy): Eukaryota > Metazoa > Arthropoda > Insecta > Coleoptera > Chrysomelidae > Gastrophysa > Gastrophysa polygoni. Next base: position 34,781,518 of record OY755082.1, read on the forward strand.
TGACACTCCTATCCTTATACCCTTCAGAAAATGGGAATTGCATATGCTGCCTTCTCTCACCACAGGTGCCACCAATGAAATATGGGCTGTCAAAACTTCATCGTTCCTCGAAAGCCCTCGATATGTCATCGTTTGCTTTCAAACAAACCACGATCAAAATAAAGTGAATAATGATCCAACAGTTTTTAATCATGTGGACATTACAAATATCACATTAACACTCAACGGAGAAAGTTACCCAAAGGAAAAGATGCATTTGGCCTTCAATAAAGGAGCCTTTCCCCAAGCCTACTTTAACTATTCTCAATTCGGGTATAGTTACAAAAATACCACCATACATACCCCACTCCTCGGTTATGCCGAATTTTCCGGTAAACAGCCTATTTTCGTTATAGATTGTTCTCGACGTGATGAAAGTGTTAAAAGTTCCAGCGTCGACGTCAAACTTGAAATTGAAGCTTCCCAAGGTTTTCCCGCCAATACTCGCGCCTATTGCATCATTGTTCACGATAACATTATCGAACACCTCCCGCTCAGTGAAATTATTAAAAAGTGGAACTGATTCGATTTCATCGACAGTTTGAGTCAGATATTCATCATGAGAGTTGCGTTCGTAGACATTCAGGGGTTTGTTGTTGAACAGCAATTTCACCCAAAGGAGATTGCTATAAGAATTGGTGTTCAATGTAGTAATTATTTACTGTTGCCAAAAAAACCATTCTCATTGCTAAGCAAAGAAGACCGATGTGGGGTTTGTTTCTTGGAGAAAAACGTTCATGGTCTGAGATATTCTTCAGGCTTTGTGGAATACAACTTGCTAGATGATATTCTCCGGGAGAATTTGTGTGACATTGATATCATTTATGTGCGAGGCTATCAGAAGAAGGAATTGTTGATTGAAAAATTAGCTCCATTCAATGTACATGCAAAAGTTGTGAATCTGGAGGATTTCGATGATTCATGGTGGGTTGTTCCAACTTTCCAGAATAGCACCAAGATATCCTGTATGCATCACCTGCGTCGCTGTTGGGGTGACTCCAATCATTGTTGTAGTTTACGAAACGTTGATATTTTATATGAATGGTTTGAAAATATGCTACCAAAATAATTTGTGATCTCTCTCTCAATAAAAATCTCATCATTATTATTTATGAAAAACTTTATTTCTTCCTGAAATCCTGTTGGGAAACCTCGATGCCGATTGACGTTTCATCGCTTTGACGTTTCGTTGTTTTGACGTTTCGTCGTTTTGACGTTTCGTCGTTTTGACGTTTCATCGTTTTGTCGTTTCATCGTTTTGACGTTTCGTCGTTTTGACGTTTCATCGTTTTGACGTTTCATCGTTTTGACGTTTCACCGTATGACGCATGACGTATGTTGTAGGTCGGGGTGGGACATTGAAACGGTGTGGGGCGGGTCATTGGGGATGTGGACCTGTGTACCCCCCGAAAATATTTATGGGGGTTCGTACGACCCTGGTGGGGCTATTAGATAGGTTAGGTACGACCCTGGTGGGGTTATTAGATAGGTTAGGTACGCCCCTGGCTGGTGGAACTATTTTAGATAGGTTAGGTATGCTACCGACTCGGCTCATCAAGGTAGGTTAGCCACATTTCGGCAAATCGCATATGTTGGGTTTGACGCATTTCTGCGAAGTCGCATATTATGTTGGGTGGTTTGATGCGTTTTGGCGAAGTCGCACATGTTGGGTTTGATGTGTTTTGGCGAAGTCGCATATGTTGTGTTTGATGCTTACTCGACTGTGCTAGAACCCGTTTTGTTCTACTACTAACATCCCACTTCAGGAAAATTCACTCTCATGTATTCAAAGTCCTCAGCATCAATGGATATCGATGATGTACATATTATGTGGAATTCCTGATTGTCCAACCGACTCCTTGTATGCATTTTGACTGTCTTCACATTTTCAATAACTGAATTCTCATTACATCTAAACCCTCCTTCAATGCATCTCTAATTATTATTCGTTCAAGTTCTTTGGCATGATAAATGGATATAATTCCTGTAGCTGCATCAGACACAGGATTCTGTTCGATTAATACACATTCTCACGACCGTTTTCGTATATCCAACCAAATTTCTTCGGATTTGAGCTTGGTTGCATCGAGAGAATCGTTGAGTGCATGGGGAGATTCATTGTCAGCCTTCAAAATAATTCACAATGATGTCACAATAATTCTAATGTCCAATTTTCTCAAAATGGTTTCGGAATTGATGATCGAAGTACATTCATTCCGAAATCTATGGAATGTCTTAAGCCAATGATAGAACAAGAAATAATGTTCATCAGGTGATTTTCTGTACCTGGTTATCCAACTGGATCCTGAGATGCATTGAATCATTTTGACAGACCCTACATTAAAAATCGCAGGTATATTTTAGGTCCCTTGGGGACTAGCGATGAGGGCGCACCATGAAGAATTGAATGCTTGATATATTAATTTATAAATGCAACTTATTTCCACACCACAAAAAGTACTTTGAATCAATTTCCATGAATTTCTCCTTCGTTCCTGTTTGATATTACAACCTTGTATGTTCCAACGTGAGGAGATGAGGAATTTTAATTCCTTTCCATATATTCCTCCATCCTTATATCTATCTCTCATGGTATATTTCCGTATTTCCAAATTCTAGAAACTGTGTGTATATCCGTAACCATAGTTACGAGGAAACCTGGTCGAGCTTTCGCTATCAAGAACTTTGTTAGAGTGAGTAAAATTTTTCACTGTTTATCTACAGAATTATTGACAATATTCATATTCATGTATCTTCATAATCATATGATGGGATGAAGGAAGATTGTTTCTGTCAGCTGGCAAAGATGAGAGGAATGTTCCAATGAATGCCATGACCATTAGCAGTGCCGTGGAAATTGTTCATTGCCGTCAAGAGTTCGAGCACAAATATATGAATAGGGGTTTTCAGAGGTGACTGATTGCATTTCATGCTGCAGGCACTATTCATTACCCAATATACGGAATGAGGCGGATGAATTCATGGTATCAGGATCAATTGTTAAAAATTCCATTACGAGCACCCAGAAAGTTCCGAGATGAATCAACGGAAGTCGAATGTGAGAAGGATCATCACAAAATAGAAGTAACACCTATTTCATGATCAAATTCATAAAAATTTGGATGGTATGGATTTCTTTGAGGGCTATGGGCTCTTGACAAGATAAAGAAGAAAACAATTTCTGGATTATGTCACTTTTGGACGAATCCATTCATCTAATGAAAATGTTCCGGTGAATCACAACGATTTTCATCAATATGATACCGGAAATCAATATTAGTTTCATACAGTCAACCGATCAAAATCGATAGAGGATAAACGTGTATGATGGTAGTAAGTGATTACGTCATTTTGTCATATTTTCCTGAAGCTCATTTGAATGGTAACATGTTTGATGAAATTTTTGGACTGTTCTCCAGAATTGAACGTAAGTCGGAATTTGTGGATTCCGTTGGATGGAGACCTGGGCATTTCGAACGTTCGGTGAGGAATCGCCTCGAAGAAAATTTCTTGATATATGGATAGCTAAAAATGGTCCATGTACCTAACTAGCCAGATGACCACACTTCACCAGTATCGATTCCATTCAGTGGGGGTATGTATGCAATAGTCCACCTACTTACCCCGATGATATGAAAACTAGGATCAGAAACGCATTTGTCACCATAACGCAAGATATCTTCAAGAATGTCAGATAGTTTGTGAACCAGATCAGTATGAATACACGAATATGGCCATCATATCTAACAACACTTGAGATTAGGTATTGAATAACTTCTATACTCACTGAATCTTTTGTTACAATAAGAAAATAATTCTGAATCACTATAGGCACGGCTGCTCGTTTGTTTTGGAGCAAGGTGTGTTCTAAACTCATCAGGTGAAGCATTGTTAGGCTCTACCCAGTTTTCGTAGCGAAACAACTGAGAAAGGTGAGGGTATGATCAAAGTAAAAGATATGACAGATTTCATATCATCACCAGGGATCGTACTCACATAATGTATCAGCTCCTTTATAGATGGAAATGGGGAAATAACAACCATCCACATCATTCAAAGGGTACCTTCCCCATTCATATAGGCATATACTTTGGGATTTTATATCATCACCAGGGATCGTACTCACTCAATGTATCAGCTCCTTCATTGATGGAAATGCGGAAATAACAACCATCCACATTATTCGAAGGGTACCTTCCCTCGTCATATAGGCATGATTTGTCCTATTCCAATTACGACTGTTATTGTTCGAATGATTGTGTGACGATGATCAGATGATAATTCTTACAAAAATACAACTACTGAAATCTGATCATGACCTTGACAGAGGTCTACTGGTGTAGTTCAAATGACACTACCCAGTGGTGTACTGGTTGCAATAAAATAGTTGAAACGTCCCTTGACTGAGAAATAAATTGGAAACTTCTTGACATGGTATGCAAATTCTGGACCTAGTACAAACTGTAGTCTCACTACTCTGATTGACGTGTAGACATCCCTCCTTCAGCCAGCGGTAGGGGTTAATGTGTCTTGGATATTGAATCTCTCGAGGAAAAGCTTGACTGAAATCCGATACGTCCGGGAATCTGGGCGCTTGACTTGGTCGGGTCCACTGACCAGGACCAGGACTTCAAATGCTGATAATGGAATGTGATGCTTTCTGAACCAGTGAGGCTCAGGATTTAGTACTGCTGGCAGTGAGAATTCTGCCGAAGACCCCTGTGATGCACGTGGTGCTGGGCTGTCGGGTCCTTGAGCTGACATTGAGTCAAATGAAGCTATATCCAGTGTCTTGACTATGAAACTTCCACCAGAAATGCGGGCCTCGAAGCGGCGAAGATCCCTCAGATGCCTCAACAAGCAGAAAGGATTTCTCAACGACAGTGAAGTCCATACAGTGTAGTTCAGAATACGAAGTTAGATTCCCATTGACAGTGATGATATATCTCTGGGTATTTTCAGAAGTATGATTATGATAGTTGAAAATTCCAGTCCATTTCAAGATGCCATGAAGTTAGCAAAACATGAACCTTATGGTGGAGTTGATACAAAATGGAGTAGTCCTCGTGGTCGCTAGCTGTCAACGTCTCCTAGATTCCCTTCATTGAGGCCGTGGTATCTAAAATGGAAGTATTCTCTCTAAAAACAGATCCCAGAATTTTCAAAAGAATCTAAACTTCCAATTGGAAAGGCCTATCACCCAGCTAGCACAAGTCATGTTTCGGTAATGAGACCATGATCACCTCCAACATCTTGGAAAGGACAGGACAACGGAAGATAGGTCTTTCGAAGAATTCCTGGCTAGGTCAACAACCTATAGCCGTTTATAAAAACAATTCAAATCTTGAAATTCGTTCACCGCTCACCTGACAGAATAGCCAATTGCTGAACATAAATCAGGAAGGCAACCTATCCCAGCAGAAATAGCACCAAAGGCACATAACGTCAATCTACGCCAATCTGTACTTCTTTGCATTCGATACCCATGAATAACAATGACTATTGTTGCATACCTCAGCAACCTCGGGTAACCGCGTAATAGTGGTACCTTCTTGGGCTGATCAAAAAAGAAGTGGACGAAAATAACCAATCCATCATACTGTCATGAAAATCGAAAATGATGAAAATGAAAATTCTTGAACAAAACAGATGACGCAGGACGTCTGGCCAAGGCTTTCGCTATCACCTATGGTCTTGAGCAACTGATAAATGAACCTACTCGGATCCCTGATATCAGCAATCATTATGCCAATACGCTCGACCTGTTCCTCACTAACAATCCGGAACCGTATGAAGTGAAAATCCGTGCACCACTAGGAAACTCAGACCACACACTCATCTCCACGATATGTCCTTACATCACTCCTCGAACCAGTCAAACACCCCCACGCACTGTTTGGCATTACAATTCAGTCGACTGGGATGGCCTTCGCATGTTTTTTTCTGAGTTTCCTTGGAAGAGAATGTTTTTTGAATCGGGAGATCCTACGCAATGAGCTGAAGAGATTTCGGAAATCATCATGCTGGAAATGGAAACTTATATACCACATAGCACCAAATCACAAACCACTGGTGGACCATGGTTCAATAGAACCTGTTCTAGGGTCGTCGCTCTGAAGCAAGCAGCATACCGTCGTTGGCGCAGAAACCCAAGCCCGCAAACTAGAGCTGAATATGTTGAAGCTAGGAAAACATGTAATCGAACAATAGATGTCTTGAGAGGCAACACGAAAATAAGATCAAAGCACATAGAGTGTCCGAATGGTCCTCGTTCATTTTGGACCTTTGCCAAGGCAATCGGGAGAAATTTCACTTCTAGCTCATTTCCTTCCCTCACAGAGGATGATAATACATTGGCTATAACACCTCATGAAAAAGCCAACACCTTCGCCAAAATGTTTGCAGACAATTCTACCTTGGATCCACGAGGCCAGGAACTTCCCGAAATCGCTACCATCGATAACCGTATGCCAGAAATTATCTTCCGGCAACGCACAATCAGACACATTCTGCTTAGTCTCAACGTCAAGAAGGCTATGGGGCCTGACGGAATACCGCCTATTGTTCTCAAGAAATGTGCCCCAGAACTAATACCAGTTCTTTGCAGGTTGTTCACCATCTCGTACAAACTCGGCGTATTTCCTTCTAACTGGAAAAAAGCTTGGGTCCAATCGATTCCAATGAAGGGCAAGAAAACCCTCCCTAACAACTATATACCGATTGCACTACTATCTGTGATCTCTAAAGTAAAGAGCAATCAACATCGAGCTCATCTGATATCTAGAGAGCTCAAGAATTGTGAACGACCGGCAATATGGCTTTCGTCACCAGCGGTCTGGAGATCTGTTTGCCTATGTAACACATGAATGGCAGGTGTCAATAGAGAAACATGGGGAGTCTCTGGCTGTAGCCTTGGATATTTCCAAGGCATTTGACCGAGTGTGGCACCAAGGCCTCCTAGCGAAACTTCCGTCATATGGTTTGCCGCCCCAACTTTGTTTTTTACTATCGAGTTTTCTTGCACGTGGTGGTAGACGGGGTCTCGTCTGATACAATAACGATCAATGCTGGTGTTCTACAAGGCTCTGTCTTGGCACCAACTTCGTTCTTGCTCCATATCAATGATTTGTTGAATGTGACCTCCAGCCCAGTCCATAGCTTCGCGGATGATAGTACACTTCATTCCGCCTTTTCCTCTAGAGCCCCTATATCATCCAACGAGGCCAGAGGTGCAAGGCGAAGACAAGTTGATGCTATAAATGAGGATCTGACAAGAATTCTGAAATGGGGATCTGAGAATCTAGTATAGTTCAATGCAACTCAAACTCAAGCTTGTATGGTCACCAAGAAGGCTGATCGCACAATGCCCAGTTTGATGATGTCGGGTACCACTGTTCCTATGAGGTCGTCAATATCCATGCTGGGTGTCACCATCAACAGTGCTCTCTCATGGGAGGATCATGTGAGGTCCATTGCGAAAACTGCTTCACAAAAAGTTGGTTTTCTATTCCGTGCGAAAAGATACTTCACATCCCAGCAACTGCACCTGTCCTGGAGTACTGTTCACATGTTTGGAGCTCAGCCCCCAAACATACGCTAAAACTCTTAGATTCAATTCAGAAGAGAGCTATTCGCCTAGGCGATGATATAACACTCACCAAAACATTGACCTCTCTAGATCATCGTAGGAAGGTCGGCGATCGATGCCTTTTTTGTAGGTACTTTCACGGTTGGCGCTCAACGGGAATATCATCTATCATGCGCGATTCCTAGTAGACAAACGAGATGAGCTCAAGCTGGTCAAACCTACACTGTCAGGCTCGAGACTTATCGAACATCGCTATCATCAATAGAACGGCAAAGTTGTGGAATTCTTCGCCTTGTGAAGTCTTCCCTGATGCTTACAACCTCCAAACCAAAAGAAGAATTCCAACACATTCCTTCTCTCCCAAAATTCCACCGCTGGCTAACACGATGTTCCTCGAACATCATAGGTTTCCCTTTCGTGTGTAACGTCTCCCGCTTCTTGGGGGGGGGGTGTTACTAGAGTGGTGCTCAACGGGGATGTCTATATCTAGGATAGACCGGGGTTGCCTCGAGCACCAGTTGGATTATAGTGGTGAACTCCACTTTCTCCCAACCAGGATTTGTTGGGAGGCCTAGGTAGCAACACAGTCGAAGCGACGGTATGCCAGGGATCGAAGGCCTTCTGGACTATGAAAAGATCACAAGGGGGTGAGGGCTTTAAGTTCACCCACTTGGTTTCACCCTGGTATACGGGTTGCTGCGGGTGTTTGGTATATCACTCAGAACAAATAATCAGAACTAAAATTCACACTTAAACAGGTTTATTCACTGGAAACAATGAACAGCTCGAATTTATCTCTCACAATGATTATTATCATAACCAAGGAAATACGACCACGAGGAAATTCGGATGACAGAATATGTCGACAGGTGTCAGTCACAAGATAGCAAAAATTACACAGATCAAATAATCTCAGGGTAGATTATCCTAACCACATATATCTACGGGTGACAATTAATTAAGCAGGGTAACTCAAGCAGGGTGACAGCTAATCTGACTGGTATTCAAAGAGTAAGCCGTGCAACGTGCATCCGGGAAGCGCCTATGCGAGTTAAGAAGCTCTACCCTTGCAAAACAAGTTCTGGTCAATGTACAAAGACTATTCACCCCTCTGGGGTTTGCAAGATAATTACTATCAGGGTGGTCTCGACGCTGACTATAAGCCTTATGCGACCAGGAGACCGGGATGCTCACAACCCTGGTGACGCTTGGTGTTAACTGCTACGCAGACCAAGAACCTCGACCGTTACAAGGGTTGTTTTCCTGATGAAACTCTTTACGTTAGGATTTCAAACCACAGAACTTATCCTGCAGGTCATTACAAATGATACCTATATATGCAACAGGGCAGTTCCAATGCTTACTCTGTGCTGGATTCTGAATTTCACTGGCCGCTGTCAACCGTCACGACAAATGTCACAACAACTGGATTCATACTGGAAAATAATTTGATCTATAAAGTTAATCTGCAGTTTGATAGAACTATGAGAAAATGCAGTGAAATCAAAATGCAGTTAACTCACACTTGACTGGTAATATACGACCACGAGGAAATTCGGATGACAGAATATGTCGACAGGTGTCAGTCACAAGATAGCAAAAATTCCACAGATCAAATAATCTCAGGGTAGATTATCCTAACCACATATATCTACGGGTGACAATTAATTAAGCAGGGTAACTCAAGCAGGGTGACAGCTAATCTGACTGGTATTCAAAGAGTAAGCCGTGCAACGTGCATCCGGGAAGCTCCTATGCGAGTTAAGAAGCTCTACCCTTGCAAAACAAGTTCTGGTCAATGTACAGAGACTATTCACCCCTCTGGGGTTTGCAAGATAATTACTATCAGGGTGGTCTCGACGCTGACTATAAGCCTTATGCGACCAGGAGACCGGGATGCTCACAACCCTGGTGACGCTTGGTGTTGACTGCTACGCAGACCAAGAACCTCGACCGTTACAAGGGTTGTTTTCCTGATGAAACTCTTTACGTTAGGATTTCAAACCACAGAACTTATCCTGCAGGTCATTACAAATGATACCTATATATGCAACAGGGCAGTTCCAATGCTTACTCTGTGCTGGATTCTGAATTTCACTGGCCGCTGTCAACCGTCACGACAAATGTCACAACAACTGGATTCATACTGGAAAATAATTTGATCTATAAAGTTAATCTGCAGTTTGATAGAACTATGAGAAAATGCAGTGAAATCAAAATGCAGTTAACTCACACTTGACTGGTAATATACGACCACGAGGAAATTCAGATGACAGAATATGTCGACAGGTGTCAGTCACAAGATATCAAAAATTCCACAGATCAAATAATCTCAGGGTAGATTATCCTAACCACATATATCTACGGGTGACAATTAATTAAGCAGGGTAACTCAAGCAGGGTGACAGCTAATCTGACTGGTATTCAAAGAGTAAGCCGTGCAACGTGCATCCGGGAAGCGCCTATGCGAGTTAAGAAGCTTTACCCTTGCAAAACAAGTTCTGGTCAATGTACAAAGACTATTCACCCCTCTGGGGTTTGCAAGATAATTACTATCAGGGTGGTCTCGACGCTGACTATAAGCCTTATGCGACCAGGAGACCGGGATGCTCACAACCCTGGTGACGCTTGGTGTTGACTGCTACGCAGACCAAGAACCTCGACCGTTACAAGGGTTGTTTTCCTGATGAAACTCTTTACGTTAGGATTTCAAACCACAGAACTTATCCTGCAGGTCATTACAAATGATACCTATATATGCAACAGGGCAGTTCCAATGCTTACTCTGTGCTGGATTCTGAATTTCACTGGCCGCTGTCAACCGTCACGACAAATGTCACAACAACTGGATTCATACTGGAAAATAATTTGATCTATAAAGTTAATCTGCAGTTTGATAGAACTATGAGAAAATGCAGTGAAATCAAAATGCAATTGACTCACACTTGACTGGTAATATACTTCACGGGTGAATCGTCGGCAGAAAAAGCTCTGGCTCACTTTTTCAACTTTGTGTAACACAAAAACGGAATGTAAATACAGGAAAAACTTCGAGCACCTCGATCACTTTTTATAACGGTTATACGAACTGAATCAAACGGTAAGAATCGGACGTAATCAGAATAATCACTGCCAAATGGAATCTATCTAACTATCTATCTATCTCTCTATAACTGTCGATCTTCGGGCCTCTGGATTTTGCTACTTATACTCTTTTCAGGTTTGGCAAAAAACAGAGCGAGGTCGGGATTCTGATTGGTCGGGTTTTTCTGGCCTCGAGCTGACCATGATTTGTTTTCTCAAGGAAAAAGTGAACACTACTTGACCTTGGGTCTGGAAACTCGCAGTGGAAATCATTTTTCCTCAAAACCGGTAGTATCAAAGTGCTTGGCATTCCATGTTTGTGCTACTGAGCGAATTTGATTGCAAAATTACGAAGGATAACAAAGTTATGACCTCAACGATATCACATGACCCTGAAATGTCTTTCCAGGTATGAAAACCATTCCAAAATCATAAATACACTCTGCCTAGGCAATGAGAAGTCTCAGTCTCTGGGTTGATCAGGATTTCCGGATGCAAAAATCATTGCAAGATGAATAAAGCAAGTAAACGGATAGCATACTAGACTTCTTATTTCCCAGGGCTCTGGACGGTCATTATGCAATCAAATCCTACCAATAATAATATCAAGAGTCTGAACATAATATGTATGAAATCATTAGCCTGGTAGTGCTTTCAAAACGGAGGCAGGGGTGTCATGAAGTTGATTACCCTCAGCAGGGTGCAACGGGGCTAAACAAGGTTAGTCTGGGGTAGGGCTCTCCGGGGGGCTCAAAATACTAGCCAAAGGAGCTCCTTGATTCATGAATTTATCAATCAGGTATACAGGGTGACTCTAAAATGGCCTTAACCTCATTTCTCATATGAAGCTCGTACACCGAAGCCTAGTAATGAAGCTGGTAAGAAAACACTTCATTACACGTGTTGTCCACAGATAAAAAAAATGTAAACATTACTAGGAGATAGGCAACCTCGACAACGGTTAACATTCAACTATGATAAACTAATCATTGTAATACACAGTGCACCCCTCATATAGCCATGGTGTTCGGTCTCGGTACACCAAATAGCAGAAGACAGGAGCTCTTGCCCCTGACCACCTCATTCTTGGACATGCATCTGTTCCAATTACACTTGCGAACTAGTCTTCATCGCAACAAAATGATTTTGGGTGAACATTCTCGTCTTGCCGCCTACGCTTTACAATCACTGTGCATTAACAGCTGTCTCTGCTCTCCGCTTACAATCTGGACACGAGCTAGCCCTTTTGGATGGAGACTTCAACAGTTTAAGATTAGTAAGTAGTTTTCTGTCTCTGCACGCTTCTTTTCTCCTTTTTTCTTGCTCGCCTCAGATCATGTTGTCACTATGGAACGTGAGAAGGTAGTTTCTCATGTTACACTTCGCAAATGCATAAGAAAATTTTCCGACATGATAATATTCATTTTTCGAATTTCAAATGTTCAGGTTGCTTCATGAACAGTTTCCATCATTTGTAAGCTCTACTATACGTTTTTGAAAAGTTATCAGTTATCTAGATTGAAATACTAACGCATATCAGTGTGTCTTCATTCACAAATACGTCAATTCTTTCCACACTATCAGAGATACGTATTGAGAATGCATACACTGCTCAAAAGAGATTCAACTTCTTCATTTTCTCACGTCGAAATATACAGTTTTATTTTTAATTTTTTTTATTTGGCAAATAAGAATACAGACAGGACAAGCCTAATAAAGTATTCAATATTATACATATAACAAGCTGAAGAGAAAAAATAGTGGACAAACAGACTGAGAGTGTTTTGAGTAGATTATGCTCTATTCTAGGTTAGATAACTACAGTTTTCTCATTTTGTGGTTGAGAGTTGTTAACGAGGATGAGAAAATGTCAATATCCAAAATTGCGGATAATGTATTGAAAGATTTGCAGCATCTTTGTAGTGGAGAGTTTAGATAATAATATGTGTGACTTGAGTTTATTTTGAAGACATATTTTGTTCTAGAGTTGAATGAGGGAATGTTAAAGTTAACTTCATTCAGGACTTCACTACAGTTGATCTCATTGTTGACCAGTTTAAAGATAAACCCAATATCCGAAAGTTGTCGCCTATCAGCCAGGGAGATAAGTCCTAGTTCTTTAATGATTACATGGTGGTTTATAGGGTTTTGGTGGAATTTTTTGAAAATATATCGGATGAATTCATTTTTGTTATGCTCTGTAATCTGTCAATGTATATTTTGTAGCAAGGGTTCCAAACAACTGAGCCAAAACTGAGGACACTGTTGACATACGCCATGAATAAATTTCTGATACAATTAATGTTTCTGAAGTCATGGCATGTGCGAATTAGGAAGCCTAACATTTTGGTGGCCTTTTTACAAATATAATTTACATGTGTGTCGAATGAAAGCTTCGAATCGAAATATATGGCAAGGTCTTTAACTTCAGATAGCTTTCCTAGGAGTAAGATATGATCAATTTTGTCGAATGCCTTGCTGAAGTCGGTATAGATGGCGTCGATTTGACAACCCTTGTTCATATTTTGGAGAAGGTAGTGGGTGTAAGTAATTGGGTTGGATTCTACCGAGCGTTTTCTCATGAAACCATGTTGTTCTCCATTAATAACTGATTTAACATCGACGTATAGAAAGTCCGTGATAATCGATTCGAACAATACAGAAATGATGCAAAGTTTCGAGATCGGTCTGTAATTTTCGACAAGATACCTATTACTCGATTCGAAAATTGGAATAACTATGGCTTTTTTCCAGATGTCCGGATGAAGACCTGCACGAAGTGATCTATTGAATGAAAAGAATGAAATGTCTGCAAATCCTATTGCACAGTGTTTCAAAAGACCAGTAGGAATTTCGTCCACACCTGCTGCTTTTTCCGGTAGGTTCAATATTTTTCGTAAGACAGTTTCTTTTGGAACGAAATATTTGTTAATGTTACCGCAGTTACTGGTGCTTTTGTTGTTATTAGGGATATGTTTGAGATTAGCAGGGTTGAAAACAGAGGAAAAATACTCTGAAAATATTTGGCATATAGTTCTCCATTTGTTATTGTTTCATCTCCTTGTTTCAAAGCGTCAATGAGACTTGATTCTCTTTTTTTTGCTTCATGAATTGCCACAACAGTTTGGGATCAGATGTAATGCAAGTTTCGATATGGTTGATATAGTTTTTATAGTCATTGTCGATTAGGAGTTTGGAACGCCTTCTTAACAGTTTGAATGTTATGTAGTCTAAGTGTTTATTGTATTTTTTCCATCTTGTGTGACATTTTCTCTTCTTCCCAACAACTCTTATTGTGTCATATCTATACCAATGAGGAAAGCGTGATTTTATTTCAGGGTATTTAGGAACATCTTCAGATATGAGTTTGTACAAAATATTATGAAACTTCTCGACACTATCATTTATGTCAATAACGGAAAATTCTTTTGTCCAATCAAGTGATTGCAAATCAGTTTTCGAAGCGTTATAGCTAGCTTTGCTGAAGTCAAATGTAGGAAGTTCATTGAGGAAATTATTGGAGAAAGTGATATTCGGAAGATTCACTTGAAATTCTAGTGTGGTGTGATTGTAATCCTCTGGTATGAGTGGATTATCACATATCAAATTTTCGATTAGAAACTCATTGGACATAACTGAGTCGATAGTGTTATTCGAGGAGTTTTTGAAACAGTTGAATTGGGAAAGGCCGCAACATGAGATGGTATCTACAAATAGGTTCGAATTGACGTCTGCAAAATTGCAGTTTTTGTGTACAATATCTGAGAGCCACTAAATATTAGGTGAATTGAAGTCCCCACAGATTGCGAACGTGTCACTAGGATTTTCATTTACGATTTCACTGAGTTTTGAACAAAAAATTGCCAGAGGAGCACTATCTTTGGGTGGTATGTGAATACAACCCAGATGTAATTTCATGAGACTTTGTGAATGAGTAAAAGTTACCCACAGATCTTCGATATTTCTCATCCATTCGTTTTTCACAACACTACACTATGATTTAAACACAGCAATGAGTACTCCTCCACTATCTTTCTTGGTAGATGCGGAATCCTTTTGGTCACGGCGAAAATATGTTGAGAAAGTCACAAAGGACCTCTGAAGAAGTGATGGATCCATTCAACCACGTTTCTGTCAGGCATATGATTTGATGGTCGAAGTTGAGTGAGTTTTTATAAGAGGTAGACAGTTTAGATTTCAGCCCACGGACGTTCTGATGAAATATTGAGACAGCCATTGATTACAGAGAAGTTTTATATTTTGTTTTATTCTATGAATCGTTGTTGAGAGTAATTTGCAAATGTCATTTTCATTCCTGATTATCTGGACTCTAGCGTTGTGCTCTTTCCTCACGTAAATGGATCCATCCCTCACCCAGACAAATTTATAGTTTTTCGTTTTTGCCATGTCCTTGGTTTTTTCAATAGGGCTATGATGTAGCTGGTCAAGTGTTCGTTGACGAACAGCTGGTCCGAGACACCTTCCACTGATAGTCCGGGGGCCGGGTTACCATCCACGTATGTTGTTGAT
This sequence comes from Gastrophysa polygoni, assembly GCA_963576655.1. NCBI lineage: Eukaryota > Metazoa > Arthropoda > Insecta > Coleoptera > Chrysomelidae > Gastrophysa > Gastrophysa polygoni. The sequence continues at coordinate 34,796,759 of OY755082.1, forward strand.
TAACGTTTGGTTTTGACAGCTGCTAAAATGGAGTCTCTTCTCTTCTTGGTTGTGAGTTTGATGATGATTGGTTTAGGTTTGCCAGGCAGACGGCTGCTTGTTCGAAATATTGCATCAACACCGTCTGGGGCGATCGGAGATATGATTAAGTTGCCAATTTTTTCTGCTATTTTGAGGAGATTTTCGCCAGATTTTTCTGGAATACCATATATTTCTAGGTTGTTCGAGCGCACTTGCTGCTCTAGTATTTCAACCTTACTGGAGAGATGGTCGACTATTCGACCTTCCGACCTTTCTCAGTAGTGCATTTTCTCTGGTTAGTTTTTCGAGATTATCTTTGAGAGCAGCTTCGAATGTTGTGATTTGGTCACTATAAAAGGATACGGAAGTCAGAAGTTCCGAGTACTTTGCATCGTTAATCATCATTTCTGCTTGGATTTTCTCGACTATACCATTAGTGTGCGCTGAGATTTACTTATAACTTCTTCAGTTTCTTCATCGGAAGGTGAGGAGGTTCGTTTTGACCCACCTCCGATTCTACAGTTAGAACAGAACCATACTACTCCGGGGGTTCGCAGATCTTCAGCGTTTGATTTCGACAGACCGGTACATTTGCCATGGAAGTACATGGAACAATTACCGCCACATTTCAATCCGGGCGTTTTGCTGGTTAGTTTCGACGAACAGATGCCGCAAGTAGCCATGCTCATGGACTATAGCAGATTTGTATTCTTATCGGATGAAGTTTTTTGCAGCAGAATCGGTGAAAGAGGTTTTCACGGAAGCAAAACTTGCGATATAATAGTTTACACTCAGATTATACAGAAACCGCGCATTTTTCTTGAAGAATGGAAAGGTCATTCGAGGGGTCGTCACTAAAACTTCACTGTGGTCGGAAGAACGAAAATTTTACATGGAATTTAACTGTTTGAATTTCAAAGAAGCGGAGCGATTCACGAACATGTGTTTATAGGTTGATGTTCACTATATGAATTGAAAGTTGATTTGAAATATCGAAGTTATCGATGTGTGAAGATAGGGGGCTGATTTCTCCTCTCCATGAATTGTCAACTAATTTTTGAACATCATGTACGATAAGAAGGAAACACAAAATTCAGAAAGAATAGCCCTGATGATCCTCAATGATTACTTCTATCAACATCAATTGGATTAGCAGACGAAGAATTCCATCATAACGATGCATCGAGAAAAATTTCCTTCAGAAATGAAGGATCATAGGTATATGGAACCTCCGGAGAAGTGGGCCTCATTCTCGAGTAATCTGAAAGTCCCTGGAAGAAATGAGTGTTTCATCACGAAAAGTATAACTTTGGTTACTGTAATATTTTGAGGCACCCTGTACATTGCGAAATTTATTCAAATTGTAGCCCATTCGTTATGTGATCACCTAGACAGGAAGGAAATCTAGAGAATGTATCACTACTACAGACCGAGGCGTTACTGTTATCCCCCCTGTATACCATCTTGAATGATGTGGTAGTTTCCGACAAGAATAAGATAATATATCTGTTCATTTCACTACCGCAATATCAAGCTCTTACTGCCTTCACGATTGGAAAAAAAAAGTTGCTGCAGCTCAGCATGTGGTTCGCGTTTGGCCTGATTCCACCGCCAAGTAGGTAACATATGTTATTAAATAAATGTCAAGGACGAAATATCAGTACTTGTATGAGTCCATATTTCCACGACCACTCTCATCCATATTTGTGATTTCTTGAAAACTTCCTCTTGAAGGAACACACAGATACAAATGAATGCTTAATGTGTATAATCCTAAAAAATTATCCTTTGTTATAAGAAAGTATCGTAAGGTGGTGGTGATTTTGCGAAACTGTTTCTTTGAATGAAACTTTGGTTCTATGGATTATAGTGATTATGCAACAATCATCATGCAACAGTATTGCGATACAAGTGAGGAGTTTCAATTTCCTCGAGCATGTTCTGTGCATGTTTTTGAGTCATGATAAATTGAGTCAAAATCTACGAGATTGCTCAATGTGTGTAGTGCAATCAGATTTGGATCAATGAGGAACTCCTGGAAATACGATTCCCGATGGAAATACACTTCCGCCATCTACCGACATGATATGCAAGCCTCAACAAAATCGTAACAAGGTATTATTCTAACAGCGCTACAGACAGCTAACGTGAACTGGTGAAGTTTTATCGGTGTATTGATTTCCAAGAAGAATCTGTCGTATATTCTAGTTTCTATTGAGAATATACACTGTGATACTTCTATCATCGTTCAAAAAACTGCATGGCTGACATAGATGGCAGCACCATTATTTCCGAAGGGTGGATGTCCAAGAGTTGTTTCAATCGAATGAATTTATCTTCTCCATGAAATAACAGATAGTCGACACGAGTCATTTCTGAGAATTGTGAAGAAAAATTATTTTTGGAGAGGTGGTTTCGGTGATTTTCCAAAAACGAACAATTGCTGCGGCAAAGTATACAGAATAACGTTATGGAGTATTTCTGTGATGATGAATTTTGAACGATGATTTCCTGAACGCAATAATCAAATGCCATGCGAAATGTGAATGTAGAACGCATCAGAGTAACGAAGATGTTTGAACACTTCGTAAACTCTATCACAGTTCTGGTCGCAACGCTCCCATATAATGTTTCAGCTGAACTAGCCACGCAACTGAACTGAACTAGCAACGTGAGGTGGATCTCTAGATGATCATCAGCCTCTGACTAGAGTGCTGCTAATAAAACAGTATTTCTTGAATGTTCAATTTTTCTATGTATTTCTCGACTCTGAATTATTGCTGTGATCTCTGTTCGTTAATCTGATCCGAATGTCATTGAAGGAGTGCAATGTATTTTTATTTTGTAATTCGTAATTGATTCACATAATATGACAATGCTTTTCGTTTTTCCTATGGGAATATGCAAGAGGTGTATAAACAAGGAGAACTAACAAGAGGATTGTGCAAAAGATGCTCGTCCTTCCCCTTTCTACACATTTAGATAATAAAAAAAAAATATAGAACCTACAATCTTCATGGATGAAATAGTTGAAACGATGTAACACATAATAATAAAATTGTTAAAAGTAACAATAACAATATCAAAAATAATTGTGATTGAATGACCAGGATATTGAGTGAATTCAATGAAATATATATAATAGATGGAATATACAAATATCGAAATAATGAAATCCTAAGATGATATGTAGAACTGTTAAGAGGTTCGGATGTGAAGATAATGGAGTGTCTAGACATGAATTAAATTTTTACAAACATTTCTGATATCAATCGAATTACATGAGATGATCTTGACAAACTTCTGTTTCAATTCTTTTCAAAACATCCATCGTTCCAATTTGTTTCATTTCGACTGGTAATTCGTTATATATTCTTGGAGCCAGATATGTGAAGGATCTCTGAAAAATAGTTTTTCCAGGTCAAGGTATGACTACATTTCTATTTTGTTTATGTCTTGTTTTATAGTTATGTACGATGTCAACGAGTTCTGATTGGTGAGTATATTGCCAAATAGTGATAGTGTTACAATATATTTTTCTCAAATCCAATACGTTAGTATCGAGGAAGAGTTGTTCTGAAGGGTAAGTATGGTTCTTTCTATGAATCATTCTGAGAGCATATTTTTTGTATTACTTCAACTTTTTCAAGGTTTATTGCAGCAGCCGCTCCCCAGGCAATGTTTCCATAGTATAAGTAACTTTCAATAATCTGGTGATCATTGTCATTCTCGATACAGAGTATTTCATATGATGGTAGGTCGGATTTATATGAACTGAAGGGTACGAAATACGTTCTTACCTCATTCATAGTTGATAATTGATTTGAAATCTGTTCCTGCCATTTCCTTCAGTTCCTCCCAAGTACCATATTGATATATAATCGCAATCATCTGAGGAACTCATGATGTTTCCCTTTGTACTCTCATCGAGAAGGTCATCAATGTATGAGGTAAATGAAATTGGTCCAACAATTGTTGCTTGCGGTACTTTTTATTCTACTTTTCTGTATCTACTGAAAGTGTTATCTATTTGTACACATCGTTCCCTATCATCTCAATAGCTCTCGAAAAGCTTCATTGGAGTTCCTCTCACACCAGCATTTTCTGTGTGAAAGGCCTTGGCCAAGTTGACAAAAATACATATGGTTGGTTTATTCGAGTCTGGTGCCTGGTGAAGGTGTCTGGTTGATTCCACTATTGCATCCTGTGTCGACTTGCCTGCCTCAATACCGAATTGTCTATTTGAAATCACTTGGTATCTGTTCAGAAATGAAATCAGTCTCAATTTTTGTAAGTTTTCCAACGATTTTGGCCATTGTTGATATCAAGGAGATTGATCTGTAGTTATTCATGTTCCTTTTGCTACCTTCATTTATTTATACTGGTTCAATGACAGCAAATTTCTGAGAGTACTTGGAAAAATCTCCTTCCCAAAGGATGTATTGATCAGTAAGCATAGCGTGGTTTCAATGTGATTTTCAATATTTTTCATCGTCTCAGATTTGATTTCATCTTGCCCTGGCGCTTCACAATTTTCTAAACTTCAAATATCTTTCACCACTCCGGTCCCATCAATCTCTGGTGAGTATGATGAATTCGGGAGAGTGATTTCATCCTGATTCAATTCTTGAACATTTTTCATTTTGTCAGCTAGTTTTTTCCCAATACCGTTGGAAATTTCAATGAACTCGTTTGCAATTCCTTTCTCATTTCTCAAAATATTGTTTTATAATGTCTACTATTCCAATTAGGATTTCTTTAGCTTGTTGGCCATTCGTAATTTGTTTCACCGAATTCCATAGGTGTTCTCCATGTGGCAGAAGAGAAATGCTTGTGGAGTTGTTCGTGAAGACATATGCAGTATTTCCAGCAATTTTCAGATAACAAATAGCGGTTGCAGGATAGTTGGGAAGGTACCAATGTGAAAATGCGACTTCATAATGTCGACAGAAAAAGTGTACTAGTATTCACTGACAATAGCTCCATGTCCGCAACATCATCCTTCGCCAATAAGTTCGATAGAATATCACAATAATGTGTCAATTTCGTTTTCTATACATAGCAAATATAATACATACCATTTCCCAGTATGACACTCTCATGCGACTCTGACATCGTCACAAAAGGCATTTTCCAACTGTCCTCGCTCGTGACACAACATCTCTATCAAATGAATATCCTGAATTATAAAACATAATCTGAGAGAGGCTCTCGAGTTTTTGCTCCGGTAAGAGGACGGTTGCGTTCAGGAACGGGGGTGTCCCATTTGGGACATCCCTGTATCTTGTGTTCAATTGTAACTTTTGATTTTATTCGATGTTCATCAACCGAATGCCACTTCGAGGATTCCAAAATTTATAGTTTCGATATTCAATAAATTTCTATTCGACATGTTCGCTCCGAGAGACCGTTGAAATTGTGTTTGAACACTCAGAAAATCCACTGAGAATCATATTCGTGACAAATGGTGGAGACGCATAGATCGTTCACGAGGTGAGTTCTTCCTCACCAATCTTCCGAATAATTTCTTTGAATAACGATCTGATGTTGTGAATTTGCGAAATCATGATTCAAGAGGCACTGGCCAGAATGCGCCTAGAGTTCGGAATGCTAAAACCATCTTTTTTCATGTAAGGAATAGTTTTTTCATCATCCAAGTCAGAAATTGGAAATGCTTTTTGCTTGAGGTACTGGGCAGAGTGTGCTCTCAGTTCGGCATGCTGAAACCGAACTGCTTCTACTCGGTACATCCCTTGTTAGGCCCTTTCTGAAAGTACTCATGGAATGCGAGTTTTTTTTTCCAGTACTAGATGATCCTGGATAAATCAAATTGTGAATAAATTAATGTATTTCTTTTATTATATTTGGGGATGAAACGAATGGTGAGATTATTGTTGATGGTTGGAACTTATGCTGACGGAGAATTTATGCAGAAACATGAAGGGAGAATGTTCGGTATGTTTTTGGGCCACCTGCCCATTCCATTGGTGAGTATACGGATCTCTGTCTGTCTGTTACTTGAAAAAATTCAGTTGTCAATATTGCCTCTGATATCCTAATATCGATGATCAATCGACATTATTAATATTAAACACCCTCTGGCACTTTCACCTTCCGGAGTTGAATCACCCCTTTCCCTTTCGTATTTGCTGTTACCTCGCGCTCAACGCCGGTCTTCCATCACGCGATCAACTGTTTCGGAACGAAACGATCCATCATCAGCCGTCAAAGTTTTAGCAGAGCGCGAACATTAACTCCGCTATGTATCTTCGACGCCTTGTCTAGTTGTTGTGACGTCATCTCATGAAAATTAACCCTCCAGTAGACTGGTGGGGTCTGACAAGCCCAGAGGCATTCTAGATATGCCTAAGAACATCTAAAGAATATTAGTAGATAGGTCAAGCTCAAATTCTCGCTGATCAGGCACATGTCTCCACCAGACGCAATACGCAATGATTTATTTCGGGTATGTTGAGAAAATATTGTGAAGAGTTTTGTAATGATATATCACGACAATATTCATACTGTATGAATACGACATACTGTCACAAACTGGGTTCGAATATACAGGGGGTTACCTATGTTCGAGCTGTACATCCTTATGAGAATGAATGAAGATCAATAATGAATAAAACAAACGTTTTTCAAACCCAACAAATACAGACATTTATTCATCTTTGAACTGACATGAATAATTTAAACGATCACTTCCCAACTGAAAATATATATATATAGGAGGATGGTAGTCGTGACTGACTAGTTAAGGTAAAAAATCTAAAATTTAGAAAACTAGATGATGAAGGTTTTCTTCGTGAGGGTGCAGTCAAAGTTTTTGGCATTGAATAAGTGGACTCTTTGTTAATAAGCCGAGCTTTCGGAAATGTTCATTTCTTTTATCAAGACAATCTATAAGAAGAAAGAAAAAAATGGGTATATATAAAAACCATGTCAATTACACAAACAACAAACTACTTACCAACGTGAGATTGAAGATGAAGATATTGCGATACATAACAGATGTAGCATTAGCGGAAACATCAATCAGGAAAATTCATCTCGTGGAGAATTACGGGGAATGAAAAAATATATAACTATAAGAGCAAGTTTTCTGGACGGACTATACAAAATGGACGGTTGGTCGTTTCAAAAGACGCAAAACGATTTGGAAACGTTCGGCTCCGAACCGACCTACACGTTGTCAACCCAGTGAAGGGGAAAAAAATTTTATAGTTCAAATTGGAAAAAAAAATTGAGGAAATAATTGTGAAAAATTGTTAATGTTGAAATTGAAATTGTGAGAGTCTCAAAATATTATTGGGAATGCAATTGTTCTGTTCTATTTTCAATAAATAGTTATAGATGCTGCTTAGATTGCCGATATCAGATCTCTTATTCATTTTGGAGTGTTCATTATTGATGAAAACCATGAAAACAATTCGATTTTCGATATATCTCACCAAAAAAATCGATTTGCAAAAAAACTCTGTGGTTGTCAAAAAAACCGTTCACATCATTTCTTTCTTATCCGAATTATGTATCCACTATGTGATTTGCATGAATGCTTATCGGAGGGTTCAAGCTATACAGGAAGTACATTTTTCACCGAACTTATCGATTCGCAAAATATCTGTGTGAGTCTCGAAAAAACTGTTCGAACTATCTTCTTCCACTCCAAATTATACAGAATGTAGCAAAATTTGTTTTCGATTACCAAAAAATTTGTGATGGTTTCAAGAGATCAGTTCACACTATCGTTTTCCGATCCGAATTTTGTATCATTCATTCGATATATTCAACATATTCAAGTTATGAAGGAGGTTACAATATTCGATTTTTGGTTTTTCTGACATAAATGAATAATCATTGTTCCGGTCATGATTCTCAACGTACATTAACGGCTTCAAGTAAGTGATGATATATTTTGGAATGAATTATGTTCTCAATATCATTCCACTATAGATTTCCAGATTTTATTGAGTTTGTATTCCCAGCCCAGCAGATCTTAGTCCGAGGGCTGATATGTTTATATCCCAGCCACAGATTCTTTCTCCCTTCGCGGCAGCATGTGTGGCTGGAAATCTGTGGAAAACTTCACGCCAATTGAATCTAATTTACAGTTCAGTACAGCAGCTCTCGACGCTCATGAAGAGACAAATTCTTGAGAATTACAAGAATATTACTGTCCAAAGCTACCATCAATTCCCGAAATCAGTACTACGGACACCAGAACATAACCCAATCAAGGATGACTCAGAGAATCAAAGATTTCTGTATGACCGTCATTGACCACCTGCGACCACCTACATCTATCCCTTCTGCGTAGCTGTTGCTATACCCAGACTTCCAGACCACAGATTAACCCATCTATGTGTTGATTTGTGCCCAGACGACAACCTGTCGAAGAGTTACGGAGACAAACTACTGAAGTTCAGAGATTGCTTCGAAGTTACTTCTTACGACACCCCTTAGATGGCGCCGCTCATGTAAATTTTCATCATGATAAAACATGAGCTTATGACATAGTATTTCACGTCCTACATAAGTGCAATCCATTCGTTGTGAAACAAAATATCAATCAATCTGAACCAATACTGACAAGCTCAGCAATACCTCACAACTTGGTTGAACTGTGGACCGACTATTCATTCATTTACCTGGCTGGAGGTAGTTGTCATTATTGGTAGCCACCCGACAGGAACCAAGTAGAAGAAGACAACCTCAATAACCTATTTCATAATTATAATTTCAATATCGAACATCTCATCAACCGAATACAGGTGAGTGAATGACTCAACACTCATCCTGAAAGTTATATATACAATATGTCTTATAACTGTGCTGTATGTATGTAAACAACAAACTTATTCATGTATCTGTTGCAGGAACATTTCAATAATGGTGTTTGACAGTCGAAAGAATCAAATCCTAGACTAATCGATCATCAGGCAAACAACGAAGTACGCTGAACCAATTTCAGCGAGAGCACTCAGGCAGACGAACTGTGAACGATGAATCAAAACAAACCTGATAGGTGAGTATGGAGGCGATAAGTATGTACGGGGCACTGATATTAATGTTGATTTCATCAGTGACAGTGACAATTTTGAGTCGCAAGCCATGTGCAACCAGGGATCTGCGTGGAATTATACACTGGAGTACCAATGACATTTCGTCTAGAATGCGAAAATAGTATACGTGGAATAACACTTGACTGACGGTCGAAATTGACCGTGACAATGATTCCCATTATGAGCCGAACTGATACTAGACTTCATATCGACCTCTCGTTAGAACCGGTCTCCTCGTACTTTCCATATTGATGAATTATATTTGAAAACGTGAGAAAGTCTGAGTTTTTTTTGATTCCTGATGTTGATTTTCTTATGTTCAACACAAATCTGTTCCCCACGAAGAAGTCAAATTCTATATTTTTATTCGTATTTAATTCTCTACAGAGTGGGTGGATGAGTGAACATTTAGAGCCAGTGAAAGTTGAGATCTTTTTCGTATATATTCTGCAGCATTAGTTTGAGATAGGAACACTTACAGCGTCTGAGTTTGTATTTCTTAGAAATAATAATTATCAAGGGGAAGAACATACCTGTAAGGGGCTTCATGAGAGAGCTAGAGGGATAGTTGGTTTTCTCTTGCATATGAGTTTCGATATGTTGTTTCCTTCTCAACTCACTATAAAAACGAATTTCACAGTCGTGGACGGGGTATTCTCTCCGAATCCGTGTTGACGTGAACATCTGTAGAATTTTCGTGGTAGATAGCGCACTGAGTTATCCAATTTGAATTGTTTAGAAAAACCCATCTTCCACGAGCGTTCAGAGGACCATATCTTCTTCGAGCGTTGAAGATAGCGTACTAAGTCATGTAGTTAAACGATTCAGAGGACCCTGCCTCATACGATTCCATTGTTTTATCCGTATCATCCCCTTCTTGTTCGTTTCCAACTCACTCTCAGTTTTGTAAGTCCCAAATAATGTCACGTCAAAAGCGTAAAGCAACCTGTCGCGAAATGGGTGTATCTGTGGTATCCGGGGGAGAAGAACCTCCCATTAGTGAAATTCCAAGTGAAAAAACTGATTGAATGATGTATTTCTTCTGTTTCATAATTGAGATTTCGTTTTGCAAATTCATAACATCCTTTGTGGAAACTAAAGAATTCAATCTCGTTGCGGTCAGGAAAGATTAGGGTCGATGGGTCGACAAACCTCACGCAGCCTCATAGAAGGAATTCTACGAAAATGAAATATTGATCAATGTTGAATATCACGAGCTTGCGACAGAGGTTGGTGAAAGCAAAAGCGGGACTGGAATTTCTATATATGTTCATTGAATTCCAGATATTCATTCATATATTTACTGTCTGTAAGTTCTTCGAGGAGGAGATTCATTTTCAGCTTTTCATGGAATTTTCTCTCTTCGTTTCTAAAAAATAGAGTAAGTTATTAAAAATTATTGTAATATATATGTAGTAAGGACAGATTTGGGATCTGCCCCGAAATATCACTGCGCTTGAAATTGAACCTTTAGATACCTGAAAGAGAAATTCTCTATTGGTCAGTGACACCTTGTTTCTGAAAAAAATTGGAATTACAAATATATTTAATAAGAATAAAACCTCTACTTATCTTGGTGGACGTTTCGGGAACGAATCTGCTCCCGTTCTCAACACAATTGAAATATTTTTCTCTTCGCAAAATTTTCCAATGTTTTCTGTTTTGACACTGAAAAGTGAGAAAATCTCATGGAAAGCTGGAGAATGAATTCATATATTTGTATATTATTATTGGTATTACGTATTAAATTGACTATCAATTCGATGGTACACATTTTCTTGACTTTGTTTATTTTGTTTTGTTGAAGTTATCATAGCTTTTGGCAATTTGAATCGTTTCATGACATCTCTTTCAGTTTTATAATGTGTATATTCATTGATATCTGAGTATTTCGAACGTTAATATCGCTGCGGATGTTGATATCATCTCATTTGTTTATTTCCGATTGTTCCATGTAATGCTAATTCTTTTTTAGTCAACATGCATTCATTCATCATCCATTCATTCGTCTCTGGTCATTTATTATACAGGGTGTCCCATAAACACACCGACAAACTCTAAGGGATGGTAGAGGACATCAAAATAAACATTTTTGCTTGATAAACATAAGTCCGGAAACTCTTCGTTTTCGAGATGCAGGGTGTTTGATTTTTTTTTTGAAAATTAAAATAAGTATCTGTGGAATTTCATTGTGAAAAATGTTCGTTCCCAATATCAAACGTAGTTAAATCAAAAAATGTAAACAAAAGTCAGTGGTGTTCAACTAAACTGAGAGTTAATTTAGTTATTTTCATCTTATTTAAAACATTTCATTGCTTTAGCACCCTTTATTTGTTGGTATGTTTTGGATACTCTTTCCAAGATATTAAGAATCACGAATATTTTCCAATCAAATACAGAACAAAAAATGATCAAAAGTCATTATTGATAATTAATGATTAGTAAAAAAAAGTTATTGGGAGTTTTATTAGTTTTTCAATATTTCAATGAAAGCATTGGTAAAATGTGAGGTATAATTTTGAAGCATTTAATTTTTTTTCATAGACGTAAGAGATATGGTTTTTATTTTTTTTTTCTTCAAAACGTAGATACGGAAAAATTTCAAGGGACAAAAAAGTTGCCTTTCCAGTTGTTCATTTAAAAAAAATATCATAATTACAAAAAATCTACTGGGTGATATTTTTTTTGTGCAAAAAAAAAACTATCCGACATAGCGTGTGGGCACGCCCCTGAAATTATTGGGCAAATTCTAATAGCTCCAAAAGATACCTTATAAATGTTTCAATAATCTGTGAGAATTTCATGGAATTCGACCAAATCGTTTTCACGATATCAATAAAAAATCGATTTTTTAAAGAAAAATTAACACCCTGTATCTCAAAAACGAAGAGTTTCCGGACTTATGTTTATCTAGCAAAAATGTTTATTTCGATGTCCTCTACCATCCCTCAAAGTTTGTCGGTATGTTTATGGGACACCCTGTATATGTGAAGGTGTCTATTCAAAACCCTGTAGATAACAAGACCTTTCAAGTACTTTTCAGTTATTAGGCATGTTGTAACCTATTTGTGAATATGTTTCGTCTGCCAGTGGCGGGGTTCTTTTTTGCTTCATCCTACCGATATTCAAGCTTGATTTTTATTCATGCACTTGAGTTCACATGAAAAAGACGAGTATAATGTATAATCTCCGTCAATACCTCGTCTAGCTAGCGAAAAGCTCAGATTGCGGTTCCGAGGAGCCGAAATATTATTTAAGAGATGGAATTCAATTCCGACAAGAAGAGGTTCACGTTCCATATGAAAAAGACGCCTAGTGCCAACCTGAACGGAAACCCTGCTGTCACACTTGGTGTCAGTGTAGTAACCTCTCACACGAATCATATGCCGCTTGCCCAATACCTGCATCAGGTATCTCACTTCTGAAGATGTTGTTACAGACATATGAAATAGACCGCTGGTCTGGTATCTCACTACTAAAAAAATTGTTACACACATATGAAATAGACCGCTGGTCTAATACCTGCATAAGGTATCTCACTACTGAAAAAATTGTTACACACACATGAAATAGACCGCTGATCTGGTATCTCACTACTGAAAAGATTGTTACACCGCTGGTCTAATACCTACACCACGTATCTCACTACCGAAAAAACTGTTACACACATATGAAAGAGGCTGCTAGCCTACATCAGGTAACGCACAACTGAGAAGATTGTTGCACACACAATAAGTAGACCGCTGACCTAATACCTGCATCAGGTATCGTTTCATCAATATATCGAAAGCCGTTGGCTAACTACATCTTCACACAACACTTGAAATCCAGATGGTAATGATACCTCGTTACAAAACTGTGTAATGCCCCTTTGATCGCCGAGCTCTAGTAATGTGATTGCGAGAAAGTTTCTTAGGACCGATAGTTTCGGCAACCCACTATAATAACTATATCTCCACTTAGAAAGAAAATTCCGTCACTATGCAGACGATTTAATTTTCGGATGATTTACAACAGTTTGACCTGCGAGTCAGATGTGCTCATGCACTATGTGTTTTTATGAATGAACCCCTTCGATTTTCACCTGTATTTTATTTGCTACGAATGTATTGAACTTTGAAACAACCACAAGGTTATCAACAAGGTATTATTGTCCTGATCAATGATGAATCATTCAGGTCGGATAAACTATTATGTCAGGTTACTTCATTGAGAACTATAAATGCATGAATAAACCCACACACAATCATGAATCATATTCATACATCAATATATTCATTCATTGTACAGGTAAGGTAGTATCTGAATACATCTGCTCTGTTAAATGAGCCAAAATACGGATATTTCGTTTCAATGTACTCGTTCACCAGAAAGTATGGTATTGGTATTTGAACAAAAAGAACAATGACTCGATATTTTTGATTCCTTGTGGTAACTAGTCGAATAATTTTGGGCCTAGGTAGGTGGAATATTTCTGTCCCATTGGTTCCTGGGCTCTGGATACCATGATAGCATTGTTTCTATATCTTGTATGATATATTTCCAAAATTTTCTTTCTCGATATTGTTCCAATAATTCTTGGCATTTAGTTGATAAAGATTTGAAAGTTTCTGTCTCTTCATAAAGCATTTGCGTTGATCATGTTCTCGATCATTTCTGGATGATATATACAGGGTGTCCTTAAAAGGTCTCTACAAAAAGCTACCACATATTCTTCAGACCAAGACAATTCGATACAAGCAAACTTACCTCAGTTAAAAGTTGCTTAGTTTGGGCGCTAGACGGCTCTGAAGTTGAAATTTTCAAATCGATTTTGCTTCATAACTTTTGAACGGCTCATGAGATTTTTTTCAAATTTGGTACGTTGGCATAGACTCATCGGGCAATGAAACTCATATCATAATCATAATGAATATCATTCCATGGGCGTAGAACTTGATTTTTTCAGTAAATAAACATCTTAAACTCCTACGCCAATGGAAAAAAATTAGTTTCAATATGAAATCCAAATTATTCAACTCATTCACTACAAAAAAGGTACTCTTGACAAAAGTCGATTCCTCTCATGGTTTCACAAAATTTTAATTTTAGTGATTTAGAGCATAATTATTAATAAAACGATTAACAGATATTTCATAAAAATTGTTCAAAATGTTCACCATTTTCACGTATACAAAGATTTATACGACGCAAAAAGTTGAGATGTACTTTTTGCATAGGTTATTTCTATTGAAAATAAGTAGCACTGGTTTTTTTTCTGAAGACTAATATTATCTGCTCGAAAACAGTGATATTCACATTCTTGGTTTCCATAGTTTCATCTGTGTTGATTTGTCGAGTTTTATTGACGTTGATTGTTGATATCGGACTTTTCTGATTTATCATGGCCGTACAATACACCAATGAAGAATACACCGATATGTTATTGGTATTCGGATATTGTCAAGGAAATGGTCGAGAGAGTGTGAGGGTGTATTCGGCAAGGTTTCCAAATCGTCGCGTACCAAGCCACCCAACCTTTGCTGCAGTTGAGAGACGTCTTCGGGAGACCGGTCATTTTGCTCCTAGAACTGGTGATTATGGAAGACAGCGTTATGTAAGGATTCCCGAAGTCGAAGTAGAAATTTTAGACCGTATTGAAGAAAATCCAGAATTGAGTACTAGACGGATAAGTAATGAACTAGAAGTTTCTAGGAATGCCGTTCATGAAGTACTAAGAGAACAATTATTATACCCATACCACAAGACGCCAGTTCAAGATTTATTAATCCATGATTCACAAAGTCGTCTGATGTTTTGTAGGTTCATTAATTTGCAAAGAGAAATGAATCTGAACTTTGGAAAGAATATTTTGTTCACTGATGAAGCCTGTTTCACGAGAAGAGGAATAACTAATTTTCATAATGAACACGTTTATGCAATTGAAAATCCTCATTCCATTAAAATAAACCATTTTCAACACGAATTCAAAATCAACGTTTGGGCTGGAATAATAGGAAATTTTATAATTGGTCCTGTCACTTCCACAAAGATTAACAGGAGACATGTATTTACAACATCTACGAAATACGTTGCCAAATTTGTTGGAAGATTTACCACTCCAACATCGGGTAGATATGTGGTTTATGCACGATGGAGCTCCACCACATTTTTCGGTGGATGTTAGGAATTTTTTAAACCAACAGTACCCAGACAGATGGATAGGTAGAGGTAATGATGCACCCGTGAATTGGCCACCACGTTCTCCAGACTTAACACCGATGGATTATTTTGTATGGGGTTATCTCAAGTCTACGGTTTACAAGACCCCTGTGAATACTGTAGAACAATTATGGCAACGTATCCAACAGGCGACGAATAATCTTACAGGCGATGAAGAATTTATGCAAAGAGTACATTTCAACTTTTTGCGTCGTATAAATCTTTGTATACGTGAAAATGGTGAACATTTTGAACAATTTTTATGAAATATCTGTTAATCGTTTTATTATTAATTATGCTATAAATCACTAAAATTAAAATTTTGTCGAAACCATGAGAGGAATCGACTTTTGTCAAGAGTACCTTTTTTGTAGTGAATGAGTTGAATAATTCAGATTTCATATTGAAACTAATTTCTTTCCATTGGCGTAGGAGTTTTGGATGTTTATTTACTGAAAAAATCAAGTTCTACGCCCATGGAATGATATTCATTATGATTATGATATGAGTTTCATTGCCCGATGAGTCTATGCCAACGTACCAAATTTGAAAAAAATCTCATGAGCCGTTCAAAAGTTATGAAGCAAAATCGATTTGAAAATTTCAACTTCAGAGCCGTCTAGCGCCCAAACTAAGCAACTTCTTACTGAGGTAAGTTTGCTTGTATCGAATTGTTTTGGTCTGAAGAATATGTGGTAGCTTTTTGTAAAGACCTTTCAAGGACACCCTGTATAAGTATCATTTGTAATGACCTGCAGGATAAGTTCTGTGGTTTGAAATCCTAACGTAAAGAGTTTCATCAGGAAAACAACCCTTGTAACGGTCGAGGTTCTTGGTCTGCGTAGCAGTCAACACCAAGCGTCACCAGGGTTGTGAGCATCCCGGTCTCCTGGTCGCATAAGGTTTATAGTCAGCGTCGAGACCACCCTGATACTAATTATCTTGCAAACCCCAGAGGGGTGAATAGTCTTTGTACATTGACCAGAACTTGTTTTGCAGGGGTAGAGCTTCTTAACTCGCATAGGCGCTTCCCGGATGCACGTTGCACGGCTTACTCTTTGAATATCAGTCAGATTAGCTGTCACCCTGCTTAAGTCACCCTGCTTGATTATATTCACGCCTTGTCCTCAATGATTAACTATGTAGTCCCCTAATTTTCCTGGAAGTTACCACACTTTTAAAGCTCAACAAAAACTAACCCCCACTTCCCCGCCACTGCATCCCTCGTGCCTACAGCCAGCTAACTATGCCATGAGCATCTAACTTCATTCCTAAATTTTGTGTTAGAGGTTACGCACGCTCACATTTTGTTCCAAAATTTCAATGGGAAATAAGAGAAATATGAGACATTGAACGAGTGAAAGTGATAGTAGTGATGATGAGTTATATAGGCTCAAGCGAAAATTCAAGAAATTGGAGAAATTACTGGAGAAAAAAGAGAAGTCCAGGCCGCGCCAGGCTAAAAGAGCGAGTCCGTCTGAAGCAATTCAAATGGTAGAATTGTCGGAATCGGACAAGGATAAAGAAAACGATTGTAAGTATATCTAAATATCAAACAAATATCATGTTGCAGATCAAAAGTGGTAGGATATCAGAAACAAAGGATCTATCCTGTATAGGATAACCAGTAAATCTCGTATGAGTATGGTATTATCATGTATATGATAATTGGAAATTGGAATGGTTATCGGAGCTATCCTGTATAGGATAACCAGTAAATCTTGTATAAGTATGGTTTTATCATGTGGATGATAATTTTTTTTATGGAATCCAAGTCCGACATAACCTCATCAATTTCGGTACAGCCACACTTTCGGGAAGTGGCGCCAAAAAAGCATGACTTCTGACTTCATGTATCAGCTCTCTAAGAGTAGAGTCAAGATCTGAGAAAGATAATAGACATGGTCTATTTGCTGAAACCAGTGTGGTCAATAAATGATGGTGAAAAAATTATTTTCAGATTCTTCTGAAGAAGAAATTAAGATTATAATGGAACCTGATCCTTCGAAAATAGAATTTGTGGAAGTTCATGCTTTGAAGGAGGGAGTTTTGAATGCTCTCGGAGAGGAGAATGAAAATCCAGAAGATAATGCAATAGATATTCACAAAAATCTTGTACCAAGATGGGAAAAGATATTGAAAGGTAGTTTGGATGAAAAGACAAGGACAATTCTGTTAAATAAGTATTCAGGTGTGAAAAATTGTGCTGCAATTATACCTCCAAAATTGAATCCTGAGGTGAAAAGAGCAATTCCTGAAAATGCTGTTGATAGAGATAATCGTGTGTCTGCACGCCAAGGACAATTAGGGAGTGTACTTTGTGCCTTGGGTAAGGTTATTACAATGTTGTTGAAGAAAGAAGAAGGGGGGAAAACCCTGACCAACTTACACTGATTGAGGTGTTGAGTGATGCAGCACGATTACAAGCTGATGTATTTCATGCAGAGTCTGAGTCACGTAGAGAATTAGCAAGTTTGTCGTTGAACAAAGATCTGAAGGATACCCTTACTAATGTGGCTGTTGATGGATGGTTATTTGGTGACAACTTATCTGAGAGGATAAAGACGGCAAAACAACTTGAAAAATCGGGAAATGAATTGAAACAAAGAATTCAAAATAAGAATAAAACCACTGGTTATTTAAACTCCAAGGGTCCGCTCAGGGTCAGCTGAGTGGACGTCAGCAGTTCAACCATCAACAGAGGTTTCAAAACAGCCCCAATCAACCTGTAAAACGGCTGGCCAGGAGAGTTACTCCACAGCAAACAAGATATTCATCATCCAAGATGAAGGAAAGGCCCAAGGGGAAATACTAAACCCAGTGGTGAGTCTACAGGCTGGCAGATTGAGCAGATTCGTGGACCAGTGGTCAGAAATTACAAAAGATCCTGTGATTCTTTCTTATATAGGTGGATATAAATTACCATTTGATAGTTTACCTAGCCAGTCATCACCTCCTTCTCAAAAATTCACAAAGGAAGAAGTAAAACAAGTTAACCTAGAAATTGAACAATTGTTGAATATGGGGGTAATTTCTAAATGTGAAGCATGTAAAGGTCAATTCATTTCTACCATATTTTTGGTACCCAAACCAAGTGGAAAGAAAAGATTGATTCTGAATCTTAAAAATCCTAATACATTCATGAGTCCAGACCATTTCAAAATGGAAGACAAGAATACTGCAATTAAATTGATGACTCCTGGATGTTTTCTCGCATCCATTGATCTCAAGGATGCTTATTTTTTAATTGAAGTAAATAAAGATGATAGGAAATATCTTAGATTTAAATTAGGCTCAAATATTTATGAGTTTACCTGTATTCCATTTGGTTTATGCACAGCACCACTAATATTTACTAAGATTATGAAACCTGTTGTATCATTGCTAAGAGAAGAAGGCTTGATGTCCGTGATATATCTGGATGATTTTCTCTTGTTGGGAGATAACTATAGAGAATGTAGGGCTAATGTTTCCCAAACAGTGGAATTAGTTGAACATTTAGGATTTATTGTGAATTTTGAGAAAAGCCAACTGACTCCATCTCATGTTTGTAAATTTCTGGGATTCATTTTCAACTCTGATTTAATGTCTCTGGTTCTGCCATCAGACAAAAGAGTACATTTGTTAGAATGGATTGAAAAAATGCAGAATCGAGATTCATGTACAATTAGATTATTTGCTCAATTTGTAGGAAAATTGGTTTCTGTGTGTCCGGCTATCAGATATGGTTGAGCATACTCAAAAGAATTTGAGCGCTTAAAATACATTGCGCTCAAAAATTGTAATGGTAATTACAACAGAAAAATGGCCATACCCAAGTCATTGACATCTGATCTTGAATGGTGGAAAAGGAGTACGTATATCTTTTTCTTCCAATCCGTTTCCTACAAATGAATTTCTTCTAGAAATTTTTTCAGATGCTTCCTTGTCAGGTTGGGGAGCATTTTGTAATGGGAAGCGAACACATGGTTATTGGAGTGAGAATGAGAAAACATTTCACATCAACTATTTAGAATTGCTTTCAGCATTTTTCGCTCTAAAATGTTTTGCACAAGACCTTCAAGACTGCGAATTACTTTTGAGAATTGACAATACCACTGCCATTTCGTACATTAACCGAATGGGAGGTGTTAGGTTCGATAATTCAAATAAGCTATCTAGAGAAATATGGCAGTGGTGCGAGGTCAAACGTATCAGGATTTTTGGTTCCTACATTAGCTCGGCTGAAAATGCGGAGGCTGATTCAGAATCCAGAAGAGTCCCAATAGAAACAGAATGGGAATTATCTGATTCAGCATTTGATGAAATAATCAACAAGTTTGGGAGTCCAGATATAGATCTTTTTGCAAATAGAAATAACACAAAGTGTGAAAAATTTATATCTTGGAAAAGAGATCCAGATGCATGGGCCGTTGACGCATTTACAATAAACTGGCATAAATACTTCTTCTACGCTTTCCCTCCATTCTCTATCATTTTGCCAGTATTGCAAAAAATAATTATGGATAAAACAACCGGAATTGTTGTTGTGCCTCTATGGACCTATCAACCATGGTTTCCTATGTTTAAGGAATTTCTTGTATCAGAATCAATTCAATTTTCTCCTAATGAATGATTGTTATCTGTTGGTAGGTGTTCACATCCAATTTGGCCAAGGATTACCCTGGTGGCCGGAGTGTTGTCAAAAACTCCTTCAAATTGAAGGGATTGCCAGATTCAACTTCAGACATAATGTTGGCTTCGTTATCTACATCTACTCTCAAACAATATGATGTCAGCTTAAAAGCTTGGTGGGAGTTCTGTAATCGTTTAGGGGCTAACCAGTTTGAGAATTCTATCAAAAATGTACTTGAATTTTTAGATAGACAATTTCAGAAAGGGGCATCTTATGGAACGCTGAATACAGCAAGATCTGCCTTGTCTTTGCTCCTCTCTCCAGACATTGGAAGGGACTATGGCATTAAAAGATTTTTCAAAGGTGTATATCATTTGAGACCACCATAACCAAGATATTATAATATTTGGGATCCAGCTTCTGTTTTGAGACATTTAAGTCAACACTTTCCTAATGAAAATTTGAGCCTGGATTTGCTCAGAAGAAAGTTAGTTACTTTATTGGCTTTAATCACAGCTCATCGTGTACAAACTTCAGCTTCTATTAGAACAGAGAACATTGAGAATGATCAAAATGGATTTATTATTAATAATACCAGATAGAATTAAAACGTCCGGATATAATCGTAATCAACCAGTTCTGTCTATACCGTTCTTCAAGGATAAAACTACATTATGTGTGGCAGACACTTTGGAGTCTTATTTGGATAGAACTTACAATTTGAGAGGACAAGGGGAATTTTTATTCATAACTATCAAGAAGCCTCATGGCAAAGCAGGTCCACAAACCTTAAGTCGTTGGATAAAGAAGACCCTTGGTGAAAGTGGAATAAATATTTTGGAATTCTCAGCCCATAGTACTAGGCATGCCTCCACGTCGGCAGCAAGTCGATGTGGTATAAATTTAGATGTTATCAGACGCACAGCTGGTTGGTCCCAAAAGTCGAGAGTTTCTGCAAAATTCTACAATCAACCGATGAAAAATAATAATGTGTTTGCGAAGGCGATTTTGAATACTTCATGTTAGTTATAGAGCATTACTCGTTTAATTGAAAAATGTTGTTGTTGAAGCAGTTACAAAATTGTTCAGTTCATGTAGGTGTCTAACTAAGTTTTAGTTGTTAGGCTCATGCTCAATTCATAGACAGTTGATCTTGATGACGTTTATGTTCGAAATAAATAAAGGAGTCGTTTGTGAATCGCAATTGCCTTTGAACATCTACATAGTTATTCATTGAGGACAAGGCGTGAATATAATTATAAGATCAAACGAACTTACCTGAAGTGAAGTTCGATCTTGATTATATGAAACGCCTTGTCCGACATGATCATTCCCACCCCATGAACCCGTTATGCTAAGATAGCCCATGATCATCAATTGCGATTTCAGGCTTTAAAGAATATGAAGTTAGATGCTCATGGCATAGTTAGCTGGCTGCAGGCACGAGGGATGCAGTGGCGGGGAAGTGGGGGTTAGTTTTTGTTGAGCTTTAAAAGTGTGGTAACTTCCAGGGAAATTTGGGGACTACATAGTTAATCATCTCGGACAAGGCGTTTCATATAATTAAGATCGAACTTCACTTCAGGTAAGTTCGTTTGATCTTATAATTAATTGTCACCCGTAGATATATGTGGTTAGGATAATCTACCCTGAGATTATTTGATCTGTGGAATTTTTGCTATCTTGTGACTGACACCTGTCGACATATTCTGTCATCCGAGTTCCCTCGTGGTCGTATTTTCTTGGTTATGATAATAATCATTGTGAGAGATAAATTCGATCTGTTTATTGTTTCCAGTGAATAAACCTGTTTAAGTGTGAATTTTAGTTCTGATTATTTGTTCTGAGTGATATACCAAACACCCGCAGCAACCCGTATACCAGGGTGAAACCAAGTGGGTGAACTTAAAGCCCTCACCCCCTTGTGATCTTTTCATTGTCCAGAAGGCCTTCGACTCCTGGCATACCGTCGCTTCGACTGTGTTGCTACCTAGGCCTCCCAACAAATCCTGGTTGGGAGAAAGTGGAGTTCACCACTATAATCCAACTGGCGCTCGAGGCAACCCCGGTCTATCCTAGATATAGACATCCCCGTTGAGCACCACTCTAGTAACACCCCCTCAAGAAGAAGGAGACGTTACAAGTGGCGCCCGAGCAGGGACCGTTTTTGAAGAAGAAATCCAGAGAAAGTCCTGAAGGTATACAGAAAATCAGAACTTGTGTTTTCCTGACAATTTTTAACTTTGCAGTGGTGGATTGTTCCCAGGTATTTCTTAAGCTAATTGTATCGATAGTTTGGTCTGTTATTTCACCAGGAATAGTTTTTGTTTTCCAGCTATTGCTGAAGCCCGTAAAAATTCAAATCAAATCAATCCGGTGAGTTTTGCTTTCGCATACTTCTTTTCCTCTTGGAATCTATTCTTGTTCATCCTGCGAACAATACACTGTTTGTTTGTTAATCTTTGTTTGGTAGACAATCCAGTTCACATTAGGAAAATGACTGAAACGCAGACAACCAGAGAATCCAGTGAGCTTCAGCTTGCTCCCCCTGAAATTACCAGGACTAGCCCAACAAATTCTCCTGATCCAGAAAAGGAAAAATTTGGAGATGAATATCTGGCCAACTTGGAGCCGAGAGTTGGATGGATATACCGTTTGAAGAAACCCGACCTGACGAAGGAGTTGAAGCGATATGGACTGAATGCTGATGGTACAGTGATGGAACTACGCCGTCGACTTGTGTGGTTCTTGAGGGAAGAAATGCCCAAGCTAGTGGGAGCCCGACACACAGCGGCAGGACATGTACCCCCTGTACTACCATTCCTGGAATGTCCTGTGGACACTCCAGCCGCACCTATTATGCCAGCAGGTCAACCCGCAACATATGCACCCCTGTTGCACAAAGGGCATATAACCGGACCGACAACTGCTGGAAATGTGGACAACCTGGACACCGAAGGAGTGATTGCAGGAATGCATCCAGAATTTTCTGCTCACGTTGTGGACGTGATGGTATCCTGTCCAGAGATTGTACCTGTGCCAGGTCGGAAAACTACCCCGGAGCCCGACTGAACCGAGGACAGTCAGGCTCCAGCAATTAAACATCCCGGAGAAACGAAAACCGCCTCGACCAGATGATAACCGCCTGTATGTGCCCGTTATCATTGGAGACCAACAGTTCCTGGGCCTGGTAGACACCGGTGCCACAAGGTCCTTCGCCAGCAGCGCTGTTGCGGACAAATGTGAGCAGTTTAGCTTCCAGAAATACCGCCATGATGCCATCCAGACTTCCCAGGCAGATGGATCAGTCACTAGGATCACCGGAAGATACAAGGTTTGGATGACAGTAGGTGACAAGTGTTTGACAAATGAATTGTTGATCATTCCAAACCTGTCTACTGAGCTAGTGTTGGGTATGGATATGCTTCGCCAACACGGATTTGGCATAGATCTTACCAGGGCCGCCGTATATCGTAACCAGAAAATTGTTTCAGTTGTAAAATCCCAGGAACAACCCGAGAAGACGCTTGCTGATGTAGCAACCATGAGAGGCTCCGTAAAAACGAAAACCCGCCGGGAAAGACGGTCAGTCAGGTCGCCCCGCCACACCCCGAGCAAGGCTGATGTGGCCAGCCTGCCAGAGAAACCTGCGGTTCGCCCGCAGAACCACAGCTGGGACCACCAAGCCAAGCCACCAAGCAGAAGTTAACTCTGGAAAGATTCCTGGAGGTAGAACTGTCTGCCTTCGAACAGATCAAGGGACCTACACCTTTGGTCCAACATAGGATCCGCCTGAAAACCTCCGAACCGATCAAACAACGATACCGACCCCAGAATCCGAAGATGCAGGAAGTCATCAACAATGAGGTCGACAAGATGTTGGCCGAAGGAATCATCGAGCCCTCCAGAAGCCAGTGGAGTTCGCCGGTGGTGATTGTAAAGAAGAAGGATGGGAAACCACGTTTCTGCATTGACTTCCAGAAGGTCAACAACGTCGCCGAGAAAGATGCCTACCCCCTGCCGTTTATCAATGCAATCCTGGATAAACTTAGGGAAGCTAAGTACATTTCGAGCCTGGACTTACGCCAAGGCTATTGGCAGATCCCGCTCACCGAAGATAGCAAACCCATCACAGCCTTCACAGTGCCTGGAAGGGGCCTGTTTCAATTCCGAGTGATGCCGTTTGGGTTGCATTCCGCCCCCGAAACTTTCCAGCGACTGATGGACAACATCATCGGACCCGACCTGGAACCTTTTGCTTTTGCATACCTGGACGATATAATTGTACTAAGCAAAACGTTCGAAGAACACCTGGAGCATTTAAAGCAAGTATTCACCCGTTTACGTGAAGCTAATCTCCAGTTGAATCCGGATAAGTGTAAGTTCTGTTTGAATTCACTTAGATATTTAGGACATATGGTCACTCCTGAGGGCATCCAGACGGACCCTGATAAAATTGAGTCCATCGTCCAGTGGCCGATGCCTACAACCCTGAGGAAGCTACAACAATTCCTGGGAATGGCTTCCTGGTATAGGAGATTCATTCCAAATTTCTCCGCCATAGTTGCTCCACTAACCAAACTCCTGAAGAAGGATGTCCGTTGGAAGTGGACTGAAGCTCAGGAAACCGCCTTTGCTACTTTGAAGACTTGTCTTATACAAGCCCCTGCTTTGACTTGCCCAGATTTCTCCCAGCCTTTTGTGTTACAGACGGACGCCTCCAACTGTGGACTTGGAGCCGCCCTCACCCAGACGATCGATGGTCAGGACAAGGTTGTCGCCTATGCCAGCAGGATGCTGAGTGCTCCAGAGCGAAACTACTCCGTTACCGAGAAGGGATGTTTGGCCATCGTCTGGGGCATAGAGAAACTGAGACCCTACCTGGAGGGTTACCACTTCACGGTGATAACGGATCACCTCTCCCTGAAATGGATGCAGGCCATTAGGAATCCTTCTGGCCGCATAGCCCGCTGGACTATGTACCTGCAGCAATTTGACTTCGGGGTCAAATACCGCAAGGGAACGTTGAATAGAGTTGTCGACGCTCTATCCCGACAGCCTCTTCCCCTGTCTAGTCAGGAGGCTGAATCAACGGATGCCCTGTGCTGCACCTTGGAGCTGGAGAAGCGCCCCGCTGCTTTTCCCGACTTCTGTGTGAAAGAAGACCGCCTCTTCCGCCATTTTTGGGATGCTAATAAGTTGAGTGAGTTAGGGATGGACGATCCCTGGAAATTATGTGTTCCTAAACCCCTTAGACCACAGGTACTGAAGGAGAATCACGATGACGTGACTGCAGGACACATGGGCATTGCCAAAACCACGGCTAGAATCACCCAGAAGTACTACTGGCCTGGAATGTTCCACGAGATCGCCCGGTACGTGAGAAGCTGCAAAACCTGCCAGGAGTATAAAGTGTCCCAGCAGCAACCGCCTGGAAAGATGCACCCATCCCTGAACACTAAGCTATGGGACACCGTGTCCACCGACTTAGTGGGGCCTTTACCAAGGTCAAGCAAAGGAAACTGCTACCTTGCCGTTTACCAGGACCGTTTCACCAAGTGGATACAGATGCGACCACTCCGTGAAGCAACAGCTAGAGCGTTCTATGAGGACATAGTGCTCCGGTTTGGACGCCCCGCTACTGTCATTAGCGATAATGGTGCCCAGTACACTGGTAAAGTATTCGAGGAATTATTGAAGGAATTAGGAATTCAACACAGATTGACTCCTCCTTATACCCCGCAGGCAAACCCAGTGGAACGCACCAACAAGACCGTCAAGACCATGATCTCACAATACTGTGAGAACGATCACCGGAAATGGGATCAACACCTGCCTGAACTCCAATTCGCCGTCAACACCGCCAGACATGATTCCACCGGTTTCACTCCCGCATTCCTGATGTTTGGCAGGGAATTAGAACCGCTCCAAGCTTTATTCCGACCATCTGTACCTGAAGAACAAGGGGAAGATGCCGCTTCCAGTTGGACATCACATATGACTAAGTTGAAAGAAGTTCACGAGCTAGTACGCTTGAACTTGGCTAAGGCATTCAACAATCAGAGTCATTACTACAACCTGCGACGCCGAGAGTGGAGATGTCACTTAGGGGACGAAGTCATGAAAAGAGAACATAATCTCTCTTCTGGAATCCGTGGGCATGCCGCAAAGTTGGCCCCGAAGTATATAGGACCCTGCACCGTCACCAGAGTGATTTCCCCCGTTGTATACGACCTGAGAACTGCAACTGGGAAGCAATAACCCGTGCTATTTGTATTCCAGGAAATGTCGCCGGACGACACGAAAATTCAGGTCATCTAGGATATCATCTTGGCACCGGCCCGAGATATCCCGATGAAGGACCTTGATTTCCTCGACGCCCTAGAAACCCCTCCGCGTGCCCAGGACGCCGTCCAGGAGGGCCCAGGGGACCTGTTCACCCCTCGACTGCTGGAGGACCCGGCAGAAGAGTTCCTGCTTCCCCCCGTCTACTACGACTCCCCTCCCAGTCCAGTTCCTGTTTTCCCTGGGCAGATCACTCCGGTGCCGAGCCCCAACTTCTCACCGACGCCCCCGGAGTACGCTCCGATAAACCCTCCTAGAATTCCCTGTTTTCGTCCTCGGGAACTCTTCCCCGAGGAACGGCGAGCGCCTATATTACGGTTCCTCCTGACTCGATCCGATTCCCCCCCCTCCATCCTACGCCGGCTCCTAACGCCGGCCGCCCATGTCCCGGCTGCCTGTCCTGCCGTCAGGCAGCGGAAGGGACGCCTCCCGCTCCCGACCGCCCCGGCACTCAACGAGCCGCGGACCGTCCGGCAGTGGATTGCGGCGCTGCCGGACGAGACGGGACTGGTCGCCCATGATGGAGGCGCTCGTCCAAACTTTGAGACCCCCGGGATCCGACCCAAATCGGCGTTGCCGGGTCCGCCTTTATCCGGCCGAGGGCAAGCCAGTCTGGATCTCCATTTCCCGTGAAGTAAACATTGAGCCACCTGTACCGATAATCAACGTCCTTCTGAGGATAGCCCGGTAACTTTATATTTTTTCAGAATTAGAATGGAGGTCCTGATCTTGGACGCGTCCACACCCCCAGACGGCCACGCGGCCGAGGAAGGCCCTGATACCGCAGGCTCCTACGCCGCTGGCCCAGACACCGCTGGCCCAGACACCGCCGGCCCTGATACCGCAGGCCCCTACGCCGCTGGCCCAGACACCGCTGGCCCTGACACCGCTGGCCCTGACACCGCCGGCCCTGATACCGCAGGCCCCGACACCGCAGTCCCAGCCATCGCAGGCCCTGATACCGCAGGCCCCTACACCGCTGGCCCTGACACCGCCGGCCCTGATACCGCAGGCCCTGACACCGCCGGCCCTGATACCGCAGGCCCTGACACCGCAGACCCCGCCGGCTCTGACACCGCACACTTCGGCACCGCAGGCTCTGACACCGCAGACCTTGGCCATGGCAACCTGAGCCCCGACTCCACTAGCTCCACAGCCGGCAGACAAGCCGACCCCGGTGATACCGACCACCGAGGTGGGGTACTCGCCGTCCCGATAGGAGACTTCGCACCACGAGGCCTCCAGTACATCATGCTGAAGTCCTTGGAAGGCCTCCACCCGGAAAACCACCAGTCAACCCCGCCAACTTCCGCTGGACAACGACGCTCACCTCCACTTCACCTGCCTGTAGAGGAAAGGCTGTGCTGGCGCTGTGGCACGTCGGGCCACGAACGAGACTCCTGTGCTCGTCCCGTGAGGCTGTTCTGCTCCCGATGTGGCCGGGATCGCATCCAGTCAAGCGATTGTCCTTGCCCACGACGATTGAAGACAACCCCAGCCCGAGCCCCGACACCCCCAGCAGCTCCGACGCCGTACCCGATACTCGTCCCCGAGTATCCTCGAGCATCCCGCTCTATGCCAGCGAAAGTGAACCAGCGCACCCAGACGTCAACCCCCACCGTCGCTGACAAGGGAGTCCAATGCAACCGCTGCTCGTGCGAACGAGTACGCCCGAGACACTCCCGTTGAAGACAGCCCTCGTACATGAGTATTATCATAGATTTTTCCAGATGTATAATTTTGAGTCATGTCCAGCGAACAAAAAAAAATTATGATTGTTACACAATCATTCTTTTTTTTCCGCAAGTAGGAGGGGTGTGTAATGGAATGTTTTCTCACCAGCTTCATTACTAGGCTTCGGTGTACGAGCCTCATACGAGAAATGGGGTTGAGGCCATTTTAGAGTCACCCTGTATACCGGATTGACAAATTCATGAATCAAGGAGCTCCTTTGGCTAGTATTTTGAGCCCCCCAGAGAGCCCTACCCCAGACTAACCTTGTTTAGCCCCGTTGCACCCTGCTACGGGTAATCAACTTCATGACACCCCTGCCTCCGTTTTGAAAGCACTACCAGGCTAATGATTTCGTACATATCATGGTCAGACTCTTGATATTAGTATTGGTAGGATTTGATTGCATAATGACCGTCCAGGGCCCTGGGAAATAAGAAGTCCAGTATGCTATCCGTTTACTTGCTTCATTCATCTTGCAATGATTTTTGCAGCCGGAAATCCTGATCAACCCAGAGACTAAGACTTCTTATTGCCTATGGAGAGTGTATTCATGATTTTGGAAAGAGTTAGAATGGTTTTCATACCTGGAAAGACATTTCAGGGTCATGTGATATTGGTTAGGTCATAACTTTGTTATCCTTCGTAATTTTGCAATCAAATTCACTCAGTAGCACAAACATGGAATGCCAAGCACTTCGATACTACCGGTTTTGAGGAAAAATGATTTCCACCGCAAGTTTCTAGACCCAAGGTCAGGTAGTGTTCACTTTTTCCTTGAGAAAACAAATCATGGTCAGCTCGAGGCCAGACCAGCCCGACCAATCAGAATCCCGACCTCGCTCTGTTTTTTGCCAAACCTGGAAAGAGTATAAGTAGCAAAATCCAGAGGCCCGAGGATATAGATTCAGATATATAGATAGATAGTGAGTTATTCCATTTGGCAGTGATTATTCTGATTCAGTCCGATTCTTACCGTTTGATTCAGTTCGTATAACCGTTATAAAAAGTGATCAAGGTGCTCGAAGTTTTTCCTGTATTCACATCCCGTTTTTGTGTTACACAAAGTTGAAGAAGTGAGCCAGAGCTTTTTCTGCCGACGATTCACTCGTGAAGTATATTACCAGTCAAGTGTGAGTTCTATCAAACTGCAGCTTAACTTTATAGATCAAATAATTTTCCAGTATAAATCCAGTTGTTGTGACATTTGTCGTGACGGTTGACAGCAGCCAGTGAAATTCAGAATCCAGTACAGAGTAAACATTGGAACTGCCCTGTTGCATATATAGGTATCATTTGTAATGACCTGCAGGATGAGTTCTTTGGTTTGAAATCCTAACGTAAAGAGTTTCATCAGGAAAACAACCCTTGTAACGGTCGAGGTTCTTGGTCTGCGTAGCAGTCAACACCAAGCGTCACCAGGGTTGTGAGCATCCCGGTCTCCTGGTCGCGTAAGGTTTATAGTCAGCGTCGAGACCACCCTGATACTAATTATCTTGCAAACCCCAGAGGGGTGAATAGTCTTTGTACATTGACCAGAACTTGTTTTGCAGGGGTAGAGCTTCTTAACTCGCATAGGCGCTTCCCGGATGCACGTTGCACGGCTTACTCTTTGAATATCAGTCAGATTAGCTGTCACCCTGCTCAAGTCACCCTGCCTAATTAATTGTCACCCGTAGATATATGTGGTTAGGATAATCTACCCTGAGATTATTTGATCTGTGGAATTTTTGCTATCTTGTGACTGACACCTGTCGACATATTCTGTCATCCGAGTTTCCTCGTGGGCGTATTTTCTTGGTTATGATAATAATCATTGTGAGAGATAAATTCGATCTGTTTATTGTTTCCAGTGAATAAACCCGCAGCAACCCGTATACCAGGGTGAAACCAAGTGGGTGAACTTAAAGCCCTCACCCCCTTGTGACCCCTGTGGCCTTCGACCCCTGGCATACCGTCGCTTCGACTGTGTTGCTACCTAGGCCTCCCAACAAATCCTGGTTGGGAGAAAGTGGAGTTCACCACTATAATCCAACTGGCGCTCGAGGCAACCCCGGTCTATCCTAGATATAGACATCCCCGTTGAGCACCACTCTAGTAACACCCCCTCAAGAAGGGGGAGACGTTACAACAGGTAGACTTGTCTCATTTGAGGCCTGATGTGAATGAATCCAGTGCATGAGTGAGCGATGTTGAAATTATTTGCCATGAATTCGGTTGGACAGACATTCAGATTTTAGTGAGAGTTGGACGTTTCTTGTTATACGGGGCGAAACATCGGCGAAAACTCGGAATTGGAGAACTTTCCGTAAAGACTCCGTAGAAGCTCTTCCTCCGAAAAGAAATCTTAGACTTTTTTCTCAAATAGCTTGAATGTTCACCAGTTCTCGTGTTATCAGTAAGGATGAAAGAGCATAAGAACAATAAAAACAGAAGATAAACTGACGAATCGAAATAAACTGAACAAATCCTTACTGAAAATGGACAACATATGGCCGATTGGGCTAATATTAGGATCATAGGAAAAGAAGACAACATGCAAAAACGAAAAATCAAAGAGTCGGCTTGCATTCTCCTGGATGGAGACAATAATATTGCTTCTTGTTCAGTTGATATAGATAGAACTTGGCACCCACTTCTGAAAATTGAATATGAAAATGGAGAATTCAATATCAATCGATGACAACACCTTCCGTCTACCAAATTGTCACTTCTCAGTGTCAGAACCGACAACATATTGAAGAATTTTGCGGAGAGAAAAATATTTCAATTGTGTTGAGAACGGGAACAGATTCGCTCCCGAAACGTCCACCAAGATAAGTAGAGGTTTTATTCTTATTAAATATATTTGTATTTCCAAATTTTTCAGAAACAAGGTGTCACTGACAGATAGAGAAATTCTCTTCTAGGTAACTGAAAGTTTGATTTCAAGCGCAGTGACATTTTGGGGCAGATCACAAAATCTGTCCTTACTAAAAATATATCGAAATAATTTTCAATAACTTCTACTCTATTTTTCAGAAACGAGGAGAGAAAATCCCACAAAAAGCTGAAAAATGCATGTACCACCTTCTCGAAAAACCTACAGACAGTATTTCCTTGATATTGTTCTTATGCTCTTTCATCAAAATCGATCTCCTACCACCCCCTGGAGTTTGTCGATATCTTCTCGGGACACCGCGTACATCGAAGAATAGTATGGAGTGGAATTGAGCTGCCAGTTCAGAAGGGCTCAGTTTGAAATAGGAACAAAAACAGATTGATACATCAACATTACTTTATTATAATCAATAACAATTCTGTTCGACATTTTTTCATTGGATATGTACATTCATATGAATACAATAGATACATCAACTACTGGTACAAATATTTCTATTTTTTGATAATTCGGAATCACTTGTTGAATCAGAATGCATTCAGTTGAATTCTTGCTTCATGTACAATTTTCTTCATGAAATTCAGGAATATAAAGTTGCATCAGGAAGCATTCATCCACTTCGAAATCAGCCGGGAGGAAACTCACAGAATTTGGCAATACAACAAAAATGCTCATAAAATTACAAAAATCCAGATATAATCATAACAGAATACGTATGACAGGGTGACAAGCTTTCACTCGCTGTCTTGAAACTTTCAAGCCATTCTGAAATGAAATGATAATGTCTTCTTCATTTTTCAACTACTATCCTGGTACTATTCATTACCTTGATGATTTCTGCACGCTGTCGCAGGAATTTCTCACTCAAGTGGTTGATCTCAGAAACCTTTCAGGGATTTCGAAAACTGATGTATTATTCAAATTCATTTCTTCCTTCAATTCGAACAGATTTGTGTAACATTCCGAATGCAATTTTGGAATTTGATTTCCATACCAACTATCGATCAAGTTCACATCCCAGGTTATCCTCTGGATTAGTTATTATACAGGGGTTCTCAAAGTAACCGTTGTTCGACGGTTTCATAGTCAGGAAGAAAACTAAGGATTCTGAATTTTGGACCTCAGAGTTATTGAGTATTCTCTTCCGTTCCTGAATAATTTCATAATCAGAAAGAGAAACTGAGAATTCTGAATTTTCGGACCTCAGGGTTAATGAGCATTCTCTTCAATTTCTGAATAATTTTTCGGACATATCACTTTCGGTTATAATAGATGGCCATCAACTCCCTCATTTTGAAAGGAACACCTGGTATATTATTATATTTTTTGACTCCTGAGACTATTGTATGATGATCCCTATAACTATTTCCAACTGTTTCTCAGATATCTTGATTCTTATGGAAATTCTTGGAGGTGTACTGTGAGAGAACAGGTTATCAATGAGGAAATCATCTTCAATGCTAACGAATTGGGGTTTCGAATATGGTCAGACTGACACAATTTTGCTATTTGTTTGTTATTTGTACATCAAACACTTGTGTTCGTTTTCCGTGGTGAAGTTTTCGATCACATGACGAAAAACTGTGGAAGTATGTAACTGTGGAAAATGGAGAGGAGGCTCGAGAAATTGTTAGTACCTAAACTTACATATCTGATCTGAACGTTCTGTTGATAAGTTCATGAATTTCTGATGAGGTCGATGATAATATGAGCTGGACAACATACTCTTCAATTCATGTCTTGGCTACACGAATTTCATTCAGGCAATATGAATTTTCACTGCTGTGAATCATATATCAGGATTCCCTGATAGTTTCTATTGATTTGGAGATGATACCCAACTCTAGGATATTTTAGTGGTTGATTCTTTATCAATCAACCATTTCCAATTCATAATGAAGGTATTATAGATCTCAGTTTTCAAAGACATATTTCCTTGATCTGAGAACACTATCCATCGACCACTTATAAATAGTTCAAACATATACTGTCATAGAGTGAATGTCATTTACCGGGCAGAGAAAGAAGGATTGCAGATCAGAATTCACTACGGAGATTCCAAGAACATTTGCTTGATGTTGATATCACTCCCCTCCTATCAACGTGTACCTGTATCATAGTCTCTGCAGAGCGGTAAGGAAAGATTTCTATTATGAAAAGGGGGATGTTCAAGGACAGTAGTCAACCTATTTTGATTTTTCATCAGAAGGTGTATGTTTATACAGTTTTTGATTGAATATCATCCTCCCAATATTATCAGCTTACTCGATAGACAACTTTTCATATAGATGCTGCAGTGTTTCATGTTATGCCTTACTTTTTTTTGAATATTTCCATATATTTACATACCATAGTTGTTATAGAAAGGTGTTTACAACATTCAGCAATGTGTAATATATATTATAGAGAACAATTTGGATATTGTTGAATATTTTACATTAAATATTCATTGGCGATATGAACGACTATTGCTACAAATGTATGGGTAACATCAAGCAAATTCACATTGTGACACGAAATTTCTGTTGAAGTCATATTATAATGTTCAGTGAGATACGAACCTGATATTTTGCAACTCTGAGGAACATATTATTTCAATATTATGTGATATTTCCTGGCACCCAAGTACTCACTTTTTTCATGTTCTTCATTGTTATGCATATATCAATGATGAAACAATATGACATCGAATATGACATCGAATATAATATTACTGATAATATCATTCACACATACTGATAATATCGTTCACATCTGTAAGTATTTCCAAAATAATGGTAGCGTCCTCGTCTACTGTTCTGGCCTGCAGAAACATCAAGTCAACACACACAAACCACATGAGCAAGTGAACGAATGGCGATCTGATAGGAAATAATATGATGAAGAACATGTTGAATGACAAAATATCCGAAGATGGACTGACAACGAGAGTCGAGAGTTACAGTGAAGAATTTGAACTTGACTACGCATGCACACTGCACGAACTAGTCTTCACGAATATACGATTTAATATGAAAAAAAGAACAAGACACAAAGAGACATAGAGGAAATATACTACAACCGTTGATTAATGATCGAACAATGATAATAAAACTCTCCTAGCGTCCACTCAAGAATTGAGGCACGCTTCGAGCGTCTTCTATTCAGTCTCCGAATCAGCAAGTCGAAGCGATCGATGATACGTGACTTTGTGGAGGGTTTGAGTCATTCTGGTCAAATCACTAGTTGATTTATAATTATTATGATTTTTCTGGGAACTATTGTGTTGTTCATGTTTGAGTTCCTGTTGGCTCACAGAGTCATTACTTCCCTACAAATAAACTCGAGTTCCTTCTCAGAATGATAGAAGAGTAACAAATATTTCTTTACATGCAACGAATGAAATTCGAAAATTTCCATCTGAGGAATATGTTCGATATGAATTCCCGATATTCTAGACAGAATATCATGTGATATATGAAAGAAATGAGCCTGGATCGACTATTATGATACATAGTAATAGTCTTTTCTGAAATAATTGGGTTATGTGTAACGCCGTTGTCGCAATACTGAAAAGTTTTGCTGATATCGAGCAAACTCCGTTGAAATTGATTGGTTTTCCATCTACAAGAGAACATTTTTTTCGGTTCAGCTTCATTATCAACACTTCGACATTTACTCATTTTCGACGGGTAGTTAGTGCTCTTGGGGTGAACGGAAGCACTTTGGCAATCCACATCACCGATTGATATATCTTGTTACAGGGTACCCTGAATTTGATGATCAATTAGGTAATTCTCATGGTCGAAAAATTTCATTCTTTCAACAGTATTCATTGGAGGAATCAAAAATGAAATGATATATTGTGGATGTTGACATCTGTTATAACCGGAAATGACCCTGGAATAATGAGTATTTCGATATTGCACAGTATCTTGGAGTCCAAAAACTTCTAGCGAATAGCTACCATGAGAAATCCTGTATAGCTATGCAAGTGATGGCTGCTCCAAAATCACATTACACGTTTCACATTCAGGAAATGGAAGAGTTGTGATAAAATGATTCTGATTCAACATCTTATTTGAGGTATGTACTGGGACAAATCAAACAATTATATTACTTTCGTCCCAATTATCATATTAAGGTACCTATGCCTCTATTTTCATTTACTATAATCACATTCCACATTAACTATGCACCTATGATGAAGCAGTCTTTCTGAGCAAATAATCAATCACAAATCCTACTGATATCTGTAATTAGGAATATCAACTTTGTACAAATTATTAGCAATCTTGACCGATAATTCCACTCAATTCCTGTTAAGGTATGTATACATTTCTTGCTGAGCAATGCATCTCGGTTCATCTATTGATTCAATTCGATCACATGCTTGTGAAAAAGGACAAACCCATCACATTTGAATCTGAACACCTAACACAAGAAGTGGTCGTTGAGAAAACCGAGCGTGGTGCAGCCCGCCAATATATACGTACTCTTACCATCGTCCATAGATATAAAAAATCTCTACTGAAAGAAAAAAAATGGTGGAAAATGGAACATACTCATGAATACTCAAATGTTGCGAAAGCTCCAGAATTTATTGTGAAAATGTGCCATAGATTTGAATATTATTTCTTACTTTTTCAGCATCTTCCATTCACCAGGTCAATAATATAAGTCTTACGCAGGCAACCAGAAGATGAAGACGATACAACATTCTCTATATGGTGTGATGATGGAATCAATCAATACATGTTGTATACCACGGTTGTGGATTGTTATGGAATCTCATATTTTCACATAAGCCGGTCATGACAGCGACAAGTCAGTCTCATTGATATATTGATATTCCTTATGCTACGTTAAATTCATTTCATGTATTCATCACTACAATATCGTATTCAGATTAGACTTCAAGCAGACTAAATGAATTGGAAGAAACACATGAAATTCCCAATTCAAATTTTACCATATCGGCACGTGACTTCTTCCTCCAGTCGACATCCGTCATCGAACAAAGTACAGGGTGTTCCACATTCGAAGGACATCATTGGAATCTCGGTAAGCATAACATTCATAAAGAACATTTATAATTGAATTAGGGCAAAGTTGCGCAATCTGATGCTGATCAAAATCCCTCAAAAGATCAACGCAAAAATGCATTGGAGCAAATGGTTTTCAACTTGGATACTTTATTGGATATTATATTTTTGCAATTTTCATGTGTCTTGAATATTTCTTGATGTATTCGAAGATTATGTTGTCTGAATTTGTGAAATTCTCGTAGTTCGTATATTTTAGTTCTCAATGAAAATTTATTTTCCAAGAGATAGACCATAATGAATTTCAAATTTTTGCAGCCATTTCTCCTTCTCTACAAGTAGCCGTCATAAGATTCCTATTCCAACGTTTCGTTACCTCGTGACCATCATCAGATAACTCTAGAATAATAATTTTTTGGTTGGATACGTAGGATAATCGTGAAGAGTAATATGTCGTTGGATCCAGAATTGAAAATGAGATGGGATTCTGAGATTCGAGAAATTTCGGAAAGAAACTTTATTTCGGATCATTTGAAAAAACAAAATTGATGATTGCTCTTCGGAGACGAAACGTCGTATCACGAATCTATTGATACCATCGGATAGAGCGGACGAACTGACAATATGAAACTCATTTTGTCATATCACTTCAAATGAAGTCAGAAAAAAATAGAAACGGAATTGGGGATATTAGTTTTTTTCAAATCTCTTCGGAAGTATTCAGAATTCTCAAACTTCCAAATCGGCATTTTGATCAGCATCAAATTGCGCAACTTTTCCCTAATCTGGCCGACTTCATATCTGTTATGGTTACCGATATTCC
This sequence comes from Gastrophysa polygoni, assembly GCA_963576655.1. NCBI lineage: Eukaryota > Metazoa > Arthropoda > Insecta > Coleoptera > Chrysomelidae > Gastrophysa > Gastrophysa polygoni. Next base: position 34,833,468 of record OY755082.1, read on the forward strand.
AATGATACCCCTCGAATTCGGGACACCCAATACACATACGTCAGTGACTACATTGGCCTGTGAGATATTTCCATAATTTCCATGTCACAGGAACGCTGTACATACAGTTATCAGCTAACATTGAAACAACTTTTCTATGTCAATCTCTATGTCAATATGTCATCTGATTGCCACGACTAGATACGAACTATCCCCTCTTTCTAACAGTGGCCCATGTGTCACCTGAGAATCGAGATGAACATCAGTAGTAGAACGAAATGAGATGAAATAATCATTGGTGATGATCCGGAATGCGTCTCAAGCTCGAGAGGAGCTGGAGCAGCACTGGGAAACAGACAGTTCTCGGGAAGGTCTTTGTCAAGTGCTCTGATAGGTGTGTCACCTGTGAATATAAACAAAGTATATTGCATGTTTTTTTCAATTGGAGATGTCAAGTTTCACTTCGCATATTCATCTGGTCATGAAAATTTGGCGACTGGATCACCTGGTATATGTAAAGGTACTCAGTTGGAACAACTCACCTTCACTACTGAAAGGAATAGTTGTATTCTTCATGCTGCTGGCTATTTCTGAAACAAAAAGACAACTTGAAAATTCATGAGCATTATTTTCTTCCGAGAGAAATATGCCCAATATCATTGAGAAACTTGCACTTCCAAGATTCCATAGAAAGAGATCACATAAAACTGAATGGAGAAAATAATGTGATTTCATCCTAAGATTGCAGAAATTGTTCATACAAAATGAGCTTTTGGACAAGGACAAGAATCTACTGCGATGGATTACTCACATATTCTCATTAATTCATTTATGATTTGTTAGATCTGACAGTATCGACTTCGTTTGCTGAGGTCGAGCTGATATCTTCAATGGAAGTTATTAATGTCAAAATACATTTGCATGCATGCTGCTCTGAGTCTCCATTCGACAAACCACGTATATGTGAACAAAGTACATGTTATCTCATCGTATGTATACGACCAATGAATATCACCGTTGTTCGACACTATCTCCTCCTAACTAAACCTGTTCCGCATCATAATTGAAGCTTTTGTTGCCGCAATCGACATCCTTCTTGTAAAGTTTCATGTCAGAAGAGCCGTTCTCTTTTATCTCATCACTTCCCAGTGCCGTCATTTCCATGCATAACAGTGATATTTTTTATCAGTTGACAGATGAGCGAACATCCTGTTCAACGAGTTACATCAAAGTTCACAAAATATATGTTTGAATTCTTTAAACTTTTCTCTTCTATTGTAGCTCTATCCTAATACTCAAGGATGACATAGAACTTCAGTTGAAAAGTGTTTTCTCGAAAACAAGGCATTTTCAAAAGGATTTGAATCACATTAACTGAAATTCGCCTGAATGAAACTTAAGAAATAGCAGATGTACCATGTGACCTATTTGATCTTGAGTCACTTTGTGAAGTCTCCACTAATGGTGCCAATTCAACTGTTTTTTTTTTTTTCGAATTGTATAGTTCGTTGGATCCAATTCATAATCGAAAAAAGATAAATTCCAACAAAATTCAATCACTACTTCTACTATAGTCTGTCCGATTCCAAACCGAAACGCCCTCTTGATTTGAAAAAAATTTTGTGTTTCGAAAAGGAAGAATCGATAATATTGTACTCAAAAAGTTCTCTCTCAAAATCTGGACAGGTCTGATTTATTCATATTTTCAACGCCTACTATTGTTGTTTCCCAAAGTGTTCGGAATTCCAAAAACGAAGGCAATTATTGCGCAAGAAAAGGGATAGCCTTATTCAGGCACACATGAAATACTCCAATGGAATTCGTTAAAGCAATATATCGTATGGGGTGTCCATTATTCGATGGAAAATATATTGGAAATTCTGTGATGAAATGAAGTGCTGCACTCAATTTCCTTCCAGTTTGCTAACATGTAACGATCAATACAGAAATGATGATGAAGTTATAACAATCAACTCACTCGAATGAATATTGGGTAGAGCTTCAACTTCTCTTTGTATTATTTTTCCACTATTGGAAAGTATATTAATTTCACGGTTCATAAGGGTAACTAGTAGTATTAAACATGAATGTATGGAGGAAGGAATATTCGTAACAGACCACCAGATATCTCATGATATTCTGGTTCTATAAATGAGGTATAAGCAAAGTTCTTGAGATGTATCGATATTAACGAAGACATTGAAACACAGGAGACAAAGTGTTTCATTGATATAACGCTCTGAGAGCCGATCAGACATTGTTTGGATGTATACAACGAGTGCGAGAGAGACAAATGCACGGTGGCTATTTGGCAACGGGGTATGTTCAATCTCCTTCTCATGAATATATACATATCAATAACACCAAAAAAAGAGTGAATACCGAAAAGGTGATGAAACATCCCTGAAAAGCAATACTAGGAAACAAATATTTTATTTCAAAAAATCAGGTTCGTCGCAAGTATTTCATTAGATGAATTATGAATGTCTCATTTCTGGTATACGTTCCGATTCCTCACGTTATGGAATTTGTACTTATGACTATATGTAGCAAATTAGATTTCCAGATATTTTCATAATGAGATTATTGAATGACAGTAATTTTTTATAGTCTGCAATTCTTAAATTATCAATTGAATAGATAGGACGTCACTCGGGAAGTCATGTTGGGAAACGATTTCTCATTCTGTTTTTCAGTATTTTTCCAATTGAAAATGCCTAAATGAACAAGTTCAGCATCCTTTCATGAACGGTATATCAATTGAAGAGGTGAATGAACGAAATTCTCAGACATCCACGAGGCAGAGCAGGGTTTTCAAATGAAACTTTTGGACGCCTCTGTCTGTTGAAGCAATACACCATAACATAACCTCACTCACAGATGAAAAGTCGATTTTGGGTTCAGATGATCCACCCGCCGTTTGCACACAATACACGAATTCACCATAATTTTCTCAAAAATTAGACTCAGGCTACCTCGCAATGTATAGGTTCATTCATGGGACGTAAGTCTTGCACTTGCCAGTGCGGCGCTGCCAAGAGTATTGATCACTTTGTTGGAAAGTTTATAGAGTTTGGGTTGATTTCATTGAAATAAATATCATTGAAGTGATAGGACTATAACTCATAGAATGGGAATCATAAGAAACAATTATACTTCGATAAAAGTGTTAATCATTTTGTTTGTGTCATATGAGTTTGAAGTATTCAACCCATTGTGAGATATCATAACGTATTTGAAAAATCGTCCAGTCTGGCAAGTATGTATCTGGAGGAAAAGAGATGGAGAAAAAGTATCGAATGATGACTGATCAGGCTAAAACGTGAACAATTCAGTCTCTTTTGATTTAATGTCTTTGGATATCAACTACATCATCATCAAAAACTGTGAACTTCATCGAATGATGATGGAAATAGACACATTACCTCATTGTGAGCTCAGATGACCATATAATTCCATATAATGATTTCAAAACCGAGTGTTACTGAATGGTGAGAAATGCATAGGCGTTACTATCAGTTGCGAAGTTCTTCCTGAAGCAATTCAATAGATATTCATCAATTTTTTTTTGCCGTATTTCTTGGTTTCATCAGATATGAAAATGAAACGCGCCGATAGCTTCATCTCATGGGTAGAGGGAAAAAAAGAACAAAATTAAAATGGGTGAAAGTATAATGAGGACAAAAACAAAATAATAAAGGAAAAATATATATTTGTGTATATCTCGCGGTATTATATATGTGGCGTGTTTATCAGAAAGTTGAGCCTTCAGGGGACTATGGGGTACTATATACATGACCTAATGAAAACGAAACAAGGTATGCATTTCACTGAAAGATCACGGAACTGGCAATGGAATGAATGATTCTTCATGTGATGTTGAATAGGATAGGATTCAAAGAATTGAGCACATAAGGCACTTCTTAGATGAACATCGTTCTAGCTACGAAATGAGAAATAGTGATGAAAGGGGAAAAAAGCGTTACTTTCCATCACTAGCCGATTATTTTCATGCACGTGTTTTCTCGGGAACTACTACATTCAATGCCAAAAACAAGGAAGCGTTGGTAAGAGATTTCTATTACCTTCAAAACGATGTTTCACGTGACACCTTATCCCATTTGAGATTCAAGGGTTGAAGCTCACCCCTCCGAGGGGTTCGAATTGAAAAAGTTGAAAATATTCGCGAAATTCCCCCCCCCCCCCCAAATTAAAATCAACTGGTTCGACCGTTTTTCTTTTCTGAGAACGATAACTATTCGTCAAATCGACCTTTTTTTGTTTTCATTCGGCTACCCAGTTTATACTTTGGAAGGAGACCTGTGTTTTTTCCTACCTCTTTTCAGGGAACCTATCTTTTAGAAAATTTCAGAAGATCATTTTCGTCAAGTACAAAATTTTCTGTGCCACCAATGGATCCTGAAAAGAAGGAGAGAATCCACCATAGTGCATGGGGTGCTTCTTGGTGGTAAAGCTCACCCTATTGACTCAAGAACTCTCCTGATTTTGAAACCACATTATTTGTTGTGTATAGGTAATCTCCAGATAATGTTATTATTTGACTATTTCAGAACCAATATTGATGGACTAGACACTAAAATATCCAATGAGTGTACAAAATGAGTGTTATGATGAATGAATTGATGAAAGAAATGCATTTTTGATTAGACTCCAGAATCACTCTAACGAAATTTGCTACAGGCCCGTTTTGAGAGGTGGTGAATCCAATAGCATACATGTTTCTCCTTCAATTCCTAATAAGAAATCTTGGAATTTCAGTCTTGAAAGTAGACGTAGTGGACCTCGGATTTTGTTGGAATGTGGTGATTTTTGGTCATATCATCAAGTTTCACAAGCTTCACGATTTCAATGACAATGTGGTCGAAAACAATGAAGATTTCAATAGGTAATCAAAAAAACACCGTATGTAACAACAACAATTCATGAGACTGGTTAACGGTCTTGGCCGCAACAGCTCTTGTTTCAGGATATGACAATACCAAAACTAGTCAGGGAGATGTGATCACCAAATTCAGCATTCGATACTAGAGAATTCTCAGTAATTCTTCAGTGTTATCCAATTGACTCTCCTTTATGTTCCATATTCATGAATAAATCATATTTCTTCCAAATAGGGATAGATTCCTCGATGAGAAGGACTTCAAAGAAGGAAAGGCTTGTGGAAACTTCGATAATGATATATTGTTCCAAGAGAATTATGGATTTTCATTCTTCCACTTCTCCTAATAATGTCGCACATATTTCCAAACTGAGCTCGTCTTGATTCCTGAATGACTATCATTCATTTCTTTTCGATTCTTCCTCGAAATCAATTCAGAGTTGTGTAGAGTGCAACGGTTCGTATATCATCCACATTCAAATCATTCACAGAACTGTCAATTCCGGATATCACAACAGATCCCCCGTTTTTGTTTCATAATGTTCTTTTACTTTGACGCTATCTGGACAATTCATCCTTCTTGGTGGGTTAACCAATTATACTTCACTCAAGAATGTCACTCGAAAAGGGTCTGCGATCTGAATTCTAAACCGCACAAAAACCCACTTAGGGGTAACAGAGATTTAGTTCCCGTTGATATGTCGTTTGGAAAGCCTCTGAAGTATTCTGACCACGTGGCTGCGATGAAGAAGAAGAGTATCACGTCGTTATAACAGCTCCATCACCTCCGAGAGTTGATGTTAGTTTCCAGATTTTGGATATTGTATGAGCAGTGTGAAATGTGAATTTCATATGTTACCTCACACTATGGGAAAAAATCCTTCATTATGTATTCCATACTGAATCACCAATCTGAAGCAGGTAGATTTCTAGAAAAACTACTTTTCTGGGTTCTGAATCGGAAGACGAATGATACTGGTGATAACCGTTAGAAGTCGCAGTACCCTTCGAATGTTTGCAGGTGAGTGCAATGGAACAAAATGCATCTGATGTACATTTTTTGTTGATGATATATTTCCGGTTCGACCGGAGGTGCCATCAAATTATTTAATTTGAATGGGACAACATATATATTCTCACAGATTTTGAGAGAGATTTTTATTTTGATTTCATACATACTGAGTTTATTGTGAGAAAATTTGTAAACGCTGAATATAGCACTATTACCGCCTTTGAGTTTTTCGCATCAGAGCAAAAAACTATTCAGATAAACTGATTGATGTTGTTTGTAAGCACGGTTATAAATGAAGGAATACTGTTTAGTACATCTTTCGTTCTCCAAGTGTGAAATTCTGATTGACAGAAATGAATGATGATCGGTTATGGTCATCGTGTTAGAACTCATCAATAATTTGCATTCGGAGAGAAATTCTATATCACGCTCATCAGTAACTAAAACATAACAATGTCTTAATACAACTGGAATAGTGGGACATTTGTTGAAACCTGGAAGTCTGCGGACAGCAACGAACGAAACTATTGAACAAAATATTTCAATCGATCTAGAAGAATTCTCATTATCCTAAAATGATGAAATGTACACCTATTGTACAACTAACAGTGAGTTATTCCTTGTTTCACAAATTTTCAACACTAATCTCAGTATGTATGAATTCAAAATGCTCTCTGAAAATATATAGGGTGTCCCATTCAGATCAAAGAAGTTGATGGCATTCTCAGTTGAACCGGAAGTATATTATCAACAAAAGATATGTATATCCGATGCATTTTGTTCCTTTGCACTCACCTGCAAATTTCCACATCATTCTTTCCGTTTGAAAGATATTCACTTGGTTACATACTTTATACCAGCCCTGTATATGATACGATATGTATCATTCAATATCATAGCTGTGTAGAGATATAACTTTCATATACTAATTACTGATCTAATTCAATTCATTCTCAGCCAATCATTTCCCCCTACCCCACATGTTGAACGTGGATATATCGGCATTCGCCTGCCATAAATCTCTCCCACTGGAGTGGATACTAATAAACCGTAACGAATGCTCCATTTGCCGAGAATTAGGAATGCGCTCCTGATATACGACCCTTCTGGCGAATATGATCCCTGGCTGGAATTGTGCTATTAGTCAGATTGGACATACTGCATCACTCATTCCTAGAAATACAGGCACTCTAATTTGTCTCAATACGAAAGTGTTGGGGCATAATTTTTACTGAGAGGTAATTATAGAATTTCGACTACATACTCGTGATCACGAAATAGTGACAGATAATTACAAGATAGAAGACATGATTTCATATGATCGTCAACAACTGATGGGGCGACAAACAATGCATTCAATCGTTTTGGAGAGTAGTCTATTCAGTTTCGTGATATCTGGTGATGAGCAGCTTCTTCGTTATTTCAGGCATTGAAATGGTAGATGCGAATCATTACTTATATATCCACTCGAACTTCCTATATACCGTCGACAACCGAATACTCTAGTAGACATAGGTATAAGAGGTACAGCACGAGAGCTTTCCAATCTGATAAATAGAACCCAAGAAGTGAAAATACCTGACTCGTGAAGAACAAATGATTACATGTGGTGTACCGCAAGTAACGGTAAATAATTCTTTTGTTGTCAAATCCAAAGGTGACATTATGAGTTTTGCAGACGATACTGTCATTTTCTATTGAGATAAAAGCTGGTCCGACTCGAAAGTTGAAGTAAATCTTCCAATAATTGAAAAGTGGTTCAATCATATCCAAAGAAACGTTTAATGTACCTTCCTGTAGTTACGCATCACAACTTCCAGGCTATAATAGATTAAATTCACAAGGTGCTCTCCAAATCAAATCCACGAACTCAGACAAATATTTGGGTATCATGATAGACCATATCTGAGAACATGTCATGATCATATCATGATCTCAGATATGGTAGACCAGATCAGATCATATCATGATCTTAGATGGGACCAGCACATACATTAGACCACTTATATGCTAGACCACTTATAAGCTATTGAGGATAATCCACAAAAAAAACTCACGATATCCATTAGACCACTTATATGCAAACACGAACATTTTTGGCATTGAACAATTATTTTTCGTAAGTATTGCTACAAATAAATGAACGAAAATTGTTGGATAAAACTCATCGATATGATACCAGGAAACAAAATGAATTTCTTGTTCCATTTATGCATGAATCGATCGGTCAAAGGAGTTATTGTTCGTTGGGACTCAAGTACCTAAGACGAGAAAATTGACTTGAAGTGTAGGTACACGAAGGAACTGAAAAAAATGTGATGGGGAAATACTAAGATTGACGTTACATGAAATAATATATAAATGTGAGATGAATACAGGCTGATTCACGGTGGATGGCCCATCAGACGTTTCTGGTGAACCAGTCAACGGATCACTTCGAAGATTTGATGGAAAGCATCATCGGACATTCTCTACCCAACTGTAATATTTTCGACAATGCGGCATTCAACTTCAATTAGGAAGTAGTAGCTATATTTAAATTTCAATTGAAACACCCTGTTTATACTATCATTTCAACAATCTCCAACAATGTCCTCACAACTTTGCATGATTATTCTCTATACCTGTATGGTACCGTTTTCGAAATATTAATCAATTTGAATTTTTTTCTTCTGAAATCATGACCTCTGGAAATGCTGATATCTATGAGCAAAGATATACTGTGATGTCGAAATTTGATTTGGAGTTGGATGATACCTGAGGGCTTCTCATACTGCAGCCGAATCTCTGTTACTTCAAAACAGGGTGGTGAAAAATACTGTTATTTGGTTTGTTCGAGAGAGTGACTGAAAGTTGATTATTTCAAATGGAACACCGTGTATATTATTGAAAATAGCAGACAGCTGCGGTAATTTGTTCCTCATCTTATAGAAGTGGCAACACCGCATTATCAAAAATATTTTAGTTTGGTAGAAAATGTCCGAATATGCTCTTCATGAAATTTTCAGTGATCTGTTAACTGGTTCACTAGAAACGTCTGATGTGCCATCCACCGTGTATCATGACGAAAATATTTCACTAATGGAAGTAACGAAATTCACGAACTTCCAAGTATGATTTGATGAATTTTATTTGTATCTTCATGTTATCCACTGAATTTCGAAAAATGCTACTGTCCCATATGGAGATTGTGATATTAGGATCTGTGCTCGTTCCGATGATAGAATAGAATAGAATATAGAATATATGTTTATTCACAAGGTAACAAATGAAAAAAAATTACAAAATAAATACACTTGTATAAATACCATGTAGCCCTTGTAAGGACTGTCTATGGATTGGTTTATGTTTATTTGCTTTCATGAATTTGCGCGTGCATTAAAAAAAAAACTCCTAGATTATTAGTAGGTACCTTATTGAAATGTTATATTCATATAGTATAACAATAGATAAATTGAATAGTAAACAACATTAACCCAGCCTAAGGGATATAAATAAAAGAATGAAGGAATTTTGTTATATGATGGTTTGACATATTTTTTTTTTAATCAATCAATAATCGAAAGAAAGTATGCTCTTCCACATTGCAAAATCCATTTTTTTAAAGGTTTTTTTAAAGAACAGTTTTGATCTGATACATCTTATATTTTCCGGAAGGCTATTGTATAGTTTTGGTGCATTATACATTAGAAATCGTTGCCCTAACGCTTTTTTGGCTCTAGGTAGATATGCATTATTCATTCTCATGCTCCGTGTATCATAAGTGAGGTCAGGTTTATTGAGATAAGATGACTTATTCGAAAATATAAATATCAGCACTGACTTCACATATATTTGTCTGATATCCAATATTTCGAGGTCGTTATAAAGTTTGTCGGATGGTTTGTCGGATCGGTATGGTTTGAAAGATATTATTTTGAGAATTCTCTACTGGAGTACCATCAGAGGTTCTATCAAAGTTTTTCGTGCCCCTCCCCACCCAATTATACCGTAGCTCAATAACGACTCTCCGATTGCAAAATATATCTGTTTCAGTTCTTGAAGTTGAAGTATATATCGACATTGGTAGAACTTATACAATAGGGAACGGATTTTCTTTTTGAGGTTTTCTGTGTGGACGTCCCATTTTAGACAGGAGTCGATGAATATTCCAAGGTAACGGACACTACGAGCCGTTACGACGTTTTGTCCATCAAAAGCAATAGAATATGTCGGTGAGTTGGTATCATATGAGGAAAAGGAAATTATCTTTGTTTTTGTGACATTTACCGTTGACAAATTTATTTTAAACCAGTCATTGATTTTTTCCAAATCGTCTTCGGCCTTTTTCTTCACCTCAGCCCACGAATCGGCAACATGAATGATGGCCGTATCGTCAGCAAACGAGACAATTTCCCCATCAATTCCTGAAGTGAGCAGGGAGTTCAGATATACTATGAATAGTACAGGACCAAAAACTGTACCCTGTGGTACGCCACAGGAAACTAACCTTGGATCACTTATTCTTTCATTTACTTTGACCATTTGTACGCGGTTTTTGAGAAAGTTTCTGAGGAGTTCCAATGGATTTCCTCTTATGCCTAGATTTTCAAGCTTTTCTAACAAAATTTCATGACTTACCGTGTCCAAAGCCTTTGCTAAATCAACGAAATCACCCAAACAAGGCTGTTTATTATCCACAGCAGCGTATATTTGAGAAGTGAGGTATGCTATGGCATCCTGGGTGCTTCGATTTTCCCTGAATCCGTATTGTCTGTTTGAAATTATATTGTGGAGGTTAAGGTATCCCATAAGTCGGTTTTCAATTATTTTCTCAAATATTTTTGAAAAGACCGATGTGAGTGAAATTGGTCGGTAGTTCGACACACTTGATTTATCACCACCTCTGAATATTGTTTTTTTTTTTTTTTTTTTTTATCTGTGGACAACACGAAAGGGAAACCTATGATGTTCGAGGAACATCGTGTTAGCCAGCGGTGGAATTTTGGGAAAGAAGGAAGGTGTTGGAATTTTTCTTGAATGTTTGGAGGTTGTAAGCATCAGGAAAGACTTCACTAGGCAAAGAATTCCACAACTTTGCCGTTCTATTGATGAATGATGCTTGGTATAGCGATGTTCGACAGGTCTCGAGCCTGACAGTGTAGGGGTGACCAGCTTGAGCTCGTCTGGTTTGTCTACTAGGAATCGCGCGTGGTGGCATAATAGATGATATTTCCGTTGAGCACCGACCGTGAAAGTACCTATAAAAAAGGCAGAGATCGCCGACCTTTCTACGATGATCTAGAGAGGTCAATGATTTGGTGAGTGTTGTATCATCGACTACGCGAATAGCTCTCTTCTGAATTGAATCCAAGAGCTTAAGCGTATGTTTGGGGGCTGAGCTCCAAACATGTGAGCAGTACTCCAGGACAGGTCGAATTTGTGCTTTGTAGATCATAAGCAGTTGCTGGGATGTGAAGTATCTCTTCGCACGGAAAAGAAAACCGAGTTTTTGTGAAGCAGTCTTCGCAATGGACCTCACATGATCGTCCCATGAGAGAGCACTGTTGGTGGTGACACCCAGCAAGGATATTGACGACCTCACAGGAACAGTGGTACCCGACATCATCAAATTGGGCATTGTGTGATCAGCCCTCTTGGTGAACATACAAGCTTGAGTTTTAGTTGCATTGAACTGTACTAGATTCTCAGATCCCCATTTCAGAATTCTTGTCAGATCCTCATTTAAAGCATCAACCTGTCTTCGCCTTGCACCTCTGGCCTCATTGGATGATATAGGGGCTCTAGAGGAAAAGGCGGAATGAAGTGTACTATCATCCGCAAAGCTATGAACTGGGCTAGAGGTCACATTCAATAAATCATTGATGTGGAGCAAAAACAAAGTTGGTGCCAAGACAGAGCCTTGTGGAACACCAGCATTGATCGTCATTGTATCAGACGAGACCCCGTCTACCACCACGTAGAGTGATCTATCTGCAAGAAAACTCGATAGTAAAAGACACAGTTGGGGCGGCAAACCATATGACGGAAGTTTCGCTAGGAGGCCTTGGTGCCAAACTCGGTCAAATGCTTTGGAGATATCCAAGGCTACAGCCAGAGACTCCCCATGTTTCTCTATTGACACCTGCCACTTATGTGTCACATAGGCAAGCAGATCTCCAGTTGACCTCTGGTGACGAAAGCCATATTGCCGGTCGTTCACGATTCTTGAGCTCTCTAGATATCGGATGAGCTCGATGTTGATTGCTTTTTCCATTACTTTAGAGATCACAGATAGTAGTGCAATCGGTCTATAGTTGTTAGGGAGTGTTTTCTTGCCCTTCTTTGGAATCGGTTGGACCCTAGCTTTCTTCCAGTTAGAAGGAAATACGCCGAGTTTGTACGAAAGGGTGAACAACCTGCAAAGAACTGGTGTTAGTTCCGGGGCACATTTCTTGAGAACAATAGGCGGTATTCCGTCAGGCCCAATAGCCTTCTTGACGTTGAGGCTAAGCAGAATGTGTCTGTATTATAATTGCAGCTTTAAAAGCCTCTGGCACTATTCCGGTGGAGATACACAAGTTGAAGATGTGACACAACGGTGCAGATATATTTTCTGCCATCAATTTGATCTCCTCATTTTTAATCCCATCTGGGCCCGGTGATTTATTATTCTTTAATGATAATTTAATTTCATCTTCAATTTCGGTAACAGACGTGGGTCGAAGATTAATAGAGTTCGGGGATATTGTGTGGTGCTCTTTCGAATTTGATTTGTTGATTCTAGATGCAAGCTTCGGACCTATTTCAGAAAAAATAATTATTTATTTCATTTGCTATATCATTTGCCTCTGTTATTTCCTCATCTTCCAGGATTAGATTTTTAATAGTGTTAGTTTTCTCTTTATAGTTACTGGTGAACAGGTTAACAACTTTCTACATATTTTTCGCTGATCCAACGTTCTTTTCGATTTCAGATTTAAAGTAATTGCTTTTTGGTTTTTTTATTAATTTATTTAGTTTTTTCCGATACTTGATGTAATATTCTTTCAGTGTGTGATTGTTTGGTTCTGCTACTTGTCTTCTATGAAGGGAATCACGGGTTTCAATGGAAGTCACTAGTCCTTGGGATATCCACGGCTTTTTTTTCTTTTTTACTTTTATTTGAATAATTTGTGTTGCCTCTTTTTTTATTTTTGTCACTTATGCTATGATTGATTCAAATGATAGTTCGGCGTTTTGGAGATTCTCAACATTGTCCCAATTTTTAATTTTATTGTATCGAGTAGTTTATTTTCATCAGTCTTACAATATGTGAGTATACCTTCGGCCGACGCCAACATATGTTTTCCCATATTGGTAAAAACGAAAATTGTATAGTGGTCGGTAATTAGTGTTTCTTACACGATGGAATAGTTGTTTTCCTCATAGTTTTTATTTTTGCCCTTCATAAATACGTGATCCAGACAAGATTTCGTATCGGAGGTAACTCTGGTGTATTTGTCTATTAAGGGGATGAAGCCCTTTTCCTGCAACATATTCAGATAGTCGTCAGATTCTTTACTGTCTTTGAGTTTATCGATATTAATATCCCCGATGATGTATGTGTGATCATAATTGTTGAAATTTTGATTCTCTAGTAAAACTGATAGACTGTTTGTGAATTCTTCTGGATCCGTTGATGGGGACTTGTAAGCTGCAAATAGTTTATGCTGCAATAGTATATTTTATGCTGTTTTATATCAATTTTAATATCTAATGCATTAGCTGATCCTATTTGGACATTTCGATAACACTGTAGTAATCCTTTTTCTAAGTAAACTACCATCCCATCATTTTGATTCAGCCGAGTATCTGTGTAAATCATATCATAATTTTCGATCTGGCATAATTGTTTGTTCTTTATTTCCCAAGTTTTAGACAAAACAATGCAGGTAGGGGAAAAATCTATTTGCGAAAGCAACACTTCAAGTTGAATGAGGTTTTTGTTGATACTACAAATGTTTAAATTACAGAAAGATAATGCGTTATTCGTATTAGCGTTACTTTTTTTTAGTTTATTATTCATTTCATCGATTGTGTCATGTTCAATTGTGTTGAAGTTTTTTCCCGATTTGATTTCTAATAAACCATTCCATAATATACGTTTTTTTTTATATATATAAGTATAGTACAGTGACAGATTCTAGTTATTTTCGACGTATTCATAAAATGTGATCTATAACTAAAAAAATACTATCATATTGAAGAAGAGGTAAAAACACATGAATCCTCCTTTTCCCAATGTAGCATGGGAAGATATTCCAATGTTGATTGTTGTTGTTGTTGTTTGGACAATAATAAGAAAAAAGTTTATTATTGTTGAAACTGATTTTCAGAACGTGAACCAGCACGGGTTCTCACTATGGTTTTTTAGTGCCATCTATGTTGGTTTCCTGGATGGGTTTTTCGTTTTTGGTGTTTCTTCTTTTTTATCTTCCAGTGGGGGTTGTGCATTCGTTAATAGGTAGGTGGGTGTAGAGCGGGCGCTGCTTGCTCCTATTTCCTTTTCTTGATTAAGGTCTGATAATTCATGTACCGAGAATTTTTTGTTATCCAATACCAGCTTGTCGCCTTGAATAAAGCAGTTTGTATATTTTCCTGTATTCCGGTGATAAGATAGATAATATTTCAATGCTTTATATTCTTCCCTTTGGTTCGGAGTTAGATCATTTGCTATGGAAATGCCTGTCCCTTTCAGCTTTTTTGCGTTTTTTAAAATACTTTTTTTCTTTAGATGCGAAACGAGTTCTATCTTTAGGGGGGCTTATAAGTCGCTTATAATCAGATTCCGACAATTTCACTTCAACAAGACTTTCTATTCCGGTGAGAACAAATTCCGGAGTGGTTTCCTGAATTGCTTTATCTAAACCGAATACTATTATATTTTTGTTCCTGGAGCTTCTTACCAGAGATTCAACTTTCTCCTTCAGCAAATTGTTTTCTTCTTCCAGCTTCTTTATTTTGATAGTTTGGTCCTCGATTTTCAAGACCACCCTTGACTTGAGTCAATTCTATTTTTCAAATCCGTTCTGGTTTCCTGAATTTCTTTCAATATTTCCTTTGTAGCTTCTTCCAACAGTTTCTTCACCACTGCCTCATTCATTCTAATTATCACGAGCAGTACTTATATTATTTTTTAACACGTGTATAGCGATGAGGGGATCTTTTTTGTAGTGTGTCCGGATGCCGTTCAAGATCGATGTGAAGTGATTCTGTTTATATTCGAACTATTATTGCTGAATCGAAGTATACATACAGTTTTTTTTCCAATTTTCATTTCGTAGGACGGTCACCATCAAAGAAACTGAGAACTAGTATAACTTTGCTAGTTTTTTTTTTGTTCAACTATACACAATTTATTCGTTAGTTTATAGGAGCACTTTCGACTAGACTTGACGACTATCACGAACTATATACAGACGATATCTGCCATACAGACGATATCTGATGATACCCGATGATATCTCATGATTTTTATCCTGATCTCAATTTGAAATTCTTCATCTACAATTATCACTACTTTCATTATCATTAGTACTCTGGCAATTTCGATAACCGTTCTATGGCGTTGAATTTCCCAATGTTCATATTTATTCGTATTTATTTGTATGCTCTATTTTTCATTGAAAAAATATTGATATGTATCAACCTACGAACAAGTATTTTTCCCCTCCGTAGGATGATCAATGTTCATCCAATTGTTCATTCATCTCGTAATTATGTCTGAGTAACTCTTATAACTTAGTCAGTCGTAATTACAAGAAACCGAGTCGAATTTTTTGAATGAAGGTCTTCCTTCTCGTGATCATCTCTTAGTTTCTCGTAAGAACGACTTGAAGAGTCAAAATTCTATCATCATGATTCAGTGAGTGTCTCAACTGAGATATAAAAAAATCAGAGTATTAATGTGGTCCCTCTATGCTTCCGCATTATAACTCACCAAGAATCAAACTCGTTCCTACAGTTATTGTAGTTGAGGGGGTGGTTGTAGTGGTAGTGCTGCTCGTAGTTGTAGTCGTGGGCACTTTGATTTCTGTAACATGATAAGGAATAGTCAGAAACTTAGTGAATGTTAGTGAGTGAAAAACTAACTCACGAAATGAATTCTCGTTGCTCGTAGATAATACAATTGCCTTGCGTGGAGATTAGTTAGATTGGTACCTAACATCTGTTCAAAACCATCACGTGCCCATGAAACACAGGATATTCCATGGACGTCGTAATGATCATATCATGTCAGAATATCATTGGACTATATTTGGATATCCATAGGATATCCAAACCCTTATGATTACTCACCAATGAGTTTAACATGATATTCATCATCGAGTTGATCGACTGGAATATCTGGATATCTCAAGTTAGTCGGCCAGTTGGTTGCTCATTCGATATTATTCTTAGGATAGCTTCTTCCTCAATTTTGTCTATTCCAAAATATAGGCTTTCGTGTAGTTAGTGATTCAGTTGAACGAGGATTACCAATATTTGGTTTTGATTCGAAAACCTGAGTAGATGGGATAGGTATAGGTATGATAAACATGAATGAGTAGGTAATCTGAACTGCTATTCTATGCGATGATGAAAAACAGGGTTTTCCATTCGGAAAAATCGAATTCCAATCACTTTTTCGAGTGGATAAATCGAATGATTTTCGTTACTACCCTGTATGAAATTCAATGAGATCGCACTATAGGACAATGAGCCTTCTGGTATTCCTTGACTCCATACCAAATTCCATCGTCTCAGTGAGTCACAGATGAAAAATATCGTCTCTTTTGGAGAGTAATGTTTTCTAAGGAAAAAAAGATACTCATATAGGGGTATATCGAGAGAAGTTGTCAAGAAATTGTTGAAGATTCTGAAAATGTTGCTTGCTGAAGAGTTGCTACTCCTTCCTCTTAGGTATGACCTAATCATTCTAGTGAGTAAGAGGGGGTTTATCCATGCGATCACCCCAACTTTCGAAGCGATCCTTTGGCTGGTTTCCCAGGAACGTCTAATGAACCGTCTCAATCAATCACCTTGTATCACTGTCCGACGATATACTTCCTGATGCTTCATATTCTTATGAATTACCTATTGCACAAATCACGATTCCTGTAATCGTTGAAATATACTTTGTATATTAGGTATCTATGATACCAATGAAGGGAGTTGATTATAATAATGAGGTGCTCTCGTGATACAATTTGAGAATTGAGAGTATAGAATCTTGGAGTTATAATGAGTTATATTATCCAATTCTAACATGGCGCAGTCGCAGTAATGAATCACGTTCAGAATTTGAGAGAAATGGAATTTCTGAAATAACCAAAACCAATGAGTGTGGAAGGAGATCTTCAAAGCAAGTGGGGAAAATACAAAAGTAGCTCTGAGTTAAATTCTGCAGCTACTAGCTGTGAGGAGGAACCACAAGAAGTGCAAGTAGCAGTTGATGAAATTGAAGGAAATTGTGATCTATACTAATCTGAATATCCCGATCCATTCAAAGGTATTGGAAAAATGAAAACTAACCCTATAGATTTCATATCGATCCCAAATTTTGAACCAAAAAACGTTCTTTGTCGTCGTGTACCATCTCAATTGATGAATTTGTTGAGAGAAGAACTGTACAATATGTGTAGAGATGACATAATAACGAAGATCTGTGAACCCACAGAATTTGTCAATCCGATTGTTATGGTTGAGAATCAAGATAATTCTATTAGAATTTGTTCAGATCCTCGGAACTTGAATGAATCTCTGGTGAGGAAATACTTTGTTTCGCCAACTCTTGGAGGATCAACACATGATATTCGTGGTGCGAAATGATTGTCAACTCCGGAATAGACTCTCCTTCAAATTTAACAACACTTATTTTATTTTTTTCATTCATTCATTTCAAAGAGAGGAGGGCAGAGGCTAGCGCCTATTATGCCTAAAAATAGTACAAATAATTGTATACAACACACAAATAGTAGAATATGCATAATATATAGAAATGATATTAGGATGATTGAATTTAATGATGTAAATAAACTATTGGATAAGACTAAATTCTGTATAGATGTCAAATCTGTTTTTGAACAAGTTTATAGAAGGAGCACTAACTACACACTCGTGAAAAACTCTATCGGGAAAGAAGTGTAGCCTTGTGGATGTCTTGAAATTTTCTCTCGAGAGCTTGAGGCAGTGACCTCGAAGTCTATCGTCCTCGTTTAGGGAAAAAATCTGTTTCAGATCCACAGAAAAATAGTTCGTTAGGACTCTGTAGCATTGTATGAGGTCACCTCGTGTTCTTCTTTCATGCAGTGTTGACAGATTCACCGCACTCAGTCGATCGTGATATTGCAGTTGATGGATCTGCGGCGCCCATTTGGACAGTTTCCATTGAACATTCTCGAGAAGGGTGATGTCTCGTATAAAATGTGGCGACCAGACCACAACATTGTACTCCAGTTATGGTCGGACGGAACTCTTGTAGATGGTGCCTAGTACTTTGATATTTGGGAATTGGAAGGACTTCCTCATGAGATAACAGGTGCTGTAGGCTTCTCTTTGAATGTTGACAACATGCTCTGACCAGCATAGCGTTTTGGTAATAGTCACTCCTAGGTCGATTTGGGATTCAGTTGTTTGAATTGTACGTCACCTATATAGTATTCGAGGATCGGGTTATTGCGGCCGATATATAGTACAGTACATTTAGATGGATTGAGGGGTATTAATCAATCGTTACACCAGGTTTCAAGGTGCAGTAGGTCAGATTCTAGACAATTTGAATCACAAAGTGGGTTACAGAATAATTCAGTGTCATCGGCGTGGAAGGCGTGCTGGCACTCGAGAATCAATCGCAAGTCAGATGTGTATATGAGATAGGGAATAGGACCCAGAACTGATCTCTTAGGAACACCAGTGATTACATTATGTGGGTCAGAGTGTGTCACCTACACGAACCAACAACTTTCTGTCGGTGAGTAAAGCTTCTATCCATTTATGAAGCGACACACGTATGCCAAAATGATCCAGCTTCAAGAGGAGTCGTCTTCGGGGGACTCGGTCGAATGCTTTAGAGAAATCTAGGTATCTAACATCAACTGGTCTTTCTTTGTCAACGAGATGTGTCCAGTGGTTCATGCATTCCAGGAGGTTGGTTGCCGTGGATCGACCAGCCAGGACTCCTTTTGGAAGATTTCGTTTTTTGAGATTGCCGTTTGGGGTTTCCAATGCACCAGGAATATTTCATTTCCATAAATATTCAGGGATATACGAGGTGTTGAAATTCATATAGATGAAATAATGATTTTTGCAAAAACAACAGAGGAACATGATGAGATTCTTGAGAAAGTTCTTTCGAGAGCCAGGTTCGATTAAAATAAATGCAAATTCAGAATGAGTGAATTCCATTATTTTGGTCACATTTTGACATATGAAGGGATTGAAATCGATGAAGATGAAGTGGAGGTGATCGAAAAATTTTCTACACCAAGAAATGAGGAAGAATCGAGTAGATTTCTGGAAATGATCACAAATGTAGGAAAATTCATTCCAAATTCGTCTAACTCGACTTCAAACTTGAGAAAACTGATGGAAAGTCATAATTCATGGACTGCAGAGTATGATAGTGATTTCAATTATTTGGAGAGAATGTTGATGAATGAACCAGTTTTGGAATATTTCAATGGGAAGTTGCCTATTGCACTCTCAGTAGATAGTTCTGAGGATAGACTTGGTGCAGTAATCTTGCGAAATGATGCTCCAGCGGCTTATGCCTCTGAGAGTTAATCTGAATGTCAGGGAAACTATGCATGAATCGAGAAAGAAATGTTGGATATAGTCTTTGGCTGCCAAAGATTCCATCAATATTCGTTTGGAAAATATTTCTTGGTGGAAACAGATCATGAACCATTAGAGGCTGTATTCGGTAAACCACTAGATAAATGTTCACTCCGAATACAAAGATTGAGAATTACACTAACAAATATGATTTTTCAGTTGAATATGAGGAGCGATACTATAATTTGCGGATACAATGTCACGTGTGAGCAATGATGATTTTGATATAATCGAGTCAGATGTGGAAGCTCAAGTGAATTTGATAGACAACAATGATAGTATCAGTTCCAAGAAATCACGTCCGATTCAGAGAGAAACGGGAAGTGATCTGGAAATCACTATTTCGCTAAATTATATCAAGAATGGTTGGCCAATTGGAAGGAATGGAGTTCATAATCTAGTTTCACTATATCGGTATGTGAACAAAAATATATTGTCGTCAAAACAAACCAGATGGTTGTTCCCAGAGCAATGAGAGGAGATTTGATAAATAGGCTCCACTATAATCATATGGGAATTGATAAAACAATATTGAAAGATGAAGAACTTGGATACTGGCCTTTCACGACTTGAAGAAATCACTGATGTAGTAAAAAATTGCCATGTCTGTCTGAAATTTCAAGGAAGTGAGATGTGAGAAACTTCAATGGATAGAGAGATTCCTGAAAATCCATGGTATCCAGTAGCTACGGATCACGAGTAATGAAGTCATCCAGGCAATGGAGACTATTTCATCGTCGTTCCTTGCTGACACTTTTGGGTTAGATGCTAGGCACGAAATGAAATTAATAGGCTACTTCAGTAGATAAACCACCCAAATGGCATTTCGTGCATATCATGTCGGTGGTGTATGCTATATCAGTGGTATCTAACATTTCCAAATGAAAGGAATGACATTACTCCTCACCGAATTAACCTGTCGCGGCAGTTGTTGAAGTTCTGTTCAGTTTACCTTCCCGGTGCATTCGATCAAGAATATCATGTGTTCAATAATCCATCAGATTGATGTTGACTTGGTATATAATAGCTGGCAGTCGAGCGTCTAGACAATTATCTGCTAGCGTTCCCATTAATAGACTATCGTAATTCAACAGCATCGGAAGAATCAATGAATTCATCAACAAATGAGTGGGAGATGAGTCTCAGGAATCAGACGAAACGAATCCATTTGAGTAGCATGAATCACTGTTGTCCAATTCGACTATGTATGCATATTCCCATAAGGAAAACAAAATGCATTGTGATATCATGTCATGCTAACAGTGAATCAATTACAATTACAATATTCATATTGAGCCTGGAATCGATTTCGGAAAGATTTACAGTTCCTCGAAAATGGTTTCGTAATGGATCTTTGACTATTTGTTATATAGAGTCAATGATATGATTCGATAGCACTTACTCATTGGATTATCTTGTATTTTGTGCAATTCATCGAATCATTCTGAACATAGGATATGCTGTTTTTGTGTAAGAAGAGTCGTTCTATTTCCCGTTTGTTTGTCCCGTTAGGTCTTGCGTTTTCTGAACCCTTCCAGAATTTTCATTCGAAAAGGATGAGATTATTTACTGTATAAATGATACTGTATGATCAACTATCAACTTGAAGTATCGATGATGATAGTTCACATTTTTTATGAATGATTTTGAGTACGATCTTGAACTCACGATTTTCACTCCACCGACCTGCGCCGTTCAAATCAAAAAATTCTCACGAGTTTTTTTCTTCAATTCAGGCAGACAACTGAACAGGGCCACCCCCTGAGAAGTACCACACTGACACACTACACAAGTCAGCACTATAGCCTACTAATGGTACTCCAGGGAAGCCAGGAACTTCCCATGAAAAGTAATAGAGCGACTACAAACACAGATAATAACTGTTTAGAAGGTTTAGAGAAAGATAACGTCAGGAACCCTATAGTAAGAGTGAGTGTTGGATAGCAGGTCATCTCTAGGGAATTTATCCAGTTCGATGGATAAAACTCTTCAGGGATGGGATAAAACTCTTCAAGGAGAGGGAAAGAAATGAGGCAGTATTTATTCGACTCATATGATATACTCACCGTACAGCCTAACTGAATCTTCAGATTTTCCCATCGTATTTTGTGCTATGCAGGTATATGTGCCTATGTCCGATTTGGTAGCGTTGTGGATAGTCAGTAGCATCACAATTTTGTATCCTGAACGTTTCTCCATCAAAGTGTATTTGACGCTGCAAAATTTCAGTTTCCTATTCAGAATTGTGTGGTTATTTTCTCTCAAGAAATTATTGGATGATGAGATTGTCGGTAGAAATATATCTCATGTGAACACTCACTATTACGATGAGATTCCTCGACAGACATATAGCATTCAAAGAATCAAAATCAAGGAAGAAATCGAAGTGCGAAATGCAAATAGTAGATGGTCTTATCTGTCGAGGACTTTGGAACATACTGTTTGTTTCATATCACACCATCACTCTTGTATCCAAAACAAAAATCTCTTACCTTTTGAAAAGCATTTCTTCCCCTTTGGTCCAAAAATTATTCGAATTCGGAAAAGCTTCTACGTCGCACTTCAATTTCACCGTGGACTGCAGGATTATGCCTACTAAAGATTTTTGGACTTGCACTCGGGGAGGAACTAGAAAAAATATATTGAGTTCTTACTGATTTGATGACTACCGAAATCAAAATAATCGATAGTGCAATAGTGTGGAAAGTGATATATTCCGCACAAGTCGATATTTTCAAACGACTAATGTACACTATTCTCCCACAACCATGAATATTTGAATCATTATTATCTCAAGTTTCACCTACTGTCCATTACCATTCATTGAAATCTCACAACATACGCTTCATCGAATTCGAATGTCATTCGAAGTTCCGCTCATATTCGACAGTTCCCACGCAATTCATGATACAGCAGTCAGGAACGAGGCAACCCAAGACACCTATTGATTAGTTTGAGCGACAGTATATTCGTCAACTTTATGAAAATGAATGTGTGTGCATATAAGTTTTTATGAGTTGGGCCACCTCCGGATTTTCGGATATTTTAGCTATCAACTTTGGTAACCAACTTCACTCAAGTGACTCAACGTCAACTGTGTTGGTTTGTCATTGTCATGAATGGAAATGTGTTCTGATTTTTTTTTTCAATTCGATATGGATATTATAGTGGCTCCGTGATATCCACATTACGGCTACTTCCTGAATAGCCAGAAGGGTGTTGAGAGTGCTGTTTTCATAAGTTGTAGAGAAGTATTTTTGCAGCACAAATCATACGAACGTTGCCAAGTTGAAATTGAACAATATCTTGCAAATCGTATCAGACTACACCAAAATAATACTATAGAATCACTTCATCTGTTATAATTGTAAATTCTGCAACAAACACGCAATTGAACAAATATTTCAAGGGTATGTAATGCAGCACGTGTCTTGATGAGCACTGCAAACTTTCATGAGAGTGAGAAATGAGCATTCTGTGCGATTTTCACACAGCAATAACCTGAACTCCAAATCAAATTTCAGAGCTGCCAGTAGGTACTCGATGATATTGTTCTTATAGATAACCATAGTGAAGTAGTTGTTACTATGATGACATTGGTGCCGCGTTACTTCAGCTTCTACATTCAGAGGAAAAAATAGACGAATTCTGACAGAGAACCTCTGTCAAGTAGATGAGTTGATTTCAAAGGGGTACATCTGAATGATCTGAGGGCTTGGTTACTCATTATTGTTTTGAATGTCCTCTCAATATTTCAATCTGATGACAAACATTTCTGGTCGACCGCTCAAGTCGCTATGTAATATTGATAGTGTTTGCTCTCGAGTTTTCCTTTCTCGGTGAGTATTCTTGTTCAGTGTTCCCCTGTGTAAGTATTAACAATACTCGTTGTTGAGTTTTCCTTCATCAGTGAGGATTCTTCGTTCCCCTGTATACTACGGATATCATCAAAATGAACTGATCACCTTGGCGGAGTGATAGTGTACGTTTCCCAACATTACAACCCTTCTTCCCTAGGGAAGTCGATCTGGACAGATAAACAGGATCGATTACCTCATCAGACGCTGGATGATACTGTTATCTTTCTCGATATCCGCACTGAGCTACTGATCATATTTGCTCTTACCCTTGATTTGGTACCGCGTCTCCCACATCTGGATCACGTAAATACACGTAATTTCCATTCCAGAATTCAGATAGAGCGGAGTTATGATATGATGTTTGCGTAAGTTGGATGTTATGTGGGCTGTCCCATATTGACTATTGTCCTAGGGTGAATTTACATCCATAATAGTATTGTATACTTAACTGTTTCCAGATCTTCTTTGCGTCACATTGCTTCAAATTCTCCGCTATATATTTTTTTATTTCATTTTGTGTTGCTTGATTTTTCGCTGTATTCGATAGTTTCATTCTCAGACATCGCAGCGCATCAATGGGAAATTGGCTTTCGGCGATTTCAATACATTCTTCAATATTCCGTGGAACTCCGATAAGAATCGAATTTGTGTACTTCTCCAATTCACCAAGTAGATAATTTTCGAATACAAATAATAATAATTCATTTCCAAGATTGTGAAAAGTGACAGTGATCAGGAAAATGCTAAACAACACTCGAAAGTTGAATGTTGCGCGATAGAAGTATGCTAAGTTGTTGTTCTTGAAAAGTAAATGAGAAAAGTGCAGGAATAACACAGCCTAACAGAAAGTTGTGGATGGAAATGGAGAGTTGAAGATGAGAATGATCTACTGAAACTATTGACAAAAGAAATGAGTGGCAAAAATAATAATCTTGAAAAAAACAATCGTCTTCTACTGGAACGGATACGGAATCTAGAGGAATGAAATGCACAAAAAAACGTTCACACAAATGTAAACGAACCAAACCAAGCTGAGAATCATGAAAATCGTGCATACTCGGACCCAAACGCCAAAACCGTAATGCCGACATTTGAACCGCAGTTCAAATGTCTCCACCGACAAGTAAGGGAAAACACAGCTGACAACGATAACAAACATTTCAGAATTGCCACCAGAATAAATCAAAATACGAAAAGAGAGTGAAGAAATGAACACCTTGGACAATCAACATGAACACGAAGAATGTGCGGAACACCGAGAAAACAGAAGGTATAGCTGAAGTTTGATTATATGTTACATGTGTTAGAATACGGGTTATTCAAGGATTCATTGGCAATCTATCTCGTGAAAAGTACAATTCAATGACTAAATCAGTCTTATATCTAAAAATGTTGACATACGCGTCAGGCCCGAAATCAATAATCATCCTATCCTCGTGACAACGTCAGCAAGAAATGAATACACAAGGTGTTGGATATGAAATGAGCTAACACTTTTTTTTTTCTCATGATAAGTGATCTGCATGGAGTCTCTCAAAAGGTCTTCTAGGTGGAGGAATGGGATGTAATTCACCTGGCCTTTTTCCAGAAGGTAATTTGTTTACAATACATTTGAAGCAAGCTCTTATGTGGTTATTCACATAATTTCTCATACGAGCGAACCAGAAGAATTTATTTATTCTGAATACTGTACGATCTAAACTGGAATGCCTATTGAAATCATGATAACGCACCACAATTGCTTTTCTCATACTTTTTGGAATGAGAAACAGATATTTCTGACTATTCCCATCAAAATACCATAACATCTGAGGTACATGTGGAAGCACTTTTGTTGAACTGTTGGAGTTCAAAATATTCAGTTGTGCAGACATCAATTCAGAAGAGCACAATTCAATGACTGAATCAGTCTCATATCTAAAAATGTTGATATACGCGTCAGGCCCGGAATCATCCTATCCTCGTGACAACGTCAGCAAGAAATGAATACACAAGGTGTTGGATTCGAAATGAGCTAACACATGTTTGTAGGGTAAAAAGAGCAGCAAACGAAGACCATATCGGAAGATATATATCGAGGAAACCTGGGTCGAGAAGGGGAAATGTACAGACCTGACTTCTGGTCAAAGTATGTAGGAGTCGAAAGATTCAATTCTGAAGGACATCGGGAATACATTGATGAACAAGGTGGTGATTTTTTATAGGAAATCGAGCCACAGCAGGAAAAAAAAAGGAACTAGAACAAACGAAGTAACTGGAACAAAAAAAAGTGACTAGAAAAATCGGCATATTCCATCAAAATGTACAGTGTCTATCAAACTGTCTCAACAATCTTAAAGTTGTTACATCAGAATCAAACGCTACTTTCGTAGCAATCACTGAGCACTGGCTGTCAATAAATAGTATGGGAGTCTATCAACTGAGAAACTTCACCTGGTGTCTTCCTATTGCAGAATTACCAACAAAGCTCATGGTGGTGTAGCACTGTATGCCTTCCGGTGACTCGGACTGACCTGAACATATTGAGCGAGAAATATTTGTTCGAATGTACTGCAGCAGAATCCAAAATTAACAATATACAGTATGTTGTCTGTGTCATGTACGAACCCTCGAGTGCAAATTTCGCCCATTAAATCAAAAAAAAATGGATGTGTCACTAGAAAAAGCTATTGAAGAAGATGAATTCGTGCTGATCGCAAGTGACTTCAATATTGACATGATGGATCTTGCTGGGAACCAAAAACATTGAGAAGTTGTGAATAATCTATAACATGCGAATATCTATCGAAGAACCAACTAGGGTCTCTGATACCTCCTCTGCAGGTCTAGATAACATTCACATATCCAGTTATGAAAAGGAGGTGTTGAAAACAGATATATCTGATCACTATGTACAGTATGTGTGCATACAAGACAAGATAGCTTTGGACCCCAAATATAAATTGGAAATAAACTACACCAAAAAAAACCTTGAGACTTACCCAAATTACTAACAAACGGAACATGGCCGAAGGATATGAGGAAGTATCAGTAGATCACATGTTCAATAATTTTATGACGTTACCCTCCACACATTTCGACACGGCATTTCTCACGAAACAAACGAAAATGAACACTTATATGAAATGGATAACTGAAACTATCTTAGAATCAAAAAAATGCATTGAAATTTCTCTCAGAACTATACCAACCTAATAGAATTGAAAAAAATGTACTTTCTGAAACCAAACTATTTCATTCAAACCTGCTTTTGACAGGAAGAAAAATACTATGGAGATGAAATTGTACTTTCTGACAATGAGTCGAGGACGATTTGGAGTATTGTCAACACAGAAAAGGAAAGAGAAGTGACTTCGGAGAATCCATCCGAAGGGATAAAAATCGACGACAAACTGATGATCTCTCCAAAAGAGGCTAGCAATCTGATATCTCCGTTACGGCAGCCTCAAAAATTATTGGTAATGATCCAAGTAGTCTGGAATTGAAAAATGGGCCAGAAATTTTGAACTCAATTTACTTCGGATGTTACAGGAACCGAAGTATTAGACATCGTGAATGGCTATAAAAATAAATATTCATCAGGAGATGATAACATTGGTATTGTACTATTGAGAAGAATCGGTGTTCACATTGTGAAATCTATGAAATACATTCTGAACGAATCCTTGAAATGCGGAACATATCTGAATAGACTGGGAACAGCAACTATTTTTCCTGTATTCGAAAACGGCGATCCTCTAGCGATTGATAATCATAGACCAATCAGTTTGCTGTCTAGTTTTCCAAACTATCTGAAATTTTTATGAGTGTTAGACTTGAACCCAGATGATAATAAGATTATTGTGAATAACCAACATGGGTTCAAAAGAAGGAAAGTCAACATCCACAGCAATATTGTTGAAGAAATTGTTTGATGATTCAATGGCACTTGGTGTATTCTTGGGTCCATAAAAGGACAGAAATTGGAGAAAATGGGTATACGTGGCTCCGCACGTTCAAGATTGGTTCAGATCCTACGTCACTGGACGCAACCAGAGGGTATGCATGAAGGATGATTCAATAGATCATCTCTCAGAAACTGCTTCAAGAGGGATATCACAGGTCTGATCCTGTTCAATTCATATGGAAAAGATCTACCCTCATGATGAATCCGTTATCTTAACAAATTATATCGATATCACAAACATTCTAGTTGCTGGAAATAGAATATCAAGAACTGAGTCGAAAAACAAATGAAACTGTACTCCAACTATTGGTTGCAAAAAAACTCGCTGATACTAAACACTGGAAAAAAAAACAGCACACTTCTCAAGCATAGTCGAAATGCATAAGATCTGCCAGCAAATATCGAAATCGATAACACGCAAATATCCTTCGTTAATTCCACTAACTTCCTGGGAGTCATCAGCGATAGACATATGTGCTAGACATAACATATGCAACTGCTCTGTGACAAGCTCAGTAGAGTTTACTACTCTCAAGGAACTCAAATATGTCGGTAATCAGACTACCCTACAAACGGCATATTACGATCATTTCCACTCCATCATGTGCTACGGAATAATATTCTGAAGTGGCACACACAATCAAGCGGTCTTCATGATCCAGAAGATAGGAATCAGAATTCTAGCTGGACTGAAAGTAAATGAAGCGGTCTTCATGATCCAGAAGAGAGGAATCAGAATTCTAGCTGGACTGAAAGTAAATGAATCTTGTCTTGCCTCCAAAATCAAATCACTATTCATACCTCATGGTGAAAACCACTCGCACATCACAAAAAATAAGAATAAGTTCTGATACCCTCAACATGAAACCGCACTTCTAGATGAAGGCTATTTTTATGAATGTCTGAAACTCTACAACTAACTTCCTCAAGAGATAGGAGACATTGAAGTGTACAATGTATTCAAACACAAACTCAAGCGAATGCTCATTAGGGCAATATAATAATATGGTTTGGAAGATTTGAATGAGGACACTTTCAAGAGATAACTGTCTTGTATTCTTCTCAACAAATCACTTCCCAATGTGATGGTATGGAAAAGTAGAATGTCCATTTGTTAACGCCTCAGCGATAATTTAGTTTCAGATTCATATATATATATATATATATATATATATATCTTATATATTAGTTCAGTTATATTATTAGGGCCAAGTCACCATTCACAATCATTATTCACTGAGAATAATCATGAAGTCGAATCTTCGTACCATGAACATTATATTCTTCCTCTCTCGTATCAAAATTCGTCAATGTTTCTTGATCGACCGAAAATCGATCAAAAATCAACTCAACTCTCGCGAAAGTGTGTGGAATCCGCGAAAATCTGCATTTCTACTGAGAATTCCCTGAATGCAGTCCACTGAACCAATGAATGGGTGGTCGCAACCCTTCCACAGGCACGGACGATTGGATTTGCTGCCCTAGAGTTTCCTAGGTAGGTCCAAGGCTTGGAGAATTCAGATCTTCGGTGTTTTTTTTTTATTCATTTGTTATCATACCACATTCAATCCGCATATCGACACCATTGCTCTCCACCTGAAAAATGGCACTGCAGTCACGAATGCGTCCTAATCATCCAATTGTTCGAATTTGATATCCATTAAAAACAATAAGATCAATGGACATTGCCATTGATAACGCATAACACTGAATGTACAGGAATAAATCTAAAATGAAATCTCATATGTGTTGAATCAATTCTTTTTTGACTCTAATTTTGTAATTTGTTCCTCATGCAAAATAATCCATAATATTCTGAGTATTCGCAGAGTGGAGTTCCATCATGAATTATCGAGTATTTCATTGAGTTGTCAGAGGGATTACAGTCATCTCAGTATCTTCATTCAGGACAGTGCATCTTTAATTTTCAACATCTTGTGGATATCGCATTCTGATATCATCATGTATCGGAACTGTTATAAATATCCTACAGGAATTCTGATGATGATTGATACAATTCCATCTGCCAGTTCTCCGGAGATTACTGAAATATTTGCTATAATTGATTCTCATTGGATATATCAATCGATAATTTGGTGTTTGTATTTCAGCACCCTCCACAATCAGAACCATTCAATTCAGACTATTGGTTGGTGCAATGGAGATATCCAATCATCACCACGAGTTCCACAAAATACTTCACCGAAATCCAGCTTCTCATCGGTGCAGTGCGGATCCTTCCTATTCCTGGCTATTGTCATCGTTCCCGCTGGATTTGCAATTGTTGGTGTTCTATATTCATCCATCCATACATACATCGAAACTTCACAGCCCAATTATAAGCTGACCCAATTTATAGAACCTTATCACGACTTTTGGAAATCTCGATGATCTTGGAACATATCTGGTATACTTCATAACGAGTTGGTGATTCACAGAGTACATGAATGCAATCTACTTGAGTGAAAAAGCTAGAGGAATTGAGAGGAGAATTTCAACACTCATTTTGAAATGATTCAATTCTGTTCGATCCACTCAAACACGACTTCCTCACAATTCGACAATTGAACTGAAGAATGCATTATCTTCCTCTCTCTCTCTCTCTCTCTCTCTCTAGAATGCTATATAAGTTCACCTTCAGGAAGTATATATTCCTCCAACGGTTAATCAGAAAATTGCTATTGATATTGTTGGATCCAATCTTTCGGAAGAGGAAAATCAGAGAAAAGTAATTTGGAAGGCTCATCACAAGTATCTTTCCAATTTGCTGTGAATGAATTCCATCAATTCAGAGACAACCTCAACTCCCTCATTCTATTTCCTCGTGTTTCATAAAGCTCCTATTTCAGCAGGAAAAAACTATACTGCTTCCGATGCATTGCCCTCCTAGGAGTAGTCCTTTGTGATTGCTTAACAAAAATCAACCCTTCGATTGGATGATATTTCCCGCCAAGAGAATAGTCCAGTACGGTATATCGCCTCCACATTCCGAAATTCATCATCGATAAACGAACTTACCAGAACTTTCCTGCCTGCAATGGACAGAAATGATGGCGACGTTGAGAACTGCTCAACTTTGATAAGACCTTCCACATTATCGCAGTTTTATTAGTTTCTTCATTGCTTCCTGCTCGGTGGTATGGGCTTATTCTTCGAGCAATATTTATTTTATTATTGTGTCATATCTCAGCATCATAGTTGACTCGTGGTGTTTGAGGTTAGCAATAAAAATGCTATCAACTGCTGGCGGTTCAGTTAGGAACGTTTACTATTCATTTCTTTTCCGTGATTTTTATTATGGAATTCTGGAGTTTTCATACGTAGGAGAACAATCATCCAAGACACAAGTGTGGGTGGAACAACGAAAATATCTTAGTGAAGATACACTCAACACACATTTAGAGAAATATCATAAGTCAGTAGCATGGTTTATCAACGCTGGCTGCTGAATCTCAATCCAATGATCCCATTGTGTAGGATTCACTTTATTTTTTCTTGATGGCGTTGAATTCTATAATAGACGATATCTCGAAAAATGAGGACATGAATATTCCGAAATTGAGGATTTCGAAATCGAACCGATTTAATTATTACTTGAAACAGTTCTGGTACAATCTGAGCAAGTTTTCATCGTGCATTTGATGTGCGCACGGCGAGTAGGCCTGATTGTTGGAAATCTACGATTCATGAAAGCAAGTTAAAAAGATGCAATTATATATGATTATTGCCAGATATGTAGGGTGATCCCACACGAGATATTTCATGGGATAAAATTGACTACATTTCAGCACGTTCTCCAGAACGATCTTCTATACCCCAATGATGATATCAACTTGCACTACATTTCAGAAAATTATCCTAAACGTATTCAGTCGAGTAGTAGGAAATGTCGGTCGAGTAGTACGGTCGTAGCTGCGTAGCCCACTGTGGACACTGAATAATAATTTTTTACGACAATGTATCAAGAGTATCCTGATCAAAATTGCAATTTCCATCATTTTTCTAGTGCCAAACGATGATAAATATTAGATTAGTAATGATAACACAGATAAACACAGAGCTACACACTCAGCACATGAAAGTTTCAAAAACCAAAACCTTAAACTTATTGAAACGATGCTACTGCTACCCCAAATCTTTGATCAAAAAATCAATATATACAGACAGAACGAATACACGAAACGAAAGAGCACCTTTGAACATCAAATATTCCAAATTACCGCATATAGCAGGTCTGACACCCCAACTACGCGAGGTTTTGGAAAGTGAAAGTCTCAGAGTTATCATGAAATGTGAAAACACAGTTCAAAATCATTTTCTCACGAGAATCGGAACAAAAACAACAAAAGACCTGAAATCCAATGTCATTTACAAGATACCATGTGCTGAGTGTGAGGAAGTGTACATAGGACAAACAGGAAGGTATCTACAACAAAGGATGACTGAGCACAGAGAGATTGTAAGAATATACACCATCCGCTGAAAACAATGAAAAACCCCACTAGCCTGGCAGAACAATGCAAGTCATCATTCCATAACTTTGAGTTCAATTCCGTCAGTATTATAGGACAACAAACAATATTGAAATGAAAGGCTCTTGAACGAAATGATCGAAATAACAAATCATGGAACGAAATGTGTCAACAAAAGATCAGATATGGAGAGTTTACACATCTCATATTTCAATTCGATAGAAAAAATCAAACATCAATTCCGAATCATTATCAGACCAGTTCTTACAATCCTGATTATCTCTTCCTTCACGAGCTTTTTTTTACAATATAAAGAAACGATTCAACGACAGTTGAATCGTTTTGAATAGTTTGTTGATTTCTTCGTATTCGTGTCTGTGTTGAGATCTTTCATGAACCTTCTTATGTATTCACACTTGATTTCGATTCCATTCATTTCATCATTTTCGAACCCGGAAAACCACCCTGAATGTGGGTACCCATCAATGTTGTTTCCTGTAAAGTGTTCGAAGTGTTTTATTTTCGACGATTGTTATTTCACATAATTCATTTTGTTTTTATCGAAACTCACATTTTAGAATATCATTCTGATATGTATGTTCTTGTTTTCATACTTCAGTGTCCTGAAGATGAAACAATAAAGTTTCGAAACGTCGACAATTCAACAATTGGTTTTCTTCAACATTTCGAACTAATTCCCGCTAATTAACAACAGAAATCATATTCAACGGTCGCCATTCTATTCAATTATTATTATCATTATTTTGTCTCCTCATATCTCAATGATGATATCATCTTCCTTCCAACCACTAGGGAGTTTGACTTTTTATTGAAATTCATTCTCGTGATGTTACCTACTTAATGGTTTGAAATATTATGTTCATTGAAATCCAAACTTCCATCAAGTGAGAAGAGAAGAGACCCAATTTCAATCCGACATCTCGAAAGCAGATTACTCGGTTTTGCATCAGACTGTCGCTTCAGGTGTAGGAAACCATCGACCCGTAATCGATTCGTGAAAATCGGATTCTGCCAGGAGAGTTTCCAGTCGAACGGATCGAACGAAAACATTTTCTAAACTCATCAGCAAACTGACGGTTCACATCGGGATTCCGTATCCCCGATTTCAATTGATTCTAGCCAGAGAAAATTGCAAATTAACTACGTGATATCGAATGAGTGCAGATCGTCGATATCTTGTTATCAATATGCGTTTTTGTTTCCCAATTAATTTATTTTTTCACAAAATTTTGCAGCATTCATTATCATATCGGAAGTGAAATTATGCAATGAATAAGAATAAGTAATTTATACAGCAAGGTAGTGACGAATATCATCATCACCAGCAGAGACGAAATCTCGGGTCCCGTGGAACCGTGTTTCGGGATTTTTTCCTCTCGAGACATGGAAGTGTATAACGAAGTCAATGATCAGGGTGGATAGTAGATAGTAATACAGTGCTGCATCAACCGATATTCTGAACCTATATATTCAATCACATTCATTGTGGATTGTTTCTCAGTAATGACTGTCATTGCTGGGATGATCATGTCTACTAGATTCTCACCAGGATTAAAAAATGTGTATTCACAGTACTGACAGAAAGTTCATACTTCAGTTCCATAAAACTGATTTGATTGATTGAAATGAAGCCAGTGGTGAAACAATTCAATACATACCTTGGTAGGATATTTTGTCCTTTGGTGATAATGTAAGTCGTCAATACCTTGGTGTGAAGATGGATATTATTTCAATATGCAATCCTTAACGCTTAGAAGGTTCAAAGAATCAACCACGTTAGCAGAATTTGATTGCCTGGTTACGCATGTCACCTAGTTGCTGGTGAAAGCTTCTTCGAAAAATTTGTTTCCACTATGAGCAAGAGTCTTTCATGCAAAAAATTTCTGCGATGTCTAACCAGCTATATGTCTCCTGGACATGCATACATAGTATCAGGAATAAATTTATGAAATCACAGCATTACACGGTAGTTCGAAAGAGCAGAATCGTTACAGCATTGTCAACGGCAGTATTTCGCACAAAGTTATGCGGACCGTAACTGGGGACGGAGGAAACTTTCATGAGTTCCAGGAACGTCAGACTACGAATGTGTGTAATTTGAATGTGTTCCGATTCAGCGAACAGTTTAGCAGGAAAACTAGAGAGGAGAGCTGCCAGCAACAAAATCCATACGGAGCAGGAGTCACTACTTGGATAGTTAAGCCTCTGTGTCCGTGAAGAAAGATATTTTTTCAAGTTTTTTTTTTTTTTATATTACATTCCATGCCTATCATATTTTTTTTCATCATTCCTTCTCATTCTTGATATGATATGGATGTGTCCTGACTGAATCATCTTTGCCGAGACGATGCCACTGGAAACTGAAGGGATTTTTCGAAATTCACACTCTGAAGGGATGGAATAAAAAATTAAAATCCATATAGAGACAAAAATCAATGGAATAAGGGTCTCACAAGGGCCATTCAACTCTGAGGGGATGAAACTGGCGTTTTCAGTAGAAAATTTTGTGGATACACCGTTATATTTGCCATACACTCCATACAGAATTATTAACGGAGAGCTTTCCGTTCTCGCTTTTCATGATTACATCGAAAGTGTTCATTAGGCATTTTATCAATCTGCAATGTTCTTCCATTTTCTCAATCATTTCGAAAATTATAGGAACCACATGAATTCAACTAGGCATGGCAACTGAATTTCTCGTATTATACTTCATACAAACTTTCAACCAGGTTCCAGCCATTGATCTTCCGTTCACTCTTTTGTTCGAATCTCACATCACCATGGAGACGGGATAATAATGATCTATTTTCCCAGTTTCAAATCCACCGCTCATGAGTTGTCATACGTGAGGCTCTTTGAGAGTACAGCCATAACCACCCTCAATGGCAGACAGGAAACAATCGTTTAAAAAGAAGTGTCGTTAAGCGCCGGTCCATTGTATACGCTTTCATTTCCTCATCATAGTTATCGGTCAAAAAAAGATTGAACACGCAAGATTCTGATAGGATTTCAAAGAACAGGAAGTTTGATCGAATATTCTCATCCGAATTCGAATGGATCTTCTCATGAACTTCAACTTCAATTTCCATATTTTAAAATCCCTGATTGGAATGATGGGATCGTTTGAAAGAAATGACAGAAATGATTTCATTCTCTATGTGAATATTTTTCCACTTGCCGTATATCTGTCTATGGTCCTTTCTATCCCATTTTTTTTTGTTTGTTAATGACATTCGGGCATCATCCATAAGGCCGGAAACTATTGTTTGTCATTTTCCATTTGAGATATCGTCTACACCGATCACCAATCATGAAATTGGAAAAATTAGACGAAGTAATACTCCTCTTGCTATCCGCAGATATATCGTTCTGTGCTTGTGAATACTACTACTACTAGGGAAACCTATAGAGAGTAAGGCCGAACAGGAGCCGATGCTGCTCTGGCTGAACAATAAAAAACAGATAGATGAATATGAGGAGATGTTTGAACTGGTATCAAAAACTCCAAACGCCAATGAGAAGATTGGAAGTGGTCACAAAAGGCGATCATGATATTCTTTCACTGTCCATATTGATAATGGTTAATCAAACTCGTTTGTCTTCTCCACCAATGTGAAAGTTCAGGAGACGAATACTGCTTGTCGTACTCCTCTTGACGGGAAAACAGGCCCAGGCCAATATTTCGATTTCGGAAATTATTCGTATTTGAGATATCCTCCCGAAATTTGAGAGGCTGTAGCGTGAAGGTTATGCGTCTGTTTGATAGCCCAGTGGTCGTGAGTTAGTAAATTCGAACCCAGTCAGCGACTGATGATTCTTCTATAAAAATTGGTTCTTTCAATCCTGACGTCGTTTGGGCAGTCTCGGTCCCCAGAAGTGGTTCCGAAGTTCACTAAAATAAACTGTACCTACCGCTCTTCTCAAGCCGCAAAAGTTTTGACTTATTGGGACGATTATCATCGAAGCCGTCGATGAAGGAAGGAGTCATCCAATCACTAGTAGATCAGTCTCAAAACCAGAGAAAATCATCAGAATTAAAACACGGTGGAACGACTATATTCCAGTACAAGAACCTGAATATCTGGTGATGTTACTATACTGTGAGAGAAGTCTATCAGAAAAAACAATATGTAACTGTGATTTCAGAAACTGAGTTAATGAAATCCCGTGTGAATGCAAAGGATACATCACGAAAGGTGAGCTAAAAGGTCTTTATGAGTTAGGTCAGCGATCTCTGTATTTTTTATAGATACTCTCACGGTCAGTGCTCAACGGAAATATCATATTTTATGCCACCACGTGTGATTCCTAGTTGCCAAAGCAGACGAGCTCAGGCTGGTCACCCCTTCACTGTCAGGATCGAGACCTATCGAACATACCAAGCATCATTCATCAATAGAACGGCAAAGTTGTGGAATTCTTCGCCTAGTGAAGTCTCTCCTGATGCTCACAACCTCCAAACTTTCAAAAAAAATTCCAACACCTTCTCTCCCAAAATTCCATCGCTGGCTAATACGATGTTCCTCGAACATCATAAGTTTCCCTTTCGTGTTGTCCACAAATAAAAAAAATATATCATGAGTAACTGATAATACTAATGTAATAATAACCTTCATTAAAGAATGTGCAATTCACATCAAATATTTCAGTGCACGATCGGGTCAACACAGGTTAAAGCATTCCACAAAAACTGAAAGTTGTGCGTGGTAACTTATCTCCATGATTTCTCTTTCTTTTTGCTATAGAGGTAACATCTTAAGGTTTTCAATCAACTCACGCATAAATCAAAATGAACTAGTAACATGAATAATAATTGCAGTGGAAAAAAAAACAAAAAAAGATGCCTTGAAAATTATAATCGTATATTCCAGTAGTGAAACAATAAATAGATGGGGGTCGGGGTATCATAAAAAAAAACGTTCAATGACCCGATCCTCCATTGAGTTGATGAATTCTCTGGACTTTCTTTTGAACAAACCTATTTGGTTCAATTCTATTGAGTTTTTTTTATTTCTTCGGGTAGTATATTGAAAACTCTTGTCGCAATATAGGTGAAACATCTTCGACCAATAGCTTCTTTGGCAATATTTGTTTTCAAGAAGGTGTCAAGTCTTCTTCTAGTTGTACAAGGGTGAAGTTGAGAGTAGAGCGGTTTTTATACAGGTTAGTAAGAATTTTTTTGTAAAAATATTTTTCTGATATTCAAAATTTTAGTTTTCAGAGAATGAAAGGTCTGAAGGATATGTTATCTGTTTGCCATACATTTTTTTGAGGAATCTTTTAAGAGGATATTGAGTTATTTCAAGTGGTTGCTCGCGACACCTCCCCAAGCAAAGACTGCGTATTGTATCCTGGATTCTACGAGAGCGTGATAGATGATTTTCATGAGGCTGGTATCTAAGATTTGTTTGAAAAATTCAAATTTGTGCAAAATGCTCCTGAGTGTCGTCGTTATCATGTTGATATGTTTATCCCAGCGCATATGCCTGTCAATTTCGATCCCTGAGTATATCATGATATCCACTTTTTGAATGGTGTAAGAGTTTTCGTCTGCCAAGATTTCCAGTCCAGTGAAGTAAGAAGTTGATCTTATGTTATTGGAGGTAGTTATGAATTTTGTTTCGTCGGCATTCAGAGTGAGCAATTCTTGATTGAACTAGTCCACAATTTTTGCCATATTTCTTTCAACAGATTCTTTCAAATCATTCCAGTTATCACCCCCGTAGAAGATCACGGTATCGTCTGCAAAGCTAATGATATGTCCATCGACATTGAGATCAAAAATACTGTTTAGATATATCGGAAACAGTATTGGACCCAAAACTGTTCCCTGCGGTACCCCAAAGGTCACAATTCTTGATTTGCCCATTTGATCGTGAATTGAAACATATTGCTTTCCATCTCGTAAATTGCTCTGAAATGGTTCGAGAGGTGTGCCCCTTATTGACAGTGTCAAAAGCCTTGGAAAGATCCAAAAATACAGACAAGGATAGCTTGCCGTTATCTAGTAACTGGTAAACTGTGGAGGTAAGGTTAGCTATAGCATCTTCTGTTGATTTGCATGTTCGAAAGAAGTTCATATTTGTCCAAGTGTTTCGTCAGTCTAGTCTTTGGAGTTTTTTTAGGAGATTTTTCTTATGCTGGTGATCAGAGAGATGAGTCATGACGTCGGTGTAGTTGATTTCTTTTTCTCAATTGAATTAGCAAGTCCCTGAGTGATCCATTCGTCCTTTTTTTCTACTTTTTCTTCACAAACTACCGTTTTCGAGTTTCTTTCAATAGAGTCGATGAAAGTTTTCATGAAATGAAATCAAACCTGACTTAACCTGAATTGTCCTGACCTGACATAATTTTTTGTGTAAACTGATCATTCCTCGTTAAATATAACCTATCGTTCAGTCTCCATGTATTCTGTCCAATTCATATTATACTCACAGGACACATGCAAGGTTATGCGCTTACTGACTGCCGGAGGGACGTCGTTACTGGCGATGCACAAGTAAGCCCCCATCTGACGTCTGTTGACCCTAGCCAGTATCAGCGAAGATCCGTGGAACGTCTCAACTGGAACAAAAAAACCGTGTCAGGGCGGAAGAACGCAGCTGTCTGCTCCAGTTCTGAGGCATGATGTTAATCGCTCGCAAAACAATTAGATGGAAGGAAAAGCTCGGAGATATCTTTTCGGGAATTGTGGGCAACAGCATAAGAAAGAAGTCACCGTCAGATAATTCATGGTTATGTTTGTACATTGTTCGCGTTTGTCATGGACTATACCATAAGAACAACGCTGAAAACTGAATACTGAATGGATACATACGAAAAAATCAAGTGAGTAGTGACTTGTACAGATGGCAACTATGAATTGTATGTGAAATATTGTACTAATATCTATACTTCATCCTCTGAAGATGCAATCTCTTGAACTTATTCAACCGTTCTCAATATCCAGTCTTCATCATCAGAGGAGTAAAATCGGGGCAAAAATGTATTGTTTGATTTCTGCTGTACAAGTTTCTAATTTACATGCAGCGAACGAAATGTTATAGTTTTGACAGCATGATTTTTTACGTGTTGCTGTAATTTCGCGCCCCTGGTAATTGCCCGCGCACGTCGTATTGCTAGTGATGCAGGATATGTCCGGAAATTGTGCACAAAAATTCACATTTTTTGACCTTCGAAAAAAGCCCGTACCTTTCCAGTCGATATTTTCTCAGGAATTTTGAGAACATGAAACTGTCTGCAAATCCAAGATACATAACTACTGGCTTGTCATGAATATACCAGACCGTATTCATGAATTTATAACGGAAACCGCATTCTGGAAGGTAAACAGCAAATTTATAAAAGGAGATTGAAATTCTACTTTTTCTTTCAAGAAGATGTGTAGATGAATCTGAAACGAGAGATCGCACACCCATGTTATAGAATATGAATCAATTCGTCTTTCAGAGCTCCACCAGAAGATGTCAAGGAATACAGGGTGTTCCATTTGTGAATTTTGGGGACATAACTAGTTTTCAAAACACAACATCACTGTCTGCGAATCTGGAATCCATACCTATCGACTAAGGAGTGAGATAAGTTTCGGTTTTTGTGGACTCGTGACGAAAACCGCACTCCGAACAGCCACTCAGCAATGTTTTTAGAGTGGGTACTTTTCAATTTGACTATATTTTGAAGAAGATCGTGAATAAGTCAGAAACGAGGGACCCAACACTCATATTATAATGTATCAGAGACCTGGTCTCCTTGAGCTCTATTGAGAAATACAAATACAGGGTGTTCCACTCAGAAAAAGAAACATATGATTGGTGTGTCACGCAAAAAATAATCAGCCCTTATAGTCGACAAAATCTGAAATAGAATCTTCAGAAGACTGTAAATATTTTTTTAATTTCAAAATATCTTGAGTCTCTATCAATTCTCTAGATCACTCATGTTATGTGGAAAAACCTGTAGTTCCAAAAACTCAGTTCTATCAGATGACATAAGTGTCTCATTATTTATAATTACTTCAATATCACCAGCGAATATAATGAAATTGCAATATTATTGTTCTCATTGGTCTCTCTGTATTGTTCCTTTCAAGAAAGAATAGAACCATTACGATGTAAGTTACTGATCAATATTGACAATTTCCATTT
This sequence comes from Gastrophysa polygoni, assembly GCA_963576655.1. Lineage (NCBI taxonomy): Eukaryota > Metazoa > Arthropoda > Insecta > Coleoptera > Chrysomelidae > Gastrophysa > Gastrophysa polygoni. Next base: position 34,873,641 of record OY755082.1, read on the forward strand.
TTCCTTCAATCTGTACCGTTGATTTTTCATGTATTCATAATATGAAATATAAGTCATTGGATATTTATAGGTATCAATTTCGGACTCGTGTATTTTTTCTTCTGGTAGTTTGGCAGAATTGATATGAGCTATCCTCATTGTTTCATTTAGAAGGTGCCAAATGCCTAGGCAGGAATATTACGTCTTCAATTCTAATGGGTTTTCGATAGTGTTGTAATTTCGATTCGGAAATAAAAGATGTTAGTCAACTCATATCAAGTTAAGTAACTTCCTTCTGTTTGCTGACAATCCTCAACATGTTCCTTACAATTGATGGAATCATTGCAATATGACCTTGATAGTTCTCCACGTTGGTGTGGTATCAGTAGAAATATTCCTGACAGTTTGAATATTAAATCGAAGGGAAAGTTTCCAGTATTACTATGTTTTGCTTATTGGTAAGATCCACCATTGAATACAATCCCATTATTTATAGCCCATACTACAATACGAATAGTAACTCTCTGTAATGTAGGACGGTATGAATATGAAACAATCATTGGAAATATAAATTTGAGCACATGAGTTCAAATCTCATAATAATATACAAAATCATGAATGGAAATATAAATTCACCACAAATCTTAGAGCTTGTAAAATTTAATGTGGATGAGAGAGGCACACGAAACTCTGAAATATTCAATATTCCTTTTCATCACACCAATAATGGACAAAATGAGTTAATTGTGGAAATGGTGAATCAACCCAATGAGCAAGCACAGTTCCTAAATAGATTTCTTCGAACTGTCAATATCCTCTTTCAGAACAGTTGTGAAAACATGAACACATTCATTTTCCTTTATATATATTTCTTTATTGTGTTAGGAGGATCAAAAAGTGACTAGGGCAATTTGTACTGTGATAACAATGTATGAAGACTTCCAATAAATTGAAAATGTCATAAATAAATAAATAATGAATGAATGACGCATGAATGAATGTTGCATGACGTTTTTATATAAGAACGTCATTTTGATGGTGGGTTCAGTTGATAATTCGATAGGTGTTTATTGATGCAAACTCGAAATAATTTTCATTCACCTTTCTGTTGCTGTTCGAACGTGCCCACGAGGATAGGCTCCCCATCCTCTCTTCGCCACCCGATCCTCGGTTGGGGATGTCCAGTGGCGCTGCAGGTGAGCGTGACGTTCTCCTCCTCCCCGACGCTGACGTCGCCACTGGTGCCGACGTCATCGATATCCGGAGGAACTGGAACAATAAAAGGACCTTTCGATTGCAAATATTCCTAGGGCGGTGACCCGGAACTGAACAGAAGACAGTCTGTAGGGGGGTCGCGTTATTGGATTGCCGCAGAATGTGATACAAAAACAACACATGGGGAGACGTTTGTGATTATTAGATGTTCAAGGTATACACGGTTGTGTCGTATATTTTTGTACATCACGAGAGTTTTCAGATGATAGTGCCTATAAAAGTTGTTTGTATCAGGATTTCTTGTAAAAGATCCAAACGTATTACCGCAGATATCATATTGTCACTTTTTTTCTCAATAGAACAACCTGAATATCATGTTTCATTCGAAAAGAACAATTCTTTGATTATTTCGAAATATATCTATATATTTTGGGAGATGTGGATTATTGTGCACTAAAACATAGTTAGCCACGCTTCAGACAAAATGGGAATGACATGACCATTCGTCATTTCTGTTTTTCACCTATGAAACTTCAGTTTCAATAGATCTATGATTTTTTGATATTCCTTCCGCTTCGAATCAACGGGAGTTACTTGGATAGCCTTGAAAAAATTCAAATTCATGAAAACTAACAGTTAATACGCGAATAACAAAAATTACGTCAGGTCCTGTCTTTCCCATCGCATCTTGAGCATGAATTACCATGATGCACAATAATCCATATTTCATGTGATCGCTTCCATATCGGTAACGAATGAATGAAATAAACCACATGTGTGTATTTTTGGAATGAAAAATATATCTTTCCAGATATGAAACATCAAGATGTGATGATATAAGGGATGCTTCATTCAATTTTTGACCATGATTTCCGTTGTTGAATTTATGAAAACGCACTGTATACAGGAAACAATGCAAAAAATATTGGGCGTCATAGAAATGGTTTTTTTTTCCAGGAAATTACTCATGAAGTGAACGTTTCCAGCAGGAAAATCAAGTCCCTAACAATATGAACCTTTGCAACCCCTTCAAAGTACGACAGATTGCGACTCGAGGCTGCAGGATCAAATCAGCTTGAAGACATTCCCTGCCTCATCTGATTATTATCCGTCCATCATGCTCAAAAGACACACATTCCCCTACCTCACCAGCAAAAAACGTCATCTCTCAACACCAGGACGTGTCCTTCATTTCGTTCCCATATTAAAATTCTCGCAACGTATCAAGGGAAATTTCAAAAGCGATGAACGTTTACGAGACAAGATAAGACACGGCAATTATTCGAGTTTGCTTATTGCGGAAGAGACGGGGTCGCAGCGAATTCTGAGCCGTGTAATTCGAGTTGGCGCAACGCCTGACTGGCCACGAATTTCCTGAATATTTTACGGAACGAGCCCACATCCTTAGTAATTGATTGTGTCTAGAGCGACGTGTGAAAGTTTTCTTCTCGGGTCGGGCTCCCATTTCCCATTAGGTCTAAGTGTGCCGCCGTGGAGGAATCTCTTCACGAAAGCTTTGTTCGTACGGCGTTCGGAATCAAAATTCCGATGAAATCATTCTACAGATTGCCATTGCGGTAGTATCTTGGATTTGAATACACACACATATATATATATATACATACACACATTTTATGATATATCTGTGAGAAATCGGCTCTTCAGAAAACGAATACATAACGTACACAGATGGCTCGAAAACTCCAGATGGAGTTGGAGCCGGTGTTTTCAGTAGGAAATCAAAGACTAGAATATCAATCAGTCTTGGTAGCTATCCTCAAATCTCTCGTACTAACGTCTTTGCTATCGGATTGTGTGCAAGGGCTCTGGACCTCTAGTGAACAAAAATATAAATATCATCTCAAACAGCCAGGCTGCTTTCGGAGCACTTACTTCCAACAAGTTCAAACTTGTATGGAACTGCATCGAATCCTTGGAGTGCCTCGGTGCAAACAATAAAGTGATTCTGTTGTGGGTGCCTGGGCACCTTGGGGTGGAGAGCAAGAACAAAGCCAATATCCTCGTCGATGAAGGGGACCGAACCTGTATTCATAGGGCCAGAACCAGTCTTTGGCATCTCCTCAAGAGCTGCGAAAACCATGATTTCGGATGTCGCGGAGAGAAAAAGACTCAAGCAGTGGTCTGATCTACCAGGTATGATTCGACTTTAACATTTGAAGGCCTTCTTACCCAAACCCTCAGGAAACACAATCAAGCAGATACTGAAATGGCGTAGAAATGACCTGAGAATTCTGACGTGACTCATCTCACAGGATATTGTCACCACCACCTCAGAAGGATAGGTCTGAACCAACAAACAGACTGTCGATTTTACTGGGTGGAAGATTAAACTGCTGCAAACATATAATATGCATGCCCTTGCTCAGAAAGAAAAAGATTCAATATATTCAGTCTCACTTACTCAGAACCGAACAATTTTATGAAGAATATTTTGTTTGAAATCATTTCATACTATGAATTATCAGAATCAGTTCGATTCTGAGATGATTTCGGCCGAATGTAGCCCGAACATACTTCAGATGATCTCTGAAGTAATCCAACCATTGCTGAAGGAAACTCTGATATCGTTATGACTTGCCAGAGTTTTTGTCTTTTCTTCCCGGACGCTCTTTCCTTACGACCGGCAAACTTTTCATTCCGGAACTCAATGTGGCAAAACGTGGCTCAACTGTTAAACCGGTAGTAAAACACACGTTGTCGTGAATAATATCAAAGATTGATCTCGCATCTCCTCTAATGCATGTAGGATGTGAGATGAACGCTTTATTATGTGAGGCATGTAGATATCTCACCCTCTGTAATCCCGGATGATATAGTTTCGCATTTTTATCTGTGAAATATGTTGCGAGATATAACTACGGATGCAGAAACAGGAAAGGTTTTCCCCGAGGGTGTTCCGAACTCCCGACAGAGAATCAGCATATTTCTCGTCTTGAGCTGTACAAACAATGGTCTCAATAGAAAAGCCGCTACCTGGGAACTATCGAGAATCACTCATACACTATTTGAAAAGATATGTGTTCTATTGAATTGATAGTAACTTCTGATCATTTTCATCAAACACACTATGATATCGGTGATACTACTTATATATGTGATCGATACCTAGGTGAATCTATTGCAAATCACTTCCGAATGATAATACTTCAAATTATTATAGTCTATTCCATCATCCTTCGAATCCTCTCTCTCCAAGTTCAAGGTGGAGAAGCTTGTCTTCAGTAGAAACAGGAAAGAAGTGTCACAGTTATTCGAATTTGTTAGCAAGTTAGTTCGGAATAATATAATCTTATGGTTTGATAATATGATTGTATCACAAGAATAACTCTTCTTCATGTTGAATTTTTCTTTTCTTCCTTAAGTTTTGTTGTTTCACAATTCTTATTCGATTATTTCGTTTGAATTATTCATAACGATGCAGAATTCGGTTCAGCTTCGTGGATATCATTCGTTCATCAACAAATAAAAAAAAAACTTACAGGCTAGAGCTGTCTAGTTCCATGGATGAATTTAATCTCACTATAAACCTACTACCGAATGAATTATTGAGTCTGTCGGATAATTTGTCAAGGCACTTCCTTTTCAACGTTGAATGATTCCAGTAAATCATTCTGAAAACTGATAATGTTATCCATAATATTCAAAGACTAGACAGGATTGAATTATTACTTGAAAATACTGAAATATTCTGATATGTTTGTCACGTAACCATTTTTAATGCTCGTCTGGGTTTTTGATGTCTTCAATGATTCTTGTACACTTGACGAGTGAGTAACTTAACTTTTCAACATTTAGATTCACAATTTTTCAAAAACACCATAGCTGTAAGGCTTTTTCTCTGCTCGAATTCACTTCTCAATGTATCATATTCAGGCAATTGATGCTGCTGAAAATATGAGTATATTTTGTATTCTTTCCATTTCGTACAAATTTTTTCGATATTCTCCAGACCACATGATAGTAGCATGCTCAAGTTTTGGTCTGGCTAGAGAATAATAATTGACCTGATAGTATTCGTGTTGTAAGAGCATCATGTCTGTCTTATAACAAATCCTCAAATCCGATTAGCAGATTTCACATTTTTCTTTATGACACGCACACGAGAACTGTGACTTGAAGGCTACCCGAAGATCTTCCATTTCTGGTTTCTCTTGAGAGCCCACTCCGTTCATTTCATACCGAAAAATCGAAGGTTGTTTTAGACAACTTATCGTAAGTACAGAACATTTTTTCGAGTTGAGGTATAATTCATTCTTTTGGTGCAACTCCATGATGCTAACAATATCTTCTTGTAGTCCTGCAGTCATGTAGTCCTGAAGTCTTGCAGTCACGAATTATGTAAACTGAAATCGTCGGAATGAGTGAGCTATCAGAAAATTCAGGATTTGATGGTAGATCAATTGAAATCATAAAGAGGAGGGGTTCTAGAATTGAACCTCGTTACACGCCTGAATTTGTTCCAAACTTTCGAAAAATATTTCCATTGTGCCTAACCACTAAGTACCGATTATGTGAATGATTCTCAATCGATTCAAAAAAAAATTTCTGGACAACCCATATTTGCCTATCTCTTGCAAGAACCTGGTCAAATGGTTCCTAATAATGCCTTGCCTATGAGGTATGCTTATGAGGTATTGCTTATGAGGTATTCCTCATTTTGTCTTCATTATAATTTCTATTCAATTCTGCTTGGTTCACAACTCATTTGGTGGGGATAACCCACTGAATAAATCTTTGCATTCATAGGTATATAGATATATAGATATATAGATATATAGATATATAGATATATAGATATATAGATATATAGATATATAGATATATAGATATATAGATATATAGATATATAGATATATAGATATATAGATATATAGATATATAGATATATAGATGTATAGATGAATATAATAAAAAACTTCTCGGTTCCCAACTTTGGATTGTTGATTGTCAAGAAGAGTGATTTTAGCAAATGTCCTCATAAACGTTGTCGTTAATTTTGAATTAATGAACTATATATAATGAACTGAATATAAATTTCCGATATGTGAGGAAGTGAAACAGTGTGATGATTTATGACCAATGAACTCCATTGGTACACACCTCCCTTACAGTCGACTGCTCACGTGGGTGAAGAACTAACATTGACCATTTAATAATATTTTATTCACTAAGTATATATAAATACATAGGAAAAGAGTACAAAAATAATACACGAAGAACATAGATTAGACAAATGATAGAAGTTAAATGTGAATAAATGAATACTCGATAAGTGTATAACACTTGTTTCGAGAGAGGTTCAAGTAAATATAGTATAAAAAGATGAATAAAATACATGTATAATGATACATATCTACGTAAGTATACAACTAGATGTTAAATGTACATATGGAAATCATGAAAAACACATACACTCACTCACTCAGACACGCATACTAGTACACTTACAATAATAATAACAATAAAATTCGACATATTTGTAAAAATGTAAAAAAAGTGAAACTCCTAATTATAAGAAACAACGAGTGAATTGTTAACTCACACGAGATGGAAGATTTGGAAAGATATCTTCCCGATTTCCACTCGATATCACTTTCACTCCAAAATGGATAATAAAGGAACATTTCATTGATTTTCTATGTTCCTATCTGCGAACAGAACACAAATACAATAGACTATGTGAATGTAGATGAAGATTTTCTTCTGAATTCATGATCATCCAGGTCTTGGATAGAGAACGGAGTGTATTGTCTAACTGTCAAGTTCCAAATGAACTGAAGATATTTTCATGCAGAAAAAGCTGAAGCAAGTAGTTTCACCACTATTCAACGTGCCGATGAACGAATGAATATCATTCTTCATGGAAAGAAGGAGATTTGCATCCCGATCACATCTCATAGAAGCATGAACCTCACACAAACTCTCATCGCTGGCAAAAACTGATTTGGGTAATCCCCCGATAAAAAGCACACGACACCAGCAGTCTAGTAACTAAAAGTAAATGCCGTCAGTGTTCTCTTCCGAAGTAATTACGCTTGAGTTTCAGTTCCATAGTTCTCCACCCTTTCGCTTAATTTACTTCGAACATTATTCGCTGATGAAACCGGCTTCAAACGCCGGTTATGGGCATTTTTGTGTCCAGATTGAATCTGGTGCTGACTAGGCGGAAATATTGCCCACACATTGCGGGGGCGAACGGCAGGCAGTAAAACACCGGAACCGCTTTAGATAACACTGAAAATTCATGTTGGACATGTGTTTGGTAGATGATCTCTTGAAATATTCGCATTGTTCAGACATGAAAATATCGAAATCTATGAAAGTGCAAGGGCTACTTTGTGTATACGCTGTTTCCAAAAATAGGATGCACAGCATGGGGATCTCGGAAACTCTGGGAATTACTAATTCGGCGGAATGAGAAAACAATCGCGCATTCAGAATGCAAATTTTTCTAAATTTCCAAAAACTATCAACAGTTCTTTCAGTTATATCAAGAGAGGTGAATTTTCGGAATATCTATTTCATCATTTCATATCAAGAATTCAGATGATAGTAAACCAACTCTAGGTATCTTTGTCGACCTAGGAAAAGCCTTCGATACAGTTAACCACAATAGATTATGGGGAAAACTAGAGAAAGTTGGCTCCAGAGACCGAGGACTGCAACTTTGAAGAACATATCTAACAAATCGAACACAATACATTCAAACTGATGAGACCAGGAGTGATACAGGTATAATAGAGCACGGAGTTCCTCAGGGTACCGTGCTGGGGCCGATTCTCTTCAACCTGTATCTCACTAATCTACTCAACATATCTGAAAAGGGGAAAATAATGAGTTTCACGGATGACACCATAGTGATATATAGTGCCAACTCTTGGGAAGAATTGAAGGAAATCTCTGAAAACGACTCAGTCAATACAAAATTGGTTTGATGCTAATATTCTCACGGTAAATGCCGATGAAACCAAATACCTTTCCTTCACAACTCACCGAAATCAGTTACCAAAATATGACTCACTAACCATAAACATGAACCGAAATGAAACAATAGTGATCGAAGAAGCGGCTAGCATAAAATACCTTGGCATTATGATAGATAGGCATTCTAGATGGGCTCTATTATCTGAGATGAATTATTTGATCGGGAAACTAAGGATGCTACTTCCGGAGTTCAAACTCGTCAAACAATTTCGAACATTGCCGCAGTTGAAGATATTTCACTACTCACTCATCCAGTCGCAGCTTAGTTACAGCCTAATAGGATGGGGAAATGTCAATGAAACTCATCTGAAAAATCTTGAAATTTTACAGAAATCGCTACTTGAAATCATATTCATCAAGCCTAAAACCCATCCAAGTGAACAACTATATCATGAATCTGGCATGTTAGACATTAGACAAATTCACTGTCAAACGCTACTGATTCACTAATCCAAAAATAAAAGAAGATATTCAGTGTGAATAGTATAGCTATGACACAAGAAACAAAATGAAAGTTAAGAAAAAGAAATCAATTGAAAAGTCAATAGGATCCAGAAATCACTGTTATACTGCCCTGAAAGTTTATGACCTTCTTCCACATGATACAAAAAACATGGAGATATCTCACAAATTCAAAACTCAATTGGAAAAATGGCTACACGTGACTCCCAGTACTACTATTCTTCGAACTATTGAATTATAACGGGATAACGCCAAAAAAAATTATGATCATTACCAATCATGTATTAGAATAGATAGACCTGAAACCGTTCATTACGATACATATACAGACATTCAGTTTGAAAACATGAATATATATACATATATACAAATAGCTGAGATTCATATTCAATATGATATTTGAATTCTATCATGCGACGAATATATTCTTTTTCTTTTCATAACTTCTTATCTGAACCACTATTTTGTCTGGTTATTTTTTCAATTGTGTCGACGGCGTCAACAATTTGCTCCTTCGACTTCTTGGGCTGCGGTTTGATGATATCGATCAGGTTCTCTATAACAGTCAATTGGTGTTATCCAGGATAACAGGATAGCAATATATTGGACAATGCAAAAGATATCTAGCCAATAGAATCACATCACATGAAAGCGACTATAGATTACATCCGGAAAGGTGTGCTTTAGCAGAACATGTTGATAATTTTTTTTGATCACCATATGAACTATCAGGAAGCAGGAATCTCAGCGAGAGAACAAAATATCAGTGAAAGATTATTCTTAGAAATGGCCTTCATCCATCTAGAGGACGAATGTATGAACAAGAGAACATATATAAAACATTCAAGTGAAATGTATTCATATCTCCTCTCCATAGAGAACCAACCCCATAACCAATTTCGAACACTCTGTGAATCTGATATATTTCACTCCGTCGACTAGACGTTATTTATGAAATAAATCATAGAAATGTTTTGGAACAACTTTCTCATTCTGAGCTCTCAAACCAGCAAACTTCAGTCATTCTATAGGAAAAATTCATTAGAATTCATTTCAACAAATGGATAGTTTGGTACGTAATCTCCTCAAGAGATGATAACGTAAAGCAACATATTTCTTCAGAATATGATTTTCCAATATTTTTCATTCCACATAACTTTGGTAATTTATGTTATGTCATAACTTTTCTCACAATAATTTCTCTACTGAGTGGAATTTCACCATATTCATCCTTTGTAATTTTGTAGTCTCCCTGATAATGGAATGAATGATTTCGAAAGCTTGGAATAACGTGAAAGAGACGCTTTTTACTCTGCTGCATTCCCCAATATTCCCTAGTCTTATCTCCAACTGATCAGCAACGTCTTCCCGATATAAATATTATATCTTCATGCACATAAATATATTGATATAAATATATATAAAAATGATGATGAAGATAAATTATTGATACTGAATGAGGAGAAAACGCTTCACTCATCAATCAGCTGCAACACCAAAAACGGACCACACTATGAAATTAATGAATATATATCCTATGGATATCACAAAAAGTGACCAGATTCTATATCAAATCATGAATAATATCATGATTCTTCGATTATTCCGATTGATTTCAATCTCGATGAATCACCAAGCCCTCCATGTCATTATTAGAATAACATGATTATGATGATGAAATGTCTTGTTTCATAATTGCGATTTAGTGATTCAGCTTGACTTTACTTTTTTTGTATATTTGAGTATACAATTCAGATTGAAGAGTTGCCCCATGTCTGATATATCACATTCCTGGTATAGAAAGTGTGGAAGGAATCTACAAGACTTTCCTAGAATCAACTTCAAAAATCGTCGTTGTATTACCTCCAGTCAATTGATATGCGTGTGCACTGCTCCTCCCCATACTACAATGCCGTGACGTGAATGACTTTCTACTAGAGCAAAATATAATATTCCGAGAAGATACAATAATAGGATCAATCACGTATAGAGAATATGAACATTATATTTCCAGTTGCTATCAATCATTACACCTAGATATTTCATAGTATTTACTCGGGATTTGATATAGAATCTGGTCACTTTTTGTGATATCCATTGGATATATATTCATTTATTTCATAGTGTGGTCCGTTTTTGGTGTTGCAGCTGATTGATGAGTGAAGCGTTTTTTCCTCATTCACTATCAGTAATTTATCTTCAAGCCAGTTTTCAACTAGAGGAGAATCTGTTTGCGCCATTTCTGTCATGTTCATCAGCAAACCCTATTATACTTCCTCTGCTATTCAACGAAATCGACATGAATGTTGAATAGTAACGGCCCTAGTACGCTTTCGTCTGTCACAATATATTCAATAGCTTCTTTCCGACTGTGTACATCATCTACTCTCACAGTCTGAGGTCTGTTTATCGAACAGCTCTTTGAGAATTTCAGATTTTGATTTCTGATATCAAAATCCTCCAGTGTGTATGGAAGTAGATCGTGGCTCACAGTGTTGGAGGCTTCTGAAAGGTCGATGAAAATAATACACAAGCTCTGTTTCCGCTCAAGGCAGTATATAGTTTTGTTGTTGGCGCCAGAATTGCGTCCTCTGTAGGGGTGTTTCATTTTTATCTCGAATTATTTCACTGACAAGTGTTCATGAGGATATGACATGATATCAGATCATTATGGATCAAGATATGATCATTGTGAGTCTATCATGAGTGTCTATTCTTCATTATTCAGATGAATGAAATGAGCCCATATTTCTCTACTCTCGTTTCATTTTCATTCTTGTGAAGTGAAATTGAGAATGGATTCCTTCAATGAATAAAGCTAGTTTCAGCTCTAATTCCGTCTGAGATCTAAAAAAAAAGAATGAGTAAGGGGTTCGTCTTCTAGTTGGCATTCAGTTCATATTCCTCTTGATTCCACAGCCAGTTATTAACCTATTGTGGCAAATTCCGAGATGCATTCATCAACATAACAATTCGATATTTTTCTGTTATCAGCAGTCCTGTTTCAGTTTCTATCAATCTTGTAACATCTTTGTTTTGATACTCTTGTCCAACTCATTTCGTACGTCCCACAAACTCTTCTGTGTTCGTTGAATTGATTTCTATCAAATTTTCATAGAATTTCCTTCAGTTCTTCTTATCAATGTATTCAGCTTGTTCCTATAATATTTATATTGTTTTTTCAGTACCTACCATGTTCTCAGGATACCTCGAATTTTCTTTGAAAATGTGATAATTTTTATCTATCGATTCCACAAATGCATTTGTGATCCACGGCTCAATTTTTGTGTTCTTTCCCTTCCATTTTCGTAATGGTTGCTTCCTTGATGAACTATTGTGGACTATCAACAAATCTATTCATCGCAACGTCTAGATTCATTTCTTGAAAAGATAAAGTAGATCAAATTGTTTCAGTCACAAAAAAACCATCAAAATTCATTTCCGAATGTAATGGCATTGTTTTAGAATGTATTCACATGTTTTCACATGTTCATACCAGATCAAATATCGCCTCAAGAGGAGAAAACTTGCTTTCGCTCACATGACATAACAATTTGGACAAATTTTGTATGAGGAGGAGCTTCTCGCGATTGTTGTTCGTTTGTAATCAACAAATTAGGCCAGTGGTCGTAGAATCTCGCATTCATCGATCCGTGTAAGGGTGAGTTTTCCAAATATTTCAACACTAGTGCGTTTGACTTAAGACCTTCCTGTTGCTACAGTGGAATGGGCTACTCTCTAAACAATGTTGAGAACGCTGTTCTCGAAGGTAGTTGTGAAAAAATATATTTTTGATTTCATCGAGGTTTGCATTTGCATGGACCTAAGCACCAGTCACTTCGTTGACCCAAAAACATCCTTCAGATTGGGATTCTCATATAATTTTTCATTCCGCTTGATGTCGGAATTTATGATATATATTATGAGTGATGTAATGGTTCTGTTACATTATTATTGTGCTGGAACTTTCGGATAGTAGTCCAATCTGACATTTGATATATGTATTCATTCATATAGTCATCGGAAGAAGAACTTCAGTTTTTACCGTGACATATTTCAATCCAGTATTCTTGAATTCTTTCAATTCTCTCAGATGAATAGGAGCAGCTATACCATATCCGTGGAAAATCATAGGTATGTCAGATGTGAGTTATTGGGTGAATATTCACATTTTCCTCAGAATCTTCTGATGTTTTTGATGCCATATATCAGGGACTTCATGGTTGTAATTGTTGATTTGATATGATCATTCCATTTCTAATGATCATAGATTTTTGTTTGGAGGCCTAGGTATTTTCTGACTGTATGATAGTTAATGTCCAACATTATGAATTCCGTTAGAATGTGGTAATATATAGGCACTGTACAACTTCTGCATGGAAATCATCACTTGAGAATATCAGATCATGAAATTAGTCTAATATTGATACAACCCATGATGAAAAATCTCTATCATATCTCCTGGGATAATTCTTCATCTGATACCTCTGTAATGATGTTGAGTGAAGTTCCATTAGTGGCAAGCACAATTGAAGTACTAACTGGAGACCACGTTTGGTCAGAAGCTCGAGTCAGATATGGAAAGAATTAGGTATTAGCACAATGTATGACATCATTATTCCTAGTCAACATACCTTGGGGACGAATAAAGGATAATTATTGTCGGTAGATCTCAATGATCGTGATGTGTTTAAGTTCCGCGAAGATATTTATGGCCCTAAGTGGATTACGGAAGTAATGACACAGCCACGACGAGGATTTGTGTTAACAGCATGATAACTCCTTTTATTAGTTGAACGACTCGAGGTACGAACTGGAGCTTCCGACATTATTTTCTCATTTTCCTTTTTGCTATGGTAGAGCATCAAGAATAGGCTAGAATATCAGAGTGAGTATTTGGTCTGGTGCACCGTTTTTTCCTCGTGGTATCAAAATATGTCTTCCTGCAGACTCGATCCACGGAATCTCTAGTTCAGTCAAAATCTCATCAAGCTCGTCGAATAATCATCATTTTCCGCAGATCGATCATCTCGGAAACTACATATTTTACATCGAATACTCATATACAGAGGTTAGTTGCAATGATTGTTACATGAGATCACAAGCACAGTGATAAGGAAAGAATTTGATTGTGCACATTTGTTAGATATGATTCTACTTCCGAATATTCAGGTGCTCATTAGCCTGTCAACTTTGAGCATATTCAATTTTTTCATGTTTTCTATTCATTCGATGTCATAAGGTCCAATGAATCGTTAAAACAATGCATGAAGTCCATATAGATTCACCTCATCCAAAAAGATGCATTCAATATTCATTGTCTCACCTCCTGAATTTCACACTGATGTTGAATGAGAGTGCCATTTTGCTCCCTTTAGAATAACAGCGAGCAAGGAAATCTATTACGCGAGTAGGAAGCACTTTTAGATCCTCTAGAACAAGAAGGAAAGCGGGGTTTCCATGCAATTTCCCTTAATGTGCGGTACCGAAATGGAAGTAATTAAGAGGGCTCTTGTAATACACAAATATTTTCTTTCCATTCCAATGCAGAGTTCCTCGGGCCAAAAGAAATGCACTTGACAGATCTGAAGACTATTTGTTCTAGGTAGTATATCAATTAGTAGAGTGATATTCGGGATGCTATGAGGTGTTTCTTGAACTAGTCTCGATATTTCTAGACCTGCTCTCCACAACTGAACAAAAGTATATATTCTTTATGGATGCTCATCTAGGATTATTGGAAAGCCTCGGGAGATCTCTCCTATCAGAATTGATCAAGCTCGACCTAGATAGTACTTAAATCTCGAATGATTCAATTTGTTCAGAATCAATAATGAATCAACTATTAGAAGGGATCGAAAAACCTCACCTGAACACGAATTTCAATACACGGAAAAAAAAAACAGTACCAGAAGGAAGTGTACTTCGAATACTTACCGTGTACATCTACGCAACCAAACTGCTTTCTCATCTCCCCAGTGTTTATCTGGCACATGTAACAACCACGATCTGACTCCTTCAGCTGCCTGATGCGCAGCTGCCACGTTTTGAGGTTGTCGTCATGATTCACCGTTATGCGAGGGTTATGAGTTATCACCCCCTGTTGTGGAGAGCTAAGATGGTCTGGTCGTCTGCTTTCATCATCCTACCTGCAAGGGAAGTTCGAATGAAATACCTGGTGGTGTATTCACAACAAATCCTCAACACATTCCAATAAAAGTTGATACAATTGTGCGAACAATTGTGCTTCCGAATTGTAGAAGGAGACGAGTTACTACCTTCCAACAAAATACTGATATTGTCTACATTCTGTCTGGCCAATTGGAATATTGGTGAATCAGATGAGTGCCGTATATTGTTCTTGGGGAATGTGCCCCTGGACTGACACCAATTCATTCTGAATTATTCATCCATACAAAAATGGTGTATTATCTCCTTACCGCGGTAGATAGCTAGTGAATCAATATCGAGCCCATCTTGGGAGCTCAAGAGTCGTGAAAGAACTGCAATATGACTTGCATTGCCAGAGATCAACAGGAGACCAGAGAGAAACATAGAGTCTCTGGCTGTAACACCGGATTTCTCCAAAGAATTTGACCGAGTTCGGCATCAAGGCTTCCTAGCGAAACTTTCGTCATGCTAATGTTCCACAAGGATCTGTCTTGGTACCAACTTCGTTTGTGCTTTACATCATCAAGAAGCCATTTCACACGATGCCCGAGCGCTCGCTCATGGGTCGTTCATGCAAGCAAAAACTGCTTCACAAAAACTCAGCTTCCTTTCACATGTCTGGAGTTCAGCTCCCAATCATGCGCTGAAGCTCTCAGATTCTACAGAAAACTATTTGCTCAGTCAGCGATACTACACTCACGAATTTATTGATATTCCTAGAACATCTTGAAAAGTGGGCGATCTCTCCTCTTTTTAGGTATTTCCATGGTCGGTGCTCCATGTAAATCTCGTCTATGATGCCATCCCGAGCTATTTCACATAGAGAAACTCAAGCTGGTCACGCTCATACATTGTCATGCTATAGGAGACCTGTGAACCTCACTTCACAATCCATCAATATAACGGCAACGTTGCAGAATTTTTTGTCTAGTCTCTTCTGATGCCCACGACCTCTAAACTTCCAATAAGAATTCCAATACCTCATCCTTCTTTCCTAACATTCCACCGCCGGCAATAACGATGTTCCTCGAAAATGTGGGGTTTTTCTTCTGTGTTAGTTGATAACTCATACTTTCTGATAAGAAAAAGGAACTCACTATATGAAAATAATGGTTTGCATTCAGAGTATATCACGATATGAAACCATTGAAAGAGAACTGTATGACAAATTTATTGCCCAAATGAACGAATTATATTCATGTTCAATTCTTTTGCCTGGATGTTTCGTCTAAAGTACGTGGGAATTCGACAAATACCTGTTACATCATCAATATTGCCGCTGTTGTGATCAGTTCATTGTGTATCTGCGCCCATAATTCCTTGTCAGACGTGATGAGAGTTAAACAAAAATTTTGTCTCACCTTATATTTTCCGTCTCGTCCTTCTCCGATTCCTTCACATTTATGGAACATTAGGCATTACATCACAGTTCCATTAAAAAAAAACGTCATTTGGGCAGACAAATGTAGAAGTTGATTAGATTTAATTGTTTTAATGTCATGGAACTGAGTTTCATTACACCCAGTACAGCGATCGAGTGAAGAATCCGATAACCTTGAAACGGATAATTGAATTTCGATTTTATTCCCACCTTGCATTTTATGACGTTCGAAGGATGAAAAAAAAACAGCATTTTCGGGAAGAGAATGGTTTTTGGGTGGCGAGCGTGCCGAGGTTCATTCCGGCCGTTTGGGGGTCCCTGACGAGAATAAGGTTCTGGCGTAGTATGTAGTATTCGATTCATTCATGCTTCACTTTACCTAGGCCGTTGTGAAATCACCCCTTTCATGCAACATAGTTCATTTTCTTATAAGGTTCATCAGTATTCTAGTAGGAAGAAGAATGGTGCTGTTGACATATATATATAACTGAGATCTTCACAGACCAGACTCAAACAAATGCCAGAAGTTCTGTTAATCTAGAGATTTTTACTGACATGAACCGGGGCTCTACTGAATTTTGAGATTCAACTGTGAACTGTATGTTGTGAACTTTTTCTGGATGTCGATTTCTTCATTTTCAAACCGAATTTTTCATGGGAAAAATCTTGGAATCTTCCTTTCTCGGTGATCACCTCAATTTGTTGCTCATGTAAAAGTAATGAATAGGTATACACAATGCGAGATTCGTGGTCTTGTTGAAATCACTCAATGTGAATGATGTATATCCGTGATGAAAGAGAGAGAATGTAGCTTCATTTATCGTAATGAGAATTGAAGAATTATATATCCAAAAATAATACACACTTGTCTACTACATATAATGACACAATTATACGAAGGATGTTACAATCCTTCCGACAATGACAATGACAATGACAATGACAATGACAATGACAATGACAATGACAATGACAATGACAATGACAATGACAATGACAATGACAATGACAGTGACAGTGACAGTGACAGTGACAATGACAGTGACAGTGACAGTGACAGTGACAGTGACAGTGACAGTGACAGTGACAGTGACAGTGACAGTGACAGTGACAGTGACAGTGACAGTGACAGTGACAGTGACAGTGACAGTTACAGTGACAGTGACAGTGACAGTGACAGTGACAGTGACAGTGACAGTGACAGTGACAGTGACAGTGACAGTGACAGTGACAGTGACAGTGACAGTGACAGTGACAGTGACAGTGACAGTGACAGTGACAGTGACAGTGACAGTGACAGTGACAGTGACAGTGACAGTGACAGTGACAGTGACAGTGACAGTGACAGTGACAGTGACAGTGACAGTGACAGTGACAGTGACAGTGACAGTGACAGTGACAGTGACAGTGACAGTGACAGTGACAGTGACAGTGACAGTGACAGTGACAGTGACAGTGACAGTGACAGTGACAGTGACAGTGACAGTGACAGTGACAGTGACAGTGACAGTGACAGTGACAGTCGCAGAGGCAGAGGCAGAGGCAGAGGCAGAGACAGAGACAGAGACAGAGACAGAGACAGAGACAGAGACAGAGACAGAGACAGAGACAGAGACAGAGACAGAGACAGAGACAGAGACAGAGACAGAGACAGAGACAGAGACAGAGACAGAGACAGAGACAGAGACAGAGACAGAGACAGATACCTTGACCGAGACCGTGACCGTGACCGTGACCGTGACCGTGACCGTGACCGTGACCGTGACCGTGAAGAATGTCACACTGAATGAATATTTCCTCCACCAAATTCCTTTCTAAACATATTTCCTCTCAGTGGATCCACTAGCTATCTAAATGGCCTCCTGATAGGATCATCTCCACTGTATATGGTCGAAGCGATGAAAATATGAAGTCGATGGTTCTACTGATAACAACGACAGGACGATAATAGGATATTCCGTCATTTATAACTCCATCACAAGGAAAAAACAAACTTCGTTACGGAATCTGAACATGGCCGGTTTCGATGCCAATTGATATTCTGAGTGCAGTCAATGAACAATGTGAGAGACAGTAAGCCATTCTCCTCATAACTTATCATATTTAGGACGGTCTCTACATGGCATCATATGTATGAAACCGAAAGGTAAACAACAGGGAAAGTTCAGAGACATACTTAGAGAACGAGTTCATGATGAGAGTCTCGAAGAAGAATATTGTAAAACACAAAATGAAGATCTTTCACCGATATAATTGCTCCACTTCAAGTGAATAGTTTGTTTTAGTGAACTCAAATTGATATTCTCTAATCACAGGAAATGCATACTATTGAAGTAAAGTATTGGATATCGAGTATTAGTAGAGCATTGCCAAAATCAATTCATGATTTCGAATAAGATGATGAAATCATCTCGAATAAACGGAAAAGTTTGATTCTAATGTATGGTATACTTGATCGAAGAAAACAATCATTCTACTCACATCCATCATCAACTATGAACATATACTGTCTGTAAGTTCTTCGAGGAGGTGGTACATTCATTTTTCAGCTTTTCTCTCTCCTCGTTTTCTTGAAAAAATAGAGTAGAAGTTATTAAAAATTATTTCAATGTATTTGTAGTAGGGACAGATTTGGGTTCTGCCCCAAAATGTCACTGCGCATGGAATTAAACCTTTAGATACCTCAAAGAGAATTTCTCTATATATTTGATAAATATATTTATTACATGAATATTTATTATATAAATAAATATATTCAATAAGAATGAAACCTCTACTTATCTTGGTGGACGTTTCGGGAACGAATCTGCTCCCGTTCTCAACACGAATAAAATGATCTTCTCTTCGCAAAATTTTTCAATATGTTTTCGGTTCTGACACTGGAAAGTGACAATTTGGTAGACGGAGGAATTCTGGTTGCAAGGTGTTTTCATTGATTGATATCGAATTTTCCATTTTCATATTCAATTTTTAGAAGTGGATGCCAAGTTCTATCTATATCAACTGAACAAGAAGCAATATCATTGTCTCCGTTCAAGAGAATGCAAGCAGACTCTTTGATTATCCGTTTTTGGTTGTTGTCTTCTTTTCTTATGATATTAATATCACCCCAATCGGCCATGTTGTCCATTTTCAGTAGGGATATTTTCAGCTAATTTTGATTTGTCAGTATTTCTTTTCTTTACATTGTTCTCATGCTCTCTCATCCTTACTGATAGAGGCTTGCTGGTTTCAACGGTATAATATTTTCCACAAACACATGGTAACTGTGAATACAAGTTTTTGATGATTGTTCTTCATTTTTCGGTTTTGTATGAGTCAAATTCGATCTCATTGTATTTTCTGTCTTGAACACTGTTTTCACTTTCAACTTGTCACCACCACGTTCAATTTCTTTAGATATTCCGGGAATGTAAGGGATTACATTCGTTATCAGTGTTGGTTGTCTTTGTGTTTGTTGTATATTCTGTCTGTTCTCAATTTGCTGTATTGTTTCATCAATGAAATGTTTCGGATAAGTGTTGAGTTCTAGAACATCTTTTATATGGTTCATTTCGGTATTGAAAATTTGGTGGTTCGATGATATGGATTTGGCTCTATCATGAAGTGATTCGAATATTCCTTTGTTTATACTCGTATGATGTTTTGATTGAAAATTGAGGTATCTGTCGGTGTGTGTATCTTCACGATATACAATTGTTATCAGAATGTCTGTCAGAATCTGATTTTTCACTGAGGACATCTGAAAATGGTAATTGATCATTAGATTCGATTTCTAAAGTGAATTTGATCGTGGGTTCGATATAGTTTATATAATTCAGAAAATTATCTAGTTCCATACGGTTATGTGGCCAAATAATGAAAATATCATCCGCATATCTCTACCAAGTCTTTGGTTGTTTACTGAATTTTTTCACCCAGCAGCTGAAATCATCATCATCGGGGATTTCAATGTCCACAACTCCACCTGGCTCAAATTCTCGAACAAAACAGACGACGCAGGACGTCTGGCTGAGGCTTTCGCTATCACCTATGGTCTTGAGCAACTGATAAACGAACCCACTCGGATCCCTGATATCAGCAATCATTATGCCAATACGCTCGACCTGTTCCTCACTAACAATCCGAAACCGTATGAAGTGAAAGTCCGTGCACCACTAGGAAACTCAGACCACACACTCATTTCCACGATATGCCCTTACATCACTCCGCGAACCAGTCCAACACCCCCACGCACTGTTTGGCATTACAATTCAGCCAACTGGGATGGCCTTCGCATGTTTTTTTCTGATTTTCCTTGGAGGAGAATGTGTTTTGAATCGGGAGATCCTACGCAATGTGCTGAAGAGATCTCGGAAATCATCATGCTGGGAATGGAAACTTACATACCACATAGCACCAAATCACGAATCACTGGTGAACCATGGTTCAATAGAACCTGTTCTAGGGTTGTCGCACTGAAGCAAGCAGCATACCGCCGTTGGCGCAGAAACCCAAGCCCTCAAACTAGAGCTGAATATGTTGGAGCTAGGAATACATGCAATCGAACGATAGCTGAGTCTGAAGAGGCATACAACACGAAAATAAGATCGAAGCTCATAGAGTGTCCAAATGGTTCCCGTTCATTTTGGACGTTTGCCAAGGCAATCGGGAGAAATTTCACTTCTAGCTCATTTCCTCCCCTCACAAAGGATGATAATACATTGGCTATAACACCTCATGAAAAAGCCAACACCTCCGCCAAAATGTTTGCAGACAATTCTACCTTGGATCCACGAGGCCAGGAACTCCCCAAAATCGCTACCATCGATAACCGTATGCAAGAAATTGTCTTCCGGCAACGCACAATCAGACACATTCTGCTTAGCCTCAACGTCAAGAAGGCTATGGGGCCTGACGGAATACCGCCTATTGTTCTCAAGAAATGTGCCCCAGAACTAACACCAGTTCTTTGCAGGTTGTTCACCCTTTCGTACAAACTAGGCGTATTTCCTTCTAACTGGAAGAAAGCTAGGGTCCAACCGATTCCAAAGAAGGGCAAGAAAACCCTCCCTAACAACTACAGACCGATTGCACTACTGTCTGTGATCTCTAAAGTAATGGAAAAAGCAATCAACATCGAGCTCATCCGATATCTAGAGAGCTCAAGAATCGTGAACGACCGGCAATATGGCTTTCGTCACCAGAGGTCAACTGGAGATCTGCTTGCCTATGTGACACATAAGTGGCAGGTGTCAAAAGAGAAACATGGGGAGTCTCTGGCTGTAGCCTTGGATATCTCCAAAGCATTTGACCGAGTTTGGCACCAAGGCCTCCTAGCGAAACTTCCGTCATATGGTTTGCCGCCCCAACTGTGTCTTTTACTATCGAGTTTTCTTGCAGATAGATCACTCTACGTGGTGGTAGACGGGGTCTCGTCTGATACAATGACGATCAATGCTGGTGTTCCACAAGGCTCTGTCTTGGCACCAACTTTGTTTTTGCTCCACATCAATGATTTGTTGAATGTGACCTCCAGCCCAGTTCATAGCTTTGCGGATGATAGTACACTTCATTCCGCCTTTTCCTCTAGAGCCCCTATATCATCCAATGAGGCCAGAGGTGCAAGGCGAAGACAGGTTGATGCTTTAAATGAGGATCTGACAAGAATTCTGGAATGGGGATCTGAGAATCTAGTACAGTTCGATGCAACTAAAACTCAAGCTTGTATATTCACCAAGAAGGCTGATCACACAATGCCCAATTTGATTATGTCGGGTACCACTGTTCCTATGAGGTCGTCAATATCTATGCTGGGTGTCACCACCAACAGTGCTCTCTCATGGGACGATCATGTGAGGTCCATTGCGAAAACTGCTTCACAAAAACTCGGTTTTCTTTTCCGTGCGAAAAGATACTTCACATCCCAGCAACTGCTTATGATCTACAAAGCACAAATTCGACCTGTCCTGGAGTACTGTTCACATGTTTGGAGCTCAGCCCCCAAACATACGCTGAAGCTCTTAGATTTAATTCAGAAGAGAGCTATTCGCCTAGTCGATGACACAACACTCACCAAATCATTGACCTCTCTAGATCATCGTAGAAAGGTCGGCGATCTTTGCCTTCTTCATAGGTACTTTTATAGGTGCTCAACGGGAATATCATCTATTATGCCACCACGCGCGATTCCTAGTAGACAAACCAGACGAGCTCAAGCTGGTCACCCCTACACTGTCAGGCTCGAGACCTGTCGAACATCGCTATACCAAGCATCATTCATCAATAGAACGGCAAAGTTGTGGAATTCTTTGCCTAGTGAAGTCTTTCCTGATGCTCACAACCTCCAAACATTCAAGAAAAATTCCAACACCTTCCTTCTCTCCCAAAATTCCACCGCTGGCTAACACGATGTTCCTCGAACATAATAGGTTTCCCTTTCGTGTTGTCCAAAGATAAAGATAAAGAAGATTTCCTAGAAATTGTTTGAGTTAACCTGTGACTAATCTGTGACACTGGCTTTGGCATGGGTATAGTTAGTACTAGTGATACATAATTCAATCATTCATCATTGCATGCCATTTTCCAGGACTTGACTCATTTTGCTCCTCAGGTAAAGGATATCAGGATACCTGAATAATATAATTGGTCTACCATCAGCATCTATATCATTGAAAATTAATGAACCACTACAACTCTCAACTGAATATTTCCTTTTCTTCGAATCCATTCATTGATGCCTTGCCACTTGAATATGTCATTTCGAACGCAAGTTGAGAATTTCTCTCGAAATGAGTATGCAAACAGCTGATCTTGGTAATATTTAGAGGTCATTTGTCTTGAAGTTTCCGACTTCATCATACATGCTCTCACGGAAGATGATTCAGACCAGAGTGTTGAATTTTGTGAGTGGTTTACAACAACAATTGAAGGAGAATGAGGCTTCCAAAGCCATGTACGTTTTTCAGACGAATGCACTGGAGCGATACCAATCCGCATATTTTCATAGATTACACGAACATTTTGGGAAATATCAAATTTTGTCATTGAACGATCAAATGATATGTTAGCCTAATTTAGTTGATGTCTTATTGTTACAAATCTAAGTTTTCTTGAAGATCAAGAATTTACAGTTGATTTACTTTGTCTGTTTGGATTCGAAAGGAAAAAAATTGATAGGCCGAACTGTTCGTAAGATTAGAGAGTGATCCTTCCACCAATCGATCGTGAATCAGCATGTGAACATTGATTGAGTTGAATCATCATCTTTCAGTGCTGTCTTTAAGTTTTTCGACGATGTGGTACATTAATTTTCCAGCTTTTTGAGTGATTTTCTCTCCTCGTTACTAAAGAATAAAGAAGAAGTTATAAAAACTCTCTCAATATATTTGTAGTAAAGACAGATTTTGTGATCTGCCCCAACATGTCAGTGCGCTTGAAATTAAACCTTCAGAAGCCTAAAAAAGAGATTCTCTTTTTGTCAGTGACACCTTGTTTATTGAGAAAATCGAGAATACAAATAAATTTTCAATGCAAACAAAACTTCTCCTTAGCTTAGTGGACGATTCGGGAACGAATCTGCTCCCGTTCTCAGCACAATTAGAATACTTTTCGTCCCAAGATTTTTCAATGTTGGTTGGTTTTGACAATGGAAAGTGACAATTTGGCAGACAGAAGGATCCTGCTATTGATGTAATAAACTAGCTGGTGAGCCCACTCTTCAATTGTTTTGTCAGACTATAAAGTCCAAAAACAATTGAATTCTAGCAGATGGCGTGGGGTTCTCATATTCAACAATAGATGACGCGAACATCGAGAAATTATCACGAAACAGTTCCAAAGCAGGCAACCATAGATTTCTATGCAGGCAACATTCCGGTTGAAATATACCCGTTAATGACAGCTGTCAACCCGTAAGAGTTTGAATTTGGACGCGGAATAAATACAAAATTATTATTTCTTCTAGTTTCTTATAAAGAACATTTATCAATTCCCAGGTGAAGACAATCTTGAGTGTATTAGTTTCATTGTGTATAAATCGATTGAATTTATTTTATCAGCATGGACTGGCGTTGTTGCAACGTGTGAGGAACACATAAAAATTCGGAACTCCGAATGTTTTCAGTACCCAAAGTTAGTATGAATATTCAAATGAATTCATCATTTGATGAGCATTCATAATGATCAGGAATAGCAGTGTGAGCTGATACGTTTCCGATTTCAGAACGAAGAAGAATTGCTGAAATGGAGTATTTCTACTTGCATCAAGTTGCCCCCAAATGGATATGTCTGTGAAAAACATTTTCAAAACGGAGCCATCGGGAAGAAGAAATTGAAGAAAGGTGCCACACCACTGAAAATGTTTGTATTTTTTGAAATCATAACCAGCGTACCCATCATAAACCTTCTCTTGAATATACAGGCAGTCCAAATTTGTCTTCCAATATCCCTATATATGGCTGATGGTGTATTAAGAAATGAGGGTAGGTACCTTAATATGTTGACTTTCACTCGAATAGAAAATAAGGTAAATATGTCCCTCTCAGACATGAATTTCCCAGAAACGGCTTGGTTTATCATAATACTATTAAAGATTACCTCTTTCAATAGATGCAACATTTGGGGATGAAATAATGATATTTATCAACCCCCTCCAAAAGGAACTATGGGTAGACAACTCTGGACTATCCGGTATAGGTCATCAACTCTTGAGATATGTACACAGTATGTACCTACATTTGGTATTTTTTCATCAAAATAATCAACCTCTTGAATTTTCAAAGGTATTATTCCTTGCTCTGAATACATTAGTTCTGTTATTACCCTAATACCAATTTCAAGTACCATTGTATAAAAATGCCAAGTAGGTTTATGGATGGTATAAGGAAACAGAAATATTTCCAACTGAACTGATTAATTATATAAGGTTCACTAGTATGATTATGCATGCATTCAATGATGTCAATTTCATCTGAACTTTTTGGATAGGCAATTATGATAAGGCTGAATAAATACAAAAACATTTCAAAAAAATATATTTTGTTGGATAATTTTTTGTTCGTAATTACTCAATTATATTGTTCTTTCTCTCTCCTGTAGTGAACAAGATTCCTCTGCAGCCAATCCACAATCCCTTTCCAGTTCCTACTTGAACCCTGCTTCTAATACTCCTGAAGATACCTTTCCTGTAAATATTGATAAGAATGTTCATAGTACTACTACTGTGGATAGTCTAACTAGCCTGTGTCAAGAACTGGAATCTCTTGATAACCAACTGATACTTCCACCCGGTTGGGGTGTTCATAAGTTAGAAAAGCACATTCTTATCACAAAACTGAGTATTCATAATGACTTTGAAATTTCAACTGAGAGATCCATTATCTTAAACTGCTCACTGATTACAGCCCACGCAGGAGCAAAACGTTTTAATCTAGAATATGCCATTACCACATTAGAAAAACTCCAAGAGCTGATCAATAAAATGGATACGTGAAAAATATGCAATGGCAACAGCAGATCATGTTCAGTTCTTATTCCAAGTTATAATTATTGCAGAGCATGCACAAGTAATAAATCGTTATTTAAGAAAAGACAAGGAAAAAGAAATAAAATAACAACTAACAAAAAACACAAATATAACTACATGGCTTACTTGTCATAAAAGAATGCACATTTGAGTAGAGTGATTGTCAATCTGAGGAAGGAAATGCCAATGTGGTTAAGCTTGATGAACTTCTTGAAACTTTGCCAGAAGTTCAACAAGAAAAGATACAAATTTGTTTAAAATCGGCAAGTGTAAATCTGCAGGCAGAAGATACACCATGGAATGGGTTTATAATTGCATTCTCATGAAAATTAAGAGCCCAAAGCTTTATAATTATATGAGAGATAAACAAATTATGGCAATACCATCAACTAGCACTCTCTCAAGGTAGGTTAGTTATTTTTACAATGTATGGAAATAACGAAATATTCAAAACATATTTTTCCAATAGGTACATTAGAAATAAAGATGGAACATTTGGTTCCAAAAAGGAGGTTTTTGCAATGATAAAAGAAAAAACTAAGAATATGGCAGAATGGCAGAAGCATGGATGTTTATTAGTAGATGAATATAAAATCACTCCTACTAAAAAATTTGACAAAAATACCATGGAATTCGTGGGATTTATGGATCTTGAATTCACTCCTAATGGCATTGGGATCAATTAGGAGATCATGTACTCGTGATTATGTTCCAGCCATTTGCTGGTCATGGCTTGCAGGCTTTGAGATGTTTTCTGACGAAAGGGAATATCACTGGTGAACTCCAAGCAAAACTAATTTCAGAATGTGTGATTTGCTGGACTTCTCATTGATGTAATCACAAGTGATGGAGCAGCTTGGAATAGAATGATGTGGAAATGTATGGGGATGCAAAACTGTTCAGAGCCATGGTGTGAACATCCAATGGATGCCTCCAGGAAGCTGAGGATGTGTTCTGATTTTCCACATCTCATCAAATGCCTCAGAAATAACCTAGAAAAAAAAAGGATATTCCAGGTATATATCACAATAAAAATTCATTTTCCTAGATTTTTGGGATTTTCTCTACTCGTTTCTAAAAATAGAAATAGAAGTTATAATAATTATTTTGATATATTTGTAATGAGGACAGTTTTGTAGACTGCCCCCCAAAGAGAAAAATTCTCTATTTGTCAGTGACACCTTGTTTTTTCAAAATTTGGAAATGAAAATGTACTTTTAATAAAATCAAAACTTCTACTTATCTTTGTGGACGTGTCGGGAACGAATCTGCTCCCGTTTTCAACACTGTGGAAAAAATGATCTTCTGATAGATTCAGGGTAAATTATAAATTCAGTTCAATGTTGAATATTGAGAGGAATAATACAAATATCAGTAGTGGCAGAATAAGTGATAATATCTTTGTAGGAATTGGAAAATTTTCTCATCTATTTGGGATTGTGGGAGGACTGTTCATCAACTGACAAGTTTTTGTCAAAGGGTTGAAAGCCATGATATCCTGTACATTGGATTCAACTGGTTACCTCTCAGGGCTTGGATTCCAGTACTTCATGACAGCTAGGATGAACCAAGACCATCTTCCATCATCATCACCATCATCAATTCTCCTAGAAGTAATAGAAAACTGCATTAGATTATTTCAGATTTCCTTGGATCAAATTCTGGAGACAAGACACTCAAGAGTTTCACTGTTCAAAGTTTTCAATGTTCATCAATTTTCTATTTTTCTCTGAATCTGAATGATACTTGATTTTATTAAATTATCCTGCAATGACTTTGAAACTGAATAACAATGGAATATCTACTGAACACTGCAGCTTATTACAGTTCAAGCATTTATTCTTTGATAAATTTATTGAGTTAAAGCTGGTTAAAGTAACAGGTACCTAACTGAAGAGTTTAAAAAAAGAACTGGTAGCTTCAGAATATATCACATATTCTTGTCTCTAGTATTTTCTTTGTTCAGTGAATGAAATATGAAATATATCCTTACTATTATGAAACAATATGAAATATTTGAATATATCTATACCTATTTTTTCTCTTATCATTTCTTTGGGATGATGAGAGCTGCAGGGGGTTGTAATAGTCACCCAGAACCCATTCAAGTGGGCCAAATATTCAGGCTGATGTCTTTATTTTCATTAGTTAAACCACCCAGAGGAAGTAATGTAACAGGTGGTGAAATGATCCAGTTTCTTTTAACAATAGGCAAACTAAAAGAAAAGAAAATAAAATGCGTTTTTATCACTATAAAGTCAGATGAAAATGCCACTCTGAATGAATATGAGGAATTTGAAAATATAGAGGAAGCATTTGCCTACTTCTGTGGGTACATTTTGAAAAGGTTACGGTACCCACAACATGTCAAGAATGTTTAGAGACAATTTGTGGAGATGGAAATGACAAATTCAATTCATTTATTAAAATGAAAAGTAGAGGATTCCTCACATTCCCATCTACCCAAATCACCTCATTTTTGACTGATATTGAAAAAACAAAAGCAGATATTTTTCAAGAGGATTTGAAAAAATCATCAATATCTATTATTCCCGAAAAATTATCATCAACCTAGAGTGCTTTTAGGGTGTCAAAATCACAAAATTACTTTGAGTAAAAATATAATTCAAATATATGTAGATGCCAGACTGAGCATTTGTTGTTCAGCAGAGCAAAAAAAAAGAAACATGGAGAATAAAGCAAAAAAATTATCAAAGCTTGCAAAACTAAACTAGGATGATGTTTTTAGATGATGATGTGATCAAGACATCTTCTGTTGAAGTAATCATATTGCAAAGACCACATCCACAATTATAAAGAGTATAATTGAGTATCGAATACCAAGTATACAGTATTGAGTTAAGAGTAATAAAATTTGCAGGAGTTACAGAGGTACGAAAGATATACACTCAACGAGATGTGAAATGAAATTTTTTAGCTGAAAATCAATTGAATTTGATACTTATATTTTGATATGAGAAGACTTTTAACCTTTTTTGCCTCCTAATATAATTTTCTGGAAAAGTAGATCATTCCATTGCAGCTGACAAGCAGTTTATATCACTGAAGATGACCAAACTAGATCATTGAGTGTATCTTTGGTTGATATTCTCATTTCCATGAATGATTTTCTGGAGAAGATCTCAAGTTTCCTTCTACTCTTCACTTTTCCACTCCACTTTGAGTAAACATGGACTTTCTTTCAATGATAGCAAGACATCATCCTGTTATGAATATATCTGATACCTACTCTACTATTACCTACTCCAAGAAGTCTCACTTGATTGATATCATAAATGTATTAAAAAAACAATAACAGTTCAAGATAATTCAAGCATAGCTGTTACTTTGATGTACCTGTATAATATCAGTAGATAAGATTCTCAGAGTGATTGTGATCTGACTCAAGTTGAATTGAAATATGCATCAAATGAGCAACTTTATTGATTGAGTCTCAACTGGACTGATTAATTCTCATTTGTAATTTGCAACTTATTGTGATTACTGCTGATGCAGCAATTATTAATGAATAAAGTCTTTTGAGTACTCACCTTATCTTTTATTTCAATCACAGAATCCTAGGGTATGCAAATAATCCTGAAAATACACGAAGTATGAATCAGCATTGATAATCATAACTACATATACCCGATTCAATACAAGATTATATATAAGAAGTATTAACTTGATACTCACCTCTCAAAATACAAATATATCACTCTGAAGTCTGAAACGATCATTACATTTATTTTTACACCAGATCAATCCGCCTTGCACAGTAGAAACATGAATCCCTCTCAGGTTTACATATGGAGGTAAAAATGTTATCTAGCTTTTGTATTTCATTCAGATTCGCAACAAAAAAGAATAAAACTCCTTTCCATAAACCTTGTAAATCTCCGTTTTTTAAGAAAAAAAACTAATAAAACAGTAAAAAGTGAAATGCTCATCACACATAACCTCATAGAATATACCAACATTTGTTGGCGACAGTGACAAATTCAAAAACGTGTCTCTGCAAATTTGGTTGAGAACTCGGCTGGCAGATTTTACAGTTTCGCCCACGCCATGTCATGTTTATCAAGGTTGGCCAATATCAAGAAATTTGAACACGGGAGAAGGATAGGAGTAACTCCACCAGCTAGTTTATTACATCAATATCCTGCTCACAATGTGTTTTTCATTAATTGATATTGAATTTTCCATTGTCATATTCAGTTTCCAGAAGTGGGTGTCAAAATTATTGTCTTCGTTCAGGCGAATGCAAGCAGTGTCTTTGATTTTCCGTTTTTTGTTATTGTCTTCTTTTCCTATGATCTCAATATTACTACAATTGGCCAGTTTCCTGAAGAGGTGAATGTTTGGGCAGGAATTTCGAGCAATCGCGTTGTTGGTCCGATTTTCATCCTATCTTACAGCAGTTCTTTGAAAACATCTTCTACGAACTGAAATTGAACCTCGAATGAGACGATTCGTAATGAACAATCAAGAAGAGTTTGGAAACCGTGAAATTATATTTCAGCAGGATTGGGCACCTCCTCATTTCGATTGCATGGCTAGAGAGTTCCTTGATTAAAATTTTCCCAGGCGATGGATAGGTCGCAGAAGAAGTACAGAATGGCCACCAAGATTTCCGGAACTCACACCTCTAGATTTTTTCCTTTGGGGTATCTGAAGTCAAAAAGCTACGCCACTGAATTACAAACAATCGAGAGTTGGAACACAGAATGATAAATACTTGTGAAGAAATAGATGAACATACTTTCATCAACGTGAGAGGAGCTATTTATAATAGGGCACTTCATTGTGAAGATTTAGGAGAGAGCCACTTTTGACACTTGATGGAATTATTGTTGGAGTAACATAAAATTTTTTTTTCAAAAAAGGAATTTCAATTTTCTAGTCAAATGATTTGTTCTGATTGTAAATTCACAGGCTCCGAGATTTTTCGGCAAGAGGTACTGTTTATCCTCAATCAACTCTCTTCACGCCTCTTATCATTGAAAATCATTGAGAGATTCAACTACAAATCGCAAACAAAGTTCATTTAGCAAAATTTTTTACCGAAAGTAACCAAAATTCATACTCCTCTTCGAACGTTGATAGTTCGAAAACAATTGAATATGGGAGTAAAGTGTAACCTTTTCCGAATCTTCAAAATCCCACTTGAGTATTCCCTCACAAATCTATTATTATTACTCGAATCTTTAACTTCTGGAAAAAAGTCTTTGTTGTCGTCGCTTCATGGCTCTTTTTACCAAATTGATACAACAGAGTTGTATTCAATTTGTAACTTACAAGTAACCGAGTCTCTGCAACACATTATGTTTGAATGTCTTATCTACTCAGGCGTGAGACAAAATTCGATTTTATCGGAAATCAGTGATATTGATGGTCCGGTACTTTTACTCGATGGCCATACCTTTTCCCACTCAGCAAACCTTGTGAAGTCCTTGATGAATATTATGAAGTTACGATCATTCATCATTAACGAATGACTTTCAAAGTATGTCTAGTGGAATCTACATACGAGTTCTTCTCAACTTTGGATCACAAGGTCCGTTATTTTTTTTTTGTTTTTTCAATGTACCTGCACAATCATCTCCATATGATCCACTTGAGATTATGCTCGCATATAAACCGAGCCCTCGTGATGAAAATGTAGTTTTGTTTTCTCGAACAATAAATCATCTACTATCTATCTATCTATTTGAGAAAAATGTTGCGAATTATGGGCAACTTTCGGAAATGGAATAATATACAGGTTGTTCCATCTGAACTTGAAATTTTCAGCTGTGAGTTTTTCATGAAAAAGTAGGTAAACACAAGAAGAATATCAGTAACAACAAGAAGCTTGGAAGAGAAATGAAACTATTCATTGAGAATCAATTCATCAATGTATTCATTCGAGAAATACTGGAACTCCACAACCCAATCCTCACCATGTATGTGCATATACTCTCCTCTTTACATGACATCTCGGTAAGAATTCTATAATATAGCTCACTCATCAACCTATGTATATGATATACTATTTTTACCATGGACGACCCAGATGCTAGAGAGGAATGCTTTCCGATTCAGATGAAGAAGACGAGGAAACGTAACTCAGTTCCAAAGCCGCAAACAATGCAGAGAGAGTGCGTGAATATTTCCAGGAAATTCTCGTGTGATTCCTGGTACTTTCGAGAATGTGTCGCAGGAATTACACAGCGTTATCAGCGATTAAATGTCAGCTGCTGAACTAGCTGGACAAATTCATGATAATATTCTGAAGCCACTAGACAAGCAGCTCACGGCTACAATTTGGTGTTAGGCTAACTTACAATCATTTTGGTGGTGTACAGTGCATCCGATTTTGGTTGAGACGGGATGAGAATGGGAGCAGATTCGTTCCCAAAACGTCCACCACGATAAGTAGTTTTATTCTCATTAAGTATCTTTGTATTTCCAAATTTCTTAAAAACGAGGTGTCACTGACGATTAGAGAATTTCTCTTTTAGATATCTGAAGGTTCAATTTCAAGCGTAGTGATATTTTGGGGCAGATCACAAAATCTGTCCTTACTACAAATATATTGAAAAAAATTTTCGATAACTTCTACTTCATTTTTCAGAGAATAGGTGAGAAAATCCCATAAAAATCTGGAAAATGAATGTACCACCTCCTCAAAAAACGCACAGACAGCACTAATGTACAATGTGTGTTGAGAAGGTGTGTCAATTATATGTTGGGAAAAATGGATAACAATTTGAACAGTGCGATGAATTAGGTATTGAATAATCCAGACATTTTGTTTCCATGATGCATACTTGATGAAGGGTGCTTCTTCTGTATCCCATAGGTATTTCGACTTATTCATCACTATCATCTCGAAAACCGTACCCCAAAAAAAAAATTGAATACGCCTCACTTCGTAAATATAGATGAGGTC
Organism: Gastrophysa polygoni; assembly: GCA_963576655.1. Classification (NCBI taxonomy): domain Eukaryota; kingdom Metazoa; phylum Arthropoda; class Insecta; order Coleoptera; family Chrysomelidae; genus Gastrophysa; species Gastrophysa polygoni. Next base: position 34,906,293 of record OY755082.1, read on the forward strand.
AAAGAAGTGAAAATTCCCAAAATCGTCCTGTGTCTCTTGAACGGTAACAGTTGATGCGAAATCTGATTGGACCATCTTGCGTTTCAAGAAAATATGGGAAAGGACGTGAAAACCACATTGCTCCATCTTCAATAACAACGAAAAAAACAAATAAACCTGGCGGTCTCAACCAAAATGAGATGCACTGCACAAAGCTACATTTGAATGAGTTGAGAATAGGTCTGTTGCAGATAGATTCTGTCTAATCAGGAGTACGTGCGAGGATTTCCTTCATCGAACATGAAGACGTTTGCTGAAAGTTGAATCTCATAATGAAGTTACATCATGGTCAAGTAGGGATAAAGCACTGAACATCATGAGACATTTTGAACAAATTTATAGATTACCAACTCCAACTTGCTCCATTTTGCTCTTCAACAAGAGGTTTGTGACTATTAGAAGCTGAATATGTATGCAGGAGATCCTGGATCTATACATGACATGAGATTGTTTAGAAATTTTGATTTGGATTGCAGCATTCAGAATGGTACTGATGATAGCCATCTGATTGAGATCTGATGAATCACAGAATATCTCCTTTTAAGATTCGAAAATTAGGATTCGTTCCAACTAGTAGACAGAAATACTTCAAGAAAAAATGTCTGAGGTTGAGCTGTCATGAGAAATGCTTCTGCAAATTCTGAAGGAAGATTTCCGCAACTGGAATTCATGATCACTTGCATTCTATATGGGGATTCTCCAAGAGAAATTGAGGAGGGAGCAGCTCTACCTCATATAAGCAATGAGAATCACATTGGTGAAATGAAGACATGAACAATGGAGATGAGGACAATGGCATTATCAAAAGGACTCATGAAGGTAACATTGAGATTGTGGAAGATCGGAATCACAATAATGACAATCCTCAAATATTATTGTTCCATCAGTTTCATTGGAGAATTGCTCGATTTTCCATTACAGTTTGAGGAGAATCATCAGTGGGAATTCAGAAACAGCAGTTATACTATCAAAATGAAATAATCATAGGTCATGAATATGAACATGATGATCATCATACGTAGAATACCTCTCCTGCTGCAGAACTAGAATGATGTCATTGTTTTCGATCCTCAATGAATAGTTAATTCACTTGTGTTATACTTCATATACCAGCACTTATTAATACTCCATCATTTTCAAATCGAGATATTCCGGAAACGGTACACAGTATTCAGTTCTATCAAAAGTATCTTTTTGGTGTAAAACTCAGTGATGAGTTCACATGAGTATCTCACTACATAATCCAACCTCAAGAAGTAATGCTCAAATCTACTCGGTAAAAACCGTGTAACTAGCGCCCCCTATGAGGGTCAGATACAAAAAAAAATATCATGCGATTCTTCAGATTCCAAAACATATTCAAATGAAATTCCATACCAATTGTGCTAGTGGTTTCGACATAATCGAGAGAAATGTGGATACAGTTATTCTACCAAGTGAATACGAATGCAGTAACGATTCTTTTCACTGAGTGAACCGAACTTATTCTGCAGTTTTCTACGTACACTAGTAACAGATCTCTTCTGGAATACCTTGTATGAGGCAGGCTCAATCATCTATATTGTTGAAAGGTTCCAACCAAAAATCATTTTTCTTGTATCCTCATTGCGTGAAATTTTCATAAACTCATCGAAATATTTCAATCATCGGTCCGGTCTTTCCATTTTTTTCTTTATGTTTCCGATCAATTGCTCCTGTTGCAGTTTTGCATTTTCCAGAAGAAGATAACCTTGTTGCTTCTTCTTGATGGTTCTCACTGATTGTCGGTTGTTCTTGCTGAAAATAACTTCCGCTGGACTGTGGAACCAATCCTGAAAAGCTACTGCATGTTGCCAATGCCCAGCGGTGATTTCGTCTTCTTCCGACCAGAGCCTAGCATCTCTCCAATTTCTTCCAAAGTGACTAATATCAACCATATCAACTTTCTCTATTGAAAATGAAGTAGGTTCTTTCTTTATTGGAAATGAAGTAGGTTCCACCAATTTCATGCAATTTTTACATTCCATCGATAACTGAAACAATTACGCAATGAGGATTGTCCATTATTACAGAATACTCCAAATTCCGACAATTTGATTTTATCCTGAAAATTTCGAATTTCTCATTTCTGATGATCCCTCTCTTTCTGATATATCTGAACAGCTTCATGCTCGGACCTCGGACCGCACTCTGATTCTGACTGCTTCTGTGCCGTTCATTCTCGATGTAGGAGCTATTGAGGTACTCAGTTCGTCGCGGAATATGTCAATAACGAAAACATATTCGATCATGTGAAGGAAAATATTGACAATACCAAACGATTGTAAAAAATATTTATTTACTTCTGTTACTTCCAACATATCCACTGAATTCGGTAGACTACAAATCTGTAAGAACGAAATGACCCTGATATGTCATCAGTTTGCTCAATTGATTGAAAACATTGAGAGCGTATTCCATCAGTAGGGCTCTTCTCTCTTCTCCAGGCTGAAGGCTGGTCTGGGAAGTGTTTCAAATTTTGTTGCAACTCCCACATGCCTTGGCACCCACATTCTAGTCGATTATTGCATATTGCCAGTGGCTTCAAGGATTGTTCGCAGTCTCAGATTGATTGGGAATCAAAAGTGAATAGAATTTAAGAGGCTTATTCGGAGCGTCTTGGCTCCATAGAGAGAGTATATAGGAATTTATTTCCATAAATGCTCTTCGACGGGCCCGGGAGATAGAAGTAACTAACTATACAGTTGAGTAGAGAAAGTCGTACCGATGAACGGACCATTCGTCTTGTGAAATATGTTATGGACATGAATTGAACTAGGTACTTATTTCTTTAAGTTTTTTGCTCTAGTGCTGTCAAAGATTTCGGAGGATGTGAAGACTCAACTTTGATGATAACCTGTTTCACCTTTTTTTGAGCCTCCATGAAGGTATTCATCATCATTTATTGAATTCCTTCAGAAATTAACATTGTCTCGGTACAGTCGAACGAATGAATGCATGAATGAACGACTATCAGTATGAAACTCCAAGAACAAACAGTGCTTGAAAGAAATGCATTCACAAATCATTGTGAGAAGAAATATCAATTGAAATGAACTGAAATCGAATTATCTATGACGCAACAAGTACCACTGTACAACACGGTACAGAGTTCATGTGTCACCAGTTACTCGAGTAGGCCACTGTTATATACACACACACACACACACACACACACACACACACACACACACACACACACACACACACACACACACACACACACACACACACACACACACACACACACACACAATGTTGAGTTCACTCACCAAAATGTTTTTGTTGATATCAACACCTCCACATTTTTCTGTAGATCTGCTGATCGATATCGCTTTCTATGACTGATTATAGTTCTACTCAGTATATTCATATCAAGTTTCTCTTTCCGAATTCTTTTTTCACTCACTATATGTACAAGAAGGCCAAACATGATTATGTTTGTTCAATATGATTCGCAATTTGAAAATATGTCATTTGAATGTCTGCTCACTCCTACCGCATTTTGCAGAGGTTTTGAATTTCATTGATGGATATGGGTGTTTCGGCAACTTGGCTTGCTGATATTGTGAACAACTATGGATACAAATTCAATTGAATAATATCCCATCTGCTATTGGAAACACATATCGCCCTCCGAAAGGTAATTCAGCTATTTTTATTGATTCTTCAGATGATTCCCTGTCACGAATGATACCAATGGTTGATGAAATAATTTGTTCTGGTGACATGAATGTGAACTTGTTATCCAAGAATATCTTGAGTGAGTATTTCGAGGAGTAAAATCTTTCACAACTCATCAATGAACCTACGAGAATTGTAAGTAATCTCATGACGTTATTAGATCCTATTTTTATAACCATCATGAAACATGTTAGTTATTCGGGTGTGAAAGATGCAAGCTCTGTCTCTGATCACTGCCTGGTATTTTCTGGAATTCAGTTCGATTGATTCAAGCAGAAAACAGAAATTCATATCTATAGATATTTCGAGGATTTTGAATATAACTAGTTTTGTTCAGATTTAGCACGATATTCTCACAATCGATGGTATTGATCATTCAGTTGAACTTTTTACTGGGCTGATCCTTTCTATTTTCAATGGACATTCAACTTTCAAGACAGCGCATATCATGAAAGCTCCTGCTTTCTGGTTGACATATACTATCGAAATAATTTTGAATGGAAGAGACAGAGCTCTTGCAAAATTCAAGATTTCAAAATCACACACTGACTGGGTACACTACTACAAAAATTCGAGAAACTTCACGCTATCATCTGTTCGTCGTGAAAAGAAGGCTTATTAAAATTGTTCAATCAAAGCTATAGACTCTTAGAAACTGTGGAAAACCGTGAAGAACATGAATAATAATAAAAAAAACGATATCGACTTGCCAAATTCCTTGCGAAATCCCAAAGAAATCAACAATTATTTCGCGTCAGTATTCATTGATGGTGATATTTAAAACGACCATTCGAAATACTATGATAACAATAAATACCCAAATTGGGATGTCGAGAGTTAATTAGTTGATTCATCCCTGTTGATCAAATGAAACAGGTCTTAACAACTATCAAATCGACTGCCACTGGCTTCGATGGCATATGCATCAATATGATCAACTATTTTAGTCCGTTCATAGATACTTATCCCACTCATATTTCGAATTGTTGCTTGAAAATCGTTATACCCTATTCTATAGGAAATTGTTATCGTTTGACCTCTCAGTGGAGTTACGAACCCAGTGAACTTCTCAGACCTCCGTCCAATAAGTATCCTCTCTGCGCTTTCGAAAATACTAGAAAAACTCATTCATCTTCAAGTAGATTCATATTTCAATAAAAATAATAATATTTCTGATTGTCAAGCAGGGTTCAGAAGTGGGTGAAGCACATGAGCAGCCTTCGTTCAGGTTACAGATGACATAATTCGAAAGTCTAATAGCAGAGAATTGACAGCTTTAGTTGACTCATACTCCTCGAAGGCATTTGATACCATAAATCATGCATGATAGTCTTTTTATTCCTTCCATATCTCATGAATCACTATCAATCGGTATGTTATAATAATAAATTGTCGTCAACACTGAATGGGTGTGCCTCAAGGGTCAATCTTGGGACCGTAACTCGTCATAATCTATATCAGTGATATATTGACCTCTATCCTCTCATGCAGATGATACAAAATTGTATACCAACATGAACATTCACAACCATGGAACTATTCAGAGCCTCATCAATGCTGACTTACAAACTATTGATAATTTAGCTACGCAACACGACTTGAAATTTAATGAAAATAAATGTCACTTGATGTTTTTCGGTGATGAAAAGAATAGGGCTATTGTCTCACAGAATTCCACAGTCGAAATTGACGACAACATTCGACCTGTTGTGAATTCCATTGAAAACCTGGGTATTATTCTTGACTCTCAATCGATTTTTTTTTTTTGCATTTGAATGATCTACTCAAGAAATCGTTTAGTACTCTCAAACTGATTCACTCGAATAGACATCATTTCAGTCTATCAACCAGAAGACTTCTAACAGTTGTTGGTCTTATCCTGGTTGAACTATGGTGATATTGTGTCAGTATTCTATTGAGTGAATTTGATCAATCGTGAACAGAAGGTACAGAGCTTCTGTTGTAGATTTCTCTACTCTTCAAGAAAATACAATCATGTATCTGGCAAAATAATCGAATTGAACTGGTTGACCAAGAATAAGCGTTCTAATTATAATCTCTGCAACTTTGTGTATGAAATTCTGCGTTCCAGAACTCCCTCTTCACTTTACAATAAACTGTTTCCGATGTCGATGATACATTCTTCAGATGTGAGATCAAAAAACAAATTCCATGTTCCTCGTCACAAAACGTCTCTGTTGCAGAGGTCATTCACATATCTCTCCGTCAACCGTTAGATTCTCACTGTTAATCAATTGTATGCAACTTTCAAAATCAAAAATCAGAATCATTCTGAAGGAATACTTCCATGAACTCGAATGTATTTTTTCGAATATTATTTCAGCCTTCAGTTACCTATTGTTAGGTGTGAGGTTTATATCACTTCTCTTCCTTCCCATTTTTCATTCAAATAATTTCAATTGTACATCCTAGGTTTAGTGTAAGAGTACCCCATAGCCAAACTGCGCCCCTTTTTCGTATCTACCAATGAAGACGATTTATCATCATTATTCATCATTATTGAGTACAGGGTTGGGGTGAGGGATGGAACCAAGTGAATATCTTTCAAACGAGAAGAACGATATTTATCGATCTGATATACATTTCTTTGTTGATAATTTACTTCCGGTCTAACCGGAAATGCCATCAACTTCTTCAATTTGAATGAACACTCTATACATTTTTACAGATTTTGAAAGCTTGTAATTATGAATTGATACATACTGAGTTCATTATGAAAAAAATGTAAAAACAAGAAATATAGCACTTCAATCAACCTCCTTTAAATTGGAAGTATCATCAGTATAAGGTACAGTTGGTTCAAGAATTGTCAGATGATGATTCTGAAAGACAGCTGGAATTATGCGAATGGCTAATGGATATCTGTAAGATCGAAGAACATTTTGTTTCCACCATAGTTCTTTCCGATGAAGCAACTCTTTGTTTGAATGAAGCAGTTGATCGCCATAACTCGAGGTATTGGTCAAATGAGAATCCTCATTGGATTCATGAAGCACATACCCAGAATCCACAGAAGTTGAATGTTTGGATGGGAATTGTCGAAAATAAGCTCAACGAGCCATTTTTTTATCGATGGAAAATTGAATGGTGACACGTATTTGGATCTGCTGAACAAGGAAATTATCCCTGCACTTCAACAGAATGGGCAATTACCACAAAATGTTTGGTTTCAACAAGATGGAGCACCTTAGGTTATGGATTTTCTAGATGCGAATTTTCAAAATCGATAGATTGGACGGAGAGGATTCATAATGTGGCCTGCTCGTTCTTTGGATTTCAGCTCGTTTAATTTTTTTCTTTGGGGTTATCTGAAATCACGTTTTCACGTCAGACAACCAACAAACTCGAAGGAATTGAGAGAGAGAATTATTGATAAATGTGAACTAATACGTGAAGAAGTCTTGGGAAGAGTGACTCAAGAATTTGTTAATAGGATGACAAGATGTTAGCAAGTAAACGGCGAGCATTTCGAACATTTGGAGTAACTTTGTTTCTCATCATTCTGAAATAATGAAATGTACACCTAATGTACAACTATCAGTGAGTTATTCCTCGTTTTCACAATTTCCTTACACTCAACTCAGTATGTATGAATTCAAAATGACAAGCTCTTTCAAATGGTATGGTCAATGGTATTTCCAGTTGAACCGGAAGTATATTAATCACAAAAAAGTGTACATTTGATGCATTCTGTTTTATCGCATTTACCTGCAAATTTCCATAAATATCGTTCTTTTCGTTCAACGAATATAAACTTGGTTCCATACTTTATCCCAACAACTACGTTGCTGGAACCCATTTCAGTAGATGTGTCTTCAACCTTTCAAAAACTCATTCAATTGTGATTTTGTTGGATTTCCGGAACGTCAAAGTTGTCACCGCACTTGGTGAATGGTTCAGATGAAGGTTAGTAGTGCAATGCTGGAGTTTTGACTTTGGTTGAAGAAACACGAATATTCTTGATTATCGTATGATCATCTCTTGAAATAATCACACTGTGATCTTGTGATCGTTTCTAGATTGAATCAATGAAGAAGAAAGTTGTTATTCCATTTTGAAGGGTTATTCCTAGGGAAGTTTTTTTGTTCAGTCAAAATTGTATTGAGTACCTATGTGATTGAGTTCGAAAAAACACGCAAGATGGGGCAAGTTGATCTTTTCCATTGAATCATGGAAATTCTGAGCCCTCTTCAGGTGTACCTACCTAATTAAAATTCGAAGCGGTGCAAACTTCTGATAACTTCTAATTACTGCTAAATCACTCAGGAATTCCGCAACTTTTCGCTGCAGGAATTTCAATAATTGCTGGGAGCTTGCTTTCAGTAGCAAATGGCACTTTCAAGCCCATCATTTCCATCCATCGAGTTGAATGATCCAAAAAATAGTTCGATTTCGATTTTCCGGTTGCTCTGTTGTATTGGCATGCTCCATTCATTTTAAGGCAGATGAAGAATTGAATTTATAAATCAGATCATAAGCCAGTTTTGGAAAATGAGGACTTCTAATGAGGTATTGAACGGGGTGTTGCAATTTCGGCTCGTTTCCTTTCGAAGGGATATCGTAAACGGTGAAAATTATACTAAGGGTTGAATGATTGGTGAACTGGAGGGTCATTCACATGGAAGTATAAAAATTCCAGAATTATAATTGGATTCCAAGATATTTCGAGAAATAAGTCCTCGATTTTGATTTTCATTCTTTCCTGATGATGATATCAAACCCAGAACAAAGAAGTGCATACCTCTTCATAGCAATTTTTCATGAGCTCCCTGATAGAAATGTCATTCTCGCTATTCAATGTTTCACTTCTGATTATTCATCATCAAATATTTTCAAATACATTTCTGTAGCCGTTATATTGAGTTTCGGATATGTTTCAGCCACCATCATGATGAGAAACAGGAGAATCAAACCACCTATGAGGAATGGTGAACTTTGATGATTGGATGATCCTCCAAAATTGGTATGAATGATCACATGAATGAATTCAAATGATAGGTAATGATATCTTGTCACGATTTCAAGAGAGTTGATTCAGAGCCTCCAGCACATGTCACGACCTGGAGCTCAGGCACCCTAGTTGTGAGAGAATATGTGATGTGAATATTTGGGTTTGAACTTGGCACCGAGGGGTAGATTGACTACTACAGATCATCACTTGGTTGTAGAAAGGAAATAGTGCAACTGAACTGAATATCAATTCATTGTGTCTAAATCAAAGAGTGATACTGAGTGAATGAGGAGAAGTGAATGATTGAAAGACACGAAATAACGTTTGGCACTCAACAAGATATACCGAAGGGGCAGTAATCTGGTGAGCCTGGATTATATCCATTCACATCACTGGGTCCATTTGAATTGGGAGCAGCAAGTGAGATCATGTATTGGAATCCAGATCAGAGGTTGAATGTCTACTTAACAGAATTGTTATCAACAGAAGTATTACTCAAAGCGAGGATATGCGTCGACGTTGGTTGTCCATGGCGGGGGTGAACCGCGAAGTTCAACGAGCCAACAATATCAAGGCAAATCTTGCGATGAATATCGGGACGAATCGATCAATGACTGACTGACCCAGCGACTGCGAGAGTCACTCACAGTCCGCTTGGGGAGACTGAGCGACCGCCCAGGGCGACTCAGCCCGTGATTGAGCCGCACCCAGATCACTTGTTGTTCTGTAGTGGATGTAGATTTCCCGTCAATCAGCTACTAGGGTTTTGATGAGATGAACACAATTGATATTCACAACCCTGTACTTCATTCATAATCACAATACAAGAGTTGACATCAATCTGTCGTAATAATTCATTGTATATACAAACGTCAGGTGATGCTAAGTCAACGATGATTGATGGAATACCTTCAAACTACAGTCAATAATATGAAATATGAAACAATTGATACGATCAATTGAAAACAATCTGAACTAACATCACACCTCCCAAGGAAAATTCGAAGAAATTCATGACCTAGGTGAAATGGAATATTTTTGTTCTTTGTTTTCCACATTTTCCTGTATTTAATGGAATATTCGCCGACATTTCTCTCACAACTTGTTCCACGCTCAAAGTGGGCTCACTCTTTTTCTTCAGACAGACAAGTCACAAGATGAGTGCCCCAGGGGTCTGTTCTTGGCCCACTCCTCTTCGTTGTTGATGCAAGTGATGTTGCTCTTCACATGAAGTCCTGCGAGTCGTTTCATGCCAATGATACTCAACTGTATGGAAATGCCTTTTGAACATCCCCTTGACGTCGACAAATGCGTCGTGCTTTATCCACTCTGCACATACACAATAAACGGTCGATCATTAGGTACAGTGTCCTCACATGTAGATTTGGGTGTGACTATTGATACTAACCTTAATCGGTCCGAACAACCTGGGGGCTGAAGATATTCTGAAAAAAATTGATGAGCGTACAAGGAATTCAAAGAAAATCATGATGTTCAATGTACGAGAATCTCAATCCAGATCTTTGAATGACACAATACGGGATGATGAAAAAAAAACTGTTTGTGAAATACTGAACAAATTTAATTCAACAGAGGAAAGAGTTAACGAGGAAATAAGCCCAGATCTATCAAAATAATATCAAAATAAGATTTGGAGTCTTTCAAACACGCATTGAAGCAGAAGCATTGAAGCAACTATGAGGAACTCAGGGCTTAGTGATGATGAGACATTCCTTCACAGAGAACAGCTCAGGAAGTTGAAAGAGGAACTCAAAAGTCGAAGTATTAGTGGCGGGAATAAGTCAACAACCACTGATAACCAATACACTATCGTGATTTGAATGTTTATATATTCAATTATTGTTGTATGTAAATTCTTATCTATTTTTTCTTGTTCATGACATTAGTCTTAGTGTAACTGAAATCACCACTTCCAATATCTTGTTGTGAATAATTTTATTGTAGTGATGGGGTTTTCCCGTGTTCGTGAAATGAATGAATAAACAAATGATTAAATGAACATATTATATCCACATGTAAACGTGCCAACACACTGATCTACCTCATCCGCAAAACGTTCTCCCACCTATCATATTCAAGTTCCATGAAACACAAAGCCTACGTTCGTCCAATTATGGAGTATGCAGGTCCGGTGTGGTGTCCTGTTCTGTTGCGCGATGAGAACTTGGAAAATGTTCAGCGTCGAGCCACGCGTATTACTTTCAGTGAAGTGTGTCCAACGTATCCCGAGAGACTGAAGATGACACAACTGATAGCTTTTGACCATCGTCGACTCCGTGGGAACCTTTTCAAATCTCTCCGTATAGCTTAGTATAATTATGCTAATCGAAAAAAACTTTTTGTTTTCAACAATGATTCGCGGTTACGTGGTCACACTCTCAAATTGAGAAAGGAGAAATTTGCCACACGGCAGAGGCAATATCTTCTGGTGAGTCGTATTTTCTAAACATGGTTCAACTCACCCATTACCCAACGATATCGTGAATTCTGACTCAGTGAATAGTTTTGTGAACAAAATAGACTTTAGCTCATTTGCTCAATTGTTTCTATGCATGTATTAATTTTTTTTTTCTGCACAGCATTGTATTACCTTGTTGATCTTTCTTTATTTTTTCAGGCTTACGTAGGACTCTGTCCTCAGCCTTCATTTATATGTGATGATAATGACAATAATTATAATAATACCTTCATGAAGACCTAATATACAATGGTTCCCTGCATCATTCTTCACCTACACTATGGTTTTGTACTTTACTCCTTATGTCATGATTGTGTTACCTTTCTTATTCTGAGATTATTTAAAAATCAGTTCATACGACTATGAGGAACTCAGGGCTTAGTGATGATGAGACATTCCTTCACAGAGAACAGCTCAGGAAGTTGAAAGAGGAACTCAAAAGTCGAAGTATTAGTGGCGGGAATAAGTCAACAACCACTGATAACCAATACACTATCGTGATTTGAATGTTTATATATTCAATTATTGTTGTATGTAAATTCTTATCTATTTTTTCTTGTTCATGACATTAGTCTTAGTGTAACTGAAATCACCACTTCCAATATCTTGTTGTGAATAACTTTATTGTAGTGATGGGGTTTTCCCGTGTTCGTGAAATGAATGAATAAACAAATGATTAAATGAACATATTATATCCACATGTAAACGTGCCAACACACTGATCTACCTCATCCGCAAAACGTTCTCCCACCTATCATATTCAAGTTCCATGAAACACAAAGCCTACGTTCGTCCAATTATGGAGTATGCAGGTCCGGTGTGGTGTCCTGTTCTGTTGCGCGATGAGAACTTGGAAAATGTTCAGCGTCGAGCCACGCGTATTACTTTCAGTGAAGTGTGTCCAACGTATCCCGAGAGACTGAAGATGACACAACTGATAGCTTTTGACCATCGTCGACTCCGTGGGAACCTTTTCAAATCTCTCCGTATAGCTTAGTATAATTATGCTAATCGAAAAGAACTTTTTGTTTTCAACAATGATTCGCGGTTACGTGGTCACACTCTCAAATTGAGAAAGGAGAAATTTGCCACACGGCAGAGGCAATATCTTCTGGTGAGTCGTATTTTCTAAACATGGTTCAACTCACCCATTACCCAACGATATCGTGAATTCTGACTCAGTGAATAGTTTTGTGAACAAAATAGACTTTAGCTCATTTGCTCAATTGTTTCTATGCATGTAATAATTTTTTTTTTCTGCACAGCATTGTATTACCTTGTTGATCTTTCTTTATTTTTTCAGGCTTACGTAGGACTCTGTCCTCAGCCTTCATTTATATGTGATGATAATGACAATAATTATAATAATACCTTCATGAAGACCTAATATACAATGGTTCCCTGCATCATTCTTCACCTACACTATGGTTTTGTACTTTACTCCTTATGTCATGATTGTGTTACCTTTCTTATTCTGAGATTATTTAAAAATCAGTTCATACGGCGTTTACTTTGTTTCGGTATGGACTGTATTAATATACGCGAAACATCGATATGGCACTCATCCGCTCTATGTACCTGGATATACATATACATTCTCAAATATGATCCCAAATGTGTGTGAAAATTCTTACGAGCACCCAGTGTGTCGTGTAGATAGGCTGTAGAGTTTTTTTGATTGTTAAAAATTGACACAATTTCAATTTCTTCCAAAGTTGATGATGACAACTCTGTTCCTTGGTCTGATACTATTTGACCTGAAATACTATAACGCGAATAATATTATCGACGAGAGCTTCCGTAACTGTCAATGCATCTTTATTTTGTGATAAATTTACTTCGTTCACATCGAAGAGTCAAAGTGTAACGATTGTTATTCAGATCTTCCTCTGAAGGAACAACATCTGAATAAACTTTTTGAAAACCAGATGAAGCTGTAATTTACATTGGTTAGTTGCTCGGTATTGAATGTTTGTAGCGTTGACAGTCATCGCAAGTCTTCACGAACATTTCAACGTCAATTCGGTCCAAAAATAATACTATTTTTATATCATTATACATGCGGTTGATTCCTTCATGTCCTCCCGTTGGTAACAAATGGAAATCATTCAATATAATCTATCTTGTTTCAATATCGGAAATATTCTGAAATCCTTTTGAAATTGTTTTTTTTGAAACCTAGGCTTTTCATTCCAGTAGGATTCTTCGAGATCTCTTCAAGTAAAATTGCGCTTCTTTCATTTCTCAATATAACTAATTTCGGAATATCATATCTCCTACATATATTTTTCAGATCACCCAACGATGTACGTGATATCAACGTTGATCGAGATTCCTATTATATATATATATATATATATATATATATATATATATAAAATCTAAAATTTAGAAAACTAGATGAAGGTTTTCTTCGTGAGTGTGCAGTCAAAGTTTTGCATTGAATAAGTGGACTCTTTGTTAATAAGCCGAGCTTTCGGAAATGTTCATTTCCTTTATCAAGACAATCTATAAAAAGAAAGAAAAAATGGGTATATATGAAAACCATTACACAAACAACAAACTACTTACTAACGTGAGATTGAAGATGAAGATATTGCAATACATAACAGATGTAGCATTAGCGGAAAAATTAATCAGGAGAATTCATCTCGTGGACAATTACGAGGAATGAAAAAATATATAACTGAAAGAGCAAGTTTCCTGGACGGACGATACAAAATGGACGGTTGGTCGTTTCAAAAGATTTCTTGAGCTAAAATTCTGACCTCATTGAAATTCATTTTATGATTTTCGTCAATGACATGCTCAGCTAATGCACACGGTCTCTTTTGGTCATTGACGAAAATCATAAAATGAATTCCAATGAGGTCAGAATTTTAGCTCAAGAAAAAAATTAGTGGAAACGCAATTTCCTGGAAATGGTTTTCATCAATAATGAACAATCCAAAATGGATAAGAGATCTGATATCGGCAATGTAAGCAGCATCTATAACTATTTATCGAAAATGGAACAGAACAATTGCATTCCCAATAATATTTCAAGACTCTCTTGTCTTGATAAAGGAAATAAACATTTCCGAAAGCTCGGCTTATTAACAAAGAGTCCGCTTATTCAATGCCAAAAACTTTGACTGCACCCTCACGAAGAAAACCTTCATCTAGTTTTCTGAATTTAAATTTTTCACCTCAACTAGTCAGTCACGACTACCCTCCATATATATATATATATATATATATATATATATATATATATATATATATATATATACATATAAATATTACATTCGATTTCTGATCATAAATCAGATTTCCCAATAAATAATATGCATAATTTGATATCTTTGTTATTCCCAAGAAATTTTCGATAGTTGGCCTTAGTTAAGGAATATTGTTTATGACGTTTGAGCACTTCAACAACACCAGGATCTGAACTGTCATTTACGTCCTGCTTATATTTTTTCGTGCCCTAGCTACAGCATATACTTTCTCACAACATAGAGCTTCACTGATATTTTTGAGTTCATGAGAATCTATTTCTATTCGAGATAATGCATATGCAGTTACATCATCCTGTCTAATAATGAACCTTATCATGAAATCATACTCCTCCAGAACTGAACGGAATTGAAATTGTGAATTTTTGGCCAACTGAATATGGTCTGAATTATTTCACTGACCAAACGATTGCTAAAAGCTCTTTATCGATAGTTCCATTTTTCTTCTGACTTATTCAGAGATCGACTAGCATATGCAACTGGTTTATCGTCTCCATCTGAGAGAACTGCTTCGATTGCATATCCTGAAGCGCCTATTCTCAATATGAATTGTTATCTGGTGAAAAATCTGGATATTGTAAGATAGGTGGACTTTCAAGTATGTTCTTCATTGTGCCGAAAGATTCTTAACATTTTTCATTCCAATTGAATGTTGTGTACTTTCTTGTTGAATTATTCAATGGGGACGCGATTATATAAGCAAAATTCGGAATGAACTATCTCTAATGATTTGACAAGGCAACAAATATTTTTCTCACGTGAGATATTCATTATGATCCACAAACTGTTTCCGAAGACTATTGAATCATTCAAATGAATAAACCAACTCTCGTAATTCATTGCTTTCGAGAAAACGCTTGGACTGATGTTCATTTCCATAGGAAGTCTAGTCATCTGATACACGGTCCTCTATTTGTAGTGAAAACTGTACAAGGTCTGTTTCCTGCTTCCAATTCAATAATAGCTCTGCGATGAATCTAGATTTGAAAAATACATTGTTCCTGATAGGGCACTGTTATGGGTCTTTTTTGGAACGATCAATTATGGTGCTGGCCACTGTGATCGAGCCTCTTCGATACTACCATATTTCACCGTTTGGTCTATTTGTCTATGAACCTCTTCTTGTTGCAGATTTGGCAACCGATAAGGCTCCACATGAACTGGTGTTACTGAATTTTTCAATTGAATATTATGTTTATGAATATTGGTAACTGTTCAAAGGTCGCTTTCTCATCGAAGAACATTTCCGTATTTTGCGCACACCCTTCCTATTGAAGATTGTTTTATCTATTCATATAATCTGTGAAATTCTGAAATTGATCCCACTCTCTCAACTGACGAATTGCCTTGATTGCCCATTTCACATATTTGAGAATCATTTGAATTATGAGTTGTTGGGTTGAAGTTCATAGGACTCATTTCTTCGTCTCTAGTATTGATAATTCTCCCTGGTATCATGTTATTGATAGGTGAAACCAATGTTCCTGCGATGAATATACTATCACACAACTCATCTTGTGAAACAACACTATCATCACCGAAATCAACCCAGAAATATCTCATCACCTCAAAATTGTGGGGATTGTAGTATGAATTTCATATTTAGATTGCATTGGAATGAAAATGTTCTCATCATCTATCCATAATGAAAATAAAAACCACTCATAGTCAATATAAGCGTTATGTTCCCGAAAGTAATCCAATCCAATTATTAAGTGAATTCCGCTTTCAAAACCTTGCATAAGCAAAAACTCGTGACACATACTTTTTCAATTTTTCTTTAAGCTGATCTTCACCAATCCATTCAAGAATGTTGATCCAGAAATACCATTCATCCGTACTAATCATTTTCTTCTCGACTTGACATAATGTTTCCGAAAATTACACTCACAGATGCTCGAGTATCAAGTAATGAAATCAGCTTATTTTCTGTAAACCTCATTCGCACATAATTCAACCCATTCATGCCTACTATTACCGAATCGTTCTCAATAATTTTCACATTATGCTGATGCTCGGAAAAAATGATCAGAAGAAGTTGATGTGGAAGGAATATAGTTTGTCATGCTTACATTATTATCTGAACTACTTCGGTCATGTTCATGACCACGCATATGGAATAACTTTGGATCATCCCTTGTCACTCCTTAATATATTGCATCAGTCAATTTTGCATAGTTTCTCGCCTTGATAATAGTTCTCAAATCATGATTTCGGAGCTCATTCGCGAATATATTCATAACAATTCCTTCGCTAACTGGTCTCGAAACTTGGATTGAATTTTCATCACCATCCAATTGAGTGATCGTTAGATCCACTAGTAGTTCTTCAATTGATTTTCCAGAATCTTCAACTGATTTACTACTTTGTGTGGCTTCATTCAGTTGGAACGACAGCGCTGATGCTGCCTTCTTTTCGAAAAATTTGTTTGTGTTCGTAGCATATGCCGTATTCAACCTCATTTCAGCGTTTTGGGATATTCTTGTTCTCTATTCGCATTTGATAAACTATTATACAGTTCTATGGAATCGATCAGTTGAATAGTGGTTGTTCCAGTACCATCTAATACAGACAATAAACTTGTTGCTGTTTTTAAATCGGATTTTCCCGTCATGATTCCGATTGAACTATCATTGGAAATCACAGATACACCCCCAACAGGATCCCCAGATGCCACACTCTCGTTCAGAACAACCTGTATAGTTTGGTTCAGAATACTCACATACCTGATCAAGATATGACCTAATTCATGTTAGTTTCTGATCTAACTTATTTCTATCAATAGAATTTCTCAAATCATCACATTCAACCCGCATTCTATTCTATCACTGTTCTCCTCATTGAGATTCCGATAAAACATACTCAGTTCATCCAGGAGGTAACGAAATTCGTCGACCGTAGGAATATCATTTTTCTACTGTTTATAGTCACTTTCAGTCACTGTTCAGAACCACCCACTGTCCGGCCAACTGTCCATCATTCCTCGCTTTCCTTGAACTTCTCTACTTCTATAAATTGCTGCTCTGATTTTCCTGTCCAGCATTTTTTCATATCGGGTAAAGCAGAAAAATATTATAAGTTGATGAATTTCGATTACCTACCTGGTTTAGTGTACACCGGTAGATGATATTCCGATTCTGCAGTTTTGACATTTTACCAATAAATGTTTGAAATGCTCGATACATGATTTCCTGTCTGTGTCATATGAACTGAGATCGAATAAGATGTGGATGACGTTTTCAATGTGAATGACATCCAGCGACTTGGAATCATTGATAGAAAATAGACTGGTATTTCACGAACCCGTTATACTGGGTGTTTCCGGTCGTGACAATCTTATCGATGATAGATATCCTTGTCATTTACATAGACGTATTTGTTGAAACAACACTGCTCATCTATGAAGGAATATTGAAGAATTGAATTTCAGATCGATAAACAAGATAAGGCAGTACGTTTCATACTGTACTGTACTATATATATATAGACAGGGTGGTCCAACGAAAACGCTCAGACCCGTCGATTTCTGATCCGAGAGGAAACAAACTTCCCGCCTTTTTCATCCTCGTGACTTCAACTCCCTAGCGGAAGTGAGCACAACCCCATGATTTTGAATAGGGATGAGGGGTGTTATTTTATTTTGAAGATCTCATCGAGTACTATCTGACCCTAGAAATCTTGAAATTTTCATCGATAACAAAATGACAACTGAAATAGTGACAGACTTCCCTCTCCTGTGATAAGCTCATTGAATGCTGGAAATGGGCACCATTCACTTCCATGCTGTGAATAACGCTGGTGTATGAGTAGCGAATGTGGAATTCACCTCGAGAATACTCTTATCGAAGACATTCATTGATTTCTTGTCCAAAGAAGTAGACGGTCAATCGGCCCTTTATCGCAGAACGCTATTTATTCAGTCCTCGTGCAAGTATGGGAGAATGGAGATGACCATGAAACGATCATTTTTCAACAAGATGATGCACCACATCATTTCGTTCACCCTGTGCGTTATTGCTTCGATTGAAATTCGCCTCAGGCCTGGATTGGAAGAAGGAGAAATATTGGGTGGCCACCCAGATCAGCTGATCTGGCTCCACTGGACTTTTTTCTATGGGGCTCCCTGAATTCTGAGGTGGTGATTTGCGAATTCAGATCATTGATGAATGGCATGAAATTACACAAGAAATGTTGAGTAATGTATGTGAGAGTTTCGAGCAAAAGTCATTTCTCTGCATGGAAATAAATGGTGCTCATTATCAGCGATTAATAAACTAATCACAAGAGTATGAAGTCTTCCACTGATTGCGATGTGATTTTGTAATCGATAAGAATCTGGAAGTGACATTTTAGGCTCAGCGCATAGTACTCGATAAGATATTCAGAATGATGTATCGCAAAACCCCTTATCCCTATTCAAATACAGGTAGTTGTGCTCACCACCGATAGGAGGTTGAAGTTATGGGGATGGATGGAAGTAGAGAATATGTTTTCCCTCGAATCAGAAGTTGTCGGGTCCGAGCGATTTCTCACATTTTCATTCTGAAGCTGGGAAATAGAGGTGTTGAGTTTTCGATAGACCACATTGTATATGATACTGATGAGCTGTTACTGAAGCATCAAAATCTCATTTTCGCGTTTTCATCTAATCACACAACAAGATCTATCAAGTCGATGCACTAAAAATGTGTTTTCTCTGTAGTTCCTCACCAACCTCTCATCGGGAATAGGAGGAATGGAGGAGATGTGATAACGTAGTTGGATGCCGTTTTATGTCATGGAAAGAGGGCAGGTAGCTTCGTTACGAGTTGTGTATATTTTTAATTATGTGATTCGGTGTTTAATGACATCGTATCCCAGGTAACTGAAGAAACTGAGTGGGAATACTGTTTCATGGAAATTCGACGTCTGTTGTGCCTGCCTGTTACGGTCCACAGCTGTCCTATTTTCAATTTTCGGTTTTGATAATTCATGTAGCAATGTCAGCAGGGTCTCATCAGCTAACTTACCGCAGTTCGCATATCTCTCAGCGTATTCATCACCTAGAGAGAGTTATCAGTCCAAGTCATATCATAAATGAATTATTAGTATTGTTTATTTGTTGAGTGCAGAGGTTCCTTTACATCTTCTTCTCGGCCCATGTAATTATGAAGCCTATTATAATTGGTGCATATACCCAGTTGGTCTTTTTCTTAGTTTACGGTTGACAAGTATCGTATAACCCAGTTTGTCTTCTTCTTAGTTTACGGTTGGCAAGTATCGTTTGATCAGGGTTCTGAGGGTTTTCAATAGATGGCATGACAGTCGAGTCTTTACAACGAAGGTGAGTTCACCTTGGAAAATTACCAAATTCGGAGTACAAGAGCTGTTACGTGTAGGTAATGATTTGATATAGTCTGAATACGATTTGGAGGGGGAAAATAATTATATACTACTATATACTATATGATTTTGTAGGCCTTCTTCCGTGCTGCAGGGCACTCCACCCATGCTTGAGTAGTTTTTGCTTTACTCTGTATGCATGCATGATAGTGATTGGGTAGTCATTAGTATTATTCCCCGAGAGTCTCTTCCCCTGGCTCAGAGGCTACCTAAGGCTGGCTGAAAGAGCGAAATCAGGTAGTACGAAAGGAATAGGAACTCATCAGGACGAACACTCACCGATCTTCAGTGGAAGATTCAACCAAGTAAGATCTTTCCAGTTAACAGAACCCATGTTATTACACTACCCATAACAGTACCCATGGATGTGGGCTTCTGCACAGACCAGGCTTGATTGCTTTTGAATCTGCTACTGCTTCTGAAATAAAACCTAACATATTTAGTTGAGCTAACCACCTATTCATAGTGCTAGTAACTCACTGCTGTGCTGAGCCGATAATATTATTGTTCACTACCTATGGCAGACCATTCAACTTGGATATCCTATAGCAGATTAATTTTTGTATATTAGGTAGATGCAGGTTTTCATACCCAAAAAGCTTACCTGTATCTGTGGACCATTTGGTATATATACTAGAAGGGTCTTACAGGCTGCCTTGACTCCCTCCTCTTTGTACATAGTGTAAGAATATTTCATCTGTAAATAAGTTTCGATATTTGTGCACTGCACAAGTGAACGTTTTGCCATATAATTATCTGTCCGAGCAGATTGATGAATTGTTTATAAAGCTGTATAAGGCTATCGACGGCTGCATAACAACGGTACGTGCGTGGAAGACCGTCTGACGGCTCATTATTTAGCACGGACACCTGAATCCATGAATGTCATCGCATCACTCCCAAGGAACCTTCAGATCGTATAGAGAATATTGAGAATTTTGTAATAAATAAATCTCATACAAGAATTCAGTATAACAGGACTATTGATTAGGAGAAAGTGTTTCATTTTAGTTTTCACCCACTCCCCTCTCCGCTGAGAGTTTCAAAAGTATAGAGATATTATAATTCTTGACAATATCCTCTACTGTTAACCAGATTAAACGGTGACATGCCCTAATAACTGCCAAACATACACGTCGGAGAAAAACGACTAATGATTATACAAGGTTCAGCACGTAACACGTCATTAAGAAGTTTTCAATGTTAATATTGATAAAGCAATCTCGGTGAAACGATATTTGGACACAAAATGTATCATTTTGAATAGTACACCATATATTTCATTACATTTTTGTTATCTTCGTTTCATTTTTGAACAAATCCTCATCCATTCTTGTGTTATCATCATTTTGGTAGAAAATATTGGGTTTATATCAGAATATTGGAAATCAAATATCTCTAAATGTTGAAAAATGGGCACATCGATAGCACGCGCCTGAGGTGTGGTATTTTCTGCTCACGAGTTCTTATAGAATGAAGTGGTAAAAAGTTCAAATTTGATAGTGAGTTTCATATGTATGGGTGGAGGAAACTGCATCGTTCGAGAAATCAAGAGAAACTTCGTAAAAAACTGTTGAATAATTATGACGATTGTGCTATTTCAATCTAATTTCATTGGACTATGCAAAGAAAGAAGATTAAAACAACTGCTAATCTTCACTCGCTCATCAGTGTTCTCATTTCATATTGAAATAAAAACTGTGTGGAGTGTTCCACAGTTCCTATAGTCCAGGAAATATAGGATAATAAAACAAACCCAAAGAGTAATGGATGCAGCATTCAAATGCTGCAAGAAGAAAGAATGCTCCAATGTATGTTGTATACGATGTCTAATCATCTTCCACCAGAGCTGTATGGAGAGGAAAAAATACATGCAGCTAGTGGGAAGCCACAAAATAATCTGCCTCAAATATGTGCAAACAAAACGAGAAAATGAAGAGAATGATTTACGAAAAGCTGCAGGAACAATGGAATCGTTGATAAAAACGTTGAGTTTTCTATTCAGAAACTAAAGAGAACATCAATGGACTTTGGAAATGGAGTTGCTGGTGCTGGACAAAATCACATTAGCAAACTCAATGACAAAAAGGCGTCATCTGCGAACAAACAAATTATATCAATAATCTCATTCAGAAAAATACTGCCGTACAGGAAGAAATGGAAATAATGAAAGTTGACCTAGACGGATATCAATATGAGATAGCTGAGACCTAGGAGGAGGGAAGGTATATGAAGAATCTAAAAAAAAAAATTAATAACGATTATGCTGTTCAGAACCAAGACTCCAATAATAGGAAACTACTAGAGAAAAACGACAGTACCTCGAAACGAATGCACCTTGATAATTATCTAGTGGAAAAGGAGAAATATGAAAACAAAGGAGACGTATACTTCAAAGTACCCTTCGAGCTGGCACTTCCAAATATAAGGTTTTATTTGTGTCCGGATATCATGGAAGGGGAATGATAAATCATCTAGCTCAAATAAAACAATATTCTGTTCAGTCGATCAGGAAACCGGGAGCGAGTGAGGGAGAGCTGATTCATACTGCTATTACGAACTCAAAACACATTTCCAGAAATGATATAATAGTGCTATGGCTCGGAAGAACAATTGCAAGTATGTTAGATACCCTTGTTGAACAAACACAACACACACAAGCGCTGATTATTTCACAGTCATACAGATATGATATCAACATTAACCAAATGATATACGAGAATAATATATGAATTCCCACAAGAAAACTACATTTCTTTGGAGTCTGACAATATCAACTTTTTGAAATGCATTGACTTCATAAGGTGTTCAACCTGTACAAGAGATTGATTCGGGCTGAAAGGAAGTTGTAGCTCGATATTTAGGTAGAGGAATAATGAATTCCATGTGCATAAGCCACATAAGAGAAAAACTGGAAAACCTGAATGATACTGACGTACCTCAGATCGACCAAGAAAATTCCGAAAAACGTGCTGTTTCTCAGGGAAAGACTTGACAAGAAAAGAAAGCCTGTAATAGCTAAAAATGTGAGGTTGACAAAAGAGTTCCATTGGTATTGTTGGGCATCCAGTCTGTACGTGATAAAGGTGATGAATTTTATATTTTCCTTGAACAACATAACTTTCCGAATTTCGTTATCCTAACAGAGCATTGGCTCGAATCTGGAGAACCTTTTATATGCGCTAATTATGTAACAGCTTCAGAAATTTGTAGGTCTCAATCTCTGCATGGGGGAACCATGATCTTAGTCAATCGGAAAATTCTCAACGAACTGACACTCAACAATACAGATAAATTTGAACATCCCATTGTAGAAAAAGATTTGAATTCTCTTTGATACATGACAGCAGAGATAATATTCATTTGATTGGTATTTACAGACCAGCAACGTGTATTGTCTCAGCTTTTTTAAATAGATTGCAGATTTTTTTGTCAAGTCTTCTAGCAAATTCACAGCTCATTGTAGCTAGAGATTTGAACATGAATTATGGGGATAAAACTTTCACATCTACTCAGGCACTTAACACCTTGCTTTTGGAAATGTTAGTTCAAGAACCAGCACGAATCTCACAACACGAATCTCAAAACACTTATCTAATACTATAGATCATATTTGCACAAACCTGGATGAAGGAAAATTGACTTGCAATGTTATCCCAGCCGGACTGTCAGACCATGGAGCTATATTTCTGAAATTCCCTATCAAATGCAATATCTCAAAAAAAAATCAAATTCGGTAGAAAATACAGCCCGAAGAATCTTGACAAATTCACACATAAATGCGATCAAATCTCATGGGAAGAGGTTTCATCAGGAAGCGATTCTATAGGATCCTTTCAGAAATTATTAATCAGAGTTTTCGAAGAATGTTTTCTCAAACGAGAAATCGAAATAAAAACTGAAAAATCGTTGATTACACAAGGCATAAAAATTTCTGCTAACAACTTGAGGTCGTTACACTCAATACGAAAATATTTTTATATCGCCAAATTGACAAATCTGTAATTGAACATGCAGAAGAAACTCACTAGAAGAATAGAAAAAGAAATGCAGAAAATGAAATTATAGGAAATTGAGCCATAGTGAATCGTATAAGAGGTGAAACGAACTCTCTTCCAGAACATGTCAATATAGATCCCGAAACCCTCAATGACTTTCACTGGACAATTGCACAAAAACTACCTACCTACCTCAAATCCAATGGATTATTTGGATAATGTAAATATGCCCAATAATCTCCTCCTCTCTTGAACATGTCTCCACAAATCTCAACAATGGGGAAGTCGTAGCTGCAGTATTCTGTGACTCCCCCAAAGCTTTTGATTATGTGAATCATCAACTTCTTTTACAAAAGATGGACTGCTATGGCTGCTAGGTGTAAGTGAAGTGAAATGGATAACTATCACATAATAAGGAAATCTTATAGGGTGTTTCACAAGGATCAGTTCTGGGCCCGATTCTTTTCCTTATATATTCAAACGACTTCGTTACTATTTCAATTCAAGGAAATTTCACGATATTTGACACAACGCTCCTGTGGCACGGAAAAAGTACCGAACGTATGAAAGATACCATTTCTGGGAATCTCGGAATTGTGAAAACATGGTGCTACGCAAACTACTTGAGCTTCAAGATAAAAAAAAAACAAACTCACTCACCTCCACCTCCAATATCGAAAATTTTTACTTGAATTGAATGCCGAATTGAGAATGAAAATCAATCCAAATTCCTGGGAATCTTCATTGATAGTGAATTATAATTTCAGCTTCAACGAGAAAATTGGCATCAGCGATTAGATATTCATGCAAAGTGGGAGTGCGCGATTTATGTAGACCTTTATTCATTAGAGGAAGAATTCTAACTATCACTTGTATTCTCATACTGGAAATTGTTTGCTTGATTCACAAGAACATTATATGGTTGAAATTCCGAGACACACAAATCACGTAACCAGTCAAGCAACTGAAGTTAAAAAACCCCCTCCTGTTCCGAAAACAAGCCAGACAAAATATTCTTCAATTCATGGAAGTGAAATGATGTTCAACCACATACCTCATCATCCAAGATGATGATATCAGGTATCACTGTTCCTATGTAGTCGTCACTATCCATGCTTGGTATAATCACCAACAGCTCTCTCTTTCTCACGGGACGATCAGGTAATGTTCATTGCGAGAACTTCTTCACAAAAACTTGGCTTTTTGTTTCGTGCGAAGAGGTACTTCACACCCTAACAACTGCTCACGATTTGAAGAGCGCAGTGATACTACACTAACGAATGCATTGACTCTCTAGAATATCGAACGAAAGAGATAAGCGATTCCTGTCTCTTTCATAGATATTTCCACGGTCGGTGCTCAATGCAATTCTATTATGCCAATGAGCTCAGGCTAGTCATCTCTATTATCTGTTGAATGACCTGGTGATCACCTGATGCTCACACGACTTCGAAATTACATGAGAAATTCCAATACCTTTCTTCTCTCCCAACATCCCACCGCTGCCTGACACAATGTTCCTCAAAAATTTCAGAATTTCCAATTGCCTCCCGTGTTATCGTGAGATTGAAAAAATAACTTCGAACTCACCTTATAGGGCCCTAACTCCGTCACTGTGCAGCTCAGCACAGCCTCTCTTCCCAAAGCGACAGTCACATTTTCTATCGGCCCAGCGAATTGGGGTATTTCAGAGGTGATCATCTTGACGGCGTTATTCATCGACCCGAAGTCTGTCTCTGGAACAAAAGATGTAAGAATTTTCACTCCTGAACGTTGCAACTATATTCGAATATTAATAAAGTTGTCCAAAAACCAAATCATGGGCCGGGACCAAAAGTTAAGTTTCCTATGTCCTATGATGCCTAAGCTCCTGATGTGCTTATGAGTTTTCTATGTCCATCAAAGGGCGTGATGCCTTCAGTGATATTCTGGAATAGGCTCACAAAATGTCAGTCCTGGAAGTCCTTGCTGAAATTCTCATATCCTTCCAACTGTTTTATCATCATTATGGCGATCTCAGAGGCCCTGAGACTATCCTAATCGGTGAGGCAATAGGTTTTTTTCAACCTCGATACCACCCAACGCTACAGTCTTGTTCTTGTACCTGAACAAATGGTATTATAGAAAATGTGTAGCATCTATGTGGAAACTGACCCTTGATGGTTCGTCAATAACTTCACATCCCTGATATCGACGCCCATCCATCTTGAGAAGTTTATGATTCGAGGCAAATACCTAGTAGTGGTGTGAGTTTCAATACGAGCTCTCATGGAAATGATCATGGCATTTCACATTCTGTTTCAGATTCATCGTTGTTGCACTCAGATAGTAACGAAGCCATTAGTGTTGAAAGTCACCTCCATGCATGATTCAACATCACATGTACTATTTCCTAATATTGTCAACTATTTGGGTTTTTATGCTGAACTTGAAAATTTCCAGAGGGTTCCCACCCTTAGGTACCTTCTTACCAGTTTCGTTACACTTATCCGCCAGGTAACGTCAATTCCAATCAGCCGCCTCACTATCAGTATGGAAAATAAACATTTTGTTTTCCATCAAAATAACACTCGACAGGTCTAATCGCACGCTCTGAGAAGGTTTTAGTGACAATAAAGTGATCAGATGAGTTCTATGCAAATATCAACTAACTATGAAAATATTAACGGAAATCGAGCTGTGCGAGTACCTAAATCATATTTTAAGTGTTCCACAAGAGATCACTGTAGTGTGATGAGGATGATATTGATAGATTCCGAAGTGCTTCCCATGATGCAGTTATGATCCTTCATGATGAAAATTTAAACGCATCTGTCAGAAATTCATTCTGGAATCACGATAGAACTTGAGAGCGCAATGTGTACAATTAGTATGGAAGAGATGGCTATTATATTCTCCATGAAAATAACACTCGACTGTTCAACCTCACGCTCGGAGAGGCTTTGTTGTGAAAATTCTCGTGAACTAATGAAGAAAACAGACGGGGTCTATGCAAATATTTGTCAATTTCTATCTTGGGAATCAGCCTCGGTTAATAAGTGGATTATGTTTTCGTTGTTCCCCAAGACGTCACAGTATGTTAATGAGAATAAGATTAATGGATCTTGAAGTTCCATTTCCTCTGAGAAGTGGTCTTTGGAGCGATAGAAATGTAGTTGGTTTTGAGAATCATTATGATATCAGCAAGGAAATTGAAGTTGAACCATTTAGAGAATGAACTTTCACGGTGAGCAAGTATGCATTTCGTTTCAAGTAGTGAAAGCATAACGTTGATTGGCTGCATCGCATCATAAGACACTACATTTGTAGCAGGTCCAAGAAGGGGCTCATACATATACAGGGTGGTCCAACGAAAACTTAACACCTCGACTTTGAAATGAAAATGTGGAAAATCGCTCGGACCCTCCGATTTCTGATTCGAGAAGAAACAAATTTTCCGCTTTGCTCACTCAGGTACTCTTTGCGTGCTCACTCCCGTGAGGGGTGTAGTTACGGGGATGGAAAAAGCGGAATTTGTGTTTCTTCTAGAAACCCCGTATATACAGTGAACACGCGCAGGCTGGAATGAATCCAGTAACATATCTATGGAGGAATTAGCAGAAAAGTCGCGAATTTCGACAGATGAGTGCGTCATTTGACGTCATCGGTGATTTTTTTTTTATCTGTGGACAACTCGAAAGGGAAACCTATGATGTTCGAGGAACATCGTGTTAGCCAGCGGTGGAATTTTGGGAAAGAAGGAAGGTGTTGGAATTTTTCTTGAATGTTTGGAGGTTGTAAGCATCAGGAAAGACTTCACTAGGCAAAGAATTCCACAACTTTGCCGTTCTATTGATGAATGATGCTTGGTATAGCGATGTTCGACAGGTCTCGAGCCTGACAGTGTAGGGGTGACCAGCTTGAGCTCGTCTGGTTTGTCTACTAGGAATCGCGCGTGGTGGCATAATAGATGATATTTCCGTTGAGCACCGACCGTGAAAGTACCTATAAAAAAGGCAGAGATCGCCGACCTTTCTACGATGATCTAGAGAGGTCAATGATTTGGTGAGTGTTGTGTTATCGACTAGGCGAATAGCTCTCTTCTGAATCGAATCTAAGAGCTTAAGCGTATGTTTGGGGGCTGAGCTCCAAACATGTGAGCAGTACTCTAGGACAGGTCGAATTTGTGCTTTGTAGATCATAAGCAGTTGCTGGGATGTGAAGTATCTCTTCGCACGGAAAAGAAAACCGAGTTTTTGTGAAGCAGTCTTCGCAATGGACCTCACATGATCGTCCCATGAGAGAGCACTGTTGGTGGTGACACCCAGCAAGGATATTGACGACCTCATAGGAACAGTGGTACCCGACATCATCAAATTGGGCATTGTGTGATCAGCCTTCTTGGTGAATATACAAGCTTGAGTTTTAGTTGCATTGAACTGTACTAGATTCTCAGATCCCCATTTCAGAATTCTTGTCAGATCCTCATTTAAAGCATCAACCTGTCTTCGCCTTGCACCTCTGGCCTCGTTGGATGATATAGGGGCTCTAGAGGAAAAGGCGGAATGAAGTGTACTATCATCCGCAAAGCTATGAACTGGGCTAGAGGTCACATTCAACAAATCATTGATGTGGAGCAAAAACAAAGTTGGTGCCAAGACAGAGCCTTGTGGAACACCAGCATTGATCGTCATTGTATCAGACGAGACCCCGTCTACCACCACGTAGAGTGATCTATATGCAAGAAAACTCGATAGTAAAAGACACAGTTGGGGCGGCAAACCATATGACGGAAGTTTCGCTAGGAGGCCTTGGTGCCAAACTCGGTCAAATGCTTTGGAGATATCCAAGGCTACAGCCAGAGACTCCCCATGTTTCTCTATTGACACCTGCCACTTATGTGTCTTATAGGCAAGCAGATCTCCAGTTGACCTCTGGTGACGAAAGCCATATTGCCGGTCGTTCACGATTCTTGAGCTCTCTAGATATCGGATGAGCTCGATGTTGATTGCTTTTTCCATTACTTCAGAGATCACAGATAGTAGTGCAATCGGTCTATAGTTGTTAGGGAGTGTTTTCTTGCCCTTCTTTGGGATCGGTTGGACCCTAGCTTTCTTCCAGTTAGAAGGAAATACGCCGAGTTCGTACGAAAGGGTGAACAACCTGCAAAGAACTGGTGTTAGTTCCGGGGCACATTTCTTGAGAACAATAGGCGGTATTCCGTCAGGCCCCATAGCCTTCTTGACGTTGAAGCTAAGCAGAATGTGTCTGATTGTGCGTTGCCGGAAGACAATTTCTGGCATACGGTTATCGATGGTAGCGACTTTCGGAAGTTCCTGGCCTCGTGGATCCAAGGTAGAATTGTCTGCAAACATTTTGGCGAAGGTGTTGGCGTTTTCATGAGGTGTTATAGCCAATGTATTATCATCCTTTGTGAGGGGAGGAAATGAGCTAGAAGTGAAATTTCTCCCGATTGCCTTGGCAAACGTCCAAAATGAACGGGAACCATTTGGACACTCTATGAGCTTCGATCTTATTTTCGTGTTGTATGCCTCTTTAGATTCATCTATCGTTCGATTGCATGTATTCCTAGCTTCAACATATTCAGCTCTAGTTTGAGGGCTTGGGTTTCTGCGCCAACGACGGTATGCTGCTTGCTTCAGTGCGACAACCCTAGAACAGGTTCTATTGAACCATGGTTCACCAGTGGTTCGTGATTTGGTGCTATGTGGTATGTAAGTTTCCATTCCCAGCATGATGATTTCCGAGATCTCTTCAGCACATTGCGTAGGATCTCCCGATTCAAAACACATTCTCCTCCAAGGAAACTCAGAAAAAAACATGCGAAGGCCATCCCAGTCGGCTAAATTGTAATGCCAAACAGTGCGTGGGGGTGTTGGACTGGTTCGCGGAGTGATGTAAGGACATATCGTGGAGATGAGTGTGTGGTCTGAGTTTCCTAGTGGTGCACGGACTTTCACTTCATACGGTTCCGGATTGTTAGTGAGGAACAGGTCGAGCGTATTGGCATAATGATTGCTGATGTCAGGGATCCGAGTGGGTTCGTTTATCAGTTGCTCAAGACCATAGGTGATAGCGAAAGCCTCAGCCAGACGTCCTGCGTCGTCTGTTTTGTTCGAGAATTTGAGCCAGGTGGAGTTGTGGACATTGAAATCCCCCATGATGATGATTTCAGCTGCTGGGTGATTCTGTTGGATGAAATCAAGTTTCAGAGAAAGGAATTCGAAGAGGTCACCAGGAGTTGGTTCGTTTGGTGATAGATAAAGGCAGCAGATGAACTTTGTCTGTTTGTGGTTATCGATCTTGAGCCACATTACATCGAATTCTTTCGGTTCCAGTTCCTCCTCACGATGGCATGAGAGATCATTTCTGGAAAAGAGACATAAACCTCCTCTGAATCTGAAACGGGTATGCAGCTCATATCCAGGGCAGAGCATATAGGTCGTATTAGTTGATGAGTTGACCTGCGTCTCAGTTAAAGCCAGTATATCTGGTTTCTCAGCCTGTAGATGGTAATGAACATCGTTTATATTTTTGTTCAGACCCCGGATGTTACAAAGGTCTATTTTCAAATTCAGATGTTTCGATGGTGATCTCCCTCGAGCACCTCTCGCCCGGAAATCCAAATGGAGAGGTATTTTACTTCCGGAGTGTTTTACCCTAGGAGAGTTCATCATCTAGATTTTTCTTCAGCTGAAATGGGCGGTTTGGGTTGGGAAGAAGGAGATAGGGTATGGGGATATGACCGGAAGCATCGACCAAATACTGAAACATGGGAGTTACCCATTTCACAGCACCTCTGTCGATGTGGTGGTGTCGCACCGGGCGATGATGGGAACCATCATCTTCCACCTATGGGTATCCATTTAGTCGCCTCTTACGACAGGCAGGATTTACCATGGGGAAATTCTTGATCCGTCCCCATACGGATCGATCATCGGTGACGTCATAGAAATGAAGTCATCGTCATTTCTTCCAATTTCCAATAGTGCCATTGAATAGGGCTCATTTCACTACATACAGAACTATGCAAATTTTGATAGATTACATTGAAGAAAAATTGAGAAAAAAAAGATTTCAGTGATTTTTTCGATTTCTTTTATTCATTCATTTATATACACCAATTTGTAGTAACTACAACAAAACCTGATACTCACTGTCATTTCTTTGAATTTTTTCATTTTACACCACCCAACAGAAATCCATTTACAGGGTGGAAAAGTCTCAGGTACAAAATAAATTTGATCAAATGAAGGAGATTTCGATTCGCCATTGAATTATTATTATGGTTCCAGCAAGATGGTGCACCATCACACATCTGAAAAATAGAGAGTTCAGTGTTAGGCACTCCGATAATTCACTTCGAATACTCTGACTGAAACGATAGGAAATAAAAATATTCGAAATTAGTTTCATCTCAATTTTTTTCAATGAAACCCATCAAATCGTTCTGTATGTAGGAAAATTATCCATCTCCAATGGCAATATTGAAAGTGGGGCCCACCATGGAAAAATGACGATGAAGTCATATCTTTGTTACCGATGACGTCATATGATTCACTTATGTGTCAACATTTGAGCAGTGTGAAACTGAGATTGACGTATCTGAGCGACTTTATTTCAATTCCTTCAGAGATGTTACTGAATTTATTTCAACCTGCGCGTGCTCAATGTATAGAACATATGTACACTGACATATATAACTATCATCATGATAATACATACAACATAATTATTCTGAAACAGAATCAATCTATTCATACAGGATGTTCAGGAATTCTGCGCGAGAAATCAAGGAGGTGATACTATTTCAAAAAATATTACCTGAAGTTCCTACAGTTTTTTTTGGGAACTCACTGACAAATTAGTTATAGGCATTTGAAGTTGTTTTTCTGGAAGAATATCTTTCAAAACTTTTTTTTTATCATATGGATTTCTTGTTGGTGTTGTTCTGCATCCTCGGACCAAATAAGACTCGAATTCCTCGAAGGCAAAGGGCCTCAACTGACTTTGACATTCAAGAAAACAACCATAACTTTTTTTGATATTTCTCCATCAGACGATCAACTTTGAAGGCCTAATACTTCCTTATTGGTGAGTTTCCAAAACAATCTTGTAGGAACTTTGAGCAATATTTGTTCTGATACTATCACCCTATTGATTTTTTGCGAACAATTTCCGGACACCTTATATTGATCAGCACACATTAAACAGTGGTTCAAATTGAAAATTCAGATAGAACTGGGCATACTGCCTTCGAATTAGAAATAAATTCCTTCAGAAAGTAGGAGCTTAAGGATATGAAATACTCTTTGATGATTGTCTCGGATCTATTTCCGTTCAAGACATCAATTGTTTGTTGGTAATATATTGAATGGAATCCAATGAATTCCGTTTCGAAGTTGAAAGTTTGAATCAAGGTTTCAATAGATTCTCAGCATTTCTCGTCAGATATCGATGTGTATTCGAACAGATTATATCATTTGAAATATGATTCATTGAGTATAGTAACATGAAAGTCAACACATAGAGTAGAGTAGTAGAGTACAACAATGTACTTTTTCAAATGAAATCCTTCGAAATGACACAAACATGATGTTACACAGAAATAATGAAATATGTTAGAATATCAAAATCGAGTCAGTTTCCATTCTTCGGAATTCTATAACGTTATATATCAGCATGAAAAATAATACTTGAAACAAAACCAAATGGGCAAACGATCTCATTCGGGAACAGCCGGATTCGGCGGATCGTTATTTTCATTAAAACTTTTCGCTTGCTAACTTTCTGACGGAGGAACATTTAAAAACAGAAAATTAGATTTGTTGATAGCCAACCCTTTGTTAGAGGTGTTCGAAAGTTTTTTCTATTTTCTCGACTCGATTATTCCACGATGGAATTGTTCGAAATTTCGTTTCATCGAATGGGTATGTAGCAGCTAAGTACTTGAAAGGCCGAATATTAATCAAAGATTTGTTGAGATTTATGAGATTCCTGAGGATTCGGAGACATCCTCTTTGAGTTTTAGTAGTCCTGGATAATAAAAACACAAATATTTCCATTCCAACTCTAGCCATGGAACCTGACATCATCTACTCATTTGCAATGCGAGAAGGGACTTTTCTTTACCATGGCAGTTTTTCACATTTGATCAACTAGTATTTCATAACACGAAGTGACTAATCATTACTGTCATGATACGATATCCGTAGGAATAATACTTCCATACTGTGGAGAAGTATTAACACACTACACAGAACGTCAGAGCAACCGCCAACTGCGGTAATTGTTGGTGAAAACGAAGAGAGTGCCACTGCTGCCAACATTTTCTTTCATACCGGTGACAGTAGATTCATGTTTGAGTTCCGTAGGATCCTAATGATTGAATCACATTGCTAGTGGTGAAAAAATGGTGAAATACGGTGGTTGAGAATATCAATATAGATTTTGAACATTTTCTCGTCAGAATACTCGTATGGGCTTCCATCTTGATCATCCGATAATACTGATTTTTTGATGGGTCTTATGTTATACAAGGTGGAACCGATAGTTACATTTCAATCTAATGATCTGAACACTGTGTCGATAGTGAAGTATTGTCGTATGACTACATATCTTTTGTTCATTCTCATCGATATCGCCATTCCGAAAGAGCATAAAATGAATTCTTACAAATTCACGAATCACAAAAAGCAAAGTATAAGAACGATACATTTCAGTTAAGTAAGATAATCATTCTGGAAAATTTTGCAATTTCAACAATATCGAACATTGAGAACGGAGCGAACAATCTAATACTATAATACGTAACAAGAGTCGTGAAGCGCGTACTGAGCATAAAGTGGAGAAAATTGTACACGATAATAGTTACATGTTTTGTAGTAATACACGTAACGCCACGAGTGCTGTCGAAAAGAGAAGAATTTTTGAAGATTGCTGTCGTATCATTGAGTTTTGTTAGCTGATATTGATATCTTGTCATGTGAAAGTCACGAATACTTCAAAAATTCGATAAATACTCTTCGATACCGTTCAATCATCGATGAAAGTGGCCCTTAGAGCAATTCATCTATCCATCCTATGTGAAGAACGTCAAGCCTCCAGGAAAATGTCTGCAGAGAATTGTATATTCAGAGGAAAACCTAGTATCGATGAAAAACTCGAGAATCAAGAATCTTCTATTCTTCCTTGGAAAACCCGCCAAAGGAGAAGCGTCTGAAAGAAAGATCATTTTTTGGTTTCGGTTCCCGAGGAAATTCAGAAGATTATGAGAAGTACTTGGAACTAATCAGTTGAAATCCGAAGTGGTTCGATGAAATGACTGTATATGAAAGAAAATGAATGGCTCGAATTGAAAAATAATCGATGGCACTAAACGGACTCACCACTGGTTAATGGTCGCCATAGGGGGTAATTATTCACAGCCGTTTCTAATAAGCTGCCGTGTTGGTATGATGATTAGTACCTCCCACCTCTTCCAAAACACAGCGTTATCCAGAATTAGCATTTTCCGGGTTGAGCAAGCAGGTAATCGTTACAATCGTAATTTTGTCTGCGCCGGTAACTTAAAATTGAGGTAGGTAGTACCTGGCATGAGTACTTGTATTCTGCCGTTTTTCGGAAATTGTTCCGTCTCCAATCGTCTTCTGATTTTCCAATTTGCTGAGGCATGCGCCGTCTAGTGTCTATGAGCGCGAATTCTACTTTCAAAGAATGATTGGAGCAATCACTGATATTGAGGCATGAATTGAGTATCAACTTGAGCTTGTTGTCGTGACATTATTGCCCACCAAAATGCAATGTTGCATTTTCCAAAATGAAATAGAATGAATTGGAAAACAAAAAATAATATTGTTCCGTATATAATCATATAGATCGCGTTGGCAATAGCGTTACCAACGTTACGTTGATTATTGTTGTTTGGTTGTTTTTGGAGAGACAACACATCATCATTATGGTCGTTGTTGTATTTGAGAAATTGATAATTTTGCAATTAATCTTGCCGAAATACGATTGGTATTTCAATGAGACGAACCCCTACAGATTCAGAAGTGGGATGAAGGATTATCCATTCAGTGGCTCACAAGCAAAATCATGTATCACGGAAGGAATAGCAATGTGAATGACGCCATCCCGAACAACCCTCATGACGCCGCAAATTTCGAATCGTTCGTTACGAGGAATATGGATGGATCTCGAGTAGATCAGGTAGGAAATAGTTCCACTACAACTTCGAAGTTGGACGTGAATGAGTTATGTGAGACTGTTACTGCATTAATGCAACAAAACATGCAGTTAATGGACCGTCTAAGCAGGTTTCCTACTTCGTCCTGTCCGCCACCAGATTCCCCAAGAACTGATATCACCAATTTCAATATTATGCCCGATCTATCAAAGACAGTGGGCAGTTTCGATGGACAAAATGGTCCAAATAGTGCAAAATCGTAGATTCATCAGTCGGAGACATCTGCAAACTTACACAGATGGCCAGATCCGTTCACATTTCAGATGGCTTCCAGCAACTTAACTGTTGCTGCCAAATATTGGCTGACTGTTACAACAGATATCGAAGATTGGCATACTGATCAGCTCAGCTTTTCGTGAGTCATTCATCTCCGAGAGTAGCAAAACGGAACGTATGCAGAATAGAACAGTCAAAAGGAAGTGTTGCATATTACTTCCACGGGAAAATTGATCTTTGTAGAGATTTAGGTTTGGAGTTCCATGAAAGAAAAGAGCAAGTCATT
This sequence comes from Gastrophysa polygoni, assembly GCA_963576655.1. Taxonomy (NCBI): domain Eukaryota; kingdom Metazoa; phylum Arthropoda; class Insecta; order Coleoptera; family Chrysomelidae; genus Gastrophysa; species Gastrophysa polygoni. The sequence goes on from OY755082.1 coordinate 34,941,893, forward strand.
ATCGGACTGTGGTTCAAGGAATCAGGCAGTTTTTTGATGTCTAAAACACATCAAGAAGAAGATGAACTCTTCAGACACATAATGAGTTTTGAACGAGTAGATGGTGCTAGGAGAAAGAGGATCAATGTGAGTAGGATACCATCACCTGCTCCAAGATCTGACGAACGAAGAAAACCTAGACCAAATTATATTCCAAGCCAGGAATCTAATCATGATCATATAGAGAGGAAATCACTTAGATGTCTTAATTGCGATTCATTGGGCCATGATGCAGGACATTGTATGAAACCAAAACGGCCTCCAGGTTCTTGTTTAAGCTGTGGTTCACTTCAACATAAGTTCAACGATTGCCCAAAACGGAGATCACCCGACAAAGCACCAGAAAAATGTCAAGGAAAGATCCCATCTTGTTGATGACAATGCTGTTCCTTCATACCGTGTAGATGTTCAGCTGTGATTGAAGGATAATGAGATGAGTATCAATACTATCTTGGACACAGGCAGTCCAATATCGTTTATTTGTGAAAAATTTTGTTCCAAAAGATTGTATTTTTGGGAATGATATTTCACATAGTTTCAGAGCCATGAATAATTCTAAATTGAATATCATTGGTGAATTCAACACACAAGTTTGTTTACAAGGATGTTATATATATATCTCATCGAGCAATGAACCTTTGAAACGCAGATAAAAAGGTTTCGGCCGACAAATCACTGGCCAGTTCTAAGTGAACGGCTCGAGAGGAAAGTAGATGGAGAAATACCTCTGGAGTCAACGTCAGCAGGATTTTCAGCAGAGTCAAAATAGTGGGAAGAATTTGGCGGAAGTTTTTTCTGAATATATGACACCCGATTAGCCACAAACGCTTTTCGACTGTGAGGGCTCCATTGATCCAATAAAGGGTGATTTGAGGATCAGACCAGGCATATATTTTGGGAAATTGAATATTCTTCCCGAAAACCATTAGCGGTACAGAGCTCTAAGCGCGGGATAGTTAATTCATGAAGCAGGGCGACTTTTGACTCAGCACAAAGAAAATGATTCGATACAAAAATATTAGAACTCACAGTTCGTTAGTGAATCACGCAGGCGTAACCTCGCTCGCTGGCGTCGCAAAATCCATGAAGATTGCAGATTGAATAATTAGCAGGTCGTATACACCTACTAATTCAAACAAGAATTTCAGCTCAAATTCATATTGATTCCACGCCCGAACTATTTCATAACTCGGGGACTCATCTCATCCGATGCCTGATGACCATATGCGTTGGATCAGATATTCGGTGTAGGATGTTACAGGACATGAAGATCCCAGGGGGTCATAGACTCTTGCCAGCTCCGAGAGGAGGGTACGCTTCGTACAAGTCTTGTAACCTGCAGGTGATATGTAGATAAGGGATTCCATTGAGGGCAAATTCTAAATGGCATGAGCCGCATTTGGAAATCGAGTACCTTCATCGTCGGCAAATTGACGGAGGGTACGGAGTGCAAGGAAAGGGAAATCTTGAATTTGATCGTGAGGAGAAAAGCGCCACAGTATATGTCGATAATTACATTGTGCGGGAAGAACACGGATAATACGGTACATTTTCTTTATGTCAGTACACAAAGCGAAGGGGTGCGACCAAAAATCAATCGAAATGCTCACTAGATCTTGCTGTAATTCAGGACCAATGAGTGAATATTCATTCAACGATTTTTGACTTGACAATTGAGCCGATGCATTGGGAACGACACGCAGTTGTGTGGTGGAGCTATCAGGTTTCAAGACACAGTGATGAATCAAATAATAAAATTCGTCCGGTATTTCTGAACTTTCAACTGATTACATGTGTTTTGAGTCGAGATTTTCACGCATAAACTCCGAATACTGCGGATGAAGAACAGGAATTTTTGATAAGCGGCGTTCCAATGACAAGAATCGGTTATAAGCGGAAATACTAAATCCTAGAAATACGAAACGAACATCCTGGAAGGGTAGTGAAACAATATAGCGACCAGAATCTTCACGCTGGAAAGTAAGAGATTTTCGCATACGTCATCTTCTGGGGCAGAATTTGCGATCAAAGGCACGCCCTAAACCTCCCAGAACCTTGAGATAATTGCATCTGAATGAGTTTCCGTTGTGGAACAGAAAAAAGAGGAGACTGCAGGTGCGGTATTTGATTTCACTCATCAAAATGAAACCGAATATGGTGTTGATAGCAACAGGTTAGTCAGTAGACCATTTGAAATATTTTTTGAGAAATTGTCAGCACCCAATAGAACATCAATAGCTCCAGGTCTTTTGAAATGAGGGTCAGCGAGATGCAAATTGAGAATATGGGACCATTCCTGAAACAAGCGAAGCAGGCATGTCATCACATATTCGACTTATAATAATTATAATTGCATCGGTATGCAACAAAGGAGCAGTTTTCCGATTGGTTTCGAGCTGAGGGCAACGAATTCCTTATCACACGCGGACTGCATGGTCCCAAGACCTTTCAATCCGATTGAACCTTCTAATTGTGGTAATACAAGTTTATGAACCGCCTTTTGGATGATGAACGAGGTCATATTATCCGAATCTAACAAGCACCGAAGAGGTTGAGAGTTGCCCCGACTATCAGTAGAATCCACCCGAGCAGTAGAAAGAAGTACACTGTGATTTTTTGCGATTACGCCAGCACCAGCAAAAAGCGACGAATTTGAATAAGTATTGTCGATTAGCGAATTTGGCGAAGGCGCAACATTGGCGGAGCTTCCGGGAATTTCGGCAGCGGACGTGGCAATGGCGGCTGGATCAGGTTTTTCCGGCATGTAATAGCGTATAATGATATTTTGACGCGCATCGTTTACAACGCGCCTGAGAACGACAAGATCGAAGATCATGAGGAGCACTGAGACAACCGAAACAGAGACGCGAGCTCTGGCAAAATGTATATCGTTCACCCGGCGACTCACTAGCAAAAGTAGTGTATAGCGAATGATCTTCCTCACAAAGTGAACAGGATACAGCAGGCGATTCGTTCACGAATAGAGAGGTGCTTGTTCAATACGTAGTTGGCTGACGTTTTGGCTGTACATCTTCCATACGAGGCACCGAATTATTGTTAGCCTGTACAAAACGAGAAATACAAAGAGTGTCGAGCACGGTACAATGATTTTGCAAAAATTGAATTGATTTTTTGTAAGTGGGTATTTCGCCAGAGCCATGAGCGAGTTGAAATCGAGTGAGGATGAATTCATCTAGACGTTGAAGTATCATCATAACTGAAATGAAGTCCCACTCATCCGTAGGAACTTCGAAGTTTTTTAGAGCTGCCAGATTTTCTCAACGATTCAGTATTTCCTGAGTTTGCTTTTGGGCAATTCTGAATTTCCGACCAATGAGTTTGCGCGTCTGTTGGAGTAGCGGTCAACTAATGTTCGATAAGGGGTTGTCTCTGCAGTGACGAAATCATATGATTGAATTTTCCGACTTCACTCAGTGAATTATTGGTATGCACCAATGCATTGAACAAATCTATGTGAGTCAAAAATGACTTCTTTCGTGAACTTCAGTAATTCAATTTCTCTCAATGATTTTCTCTTCTCTGCTCAGTATTGTTGAATTGCATTTCATCATTGCACTGGTTTTGTTGACGATACTGATTTCAGTATTTTTTGAATGTTGAATACATCATTATTTTGCATTGATTTTTCACTCATTGCAGTGTTTGTCGGATCATTATATATTATTGCTTGAATTTTCCCATAGGTAGGTATGTATTTTGTTTTTGAACCTGTAATCTATATTTCTTTTTTCCATCATTTTTTTTTATTCTTCGTTATATTACTTGTCCAATTCTCGATTAGACGTATCTAACGTAATCTGAATTATTACTATTATTGTTCATATGTTCATGTCGTGGTGGAAGATCAACCTAGTTGAACCCCGACCAGTTTACGCTGAATTATCATTGTTCATGTGTAATATTGTACTGTATTATCATTGTGATTATTTCAATGGATAAATAAACTGAACAAAACTGAACTGAACTATAAGATCATGATTCGAAGAGTTAGGATTCGCGGTAACGGATCATCGAATGAGTCGGCGTACACGGCTTTGATTTCATACTTTTCCTTGAGAAAACCCTCGCGTGATACATTTCCATCTGTAACATCGGCCTGAGGATCAATCAGGAGGGTATTGACAACATTGTGTTGTTGGCGAAGGAAATCGTCATAAACATCCTGTAGGTCAGCATATCTATACAGATCTATCAGTTTTGGCTTGATTTGCGAGAATACTCATCACGCCAACGTTATTGAGGGATGTCGAGCGATTAGATTTATACTTTCTCGATTTTTCCATTGCTAACAATCAATAGATATCAGAACAGCTGATATAGCTCTGAGTTCGAAGTACCTAAGCAAAAAAGGAAGTGGACGACCGTCCGTGAGCGATATCGACAACTGCGGAACTAGGTATTTATTTAAATTGAGATTATTTTATGCTAGATGTGAAGCAGAAGATGGGACCAGCATGTGATCAACTTCAGTCAACAAAATCGTGACCTGCGTTGTCCCCTTCGTTCTGCAAATATAGAAGACCGATAATGCATTCAAAATGGCTAATCCATGCGAATATTGAATGAGAAGTATATTTATAAGAAATTGCATGACGAATTCATTTCGAGTATGGAATTAGGGTTTTCATTAGCAATATTGATTTAGAGATCGTATATTTGGCGCGAACTTGAGCACTTGAACATACGTATGATTTTTCATGTTTTTGTATGTGAATTTGGATCGAACGACCAATGTTCACTCTCGACAGCTTCCAAGTGGTTTGATGGAATGGACTGTAGATGAAAGAAAATGGGTAGCTCGAATTGGAAAATAATCGATGGCACTAGACGAACTTACCACTGGTAAATGGCCGCCATAGGGGGTAATTCTCCACAGCCGGTCAAAGGGCCCTTTCTGATGAGGTGCCGTGTTGGTATGATGATTAGTACCTCCAAACACCTCCAAAACACAGCGTTATCCAGAATTGCCACTTTCCGGGATAAGCAAGCGGGTTATCGTCACAATCGTAATTCTGCCGTTTCTGCTGAGGCCATTTAGTGTCTTCGAGCGCGAATTCTACTTTCAAAGAATGATCGAAGCAAATAATAATATTGTGGCATAAATTAAGTACCAACTTGAACTTGATGTCGTGATAGCGAAGAGAATACACCAACTCAAGAACTGAAAGTGAATGACTCCAGTTCGGATGAAGTGCTCCCTGAAGAATGGAAAGAATCAAAGAATGAACAATTCAGACCGAGAATCCAACTGATGATAAATTAACAGACCTTGCCAGAATCCATCAAATTATGGGAGGTTTGACAGAATCCATCAATGATATGAATCTCTATGTTTGAATTGGACCATATTCAGTGTGTTATATTCAGCTATCGGTTGAACTCTGTTGATTGTCACCACAAGAAAATGCTCTCAGACAAAACAACAGTATATGTGGGAAGGCAATGGAAGCAGTTGGAACGCTTGTCATCACCGCTCAGAAACCAGAAGAAATTTTGGATAGTCTTCAACAAAAATATGCAAGAGTGGGTAGAACGTGAGATGTTATATGTTCAGCGCCATCTAACAGCGAAGGATCTGAGGTAGGTTTCTTAGGAACTATAAGAAAACCTATGATTCCTTTTTGCTTCTCCCATCCGTATCAGCCCCGAAGCTGCACGTGTAGTGTAACAGATGAGCTTCTGAGTAGCTACGGATCTGTTGGATAGATGATTCTATATGAATGAAAACTGTGGAGAAGCCACATCATGATTGTTCATGAGCGAATGATCCAGCTCCATCCAAACTATCCAGTTCTTTCCGAAACCAAAAATTGTTGGGACATTACATGGATCAGTAGAGAATGTTTAAGAAGGAGCTAAGAACGAAACAGCTATCATTTGTCGTGGAGAAGCAGATGAGGAAGAAACTGCGAGGCTCAGAAATACAGATATTATCCGATAGCAGCTCATGCAATAATTCGAAATCAATATTGTTGACAACTATTCGGATTCAATAGATAGTCAAGGAGCAGCGATTCGATTGATGAATTCTGTTATTCATATCCACCCTGATGGAGGCTTCGAAATCAGGAATTCAATTTCTACTTCAAAAGGAGTCTAAGATGGTATACCAAGACATCTTGTTTCTGGAACCCAGTTTACCATAGAAGTTGACAAAAGTTTTGACTCTGGAAGAATCCTGGAGATGATGTGGAATCCTGTTGGAGACTAATTCATTTTCAGACTCAAATTTCATGGAATATCGAACAGAACAAAGGTGCCCACGAAGAGACAAGTACTGTATATGATCCAGTCGATCTCGTCGATCGTGATCGAAGTTGAAATCCTCCTCCAAAAGATATGTCGCGAAGGTCCAGGTCGGGATGACTGCATAATCAGAAATATTTTCAAAAAGGGTTGATCCGGCTAGAAGAGCTGAGAGAACTGAAGAAACCCGAGATTTCTCATTGTTACTCTATACAGCCGAATACAAGTGCATCCATAGAACTGCATTCATTTTCAGATACCAGCGAAGATGCTTACGCAACAGCTATCTATCTTCGCTTGGAGCTGAGAAATGGACAAGTACAAGGGATAGTGGTAACATCACAGGCTCAAGTATGACTTCTCGAGTCACTATATATCCCGAAATTAGAACTGCTTACAGCAGTAATGGGAGTGAGGTTGTATTCAGCAGCATTGAATGTTCTAGATTATGAGTTTCATCAGGAGTATCATTAGACTGATTCGAGAACAGTTTTGCACTGGCTAAAAAGTGAGAAGAAGCTCCAGACAAACGTCGCAACAAGAGTTTCTGAAATATAAGAATACACAGATCCTAATCAATGGGAGAAGGTTCCTCCTCTAGAGAATAAACCTAGCTGATGACTGCACCAAAGAATGCCCCATAAATACACTAAACGCTCCACATCGATGGTTAAACGGCCCTGAATTTCTTCATCACCCCAAAAGTGACTGGTCTATAATTCACGTTTGCAATAACACTGAAAATTCCACACATGTGATTTTCAACCAATCAGAACGTGTATTCCTGTCAGATCACCATAGCACTAACAGCGAATAATACTGGAAATTTTTTTGACCTTCATAATGACAGAATATTTTAATTCCCGGAGTTCTTTTTTCGCATGTTGAAGTTCAAGAATGAGCCCCAGTTCTTCTACATGTATATCCGCTCAGTCGAAATCATACGCTTTTTCTGTGCAAAAGTTCATAAACTGCTTCCATACACTTGCCTTCGATTCCCTAGTATTCCAGTATTACTTTCTTGACCGAAGCGAGACATTTTTCTACGTCGTGCTGTTCTGACAAATTTCTGACAGAAATAATTTCTAATTCAGAGTTTCACTGAGTTGCTATGGTAACTAAATAATCAAGTTGACAAAACCTGTTTTGCAAGAACTTGATGAAGACGAAAATTGATGTTGTTGGAAACACATTTGGTGTGGAATTTTATTACCGAATACCACACGAGGTCGAATCAAATCCGCAAAATTTCGACCTCTAGTGGTATTACTAGTGAGAATTGAACCATGAAACACACTTCATAATGACATTGCCAACAAACAATTCGTCATATATACTTCCTTCAAATGAAGATCATCATTCGTGAATGAAACTCTCATGAATCATTGCCATAATGATCCAGTTTCTTGATATGTTGAGGAAGACGCAGATCAAGGAAGAAAATTCAAATTCGAAGATATGTACAATAGTGAGAAGCTATGGTGGAGAGGCATATAATGTTCATATTTCTCAGGGGGTCTGAAAAACCTACAGAAGAATGCCAAGACTAGAACTAGTAGGCTACACCACTTGACGCTTCTCGATGAAGAATGAATAATAAGAATCAGCAGCCAAATCATCGAGATAGATGGAATCCCAGTCTCAGTTCATATTGTTCTCGACGGAAATCACTTAAACAGGGTCCGTATACGCATCGTTACCGATATACCTACAGGGTGTTGAAGTTCAATCAAACAGAACAGTAGAAACAGGATATTCTTAAAATGACTGGAGATACTGTAATGAAATATTAGGCGTGTATAATAGATATGGAAGACGCATACCACGTTTTACACAACGATTGTCCAGTGTCACCAGCGGCGCGCGTATTGGCACGCCACTGCTGCTAGTGAGTGGTATAAAATACACATGTTTCTGCTATCCAAAATTCCTCTCGATTTGAGAGAAGTGTAGGTTAATTTTCTCAGCCTTTTCATGACATACATGGCGTGCTCATCCCACTTCATGTTTTGTTGGTCAAGTATTACACCAAGATAGTTCGTTTTTTTTTACTCTTCCAATTGTACAGGGTGTTTCCGTCGTTGTTGTTTGTGAGCTCAAGTATGGCATTCTCTGTTCTTGAGTTTTTTTCTCAAATCCATGTTGGTTTTTCGAAATAAATTGATACAAATCAAAAAATTCAATTCACCATTCCTTTAGAAGCTCAAATACGGATGGTTGGTTGTTTCAAATGAATGATTGGTAACATCCTGAAAGATAAATATTCAACAGGAATTCTGTGAACTGTTTTTGCTGCAGCTGAGAATCTCGTTGATAGCCGGCCTCTGACTTATGTTTCTGATGATCCTAATGATATTTTCAGCACATGTCCCAATGATATTCTCATTGGCGAATCTACCCAAATAATTACTCCAGAAGTTTCTACTGAAAGAGATTCACTGTTGAAGAAATAATGACGATTATCAAAATTTTATATATATATATATATATTTTGGCTTTGTGACTGAAAGGATAACTGCCAACTCTCATGAGTCGATCGAGTTAGAATGAAATAGAGCCAAATCTTGAAAATGGGGAAAAGGTGACTATTAATGAGAATAATGTACCCCGTCGATGTGGCCACTTGATAGGATAGTAAAAACAACCGAAGGTGAAGATAGTACTGTTCGTCTAACAAATGTGCGAACATTACAAGGAATTTCAAAGAGACCAGTACGAAAACTTCCTCAATTGAATTATTGAAATATTGACGAACACAGAGTCGATGCTGGGGAAAAATGTAGAAGAGAAATGAATTTCTGAAGATTTATGTGATATTCATGAGTTTTTGCTAGTTGTTATCGATATCTTGTACATTCGAAGATTACTCTTTGATACCGTCTATTCATCGATAAGTGCGTTACAACTCTACAAGACAACATTTTTTGTATATGAGTACACTATTGGTTTTTCTGAAATGGTTGAGAATATGTAGTGGCCAGATAACAACTTTTTTTCTCAATTTCTCATTGAAGACGTCTATACGGCATCGCCACATTCTGCGTGGTTTCTGAGGTATCCAGAAAAATGTGAGATTTCATGTATTACTGAACCTAATCGTGATAGAGGAGGAGTGTTAATCACAATGTTGCATGATTTATCGATACCTGGTTTGTTCCCTCATGTATAACCCATGTTCAATAACCACGTTATATATTCGAGGGACATAGTGTTAGCCAGTGGTGGAATTTTGGTTGAGAAGGAACGTTTTGGATTTTTTCTCGAAGGTTTGGAGGTTGTAAGCATAGGTTGAGACTTCACTAGGAGAAGAGTTCCAGCGCCTTCCTTCAGGGGTCATGTCTACGTAAGGAAGGCCTGAAGTGGAAAGCTTCATGGAACCTGTAATGTTATTTTTCAGGTTCTATCTGAGGCCAAGAAATTATCCACATTTTTTCGAAAAACCTGTATAATTCTCCACGATTCACAACTTTATGATTCACTAGTACATCGCTACATAGGTAGGTATGAAGGTGAGTATAGTGAACATAGAATTGAATGGTAATATCTATTACATCTCCAAATGATACTTGCCTACTCTACTCCGGAATACTACTTCAATCTGGGATGAACTAGCACTATGGAAATGAACATAAAAAAACAGTCGGGTTGGAAGGAAGAGGAGGCGAAGATAAAATTATGCTGTATTTGCAGAATTAGGTGAAATATTGGTAGTGAAAAAATGCTCCATCAGAGCGGGTATTCTTGATTAAACATGAGAGAAGAATCATAGATGGAGGGTCAATTTTTGACAAGAAATCTTCGAAAGAATATTTTCGAGGAATCCAATGTTCCAGAGCGGCATTTTTCTAACACTGATTTGCTCGGCATTTTCCTAGTTCCAACCCATCACCCAGTATGGTTTTCATCAAATAATCTATCAAACTAATGATCTGTTATCATATTTCGACTGTATCTGAGCCTTGTTGATATAAATTAATATTCGCGTATGATCAAAGGCTTGTTTTCAATTGAAGAATTAACAGTATCATTGATCGATCACTCCAAATGATAATGATATTGATGATGATGATAATAATATTAATAATAATAATCATAATAATGATAATAATAAATGTGTTCTTTCATCATCAGTAACAATAATAATATCATAATACAATTAGTACAATGTACAGAATTTTGGATTCGTAAGCGGAACGCGATTTTCGAAGGAGCACAAGTTACCACTGTGGACTTTATTCAGATTGGTTTGCAATAAAACGAAATCGTGGAATGTGCGATACAATTAGTTTTATTAAATAAATGCGCTGAGTCGACAGCTGGCCATTCCATTGGTGTGGGTGGATGTGGCTTCCCATGACTCCTCCGCCCTTAAAGTGGAATCCTGGGTGAAACAACAGGGTTTCTTCTGAGGAGGTTGTCTGACTGGTCGACAACACCCTGTATATTCTGCGTCCTGGAGTGGATGAATCTCTTGTAGTAGATGAGGCTGCTGCAGCTCGTGATGTTCTTGGAGTATCTCAGCATTTCAATTTCACATGGAGCATCATTTCATTTTGATGGGACTCGATTCATGACATGAAAATTGTTCGATCGATACTTCTTGGCATTTCTTATCGAAGAGCATGTAATTTTGCTCGTTGAGAATGAGGAATTCCGACTGAGGTATTATAGCTTGGTAAATATTGTTATGAAATGTTGGCAATGGAAAGAAATGGAAATAATTCTAATCACTATCAACTATTGGGACCTCTATAATGAGGACGATTTGATTTTCTACTGAGTAACATTTGATTCTCATAATTTTCTCGAAAATGATAATATTTTCTACCGTTGATGCGAACGGTAATTTATTCGTTCGCGAAAACGATTTGATTGCTTTAATTTATTCAAGTAGTTCGATTGGTTCTACCATTGAATTGTGGAAGATATTTAATTTTGAGAAGGTAATAGCAATTTGGATTCTTCCGAAAATTTCAGTCATTTCTTGGAAAGCCATTATGACTTGTGATATCATTGTATGGAATATAAATTGATTATAAGTATGAATGAAGTGAATATTTGTATCATTCAGGACTTGTTGTATCTCTATGAGTTCATTTCGTAGAATTTTCTGATCATTTGCCGAAATTTCCTATTATCTTTGAACACATCAATCGACCTTTGCAGAAGTGTAATTTGTTCATCAACTACGGTTCCAATTTCCATTTCATCACCAGATAATATTTCGATTGCTTCATCATATTTCTCGGCATTGTTTTGATCTAAGTTGCCAGTTATTGATTCGATTATTGATCCAAATCCATCAATGAGTCCTCGTTTGGTTCTGGTTTGGTCAAATTCTTTAATGGGATTGAGTTGATCAATTTGGTTTGAAACTCTCTCTTCTCAAGAGAATGCTAAATTGTACAAGTAATAAAATTCTTCCCGATTATTTGCTATCGATTGCTTCTCTGAATATTTGAAACTTTGATATAAGTGCTACGTATTCATTAACTAGGCTAGTGATATCATACATCTGAACAGATCATGAAATGTCGGATATATCAGTTCTTCATTTGTGTAGATGAGGATGCACGTGGTAAATATGTAACAATGGGGGGCTTTCTCAATTTCTTGATATGAATAATCTCATTCTTTTCATTATCTTCATCAAAAATCTCTACTCTGTTTCCCAAGGTTTTTATCATCTCGGATGGACCTATTAATTCATCATTTTTCTTATTGCGATTATAGGGATGTTTTGTAGAACAACGACGGTCCCATCAGGACCGTTGAGGTTGTTTCATGAATTTGTTGGTTCAGAATATATGATGTAGCATTTCGTTGAATGATCGTATGAATCATATTATTCACTCGAGGAAAATATCAAAAGAATCTCTTCCTATGAATAGAATTTAGTTTTCGAATAGTTTTTTATTCAATCCAATGGAATTTATTGTTCTTATACATGTCAGGAAGGAGATTAAATATTTTCCTGGTCAGAAATAAGAAAAAAAAAACGTTGTTCAATTGACTTACTACATAATGGTATCTGGACATGGTTTTTCTCCATAGTTCGTGTGAAATGAATGTTCTCTATCCTTCGTAGCGATGAATTATCTTCATAGATGTTGATGATTATGGTAAACGTATATAGCTGCCTTGAATCCAGAACATCCGCTGTGATGAACAACAGTTTAGAGGGATAAGTACTTTCTTTGTTTATAATTTTTTCGAGCATTTTCTCTCTGTAGAGTGTCTAATTGTTTGAAATGACTATTTGTAACCCCTCCCCAGCTCAATATGGCATACTGCAATCGAGACTCCACTGAAGAATGATACACTTATCTCAATTGTGTGATCTCAAGATTTTTTTAAGGTATTTGAATTTTGGTAACAAACATCATAACGTCTGGGTAACGTTTGAGATTTGAAAGTTTTATCTCAGATGTGAGTCTATAAGGATTCCCAAGTATTTTTTTCGATTCCTATTATTGTAGAGTGTTGGTGTTCTTCAAATGTAAGCTCATCATAGTTTGGTGAACCGTTCTTATAGCTGCAGAGTGGCAAATGAAATGATAATGAAAATCCATATTGGAGACTCAACGTGGTTTGCTTCATTATTATGCATGAAGATGAAAAAAAAAAACTATTGGGCAGAAATGTATTTGCCAAAACTCGACAAGATGGCTTGATTTGAAATATATAAATAAATATATTCTGGTATGAGGCTAATTCTCTCGCTTCCTTTGTCGACAAGAGATTTCACATTGAACAAGAGTCAATTCCGAATGTAGAGAAATATTTGAGGAAGGAACCAATTGCGTCCTCTTGAGGCAAACCCTTGATCTCTCAACACGCTTGTATAAGGAAGAGTTTCGACTACAAACCGGCATTTATGTAAATGGGAGTCTATTTTATCCTCATCAGCTTAGAAAGTCCTGAGTGGACCGACCTCAATATCCCATCATGGGCCGATATCTGGGTGATTATCCAAATACAAATACATAATACAAAAACATGGGATATGAATTTCACAAGACGCTGTTTTTGCTCCCAAGTTTATTGAAGCCAGAAGAGCGAAGTGAGGAGTAGGTAATCCAAGAGTTTGGGTGCGAATTCATTCATGAACCCACATTCTCCGTGTGTCGGAAAATGGAGGAAATCTCTGGAATCCGTTTTCGAGAGAATGATATAAATCAACTTGGATGATATAAAAGAACTTGGAAATGAGGTTGATTCTCATTATTCTCCTCGAGAACAGTTTATTTTATCGACAATGAACAGATGTACTTCTCTTCAGTTCAAAGGTTGAAGTTATATGAATTCACTCTTTCCTAGACCTTCATCATACAGGGTATTGAAGAATTGAACATCAAAGATGAATCTCAGTCCATCCCTGGAAAACTGAGGGAGTTAAATATGTTTCCAGGAATATATTTTTTAAGTTCTATCTGAATCCGAGAGATTTTCTTCATTCTCTTGGACGCCCTGTATGATTCTTCATGATTCAAAACCTAATAATTCATATGTACATACCTACATAGGTGGGTACAAAGGTGAGTATAGTGAACATAGAATTGAATGTTAATATGTTGAGAAATAATACTCACCTAATCTACTCCGGAATACTACTATTATCTGGAATGAACTAGTACTATGGAAATGAACATAAAAAACAGTCTAGTGGAAAGGAAGAGGAGGAAAAGGTTGAATTATGCCGTATTCACAGAATTACGTGGTATATACGTCATGAGAAGCGCTTTCGTGAAAAAATGCTTCAGTAGGGCGGGTATTCTGAATAATTCATGACAGAATAATCATAGAGCAAGGGAATCAATTTGCGATAAGAAATCTTCGGAAGAATCAATTCGAAGAATCCGATGTTCCAAAGCGGCATTTTTCTAACACCAAATTGTTCGACATTGTCCTAATCCAAACTGTATAGTTCTCATGAGATTCATTTCACAACCCTCTCCATTTCAATCAACTTCCAGTCCAAAAATCTGTATTTATATTTCGACTTTATTCGAGCTTTGTTGATATGAATTGATTTCCGCATATATGATCAAAGGCTTGTTTTCAAATGAAGAATTAAAAGTATCATTGATCGATTACCTCAAACGATAATCATAGTCATTGGAGACTCGACGTGATTTTCTTGGCTTCATTACTATGCATGGAGTAGAAGAAAAAAACGTCTAGCGGAAATGTCTTGCCGAAACTCAACAAGATGACTTGAATTGAAATATATAAAGACGTTCTCGTATCAGTCTAATTCCCTCGCTTCCTTTGTCGACAAGAGGTTTTACATTGAACAAGATTCAATTCCGAATGTCGAGAAATAATTGAGGGAGAAACCAATTTTGTCCTCTAGTGGGTAACCCTCAATCTCTTAACAAGCCTGTATAAGAAAGTGTTTCGACTACAAATCGGCCTTTATGCAAATGGGAGTATATCTTATCGGCATCAACTTAGAGAGTCACCGACCATCCATATATGTTCGGTGCCTGAGTGGACCGACCTCGATATCCCATCATGGCGTATTATCCAAATACATAATGCAAATACATAAGATATAAATTTCATGAAACGCTGGTTTGGCTCACGAGTTTCTTGATGTCAGAATAGCTAAGCGAGGAGTATTCCAAGAGATCGAGTGCTATTTTCATTTTACATCAATTTTTTCTGTAAATATCAAATTGTAATTCAATGAATAATGATATTCATTCAAGCTATGATAACATATGATTAGGATAAGGACAATGATCGACATATACTCTCATTCATATTCATATTTCAATTTTCTCGATATATTCGAAAGTAGAACTGAATAAATGGGTAGAGCCCACAAATCTGGAGAATTCTTGTACGAGGCTATGGATATTTGTATTCAATAAGGTATCATCCGAAAGTTGTTGGGAAAACATTCAATAATGGAGTATATAAAGTATCATTAGTGAAAGAAAGAATATCATGTGATAGATAATTCAGAGAAAAAAAACAGTTCGAAGAGGATTATTGAGTTACCCCTAGGTGACCATAGAATGATGATATAAACGAACATATCTGATGGATAATGAAAAGACATTGTATAAAAGAAATTTGGGGATAAAATATTAGGTGAGTACCTGTGTAGCAAGGAGGTTTGTTATTATGTATGGAGGAAAGATACAAGCGGGCACTCTCCAAGTATCAATTGTTTGAAATATCTGTAATATGGCCTGCTCCGTCATGTGAATAGGATGATGAATGAACGACCTTTTTCGTGAAAGATTGATTTCTGTGATTCTGTTCCCATATAGTGATATTGAGTTTATGGATTTTGTATCAATTTCGAGTTCGTTGTACACACAAGACCCTGAGAAGTGCTAATGTTACAAATATCCGATAGCGCTTTGAATATGTATAACTCATCTGATTTTCATTTTTCGTTCTCTTCTGTTTCAATATTGGACCTGCACAAAATATCTGCCTCACGTCCAGAACGTTTGCAATATGGAATGATTTGTCACTAGATGAAGTAATTTGTGTCTCGAATTCTATTTCTGGAATGTTTCCATTCTATTTATTTGTGTGGTATATTTTACCTCGAATATTCACTTTGTATTCAAGTGGTGATTCCACCAGTGCGTAGTAGAGCATCATGATATATTTTCTCTTCAGATTTTTTCATAAAGATAGATGAATTTCCTTAGCAAGTTTCTCACTTTCGCTGTTAGCAGATGTATATCGATTCCATTTCAAACGTCTGTCGATATGAATACCCATATATTTGATATATTCTACTTGTGGTATTCATATTGTCAATAGATCATCTCGTTACACTCAATCCCAATTATCGTCTGAATGGAAAAATGCCGCATAGTGTGCATATCCAATAGTATATCCACTGGACGAACTGGTGGAGAGGCTATTGACAAATTCAACATATTCAATTTTCCCAAATTCTCCATTCCATTAATTGTGACACATTGCTTTCTGTCACACACCTTGTTTCCATCTCTTCTGATCATTCGCTTCCGTTTTCTAATCTCTCATCCCTACATGTTGTATGACGACCTCCAAACTTTCAAGAAGAAATCGAATACCTTTCTTCTCCCTCAACATTTCACCATCGGCTAATACGATGTTCCTTGATCTTTTTAGGTTCTCCTAGCGTGTTTTCAAAGAAAAAAAATCTCCTTCTCGATGAATCCATGTTGTATTGTGTATGTCTTCATGTTAGACATATTTTGTGCTTACTATTTCCATTTGGTTTCCTGATACAAATTCGAACAAAATGCCAAATTAGCCTAGCTGGGAAAGTGAATATCGATCCTCCATCAAATGTGAGCACTGACATAATTGGTAGGGCCACACGCAGAGGCCTCTATCTCCCTAAGTACTCTCCGCAAAATAGACTGCCAGAATCCCATTCTGCAGACTGAATCACCGGCGTGAATGTTTCTCCCTACTAATTAGTATGCAGGATGTGTTAGTTTCAGAACGACCAAAAACGTTATACCCAGAATCATCGTCAATTTATATTAGTTTTCTGGAATTGAACATCTGGTCTGTCTGGAATGAATACTTCGCCTTTGGAGGATACTATCATTTTAGAATTTGGTGAGACTCAGTTGCACTGAAAGAATATAATTTGTTTTGCTTACTCATACTCGCTTCTTGATTCAGAATTCGAAAACAAAATTAGGATGTCTTAAGCTAGGTCGAGACTGTAGTACTAACATAATTCAACAAAGATAGGAAGAACGTTGAACAGAAGGAACTCCCTGAATATCAGAATCCACTCCTGATTTTCTCTTGAAATTATCATGCAATTCATCTATGAAATATGGTTGCAACTGAACTAGGCAAGATGCAATCTCAGCTACTCCAACACCAGAAATTTAGGTAAGTGTTTGAGAAGGATTTCAATTTATATAAATGGAGTATCGAGAAATGATCTGACCAAACCAAATAATGCAATTCGTTGTTCATTGTTTATTCATGAATGATGTACAACGTCACAACTATAGTTGACTCTCATAATGTAAGTCTCAGACATCTATAATTATGTATATTATCTTTGAAAGATCATATACCTTCTATACCCAGAAACACAGTATGGCTTTGGCTGGAGTGGACCAGAACATAACACAACAACTCACTCATAGATATGAGTGAGAAAATCATATGCCTACTACAAAGCCCACCAGTAACATCACTACCTCGAGGAAGCTTTAGCGAAGAGTCCAAAGACACCAACATGAAGATTTTGTCTACTTGCAATGGATCTGGGTAGTTATGGATCAACTTACAGTTTTCATCTCACTATGAAAATGCCGTCAAAATCAAGGATTCATCTGATGGTGAGATCTCTACAGGGGATACAAAGTTGGTTGATTGAATGAGTAAAAAGTTGTGTAGTTGAAGGATAAACAGAACTACGTGTGGAAATCCTCCATATCTTCTTCATTTTCGGCTCATTTTCATATTTTTTGTCGTTTCAATGATGACGTTATGATTAACCTGATAAAATTCTCTTTGGTAACTTTTCATACATATCGATATGGCATCATAATCTCTCGATCCGAATCTCCAGATTTCATTATGCAGAATTCAAAGAGCCCTCAATATTCGGAATTTAGTGGAACGCGTTCGAACCATAATGTATGGTGAATCGTGTAATCAAGAATGAAAAGGGCGGAAGGTGTGCCGATTAATGAATGCAATAGATGGACTTGAGCAAGTCAGCGAGGCACGAAATCAGAAATCATCATGATATTGGTCTGATTCGATCTGAAATTGATCGGAGCATCTATTTCAAGGTAACTAATTCACATTCATCATTCATTACTGTGTATGTGGATGATCTACCCATTTTTCCGGATGATGAGCAACAGAGGGAGGATGTGAAGACGCAGCTCATGATGGAATCCAGAATGAAGTATCCGCATGAGGCTCATTTCTGTTCGGGGATAAATATAACCTTTGACAAGGAAGAAGGTGAAGTGTGGATTGACCAGAAAGGAATTGGAGGAATTGAAGGAATTTCGAAGAGGAAAACGTACCATATCAGGAAGCGATTATATAGTTGGATTCTTTATGCAGCTAACGATACGACACCTGATTCATCTCTTGTCGTGAATTTTCTCAGCTGATTCAAAAAAAATCCAGGTGAATGCGATTGGAATGCTGTAGACGCATCTTCAGGTATAAAAGAGGAATTTCACGAACACAACTTGAGTTTCCGAATGATGAAAATGCGAATTCGATTGTTTTTTGCGATTGTGACCCGGCAAGTGACATAGATGAGAAAAAATCCGTGACAGGTTATGTTATCATCTCGCAGGATGATGCTGTTTTATGGAATTGTAAGAAAAACAGCCAACTCTGGCTTTATCAAGTGCTGAAGCAGAATATAGGTCTATAGAATCGAGTTGTCAAGAGGCTCTCAGGTCACGAAACTTCATGATTCAATTTACTTTGGAAAAGACACGACAATATCGAAAGGGGTGATTGCCCTGGCCATTTTTGAAAAAAAGTTCTCATAAACGTAGGTCCGCATACGCTTCGGTACCGACCTATAGGGTGTTGAAGTTTAATTGAACAAAACAGTGGAAACAGGATATTTTGAGAGCGATTTGAGATATTGAAATGGAATAGTAGGGAAGTTGATAGATATGGGAGACGCAAACATTGCAATACACAACGAATTTTTGGTCTCACCAGCGGCGAGCGTATTGGCACGTCACTGGATATATGGAAAAACATATATATGGAGAAACATAGGACGGCACTGGATTTCCTGAAGATTATTCATTGTTGTCCAGCCCTTGTTCGATTGTTAAGAAAAAACGTCTCTGACATTTCATCTAGCGACGCATACTTCTTGACTTGAAAATAAAAATCATTTTGGGGCATGTACATTCAAGGAATATTCGCAAACTATCTTACTATGAATACCTATTTCATTCAGTGTATCAAGAAATCAAGAATTGCAGTGTTATTCGAATGCGTCTCGTGATTAATAATTTTGATTTCGTCAAATTCTTTCCATTCCCAAACTGCATTGTTCCTGGAAGAAAAACGTTCCAATGTAACGAAACAGAACAATGTAACAACGAAATGGAGTAGCCCGGCGACCAAGGACAGTGAGAACGGTAACGCTGGAACAGGATGTGCTGAACATGATCGAAGAAGATCCAGGTACTTCTACTCGAAAGATTGTCGCTATTTCAGTTGTAAGTGAAGCAACTGTTTGGCACATTCTCAAAGATAATTTGTTCTATCAATTCCACATACAACGCGTTCAAGCACTTCTTCCTGGTGATTTTCCTCCAAGTGTTGCATTCTGTCGATGGCTTTCGCGGAAAATAGTACAAATCAGCCCATTTTGGTCACGTTCCTCGGAACATATGATTCCGAAAAAAAAAATAATATGATGAATATCATTTCAGATTATCACTGTCTTCGGACTTCAAGATGAAATGAATTCGCAAAAATCATAGGATCACCCAAGAATAGTGTCCCTGAGATCAGGAACTGCCAAAATCGGAGATTTTAGCCACACCCCGATTGTTTACTATGATTTGAACTCAATTATCACAGAAATCAATGAATTGCACACCCAAACCACGATTCTCATGCAGTTACTAAAGTATAGGTAGGGCATAGTCCGTTTGATATTCGAAATAGGTTAAAATATCACGAATAATGGAAAAGAAGACAGGAACTAACCTTGAAGAGATCATTCACCATTCTCAAAGGATGGAACGAACATTTTTCAATGGTATCAGATTTATTTTCGAATCATCAACTGGCAATTTGGATGCTCATGATGATGAACGATATGAAAAGTGAGTGAACTAATTTCAAACCAATCAAATTGACATCGAATGTTGGGAAACGAAATCCTATATTAACCCTTAAATTCCGATGCTATCAAAATCAACGTAAATATCCATGCGGGGTCCTTCAGAGACTCCAACTAGAAATATGATCTTAAATTAGTTCAATTCAATTTTCGATCAACTAGCTCAAGGAAAGAACAAAATTATACTTCAGACATTCAATGAAACTTTATTGAATATTCTTGAGGAGAAAATGAAAAGTTACCAAAAATCAGGAATAATTCATTATGCTTATTAAAAATTGAAAAAGAATACAAGCCGATGCGCATTTAGTACATACAATATTTGATTTGCTTATTTCATGATTTTGACATACGGATTGTTTGCAAATTTTGGCATCTAGTGTTCACTTTTTAGTCACATCTTCTGGGACACTGGAAACATCTTGCCCTTTTTCTGTTTTGGTTCGCTGGTTCTCCAGCAGCTTTTGTGGCACTGTATCTATCTCACGCTGTGTAAGGGACCGCTTTCTATCAAGATCACCCATTTCTCAAACTCTGAAGAACAAAATGAGGGAAGAGATATACCACGTATTTGAATTAAAAAAGGGTCCGTAAATGCCCGTACGGGGTACCGGCGGGACCCCACTTGCTGCAAAATGTGGTAGCGTACTGAATTATGCTTACAAACGCCAACACAAACATATACTAAGTGGCAATGTTGCCAATATGTTCGAATAAAAGATTTATAGTGGGATTTTTGGACTTCGGGTCCTCAAGCGACCCCCCTTGGGGGTTCAAGGGTTAATCGATATGATCAATAATCTCAAACGAACGATTGAGAAAATTCCACACAATGAGAAGTTACTACATGAAGAAATTTTGCACGTCGCTTCAATTGTCGAGAAGGCACCATACGGAGAGAATTATCAGTTCATCAAAGATATTCCTGATCAACTGATGGATTTGTATGGAATGATCACATCTATTTCACAAGACGTGGAAAATTCATTATCAATCTGCAGATTGAACGTCATGCATCCCAGCATCATCGAAGTTTCTGAATTTTTTATTGAATAATCGAAACTACAGAATCTCTATAATCCCAATCATTTTCCATCCGAGATCACCGTAGAGGATACTCGAAATTTTGAGAAATTGATGAATATTGAATATCGTATTTACTCCTATGACGGAAACTTTCATTTTCGAACATTTCCACCTCTATTATGTCCCTGTATATAGCCAAAGAGAGTCATTCCTGAATTTAGATATTCATTCAAAAGTTTCACACACTTCGCATCCGGAGGCAATCGTGGTGCAAAGCTGATGGATATGAACTCCCGCATTCACATGCCAGTCAATCACTGTTCAAATTACCAAGCCCAAAATCAATCAATAGGAGGTATTGACACGATGAATTTCAGAATTTTCGAACGAAACGGCAATAGATCACAAGTGCCAGAATCAAGATATTCCCAAAATTATTGGAAACTGTTTGAAATTCTATATCCTACATTTACTCTATTCTAAGTATACATCAGATATCATGTGACCAGTGCAAGTCAACTCAATGTTTTTCCCGAGCTGAATGACGAACCCACTTCCACATCCGAACTGAATTCAGACTTACAAATAGACGATCTCATTCTGGACGACTTCCATGACCTGAAAAATCAGCTTATTCAGCAAACATCTGAAATCTCCTTCACTGCAGGTACAATGATTCGAGCCTATTTGCTCGCATCTTGATCATCATGGTCATAGCAGTCTGCATCTACAAGAACCTTCCTCATTCCTGATGTCGTAAACTGAAGTCCAGCCGTCGAGAACAGTCAAAGAAATCAACCTTCCAGTCGTTCAACCACCCTTCTAGCACCGAGGTTTCTTAATTCCCATTTCAGCAGCAAACCGCAGTCAGACTCTATATTTCATTGCATTAACATCTCTATTCGAACTGAAATTCCCATTTTATGATGGAAAGTTATTTTTTGAAAGAGCAAGGCTGCCGTTTCTGAGCTTATTTCAATCGTCCAAATGCAACTTGATGTATAATCAACACTCAATCCTCTATCTGGTGAAATTTTCAATACCCCTAGGACTAAATGGATACTATCTGAGTGCAACAAGGTTTAATCCAATCTTCGAAAATATCTGCCAATACTCATAAATAAGAACAGTCTTGATGTTATAGTTCCTTATTGAACAGGCACCTCCTGATCATTACAGATTGAATGAGATATTCCTCAATAGATGGTAGGAAATTGTGCATGTATATACTATGTATCCGTAGCGGTGTATAATTCCTTCCACAAGTTCGATGGAATGAATACCGATAGAAGTGAAAGAAAGGCACCTTGAAATATCTGTTTCTGCAATGTGTATGGTACTATCTGATGATTGAAACTTTGCATGATAATATAGCGTGGAAGTACATGAAACTGAATCAGAAACTCGGAGAGAATATTGTGTATCACTAATTTAAAGTGCACAAATCACGTAAAACCAATAATTTTTCTCCCACTACATTGGTTTCCGCTCTTTTCATGAAGTTATTCTTACTGAGAATCAACTCGATTAGTGACATGTATGAATGAACAGGTTCACTCTCGCTGTTGAATCTGTAAGCTCTATCAATGAGTGGAGAACATATTATATATCCAATGAAGATATATATGCACAAAAGTTAGTGAAGAGGAAGAACGGACGAGAGCTGAAATTGAAAGCATGAAAGAAGAATTGCATGAAACTCTTGATGCTCTGAAAACATCTGTTGAAGAATTGGAAGGAGAGAATAACATTCTTCGAAAAAGCCTGGTAAAGACTGAGAGACTTTTGGAAAAAAATCTACCCTGATATATGAGAATGAGAGAAATTTCACTCATCATACCAGGAGTCTGACGATTCATACAGCATGAGTTGAATATCACACTATCCCACACCGACATCAATTATAGTTTCATCAACAAGGATATCGATGAAGAATTCTGCTGAATCTGATTGCCAATCTGAAAAGATCAGAGATATTTTCAAAAATATCGCTCTTGAAGAACTCGGGAGTAGCATTCGTCGAGGACTACGATTCGAAGACAGACAACTGAAGAAACAGCTGTTAATACACCCCACGGCTGCCATAGCTGAGAATCTCACTGCAAGAATGAACAAAAACTGTAATCATCGATGTGCAGCAATATAAGTTGGAGCAACTGGAATCTGACCACACGGTTTTTCTCTCGGAACTTCCGGCACCAACTCGTCGATCAATATTGGAAAAGAATCCCAATAAGAATACTAGAGGCCGTCATGAACTGATTCATGTGTTCAATCACTGATATCCTTACTATCCGTAATATCGATGTAATCCAATCTTCACCAAGAAGAACATCAATTTCTATTTTTTTCAATATTTTGTATTCATTGATAAGCGATCATCACTCCATCAAGCAGCAATCTGATGAAGAATTGATAATTCATTCATTTATTCATTTATTCATTTATTTATGTAGCAGGAATACAAAACAGTATTCACAGATAGGTTATCTCTCAATATAGTGAATCAATATGATTCTCAAATGAGTTCCGTAATTTGTGATAGATATAATAATGATATGTTGGATATATGGATTGGAGAGTTCAAAAAATAATTCGTTTGAGATTGTTCATAACGGAAGGGATGCTGATGCCTGGTTATATATGAAGGAGCTTTAGAATTGATATTACTAAGGATAGCAGGCGAGTCAACTGGATTATTTATGACTTTGAAGAGGAACTTCACGTCTGAGATTTTCCTTTTATTCGCTAGTGTGAGTATGTTCAGTTCATTCCAAACGTAGATGCAGTTGTTGGGGTTGAGTGGGGAACATTTTTTATTGATATAATCTATGAATATATCCTGAACCGTCTGTAAATTTTTCAAGGAGGTGGTACATTCATTTTCCAGCTTTTCGTGGGATTTCCTCTCCTCGTTTCTGAAATATGAAGTAGGTGTTATTATATTCAGTCAAAACCGACAGCATGTTGAAGAAATTTCGCGAAGAAAATAATATTTCAATTGTGTTGAGAACCGGAGCCGATTCGTTCTCGAAACGTCCACCAAGATAAGTAGAGGTTTTATTCTAATTGAAAATATTTGTATTTCCAAATTTTTCAGGAACAAGGTGTCACTGACATATAGAGAAATCCTCTTTCAGGTATCTGAAGGTTTGCTTTCATGCGCAGTCAGATCACAAAATCTGTCCTTACTACAAATATATTGGGATGATTTCCAATAGCTCCTTTATTTTTCATAAACGAGGAAAGGAAATCCCACAAGAAGCTGGAAAATGAATATTCTGAACCCTCTCTATGAATGTTATATTCAGGATTCCATATTACAGTATCATAACTCAAAACACTATTTTGTTTTTCTTAGGTTTTGGCGTCGACTGCTATGGTCATTGGCCATGTATTCATCTCCTTGATTTCATAACATACTCATTAGTATCCCTCTTTTTTTTTTAAATCTTCTTCAGTAACTCTGTTCTCTTCATATATTCTATAATTTTATCGATCTCTTTTATGTTATTGCTAAGACAGGTTCTCGAATCGGCGGGTAACGCTAATTGGCGACGAATTTCCTGGTACTGAGGGGACTCTATTAAGATATGCTTTAGGCGGTTAGGCGAGCGTCTCTGCAAAATTCGCATCTTGGCTGTGGTTCGTTTCTAAGCATGAACATTGAGGTGAGGTTTGCATGGCCTATCCTGAGACGTGTAATAACGACTTGTTCTCTCCTCGAGAGATGTTTCGGATACTGCCATGTTGTAACAAGGGGCTTCACCTCTTTTATCTTTGCTTCACTATTGCTCCATTCATACTGCCATTGTCTCATAATTTTTCTCACTGGAATATCATCTGGTATATCTATACTTGCTGCATTTCTCGCTGCTTGGTCTGCCAGCTCATTTCCATATATTCCCACATGTCCTGGAATCCATATGAGACATATACATTTATTTCGTTTTCTCAGCCAATCCATCAGTGCGAGTGCTTCTTCTATCATTGGGTCTCTTTTATATACATCTCTCAATGCTTGTATTGCACTGAGAGAATCGGAGCATATTAGGATAGTGTCATTTGGTTGCGTTTCCGCATATCGCAAAGCTTGCCATATAATTCAGCTGTATATATACTCGCGAAAGCTGGAAGTGTCCAGGAGAAACTTCCACCAAGGGAAGAGAAAGCGCTACCCACTCCTTCATCTGTCTTCGAACCATGAGTATAAATTATTTCACTATTGGCATACGTGTCGATTATGCTATCGAGGCAGTTTAAATAGATGCCTCTGTTCGTTTCATCTTTCTTAAGTAATGCACATTCTAGGTGTATATTAGGAAGAACTATTTCCCATGGAGGAACATCACATGTGCCAATATCATATATTGGTGGTAGGGTCATATCCAAGTTCTCTAATAATTCCTGGAATCGAATTCCTGCTGGTCTCATTATCGTTGCCCGTCTCTGATACATATCCATATAATCTTGATTAGGATAAAATAAGATGCGATTAGGGTAATTTGGTTGAGCACAAACACCTACGCCATAGTTGAACAGTATTGTTTTCCTTCTATATTCTAGTGGCTGTACACCAGTTTCACATTGGAGGGAGGTTAAGAGACTCGTACGAAAAGCACCACTAGCCAATCTCAGTCCCATACCATGAATAGAATCCAACTTTTTCAAAAGAGACCTTGTAACAGACCCGTATACTATACAGCCATAGTCCATTTTTGACAGTATCAGCGTTTTATACAGTCTCAGTAGTGTATCCTTGTCCATTCCCCATGTTATATTCGATACTGTTTTCATGATATTCATGGTTTTTTTACATCTCAGTACAAGGTTTCCGATGTGATCTTTGAAATGTAGTTTTTCATCGAATGTTATTCCTAGAAAGCGTAGAGTGGATGTGTATTCAATAGGTTGGTCATTCAGAGTGAGAATAGGTTCAATATGTGGGGATCGAAGTCGACAGAAATGAAAACATTTGGTTTTGTTAACAGAAGAACGAAAACCAATAACATCTGCCTTCTTCGATAATTTGCTTATGTTATTCTGTAATTTATTTTTCATTTCTGATAAAGATTTGCCTGAGAAAAAAATTCACAGGTCGTCGACATACAAACATTCACCTACTGACGCATCTATTAATGACACAAGACTATTTATAGCAATAGGGAACAGGGTAACACTCGAATTAGATCCTTGGGGAATACCATTCTCTTGCACGTGATGTTCTGAGGATGTCGTTCCTACTCGTACTTCGAAGTTACGATTCTCAAGGAAGTTTCCAATGAAGATGGGAAGATTTCCCCTCGAGCCCCAGTTATAGAGCGTTCTTAGTATGCAATATCTCCAAGTAGTATCATAAGCTTTTTCAATGTCAAAGAAAACTGCTATTAAATTATTCCTCTCGGCAAAGCTATTCAAAATAGCATTCTCCATATAAGTTATCTGGTCTAAAGTGGATCTGTTTCTGCAGAAACCTGATTGACATTCCGACAGTAGATTATTGGATTCCATGTACCAAGTTAGACGATGTCTGGCCATCTTTTCCATTATTTCACTCATGCAGCAAGAGAGTGATATTGGGCGGTGATTCGTTGGTGATTTAGGATCTTTGCCATCTTTTGGTATGGGTATTATAGTGGCATCGTGCCATTTTCCAGGATAAGTACCTTCATTCCATATTCTGTTCATTATGGTAAGTAGGTTGACTGTTTGGTTTTCAGGTAAATGACAAATAAAGTCATACGGGATTTGGTCAGGACCCGGTGCAGATTTCTTAGAGGAACATAGTACTTCTTCTGATTCATGTTTGGCGAAAGGGACGTTATATGAGGTAGGGCTGAGAGGGTCGAAGTTCAATGGTATTTCAGAGACACGTTTGGTTTCAGTGAGAGTAGGCGAGTAATTATTTGATGAGCTACTTTGTTCGAAACATTTGGCAAAGTGCACAGTAATCTCCAATTGATCTGTAACAGGTTGGTTATCGAAAAAAAAACATCTACTGCATCATCGATGGTTCCAACAGGGAATCGAAAATTTGATAGAGCTTCCTGGTATTGAATCCAGTTTGCTCGGCCTGAGCGCCATCGTTGGGGAACATTCTGATTCAGGAGACGCTCCGCACATTCTATGGCAATCGGAAAATGGTCCGTACCATTATGGTGGCTCAGAGAACTTCATTAGAAGTCTGCTGCTATTTCTGATGGAAATTTTGAGACCTTGCTGAAAGGTTGTTTGATCTCGAATTGAGGTAGGTTCCATTTCCATTGTTTATGATTACGAGGCCCATGTCATTTATGAACTGTTCAACAAACCTTCCGCGAGCATCCACTCTGATAGATCCCCATAATTGATTATGTGCATTAAAATCCCCTAAGATCAAATATGGTGTTGGGAGCTTTTCGACAATTTCAACTAAGTCATCAAGGTTCCAGTTATATTCAGGTAGATATATATTACAAACGGTCATTTTATATGTTCTACTGCTACAGCTTGGATATCAGTTTGTATCACAACATGATTCATAGGAATGTTGTCTCTGACGAATGTTATCACACCGCCGTGAGCACGTATGTTTGGCTCTATATCTTTTCTGAATGACTTATACCCTCTTGAGTTGAAGGGTTCTCCGGGCTTGAAATGAGATTCTTGGAGGAATATGCAAAAGGGGGATTTTCCAGCTAATATTAATTTCAGTTCGCCGTAGTGTGTCTTGCATCCATTGCAGTTCTATTGTATTATATTATCTGATGTAGCCATTGATGAAGATTTTTGAATGAAAAAAAACTTTTGTATGTATGTATGGCTTGGTTGAACTTTTCCGCTATAACCTACGAGATCAACAACGAAAAATAATGATAGATGAACTGCATTCCACTCTTTCCTATTCGAAGCCGAAGTTCCTTAGGGATTTATATTGAATCCACTTCTTAGTGCATATATACCAGTCAATTGGTTGAATGTCTCCAATGTTGCGATGCTCATCTATATGCTGATGATACATAGATCTACTACTCTTTTGAAGCTCAACAAGCACATGAGACTTTTACTCGCGTCAACTTCGATCTCAATCAATTTTCGTCTCTGACCGCAATAGTCTATCAAAATCACGAGTTCTGCTATTTGGTTCGAAAAACCACAGAGATACTTCAAGAATCAAATTAGAATCTAGGTAAATCGATGAAATCTAAATTTATATATGAATTTTTACATGAATGACCACCTGGAAACAAGAGTTGAAAGCATATCATTGAGTTCTATACACTGGGCTGATTCTTGGGATGAATATAGTGATAATAGCTGAAAGGAACTACGCATATATTGCTCGGAGATTGTAAGAGATTAGGAGATCCACGTCTTGTGTCTGTGATTTTTTTCTAGAATAACTGTTAGGGATCACGCATTACTTGAGTATGGAAATATCAAGTTATCATCATTGTACACTCGCAAATTGTTTGTTGTGAGTTCTTTGTTTGTTTTGAACTCTCTCAATTTCCAACAAGTACTGGCTTCTCAGAGGAATTCCTCATGTATTTCCTCATCCCAAATATATTATAATTGGTAACATTCCATTTCATGTGATGGGTATTATCATATGATCTCTCCACATGAGACGACTAAATCTTCGAATTCTATCACTTCGATGGAAACATTTCAATTCATAGTCCATTGTTCAATTATTTCAGAAAACTGTACTCATAACCTGCACTGAACAATTCATTCGTATGAGAAAAAAAATTTAATCGAGAACGTTTTGATTCATTGTCGGGAAAATAATATTTCTCAGCATTCACATCATGTCGAACACAGTTCCTGAGTGATGACGAAAAATGATTATTTGTTCTGATAGTCCAGATAATGAATGGTAGAGGCAGAATAATACCAAGATTCGGATACAATCGACAAATAGAATTCGGTCATCCCCTTGTCAGCAAATACACATTATGTGAATTACCTGGCTCCAATATATCGAAGTAACGAATTTCATCCCGAATTTTCTGGAATGAAAATGGTAGCCAGTCATTGTGAAAAATCGCACTTCATTGCTATTAGCTTCTCTGCTGTGTCTGCCATTATATGTACTGAGACTCTCTCTATGGAACCACATTTTTAGCTCCGCTTAATGAAATGACTTCGATTTGTCATACTTCCTTTCAGTTCGGGCTTCAGTTATTGCATTTTCATGCATATATCATTGAATAAACTCTGAAGTTCAATGAAACTTCGATGTGTACTTTTCGATACAGCCTAACATTGTACGTGATATAGTCATTGACGCGATCTGCCTAGTTCGCCATCAACTCCACCCTAAACCACCCTATTTGAGGATGAGATGAATCATAAATTGGGGTTCATGATTTGGAAGCAGTAAAAACTCCGAAGTTTCTGATCTGATAAGAATCATGATATATCACTGAAAGAAAAAAATCCTTGCTCATACGGATGGAAGGATATTCTTCCGATAATTCATACTGCCGTGTCGGGAAATATGGAAATGAAAGCCGAAGATGTGAGGGAAAGTGATAGAAGGCACCATTATTCTGATTAAGCTGCAGTCTTATAACTCTTTCCACTCTATAACCAGCAGGAAATTGATGTTCATTTTTTTTTTCTGTCATAACCTGATTGCGCTTTATTATTTCATGGTTAGGAACTTTCTAGATGGATGAACAATCATTCCATGTGACGACCGGGAAATTGATTTTTCCGAGACAGTTCTGCCTTCGACATCGAAGAAAGAATAGAAAATATTGAACTGTAGGCACCGACTTGGACGCCAATTCACACCTTGCCAAGGAACCAAAATTTGTGACTGAGATGGTATGATGATAAGCATTCCACAAATTCGTCACTCTATTTATGAATGATGCTGGGTAAATCGAATTCCAATTTTCTTTCCTGCAAATAACTGAAATATCTGCTGGCCTGAAAGCTCTGGGACACCCGGTTTATTTGGAATAGCAAAAAGCAAAAACTAAACTCATCCTTGTACCAAACAGATCATCCTTCATCTGAGAAAATATATTGAGAGTAAATGAGGATACCACTATTCCTGATTATTATTCCTTATTAAACTGATTTTTTATAGGTAGCTAATATAACTCGATCATTCAGTTATAGGTATTCAGTTCAGTTAGATTCATTCATTGATGAAGGATCAATTATCAAACAGCCCTTGGAGCTTAGTAGTGATGAAATATTTCAGTATCGAAGGTCAAGTTTCCTCGGGATTCATCGCGTATGGTGAAGAATGACGTGAAGAACCCACCATACCAGGACCGGCAGAATCGCTTCACATCGCTTTCAGTTCGGACTCATTAGGAAAAATAGCTCGGCACATGTCGAGTTAAATGTTCAGATGATTTCGAAGTTTTGCAATAACCTGGCATCTAGAGCCAATATCGCCCAGTCTACATCCTGGTTTCTTCAGAAGTTCGAGCCCAACTCTAGAAAATGAGTGAGATTTTCTCCATCTTCATTCCTTTCACGCCCAATCATTCGATTTCAATAATATAAATCAAACATTCAATATTTGGTTAAGTCAACTCTATTCGGTCGATTCCTCTCAGTGAAACTTTGTTTCCTCAAATTAGAGAACGAATGGTTCGATTCGTTGAAATTTTCCGTTGCCTATCCTGAAATTCCATGGAATTATAGTAACTCACCTTTCATTCCGATAGACGTCTGCCACAACAGATGGGCAACTACAATATGCCAGCAGTATTCAGCCAGCATGACGAATCACAGAATGCCAATCGTTCTGAATGGCTTCAAAAAGCTGCACTCTGCAAATTGCTGGATTATTATTCTCCACTTCGTTTTCATCAATGAATGAGTACGATGGGAATGGAACGTGCATCTGAAACAGACAAAAATGATGTATGGATAGATTTCAATATCGTTTCCCTTTGTGTCAATTGACTCAATTATGGTTAGCTCTGGAATAGTATCTGTTGAATTTTGTATTCAGGATCCTCTTTATACGATATGAATTCAATATTATCGGAACACGTTTTTCTACTCAAGATTGATCTGGGAGTGAGGCATTTCTCAGACAAGGAGTTACACTTCACCAGCAATTCCATTATTGTCACGAAGACCTCCAATATCATTTCGTCATCATATGATGACTTTGCTGTATATTCATCCTTATAGTTGAGAGTTGAACGACTTACTTGTGAGGAAGTTCGATCCTTACCATCCTATCCAATCCTGTAGTAGCACTCCTTATCACTGATGTGATATCAAGTTCAGAGATAATGTATATTTGTCATAGCCCAGTTTCTAGTTCGCTATGTTGTTTTTACTATGGATTCTGAAAGAGTAGGTATCCAATTTATCGTATGTTCAAGATCAAATTTCTTCACAGGTATGTCGTTTCATCCCTTATCATACTTCTACTGTACACGTCTTTTCAGATCATCCTGCAGATGTTTGAAGATGTAAGTAGGCGATTCCCAAATGATGAATATATTCACATTAAATTTTCTTCTTTGTTTTTTACCCAATTGTATTATTTCATCGATGATAATATGTGAGCTAATAGTGAACTGTGTACCTATTTGAGATTCAACCATTTGATTCAAACTTCAGACGAATTCCTCGATGCCCCAGCATATCGACCTCATAATCTCCAAAATCATCGCATCGAATCACCCTCGCGGGTTGTTTTTTTTCCAAAAATTCATCCGATCAGTTCTTCTAGAAATGTTCAGAAATCTACGAAAGCGTAGAAGGGTCAATATTATTTAATTTTCATTGTTCACTCAAATTCCGAGTTGCATCTCAGAATATAACTGGATTCCGAGTTGTTACTCGAAATATTAATGAATTAATACTAAATTTAGCTCTCTAGCTCTCTTGTGAATAGGATTCGAGAGCTTTAGCGTATGTTTGAGGGTTGAACTCCAAACATGTGAACAGTACTCCAGGACAGGTCAAATTTGCGCTCCATGAATCGTGTACAGTTGCTGGGGTGTGAAGTACTTCTTCGCACGGAACTGCATGTTGAGCTTTTGTGAAGCAGTCTTCGCAATGGATTTAATATGATCCTCCCATGAGAGAGTGCTGTTGGTGATGATACCGAGCATTGACGATTTCATTTGGACAGTTGAACCTGAGCAGAAGGCGGTATGAAATGTACTATCATCCGCAAAGCTATTGACTGGGCAGGATGTCACATCTAACAAATCGTTGATGTGAAACAAAATCTAAGTGTCAAGACAGATTCATATGGCACAACAGCATTGATAGTCATCTCACATAGAGTGATATATTTGCAAGAAAATTCGATAGTAGAAGACATTGTTGGGGCGGCAAACCATATGACGGAAGTTACGAGGCCTGGGAGCCAAACTCGATCAAACGCTTCGGAGACATCCAATGCCACAGCTGGGGATTTCCGAAATGTTTCTCAATTAACACCCACTCATGTGCCACGTAGGCGAGCAGATCTTATGTTGATCTCTGGTGATGAAAGCAATATTGCCGGTCGTTCACGATTCTTATGCTTTCTATCGATTTTAGTTGAGATAAGATCAGAGCCATTCGAGAACAACACTTCTGAAACCAAGTGCATACAGTTTGATTTTCGAAAATAAAAATGATGAAAGAGTCGAATGCTTTCGACAAATCGGAACAAAGGGCACCCATGTTTCTCTCTCTGTTTAATCGACTATAAACATAACTGAAGAACCCAGAACAGGGTTTCAGATGACCTATCGGGGAAATCAATGTTGATGAGTCGTTATTGAATCATCTTTGGGAAGAAAGTACAAGAATGTTTTGTAGGAACTCGAATACTCAATAAAAATTCGCTTGGAAAACTAATAGGCCTATGATTCTCTAATAGTGCTTTATTGCTGTTTTTGGAAATAAGTGTCATTACTCCGACCTTGATATCAGATGAGAACATGTATGATTTGATAGGACGCTTATCAAATATTACGAATGCATTGCTATGAATGGAAGAATTATATTCATGACTCGGGTGGAAATACAGTCAAAGCCTACAGCATTCGTATTTTTCATATGGTTTCTGATACTTCCCCATCAATAACTTCTGCAATATGTTTCTTCAGTTCATGGAACATTACCCAAGTTATAGTATTCAGAATGCCAGTTATGAATCTGCTTCTGCATCGACTCGACTCGAATATCGTAGTTGTCAACAGTAATTAGAGTTTGGCCTTGAATGAGATGGAACAACCAGATTGCTGTTCCATAACCACCGATGGGACACAATCTTGATATGAGAGAAACAGTATATCTTGAGTGACTCTCCAAAGTTTCCATAGTAGCATTTGGATCGTCCGTAACTTCGATGTGATTGGAGTTTGGGATATTAACTTCCCATCTGCATTGTACGATATCAAAACTGTAGTTTGAATGGGGTTGTTTGATGAACTCTGGAAATGTGTGGATTTTGATTCATTAGTCGATACACAAATAAAGATACAAATATAGCCAGAGATGATCAGGTAGGAAATTCAAAGTTGATGATGAATAGGAAAGGAAATTGTGGGTTAGGAAATAGGGATGGAATGAATGGATCTATAAGATTTTGTTAGTGGTTTTGACTCCTGAATTCGTCTGATGGAGGTATGAAATATCACAGATATGTTGATGACTGGATTTTGCCCAATACCTCACGACAGAGTGGAAATTTCCGTTCTGCAAAGAGTAAATGAGAAATGAGTGTCATATATAGAACGTGGAACGTGATCTGTCGAAATATCGACTGGAAAATCCTGTCTATATATATATATATATATATATATGTATGTGTATATATATTATATCAACATTCCTGCATATGTCATCATCTCAGGGATATCACATTACCGCTGATCTCAAGGTTATCCAGCAACCAGAGTATCAGAGCCAAACGAGAATGCTGACACCATCTACACGTGTTTGACGATTCAGCACCTCGAGAGCCTTCCTTCGAGAGACCAGAACGACCACCGGCAGTTCTTCTCAAACCATTCTCAAGTCAAGTCATACTTTTGTAACAATCAATTATTATTCACATTTTCTTCAATATTGTATTCAATCAATTAAAATGCTTTTTTAGAAAGTCCAAAGTGATTTAAGTGATATAACAAATTGGCGCAGTTGGTAGGATTCCTTCACATCCACGGAACACGGACAGCCTATCCGAGGGTGTTCGATTCTAATCCTTCAAAGGAAGAAACCTACATTTGGACACAGCATCGAGAACATCGGAAGGACGGTCTCTTCAACAGCCGAAGAACACGCGCACGCTAACTTCGCTGGAGCAACGCTTGTGAAGCCGGATTTCATCCTCCGAATGAAAACGATCTTCTGGTAAGAACTCAAACGAATCATCTCATTATTTCGAATATTTTTTTTCAATAATTCTATCAGTTCTATTGTCAAATTATCCCTGAATCAATCATGACAGAATCACCTCCTCCAACTCCAACTACTCCAACAACTAACGAAATCGAACCATACAGACTGAACGAAATTTTCTGTATAATACCAGAATATGACGGAGATCGAATATTCTCAACAACCTTCATAAATGCGTGTAATACTACTTACCGCATGTCAGTACGAGATCAAAAGATACTCACAATTCTCCATATAAAAAATGAACTGAAAGGCAAAGCAGCTGAATTAATCAGTTCAAGAAATCCTCAAACTTGAGAAGAAATAAGATCACTTTTAATTCAATACTTTGGTGACAGTCGTGATTTAGCTTCTTTGATACAAGATCTCCAACGTATCCATCAGCTACCTGGATTATCACCTTTAGTCTTCATTAATAGACTACAGACTCCTAATGCAAAAATGCATGCATCTGTTCAAAAGCAATTGCTTACATCAGGAGAAAAACAATCACAGTCAAAATTAATCGAATCAATGTCATTAAATACTTTATTAACAGGAATCGATCCAGACATAGGACGCATTGTTCGTGCTGGAAATCCTCCAGATTTATTCACAGCAACTCTGAGAGTTAAACGTGAACTACAATTAAGTTATTTCCAATCACAAAAATTTCCAAATTCGAAAATTGGTCAAAATTCAATCTCAAATCGGAATCGAAAAATGATACCTCCACAAAAATTGTGTAATTACTGTAAACGCCAAGGCCATACAGTAAACGAATGCAGACAACGTCAGCAACAAAATCCCAATCAAAATCTCGGACCTAGACCTAATTTCAACCCTATTTCTCAACCCAATTTCCGACCAAAGTATCAATCCAATTTTCAAAAAAATTTCAGATCAAGTATTCCTCAGAGACCACCGCAATTTCAAAATCAGAATAATATCCAATCAAGACCATCGATTATCAAACCAAATCCAAATTTCAATCAACAAAGGCCATCAACGAGTCAGTCTAATCCGAATTTTCAAAGATTCAACCCACAAAGAACCCATTGTGTCAATTATAATACCACTAGTTACGAATATGATAATTATACCGCTAATTATCAAGATTCTGAGAATTTTCGAGCAGATGGTTATACTGCTAACCATCAAGACTACCAAAACTATAACTCTGATTTGTATCAAAACCAATATTCAGATCAATCCGATCAGAACGAATATTTTCCACCACAATATGATGATCAAAATCAATATGATCAGGATTTTCAGTTGAGCCCTACATCGAGTGCCCCTCCTATCAAACAATCCTCAGATCCCATAGACCAAATTCAAGCACAAATACAGACAATGAATTTGAACGATTTCAACCCAAATCTCAATTTCCCGGAACTCAAATTTCTATAAATCCATCATTCACAGTAAACTCTAAGAACTCATATTACATTAAGGATGCTACCAACAAATTTAAAATTCTAATCGATACAGGCGCTGGACTATCGATTTTCAAGCCCAAAACTTGTGAGAATTATTCTAGACGATTTTCTGAAAACGTTGTAGTTCAAGGTATAACTGACCAAAATATAATGATTAACGAATCTGTATTAATTCCTTCCACTGACAATGACCCGCACAAAGTTTATGTTCATAATATAGACATAGACTTTGACGGACTCTTAGGATCTGACTTTCTAGAACATTACAAATGTATAGTCGATTTGAAAAATAATCAACTCATTACCAATTTCAAAACAGTCCCTCTATTCAAAGTTAGTGATTCTGAATCCGATGACAAAATTCCACAAAATTGCGAATTTGATAACAAAATCACACTCGAACCTCGAACCGAACAAATTGTCAAACTAAATTGTAACCTATGTAACACTGATGCTATACTGCTAGGTCAAGAAAAACAAAAAGTTAGACTTCCTAATGCTCTAGTCAGAATCAATGAAAAAGGTGAATTCTTCACGTCAGTAATGAATGCAAACCCGATGGAAATTTCAATCAATTTCGATAATCTTCAGTTGGAACCGATTCAAAATTTCAGTCCTAATAATTTTAAGACTTCTGATACACGAACAAATACACACACTGACAGGACAATTGACATTCAAAATCAATTGAGATTAGAACACTTGAATGACGAAGAATCTGAACTTATCACGAACCTCTGTTTAGATTTTTCAGACATATTTTATTTGGAAGGCGACAACTTGACATTCACCAATGAAGTTAAGCACTCTATTGATACTAAAGATTCAAAACCCGTATTTACCCGATCCACAAAGATGATGTGAAGAACCAAATGTCGAAAATGCTTGAGCAAGGCATCATACGTCCTTCAATTTCACCTTGGTCATCCCCTGTTTGGGTGGTACCGAAAAAACTCGACGCCTCTGGGAAACAGAAGTGGCGTGTTGTTGTGGACTACAGAAAGCTGAATGAGCTTACTGTAGATGACAAATATCCCCTTCCCATGATTTCAGACCTCCTTGATCAACTTGGCAAATGCCAATACTTCACGACCCTTGATTTAGCGTCCGGATTTCATCAAATCGAAATCGAACCAAAAGATATTTCCAGAACTGCCTTCACAGTCGAAAATGGACACTATGAGTTTGCCTTTTGGACTCAAGAATGCTCCTTCTACCTTTCAGAGGGTGATGGACAATATTCTCCTGGGCATTCAGAACGAAAGATGTCTCGTCTACATGGACGACATCAACGTTTACTCCCCTACGATACATGATCATATTTCCCGACTAACTGATGTATTCAAACGCCTCCGAAATGCAAACTTAAAGATTCAACCAGATGAATGCGAATTCCTTAGAAAGGAAGTAGCGTATCTTGGTCACCTAATCACCAGTGACGGAGTCAAACCGAACCCATCAGAAGTCTATTGTTTCGTCAATTTCTCAGAACCTAAGAATCAAAAAGAAATCAAATCATTCTTAGGCCTCGCCGGATATTACCGCCGATTCATCTCCAACTTTGCCAAGATCTCCAAACCCCTCACTAAACTGCTTCAGAAAGATACTCCTTTCAACTTTGATTCCGATTGCAAAAATGCATTCGAAAATTTAAAACAAACCCTCATTTCTACACCCATTCTCATTTACCCAAACTTCGAAGACACTTTTCTTCTCACCACGGATGCCAGTGCATTCGCTATTGGCGCTGTGCTTTCTCAAGGTCCCATTGGCAAAGACCTTCCCATCGCATACTCTTCTCGCACATTATGTTCAGCAGAATCTAAGTATTCTACGATAGAACGCGAATTGCTTGCAATAGTATGGGCAGTCAAACATTTCCGACCATATCTCTTCGGTCGAAAATTCAAACTAATAACCGATCATCGTCCCCTCACTTGGCTATTCTCGATCAAAGACCCTGGTAGTCGCTTAGCTCGATGGCGACTCAAACTTGAGGAATATGACTACGAAGTCATATACAAACCCGGAAAGATCAATAAAAATGCAGATGCTCTATCTCGCATTAAAGTGAATCACATTCAAGAATGTGTTGCTTTTCATTCGAGAACTCTAGTCCTTCTAACGAATGAAGATGATTCCGATATAAAAATCATAGAGAATCCGATCGAAAATCATCCCAAACATGACATTCCACAAACATCCAAATCACCCCATAACGATACCGAAACTACCCAACCAAAAAACGAATCAGACGAAATATCAATAGAGAAAAT
Organism: Gastrophysa polygoni; assembly: GCA_963576655.1. Lineage (NCBI taxonomy): Eukaryota > Metazoa > Arthropoda > Insecta > Coleoptera > Chrysomelidae > Gastrophysa > Gastrophysa polygoni. The sequence goes on from OY755082.1 coordinate 34,980,133, forward strand.
TCAAGAAGAATTTAACACATTCTCAGAATTGTATAGAATCAAATCTCTGATAGACTACTCTAAAGTTCAATTCAATCAATGCCAAATTCTAGACAAATCGAACAGACACATTCTCATTCCAATGCAACAAAATAAACTATCGCAATTTCACTATGACATAATTGAAGACCTTTTCGAAGAACACTTTGATTTTAAAAATCTCGAAATCAATATTCTTTCCAGTAAATCAGTGAAAAATCGTAAATATTATTTGATCCCTCTAACCAATGACCCAGAAACAGTAATTGAACACCTCTTTTTGACTTTATATAAAAATCAGAATGAGATGGACCCACTCAATTATTATTGCATCGAAGATAATCCCGTATTGCCACTACTTGAAATGCTTTGTTTCATATTCGCCGAAAAGGATATAAAAATTAAAGTATACCAAAACATAGTAAGAACTCCAGATCAAGATCAAATATCTATAATTTTAGACCAATATCACAAAGGGAAGAATAATTTACATCGCGGAATAAACGAAACACTGAGACGCATACGGCAAAAATATAACTGGGACGGTATAACCAAAGATGTTGAAAAATTAATTAAAAATTGCGAAATATGTCATAAGACCAAAATTTGTAGGAAAAATCTCAGCAACCCATTAGTCATAACGGAAACTCCCCGTACTGCTTTCGAACGAATCAACATAGACATCGTCGAAGTTCCAAACAGAAATTATGCATTGACTATACGAGACGAACTTACGAAATTTACACAAGCTTACGCACTTCCAGATAAAACAGCTCGATCCGTCGTAAATAGCCTCCTACTATATTTTCGACATTTCGGAACCCCTTTACGAATCCATTACGATTACGGACGAGAATTCGACAATACATTGCTCAAAGACTTATGCACATTGTATGATATCAGAATTTCTTTCTCTAGCGTAAATCATCCACAATCCAACGGTTCAGTCGAACGATTTCACGCCACACTTCTAGAAATGATCCGTGTGAATATGTCAGAAAACCCTAATGAACATCCTTTTAATATTCTCTCCTACGCAATCATATGTTACAACAATTCCACAAATGAAACCCACGGTTTCAGTCCTCATGAGTTAGTTTTCGGACATACAGCAAGTAGATCACCAGAAACACTTTATAATCAAAAAAATCTGATTTCAAAATACGTAAGAGACTTGAACAACCGAATTTCTTATTACTATAAAGTAGCAAGAGCGAAAACAGATCAAAAGAAAGCAAAAGCGAAGGAACGTTTTGACAAAACAAAACAAAAATACGAAATAGGACAAAAAGTTTACATCAAGGAATCCCAAATTAAAAATAAACTTCAGAACAAATTCAATGGACCATTCAAAACCGAAGAAATATTTCAAAATTCAGCAATATTACTCAATCCACAAACGAATCAACGAACAAAAGTAAACTTTGATCGCATGATACCGTATTCTGAAAACTGATTTGTTTTCAGGTTCACCCTGCTGTTCGGATCAGCAGTCTGTCAATTCAAAATCAAACCAATCAATAACACTCTAGGGGTATACTACCATCAAGACGACGACATCGTACTTACAATCGACCACTGGACTCTACTCGTTCATAAAGACATCTCTTTACTTCAAACAGCCTACGAACATAACACTAGAATATTAGATACCATTTTAGCTACAGCACAATTGAAACCTTTACGCGAACTAAATATTTTTCAAGTAGAAGTCAAGAACCGTATCAGCTTACACACTCAAATTTCAAAGTCAATAAAAACGAAATTATCTGAAATAACCTTAGATACAAAGAGATACAAACGTGGACTCATTAATGGAATAGGTAGTATTTTCAAATCAATCACTGGCAATCTCGACGCTTCAGACGGCGAATATTACTCAAATTGTATCAATAAATTACATGACGATGAACATCAACTGGAAAACCTTCTCAAGAATCAAATATCAGTCACATCATCAGTAATAAAAAGTGTAAATACAATCATTCGAAAACTTCAAATAGACGAAGAAATATTCAATACAGACATCAAACAAATCGAAAAAACTATAAATGATATGAGTTACGATCTTAGAGCCATTGAAGCCAAAGTCAAATTTTATGACTTATGTGAAAAACTTATGGAGAGTTTTGTGTATCTTGAGGAAAGTCTCGATGAAATCATAAATTCAATTACATTTGCTAGATTAAACACTATTCATCCCTCAATTATCACTCCCGATCACCTAGTCGGTGCTCTACAGGAAATTTCCCAAAATCTGCACAGAAATAACTCACCTATACCAGCAAATTCAGATAAAGTTGCCCTATACCTCGACATTACACAAACTTCAAGCATTCCAAATTGATTCTAAAATTGTTTTCGTTCTAAAAATCCCTTTGACCGAACCTAAAACATATCACCTTTATAGACTTTACCCAATACCAATTTTTGATAAAACAGAACTGGCTTACATCAATCATATTCTTTCAATCTCTCAAAAATTTATCGCGAAAGATGATGATTCTTTGATGTTCATTCCAATCAACGACTTGAAGAAATGCAGAACTCTACTACCAGGAATAAAGATGTGTAGCAACGTATTTGCATACCCCATAGACAATAACGCCATGTGTGAAGCCCAATTGATGAAAACGTTCCAATCAGTACCAGACAACTGCCAAAATGCCCTCATCCTTAGTAAAGGATATAAGGTCCAAGAACTAGCCGAAAACTATTGGTTAGTGATTCTATCAGAACCAGTACGAATCTCGATCAATTGCCCATCGAAAGAAATCGAAACCCGAATCATCTATGGAAACTCTGTGATCAGCCTCCATAACGAATGTAGTGCCTTCATCGGAATTACCAAAATCCAAGCCACCTCAACGAAGACATCTATTGTTTCGTACGGAACACATCCAATCGAAATCCCGTACGAATGTTGCAGCGACCTCCCGAGACGACTAGATCTTCCGGAACTGAAACCTTTAGAATTAAGCGATTTGAATGTTGATGAATTGGACATCGCCAAAAATAAGCTTGATTCCTACTCCAAGACGTTAGAAGATTTAATCCACCAACCATTTGTGAAGAAGAACATATCCTGGCTCACCTATTTCACGATTACCCTAATTGTGACACTAATAATTTTGTACATATTTCTCAAGTATTGGAGATCGAGAACTATTGTTAGTCCATCTGATCCACCATCACCCCTACCTAGAGGAAGCAGAACCATGAGAAGTATCAGGGCCGTATTCCCAAAAATACGCCCGAACCTGAGGAATCAGACAAATGAAGAAGAAGATCTGGGATCCATCAACCTCAACGCCTGAGGATCCAATTTCCAAAAGTTGTCGACACAAAGCAACAACTTTTTCAAAAGGATGGGAGCTGTTATATCAACATTCCTGCATATGTCATCATCTCAGGGATATCACATTACCGCTGATCTCAAGGTTATCCAGCAACCAGGGTATCAGAGCCACACGAGAATGCTGACACCATCTACACGTGTTTGACGATTCAGCACCTCGAGAGCCTTCCTTCGAGAGACCAGAACGACCACCGGCAGTTCTTCTCAAACCAGTCTCAAGTCAAGTCATACTTTTGTAACAATCTATTATTATTCACATTTTCTTCAATATTGTATTCAATCAAATAAAATCCTTTTTTAAAAAGTCCAAAGTGATTTAAGTGATATAACATATATATATAATGAAATATATATAGAAATGATAATTGATGATGAATTATGATGTTCTGAAAACTGATATGACTCAACGCTACTCTGAGAAATCCAAGTACTATGAAGTGAGATGAAATTTCATTTCTTCACTTCAGTTCATTTCCGAATGAGAGCATTTCACATGTATCCTATACCCAATCCAATCCATTGGATGGATGGATGGATTTGAAATGCTCTCATTCGGAAATGAACTGAAGTGAAGAAATGAAATTTCATCTCACTTCATAGTACTTGGATTCCTCAGAGTAGCGTTGAGTCATATCAGTTTTCAGAATATCATAATTCATCATCAATTATCATTTCTCTTCTTGATTCATCTTTGATATTCAACGGTTTTTCGAATTGCTATCTAATGCTCAGAGATATATGACTTTTAGGAATATTCACTATTCACTATTTATTCTTATTAAAACAAACAGTATATTGTTCGAACACAATTATAAGATTCCCATCTCTTCACTTCGTGATGATACGGATTGAAATACTGAATATCACATGTGCATACCTATATCTCCCATAAATATATGCCATTACGTTGATTGGAATCTATAAAGGAGTATGGGAATAATTCTGCAGCATTGACCCCTAATTCATTCGAGACTGTTTCCAGTATTCATCGATTACATTCATTCCAATTTTTGATACCGTACATGGTCTCTGAATTTGATATTTAAGTCTGAATGAATTCAATCGGTTGACTATCTACATACAGATCTATATGCACATCCGATATCACGCATCTGGAAGATATAACGTATATTTTACTGTGGTCTATTCTCATATTTACGGTTCCATGACAGCGTGGTATCGTCAGAAAATGGAGTGATTTTTTGCCAAAATTCGTAGCATGATCAGATCATCATTACAAAATAGGAATAGAAACAGGCCAAGGACATGATCCTCTGGTACTCTAAGCTCAATTTCTAAGATGTTTGGACACCTGGAAAGCTGTATCATACGTGGTGATACGACACCATGAGAAGTTACCTATCTCGAATACTTCTTTCTAATCATTCTTGGGATTTTGATATCGTTTCATCATTCCAGAATTCGGAAGGAATCCAACCTCATTCACTAGAACTGATAGCTCCGATTCAAGAATGCAAAAACATGAAGAACTTCATGAGAATATAACTAATCAGAGAAGACTGTATATACTCTTCACGAGAAGTTTTCGATGGAGTTCGCCGGATGTTTGACAGTTCAATTTGGAATGTAGATTCCATGTGCGGTGGTGTGTGTCGAATGTAACATAAAAAAGAGGAATAAAGATGCGAACCTCATGATCGAAAATTATATGGGTGGAAAAGAGTAGCAACTTCGATTTTCCAATTGAGAGAATGGTTATTCTTGATATCATCTCGACCTTTCTTCTCAATTTTTTTATCTGTGAAATAACATGGAATTTCTTGATAAATCTATAGCAGTGCATGATATCACATATTTCTGAGTTATGAAGATTTTCATTGGTCACGTTTTCCAAAGGAGAAAATTCAATAGATATTTAGGAATTGGTCATCAAAAGAGTTTTCCATTCGAAATATCCGAATTGCTACTCATTCCAAAGTTAAATTGAGGTATATCCAATAATATCTAACAGGAGGCTGAAACATTAGTTGCCATTATGTGATTGCTCGAAATTGTTTCAGTGAGAGACTTCAATTACTATCCAATGAGTTCGATAACGATCACACATTTTCTCGGCACAATCACAGCAGACCCACAGAGGGCGGCTTTTCTTCCACGCGTCAAGGAGTAGTTCATGTCAAAGGAACTTCTCACACTCTACAAAGCTCAAATTCGACCATCTTTGGGTTTTGGTTCCAAAAAATTTATCGCTCTCACTGCTACTATTCGGATCCAAAAATTAATCATAGGACATCGTCAATTTGGTATCCATCATCTCTGAATATCTCCTCAGGAAAATACAATTCAGCATAATTCAAGAACGAGTTTCACCATTATTTTTCCGTCGGTAGTCACTATGCCGCCATAGCATCATAAAAATATACTGTGTCCGTGAAGTATGGAACAAATTCATCTTCAGCTAAACAGGTCATTTCAAGAAATAAATAACACGTCGACTTTTGCTGTTTATTTACTGTATTTCAAAATAATAATCTGATATAGAGGGTGAATCACATTGAATGGAACACCCCCATTCTGCCTCAATTTTCGGATTACTCTAGCTGAGCTGATTCCGAGAATGTATCACATGTGGATTGGTACAGGGTGAACAAAAATACAATAATTTTGTGTGTGCACATGAAGTAACGCGCAACATTCTGTATAAGGTAAATTGACAATATTATTGAAAATACTCATTGTCTAGCGGCAATTGGTTTGAGTGTAACACCCCGTTGTTTGCTACATATTTAGAGTAATGAAAATGAGCTGTTCCCAAACATTTTTGGTACTTGTGGTCTAGCAGACAGAATATGGAAGAAATTATTTCTTATCTTTTTATGAAAAACATAGTTGTCTAGTTTTTTTCGTGAAATGTCATTATTTCTTCAGTTTTTTATTGATGTTCAATGACAGTTTAGTACTTCCATATTTTTGGTATTCGTGAATATTTGAATGAATACCCAGATTCAATTGGAAGTAGAAATGGAGTTAGGTGTGAAACAAAGAATTAAAATACTTATGATGATTGGGTATGGAGACAGATCGCGAACTCAGATGGAAGTGTGCAATTTGTTCAATGATAAATATCCGGAAAGACCTATAACGCGTTCAACAGTCAGTAAGATTGAAAGGAAATTCCGAGAAACTGGTACGGTTGAGTTATGAAGAAGATGCGCACCCTTCTGTTCGTGAAGTTGGTGGCGATATCGGTCGGACAACGGTACACAAACTATCGAAGCTCGAAAAATGGCATCCTTATAAGTGATGAGAATTGCAAGAATATATGGTAGTCGAGTAGCAAGAAAGAATACCGACGTATATTTCCTGGAAAAATTGTACATCGAGAGATCTAAGATTGACTCGTACCTTTCGCACTCCTCGTAGAAACATATTTGTACAGGCTGTCCCATTTTTGATGTCCTCACGGGATATATCCCTTATTTTTGAAGATACAGATTTGCGGTTTTTGCGATCGTAGGCTTTTTTTTTGTGAAACTCACGAAACCGTGAACAAAATATCCATAGCCTGCTTCGTTCCTGAGATACAGGGCGAAATTGAAAATATTGCATTTTGGGACCCCCCTGTATCTCAGCTATCTTTCAACTTGAAGGAAAAGTAGGAACTGCTCTTTCCTCGATTTTTCACGTAGAATCCGGTGGCGTAGTCAGATTTTCCTAATGAGCTGTCGTTATTCAGATATAACCCAAAGTTATGTTTTTTTAAATAGAACACGCTATATATTTTTCAATTTTTGAAACAAGAAAGCTTTGCGCTTTTCAGAAATATATAACACTCATATGATATTTTGATTATTGGTCCTGTATTTGAGTAATTTTCAGTTTTTTATGGCAAGTCGAGACAAATAACTTCTTCTTTTAGAATAGATATTCTGGCGCAATAATTGAATACCACTCATTTATATAGGGTACAATGAGAAGTATCCATTCGAAATGATTATTCAATTACCAATTCGATAAAATAGATTTGATGAAACAATTTGATGAAACAATAAAACAATTAAACATAAAACAATTTGATGAAACAATAAATTCGAACACTACTACAAAACAATTCTGATAATTTTCCTCCTGTTGAAAATGTCTTACAAGTACTGTTCAAATTGCTGCCCATTCTGTTGAAGACAGAGCCGACATCTTCTGAGAATAGCGTCAATCGACCGTAGTAAAAATATAGGTCTCATACGTGAATATTCGAAAGCTTCTCTCGTAGCATTCATCAGTGAATCTCGATTTTCATGCAGCGTGTGATAAATTTTATTTTTCATATAGCCCCATAAGAAGAAATCTAATATCGATAAGTCAAGGGACCTTGGCGGCCAGTGAATGGGACCATTATTGCCAATCCACTGTATGTGAAATCTTTCATCAAGATAAACCCTGATGGCACCTGCGTTATGACAAGGTGCGCCATCTTGTTGGAAGAAACTGTGTCTGAATTGAGCCAACGGAATCTCGTCAAGTAGTTCAGGAAGACAATCATCTAACATTTCCAAATATCTTTGGTGATTCAAGTTACCGTCTAAAATTCAATAGGCTAGTCTTCCTCCATAAACGAAACAAGATACATTAAAGCCGAATCTACCTTGCTGTTGGCGAACCACCGTAACGTGATGATTATCATTTGACCAATAACGATGATTATTTCGATTGAATATTCCAGCGCTACTTATATGGCTTTCACCGGACCATACCACTGAACCCAAAATTTATATTTTCTTCCGTCTTCTGGATATACCATCTACAAAACTCAATGCGCTTCACAGCATCACCGGGTTCAAATAATGAATAGTTTGTGGTATGTAGGGGGTATATTTGTTGTTTTTCAATATCTTGAAAACCCTTGTCTTCTGAATGCCAAATGATTCTTCAATTTCTCTGCAAGAAGTATAATTATTGCTCTCATCTACCTTTCCAAATTTCCTTCCAGTCTGCCAAATATTTTCCTACTTTGTCTCCTCTCGGGATACCTAATGGTAATATATCCCAACTATATCTAATTTCTCGTAGTTTTGATATCCTGGATTATTATTCGCCATTGTATGAAAAATCTGTGAACTTTGACAGGTAGGTGACAAGAATTGTAAACAATCTGCATTTGTGTTTTTTTTTCATAGCTACCCACTAATTAGGTCCACAGCTTTCATAGTCTATTAATAGTACTGAATATTGGTAATGTGGTGAGTGTGTGACGAAACACTGTGTCAGCAATGAGAGAAATATGAAAATTTGTGAAGGGATAATGTTGCCACATTTTTACAAGGCCTATTAATAAGGAACCTACATAAGAAACTGAAAATTACCCAAATACAGGACTAATACTCAAAATGTCATATGAGTGTTATATATTTTCGAAAAGCGCGAAGCTTCAAATATTGAAAAATAAACAGGGTATTCTATTTAAAAAAACATAACTTTGGGTTATATCTAAATAACGACAGCTCATTGAGAAGATCTGACTACGCCACTGGATTCTACGTGAGAAATTGTGGCAGAAACAGTCCCTACTTTTCCTCTAATTTGAAAGATAGCTAAGATACAAAGGGGGGTCTTAAAATGCAATATTTTCAATTTCGCCCTGTATCTCAGGAACGAAGCGAGCTATGGAAATTCTGTTCACGGTTTCGTGAGTTTCACAAGAAAGTAGCCCACGTTCGCGAAAACCGCAAATCTGTATCTTCAAAAATAAGCGAGATATCCCGTAAGGATATCGAAAATGGGACATCCTGTACTTGAATAACCAGAGAATCCAAAAAATATCGCTCGAATTATTTTTTCACCCGAAAACCGCTTTGTTATTCAGATAGAGAATATTGAACAAACTTCATCCATAATTGAATGAATTGGAAACTATACATATAGTGTTCAATTTCGTAGCTGATATGTGTTTCCGGCATAACAGAAAGTGGTGGTTTGATTCAATGTTGATCCCTAACAAGAAACACATCATTCGACAATCTTTAGAACTCACTATTTTCCACTTACTATCTCACAATCGTGATATCATTTCAGAAATATGTAAGGCAAGCCCCCAAACCCTTCAGGGAGGTACATCAACTTTGACGATTTATGAATCAGTGAGTCAGTGGAGGGTTTCATCACTGGTTTGAATAGGTGAACTCGAACAGTATCATGAAGAGGAATATACTTTTCTCGCTGTGACTTGTGTCTCCAGAAACTGGAGATTGAGATCGTTCGCGTGTCAACAACAATGTATACGGGATTTGTAACACTCTGGAACCTTGCCGCATGCAAGTTTTCCGAGAGTTTGATGATGATATTGATAATGGTTATGAATGTATTTTTCAGTATCGTGATGAACGTAACCACTCGTACAATTGAGTGGGGCGAAGTCTAGCCAAGGCTACCTCCCTCAACCTCAATTCACAGGAAGATATATGATGATTCAGGAACAGGAATAATTCTCATTCTGTTGGAGAAGTGAGCATAATGTTTCATTTTCTCCCGAAAACAAGTGAGCACTAAATTGTCACATCCCGCAGGGTAAGAAGTATGACACACTAGTTCATCATTCGTGAAGAACCTGGTGAACATCAGATGAAATCTTGGAATTGCTAACGTATCAATATTTTTGATATTGACATCGTGTAGGTCTATCACGTAGGTGTATCAACTTCTGACAGAGGTAAGATAGGAGGAAGAGACGAAACACTGAAACAGCTGAATAGAGCTTGAACAGATTCTCAATTCTCAGTCATGAGAATCGACTATTTGTCAGATAAGAGCTATTGTGATTTTCTCTCAATCTATTATTGGTGTCTTCACCAAGCATCATTCATAAATAGATCGGCAAATTTGTGGAATAATTTGCCTAGTTAGGTATTTTCTGGTGCTTACTACCTCCAAACTTTCAAGAAAAATTCCAAAACCTTCCTTCTCTCCCGAAATTCCACCGCTGGCTAACACGATGTTCCTCGAACATTATAGGCTTCCCTTTTGTGTTGTCCACAGATGAAGAAAATCATATGATCAGACCATTTTTTTTCATGGACAAAACAAAAGGAAAACCTATAATGTTCGATGAACATTGTGCGAGCCAGCAGTTGAATTTTGGGATTCAAGATAGGTAGAACAAATGCCTCACAGAGCTTTTTCCGAAGTTCGAAATCGAAAATGAGGTCATTGATGTCTACTAAATCAAGAGAAAGATGAGTCCTTCTGGAGTGCTCTTGAAAACGTATATAGCCGAAAATTATACCAATATTTCTACTTCCATCAACTATTATCGAGAGTGAATTGTCTATCTCTAGTTTCATTCGTTCATCAGATGTGAAATCATATGAGTGTCGAGTTGGAACCATTTAGTAGCTTTCAGTTCTAGGCTATGGCTGTTGAAGTAAACAATGATACATTAATGACGGTTTATTCAAACTGAAACTCTTTCAAAGTCATTGGGATCGAATGATCAATATAGTTGTGTATCGTATGCGAATCATTATATGTTAGAGTACTGTACCTGATGGCAAATGTCGGATGTATGAATGAGGAATAACATTGGACGCCAAAGACGACTTAAAACACGTTGACTGGTACTGATTCTCTCTTTTACGATCATATAACCTTTTTGAATGCATTTTCGAAGTGATTCCTCAACTAAACTGAAAATTGGTCGGATTATTCCACTCATTTATTATTAATTTATTATTATTCGAGATGGCAGCAAACGGCACGGTTGTGTTAGAGAGCTCTCTCAAGAATAAAAATTGTAAAAAATGTAAGAGGACTTTAATAAACGGAGTAAAGTGCAACAACTGTGAAAGTTATTATCATGCAAGCTGTGAAATAAGTTCGGACGGACTTGCTTTTTTAAAAAATAACTTTTTATTATAAACTGAAAATATAAGTTACAGAGAGATGTTTATGCGTTTGAATATAAAGTCTGACTGCGGTTTGCAGTGAAAATGGGAATTAAGAAACCTCGGTGCTCGTTCGACATCTCGGAATCCAAGGGTGTTGAGTTTCGGTGGAGTCAGCAGAATCTTCCGTTTGGTGGTGATATAATTCCTCCCCTCAAAAATTCAACTACGGAGTGCAGCGGGGTAGTTGAACGACTGGAAGGTTGATTTCTTCGAGTTGTCTCGAGGGCTGGGCTGGCCTCGGTTTTTGATATCGGTAATGCAGGAAGTTCTTGTAGATGTAGACTGCTATAACTGTGATGATCATGATGCAAGCAGCTAGGCTCCATATACTGGGTGCTCGAATTATTCTGCCTGCAGTGAAGGATATTTCAGGAGTGTTCTGAATAAGCTGGGTTTTCAGGTCGTGGAGGTCGTCGAGGTTAATATCGTCTATTTGGAAGTCCAAATTCGGTTGGGATGTGGAAACTGATCCTTCATCTAGCTCGGGAAAAACAATGGGTTGATTTGCATTGTTCACATGATGTTCGCTGTACACTTTGAATTGGCTGGTGGTAATGTGACATCCGGCCGGAATTTCGATTAAATAGGTTCCTATAATTTTGGAAATATCTTCTTGATCCTGGCATTTGAGATCTATTGCTGTTTTGTTCGGAAATATCGCAATCCATCGAGTAGATTCCTCTAATTGATCAATTTTGGGCTTGGTAATTTGGACATTGATTGACTGGCATGTCGATGCGGAGTTCATGTCCATCAGCTGGACTTCACAAGGACTGCTTTCGGAGATCTCTTGAATAAACGCTTTCTTACAGACATGAAATCGTGGTGCGGCTTTGGCACAACGATCGCTTTCGGATGCGAAGTGTGTAACATTTTTCAATAAATATTTAGATTTAGAAATAACTGTCTTGAACTGACCTTTACTGTATACAGGAACAGAGTAGAGGTGGAAATAGTCGAAAATAGAAGGATTTGTGATAGGAATTCGAAGTAAATAGGTAATCTTATTTTTCATAATGAAACATTCAATATTTATCAATTTCTCGAAATTCGGAGTATTCTCTAAAGTGATTTTGAATGGTAATTGATTGGAATTATAGATATTTTGTAATTTTGATAGTTCAATAAACAGTTCAGAAGTTTTAATGATACTAGGATGCATGACGTTCAATTTAGAGAATGATAATGAATTTTCTATGTCTTGTAAAACAGATGTGATAATTTCGTACATATTAATCAATTGATTGAAAATATCTTTGATGAACTGAGAATTTTCTCTGTAGGGTGCCTTTTCGACAATTGAAGCGACCTGCAGAATTTTTTCTTGTAGTAACTTCTCATTGTGTGAAATTTGTTGAATAGTTCGATTGAATTTATTGATCATATCGATTGATATAGAATTTTGCTTCCCAACATTTGATGTTGATTTGACTTGATTGTTTTGGAGTTCCTTTATCAATTTCTCATATCGTTCACCATCATTAGCGTCCAAATTTCCAGTTACTGATTTAAAAATAGATCCGATACCATTGAAAAATCCTCGTTTCATCCTTTGAGGATGTGGAATGATTTCCTTGAGTTTATTTTCAGTCTTTTCTTTCGTTAGTTGTAAGATTTTTACATAATTTGAAATATCAACGGAATATGCTTTACTGGTTTCTAGTGACTGCATGAGATTTGTTGTTTGGAGGTGCAATTTATTGATTTCCATGATAAATGGGTTCAAATCGAAGTAATGAATCAGAGTGTGACCAAAATCTTCAATTTTGGCAGTTCCTAATTTGAGCGGCACTATTCCTGGGTTATTTTCTAAGTTTTGCAAATTTATTGTATCTTGAAGTCCGAAGACGAGAGGTAATCTGAAATAAAATGAATTCACTTATTTATCGAAATCATATGTTTTCTTCAGGGGTCTTTTCAGATTGTCCATATGGACTTTTTCTTGAAGTGGCGTTGAGACAGTTTTTCCAGGAATATTTACATTAGTTATAGTAGTGGGATTATTGAATTTATTTGAGGTTTTCTGTCTGATATGTTTCTTTATGTAAGCTTTCGAACCGGGTTGAAATAGGTCAGGATTATCACGATTTGTGTTTAATTTAGAAATGAGTTTTTCTTTATTTTCGGCAAGTTTCTCGTTTATATGCGAGTATAAAAGTTTGGTTTTATCCCTATGTTCGTTAACGTAATCATTAATTAGAATTTGCTCTATATCGATATCAAAAGGATTATCGATTTTCAGGTGTCCGTTTATTACATCGATTGGTTTTAATTTGGTGACAGAATGAATCGAATGGTTGTAAGCTAGTATAGCGTATGTCATTTTCATTTGTATCGGTGATTTTAAGAATCCACGGGTATTCAGAAGTCTGATGTGCTCAATCACGGTGGAATGAAATCTTTCGATTTGGCCATTAGACTGGGGATGATTGGGCGAACAAAAATGTACTTTTATCTTGTGAAGAGCTAATAGTTCAGTGATTACGGTATTTTTGAACTCGGTTCCATTGTCAACAACAATTTTTTTCGGTACTCCATGATGTGAGAAAAATGAAATTAGGCGATTTACAATTTGTGTAGAGTCCAGAGAATTAAGGTGGTACGCCTGGGCGTATTTGGAAAAACTATCAATTATTGTCAAGAATTTATTTTGTTCCAATGTAAAAGTGTCCATATGTAGTATTTCGAAAGGTTTCGTTGCTGTCGGCGTGATATTCATTTGAGTCTTGATGGGGCGTCTTTCGTACTTACTCTGTTGACATATTTCACAATCGTTTATATATGTCTGCACAGAGTTTTTCAAATTTGGCCAATAATACTTTTGCCTCAACCGGTTTTCTGTTTCTTCAATACCACGATGATTTGATTTACCTTCGTGATATGCTTGAATTAGTTCCGAAATTTGATTTTTGTCTGTAATGTCAATCAATTTAATTTTACACCTTTTGAATTTCAGAGAGGGCCATTTGAAATTTTTTCGTACTACTTCGCAGAAGGGTTCGTATATTTCGGGACTTTCGAAGTAAACATGATACTGAACGTTTGGGGCAACGTCGATAATGTCCTGGTCGAAATTATTTTTAGAAATTTGTATACTAATTCGTTGCTTCTTTTCGAAAAGTATGGTTATTTTCGGTCTTGCCGGTGAATGTAAAACTGAACGAATGATCATCTGATTTTGACCAAAGTTAACAGGTTGTTCCGAAATGGGAATTTCTACTATGGGATTTTCTTCGGCGTTCGTATGAACAGTAACGTCATCGTTGTCATATTGGAGGTCATTGTCATTATTATCAATTTTGTTTATCGAATCATTGTCGGTTTGTACTTGAGTGGAAATGTTGTCTTCTTGTTGAGTTTTTGCTAAGTTTTTATTGAATTCATCTATGAATGAAAAAATGTTATCAGTTTCTTTGGTATGCAACTCTATACGTGATAAAGAATCGGCATTCGTATTTGCTTTCCCTTTTTTATAGGTAATGGAATAATTATTGAATTCGTACTCTTCGAGTTTCATTCTCCAGCGTAATAATTTAGAACTTGGGTCTTTGAGAGAAAATACCCATTGAAGGGGTTTATGATCTGTTAATATATTAAATTTCCTACCAAACAGGTAAGGCCTGAAATATTTGGTAGCCCAAACAATCGCCAATAACTCCTTTTCAATGGTGGAGTAGTTTCTCTCGGAATCATTGAGGGTACGTGAGGCGTACGCCACTGGAAGATCTTTTCCTACGGGTCCTTGACTCAAGATAGCACCGAGAGCAACATTACTCGCATCTGTAGTGAGATTGAAAGGTTTGGAAAAATCGGGATACTGGAGAATAGGGTCATTGATTAGAAGATTTTTACAATTTTCGAAACAGGATTTGAATTCTTAGAGGCTTAGTAATTTATGCAAAATTGTTTATGAAACGTCGATAGTAGCCTAATAACCCTAAAAAGCCTTTAATTTGTTTGGGTGTACTAGGAATTGGAAAATTTTTGATAGCATGTATTTTATCCGGGTTTGGTTTTACGCCGTCAGGAGTGACAATGTGACCTAGATAGGCAACTTCCTTGCGTAGGAATTCGGACTTGTCCATTTGGATCTCAAAATTCAATTCTCGCAAACGTTGGAATACGACTCTGAGACGTTCTAAATGTTCCTGAAGGGAAGTGGAGAAAATAATAATGTCATCGAGGTAAACCAGACATTTTTCGTTCTGTATACCACGAAGGATATTATCGATAATTCTTTGGAACGTTGCGGGGGCGTTCTTCAAGCCGAATGGCATCCTGAGATATTCATAGTGTCCGTTCTCCGTATTGGAAGCGGTCTTCTGAATATCCTCCTCATTCATTTCTACTTGGTGGAAGCCACTAGCGAGGTCTAAAGTTGAAAAATATTGACATCTGCCCAGTTTATCTAATAGATCCGTAATATTGGGTAGTGGGTATTTATCGTCGATTGTTTTCTCGTTCAATTTCCGATAATCCACCACTACTCGCCATTTTTGCTGACCTGAAGCATCTGCTTTTTTGGGCACTACCCAAATAGGGGACGACCATGGTGAACAACTGGGGCGGATGATTTTTTGGTCCAGCATGCTGTTTATTTGTTTTTCGACCTCACGCTTATGGATGAAGGGATATCTGTATGTCTTTGTGTAGACTGGGACTTCGTCGGTTGTTTTTATATAATGTTTAATTTTATTAGTGAATGTTAACGAAGTGTTTTCTTGATAGAAAATATCTGAATACTCCTTACATAAGTTTTCGATCATGCATATTTCTTCGATATTCAAATGATTTGTTCTAATTCTAGATAAGTCAATTTTCGGTTTCTCCGTTTCGTCAAGATTATTGAAATTGAATTCTTTTATCCTAACTCTATCAAACTGCTCGACAACAATAGGTTCCGAGAAATCCAATGTAATATTACGTGTAGTGTTATTTAATATAGTTGTCAGCGCTTCTCCGTCTTTCGCAACGCTGAGGCACTCGGGAATCTCGCAGTTATGTATTTTATGATGAGGAATGATAATTTCGCCATTTTTTATGCTTGTTCTTATTTTTATCACTTGTTCTGAACGTGGTGAGACTGATATTAGATTAAGCTGGTTTTGAATTTTATGAAACTGTAACTTGATCCTTGTGTGAGGTGTAATCAAGTAACCTTTATCAAAATCTAATCCGGCATGCAACAGTTTGAGATTATCGAGACCGATTAGGCCATCGAAAACATTATGAAATTTAAACAAGTAGAATTTTAGATTTCCGGTGATTTTGAATATATTTGAGATCGGAATCGATGCGCTAAATTTATGAGCTGATTTCTGAAATACTGTTGAAACTATGAACGGGTCATTTTGAATGGTATTTGGATATATTTTAAATGCTAAATTTAGATCGATAAACGATTTTGTTGAACCTGAGTCTATCAGAAACTTTAGGTTATTTTCTGGCAAAGTGATATATGGCAATTCGCTAGTATTTGAATTATTTATTGATATAACTGGAGGCACTATGTTTGATTTGAGGTTTGAGGCTGTTCTTGAAAATTCGCTCCATCGTCATCAAACATATTGCAGGTGTTTTCGAATATCTGAGAATCCATTTGCTGATTACGATTACTCACTGAAGTATTTGGCATCGATTGATCAATTTCATCAGTTTGGACATTATAGAGTTCTTCAGAGATGAAATCTCTCTGAGGACGACTCTGATTACGAAAATGATTTTGTTGCGGAGGACGAACATATGTATTTCTGGTGGATATACTCATAGGAGTAGGATTTGGAAGGTTTTGGTTAGTATTCGGTTTGAATACATTTTGATTTTGGCTAGGCTGCCTAAATATTTGAGAATTACGGAAAAATCTCTGAGGTGGGTTGTTCGTTCTGGGTTGGATGTTGATTTGTTGGGATGGAAATCTATTTTGGGAAGGCTGTGGTGATTGAAATTGATCATATCGAGTATTACTGTTGAAATTACTGAAATTATTTGAATTTCTTGACTGCATACTTCGAGTATCTCGCGAATGATGTGGACTTTGTCTACTGGGAATTCTATTCGCTTGATTTTGATAATAATGTACGTTTTCCTCTTGTATGATGAATTGAAGCGCTTGATGTAAATTATCTGGGCGCATACTTCTAATAGTTGTACCTAACGGTTCACGTAGTCCAGACAAAAATGTTCTTAGGGTTAATTTATTACATAAATCTCTTTTGAGGGTACGTGCTTCGAGAGTAGGTTCGTGCGCATCAATAAATGAGCACAGTAATTTCAAAAGTTGTAAGCACCTATCAAAGAATTGTTGCGGTTTTTCGACTGGTGATTGTCTGAGCATTACGAGATCTCTGTTTAAACAAGCCTCGTCACGTTGGTCCGCAAAATTCCTATAAAGAGTGTCTTTCAAGTCGTTCCATGTTGTCACGCTCTGTATATTGGTGACGAGCTTGGCATTGCCACTTAACTTTCCTATTAGTGAGTTCAATAAAAATAAATTTTGGAAATTATTTGGATTGGTTGCGTCATAGAATGCATTGATTAGAGACTCGCAAGTACTTAAGAATCTATTCAGTTCATTTGGATTACCATCAAAGTTAGGCACGCAACTGAGATATTCTGGTTTGAAACGTGCTGTCTCAGCTGGGTTAGCCATATTATTAGTATCGGTTGAAATTGGTGAATTGTTTGAAATATTCAAATCTGAATTACTTTGGGTAACGATGGGTTGAATATTAGGAGGGGTTGAATTGGTATTGTCTGAGTCAGTTAAAGACAATTGGTTTAACCTCTCGAAAAGATTTTCAAGTGACATAAAATTGGTACACACTTACATAAAAAGCAAGCCTTTGGTCATCGCCTCTACCACTATAGGAAGTCTGTGCTAGAAAAGCGATTTCTGTCTTCTCCAACTACTTCTTTCCTTCAGAAGAGAACAATGTGGTTCCTCTTCTCGAAAAACAGGGCTGGAATGATCTTTGGCAGGTCAACGATTGACAGGGTGTCCTGAGGTCCAAGGAGCCGCTCTGCTTCTAACTTCTTCCAGCACTAATTTTCACGATGTTAAAAGTTCGATTACCGATTAATCGTTGAAACGAAAATCACTCCGATCGATTCGCGGTGATTTCGGCAATCCTACCGACTGCGCCAAATAAGTTCGGCAACGACGGACTTGCTTTTTTAAAAAATAACTTTTTATTATAAACTGAAAATATAAGTTACAGAGAGATGTTTATGCGTTTGAATATAAAGTCTGACTGCGGTTTGCAGTGAAAATGGGAATTAAGTAACCTCGGTGCTCGTTCGACATCTCGGAATCCAAGGGTGTTGAGTTTCGGTGGAGTCAGCAGAATCTTCCGTTTGGTGGTGATATAATTTGTGCTAGAAATAGCAGTTTCGTGAAATCAATCAGTGAAGATTTAATCACCTGTTGTGAATCATCCGCAAAACCTGTGAGTAAATCTGAATCTGATAACGACCAGGACTTTTTTGATGCTATCAACTGTCGCCCGAAAAAAAGGTAGACATAAGTATTTTCAGCTACGTTGTTAAGCAAAAAGACTTGTCAATTCTTCGATCATTGAACAGACTAGATAAGTAATCCACACCCCTGGCAATACAGTTTGTTTGAAAGCAACATCTATAGTATCTATCTTTTTCTGAACAAGGATAGCAGGAGCTGATTCTCCCAGCACCAGTGCCGTGTTGTCAGAGGGGGTCGAATTTATTATTAATTCATGATGAAACCAAATTAAAAGTCCGTAACAATTTCAGTGGTACTTTTCAGCATTTCTTGGTGGGAAAATCGACATCCTTATACTTCCTTCACATTGTTATGAAAAATTCGAATACGTACAATCCTATGGCGATTTTTGTAACTTGCTTGTAATCAATAAACTTATTATGACCACGTCACAAGGAAAGTTCAATTCTCAACGCCATGTGAAGCAATATACTCACTATTCAGTAAACAGTGTGTCTACTTAGTCTCAATCATGAATAACGTTCAATTTCGATAATGAACATTTATATGTTTGGCGATCAGTGACGATTTACTATTTCAAAGTTCAGTACCTACTAGTGGAAATAATTTTCAAAAAAGTGAAAAACTCGTTTTCAAGGCAAATAGATATGATTGCATATTTGAATGTAATTTTCAAATCTGAAGATGAAAATTTTTTATATCATTTCACGATATCGTCAAAAATGAAGGAAGTTTCATCTTGCGCAGAATTCTGACGCAAAAAATTGATGGCTGATTATTTCATTTCATGTAGATAGATGAGAATCGATAATAAATATGTGTAGACAAGTATTATGACGAAATGTTATATCAACAATGAAATCATGATGTGAAGATGTAGCAAATAGCAGTGTTTCTTATTTAAGTTGAATCTTTCAATTTATTTGCCTCATGATGGAGTCTTGCAGTGAAATATTTCTTCAAAATTAGTTTGACTAGTTCCATTGGGTGATGTTGTGGAGGGCCAGGGTCAGTGTTGTTCAAATGCATCAAAAACAGTCAACGGTAAATTTGTCATTGTTGTGTGTACAAGAAGTATAGAAATATCCTTATATTTTTTATCAAAAATATTAATTGAGTTCATCATTATTCTCAGTGATTTTTCAACAGCTTTGCATATTTTGACTACAAATAAGGAAGCATTTATCAGTGCTACATATTTCACCACAAGACACTGTCGCAGCTGACCTATGGGTATAATCAATATAATCTGATCAATTCAATTTAAATTCATTTTTATCCATTCCATTTGGGAAAATGCTTCAAAATCTCGAATGATACGACAATGGTAACTCACCTATGAAATGACGTGTTTTGATCGCCGGTTCAAATTGTCTTTAACACACCTCACAACGTCTCACCATTATATCAAATCACCAAAACAGGAAATAAACTGAGTTTCTGATGAATTCTGAGTACACAAAACTGAATACAAGTTGAATAATATCGAAAAATCAAAACGTAAATAATGACAGATACCAAACAAAGCAATAATCGCCGTTGACTGTCAATATCAAATTGCGGTGTTGCAACGTTAAGCAAAAAGTATTCATGATACCCATGCTGGTCCTCGAGCCTCCAAGAAAGTAAAATTGCTGAGTCTCAGAATAATGTAGCGATCTTCTATTGATCAGAACCGATTCATTATCGTCATGACCCAAATTCATTATTATATTTGTGCATTGTACTACATGAACTCATAAAGGACTCTAAATATTATGGACTATTAATCACTTTTTGATGATTGAATATGACAACACTGGCGACGATTGGGTACTAATATTATGATAATTCTGGGAATTCATGTTAGCATCAGAATATTTGTTTTGTGATCCTTCTAGTGGGTTTGTTGTTCGGAGTGTCAATTGATGAATTGCGCCAAAAAATTAAAATGTTGAATGAGAAAATCGATCAACTGGAGAACGTAGAAAAAGAAAAAGTAAACACAACAAATACTGCTGAATCCAAAAGAGTTATGGAAAAAGTGTCCTACGCTAAAAAAAACACAGCAGACAATTGCTCCAGTTGATGAGCCTGCTACCTCGAGGGGAGTTGCCGGTTGTGCAAAAATTCCCGAGGTCACAGAAAAACAATTGGCGTGTGCTATGTTGGAAACTGAAACAACTATATCAATCTGGCTAATCATAACGGAGTGACTTCTGATAATGAAGAATGGAAACAAGTAGTCAAGAAGAAAACGAAGAGGCAATTGGTTGTGGGTCAAAATAACTCCATCAAGATCAGTGGAAAAGAAATGAAAGGAATTCCAAAGATGACACATCTCCATGTGTACAGAGTGGACCCAATGATGTCTGTAAGTGATCTGCAGAACTTGCTACAACCTCATTTTCCGGAAGTATCGTGTGAGAAAATGTCTTCAAAGTATCCAGATGTATATTCCTCATTTAAAGTGAGTATATTTTATAACAACTTCAATGACGTGATGGATCCTTCCAAATGGCCTCAAGGAGCTCATGTACAACGATTTTTAGAACTGAGAAGGTATGCTCTGCAACCCCCACCCCAGTTATTGTGAGTGATGATAATTATGATTTGATGTTATTGAACGTTAACTGTTTGACAAGTAATAAGATTGATAACATTGTTATTGACTATTCAGATTTTGATCTGAAATTTATATGTTTGACAGAAACATGGTGTGTGAAGGAGAGTGTGGATAGTTTCATAATTCCTGGCTTTGAAATAATAAGTTATTTCACCAGAACGAAATGTAAGGGTGGTGGTGTTACCATCTGGTCATTAATAGATTTAGATGTTTCAAAACTTGACCTAGACGATTTCTGCTTTGAAAAGGATATAGAGGTTTGTGGAGTCATCTGGAAATATAATGATGAAACAAATTTTATTGTTTTGACCTGTTATCGATCAACAGCTGGCAATTTCAATGTATTTTTCATTAATTTGGATCTTTTATTATCCCACTTATTTAAACTGAAAATGAAAATAATTTGAAATGGAGATTTCAATAACCATTCACTTCATGACCGAGATGTGCTTATGTTATCCCAATAACTCATATCGTATAATCCTAATCCAACGGTTGAAGATTCAACGCGTATCTCGTTGACTTCACAAACGACTTTGGATCAGATCTATACTAACTTCAGTATTGAAAAAAAATGTAAAGTGGTTGATAATACTTTATCAGATCATAGAACTGTTTTCTTTTCTATCAATTCATATTACTCCAAGAAGGAGAAAAATTGTATTCGCAAACGTATTATAAATGAACGAACTTTGCACAATTCGAAAAATGCAATGGAATGGATATTGGAGTTGATGAAAAATTCAATTTGTTTCATGATAAGTTAATGAATTACTTCAATCGCAAATGTCCTTTCAAAAATATTAATATGAACAGAAATAAATCCCAGGAATGGGTGAACGAGAGTATAAGAGAATCTAGCAGGAATCTGAAAAACATTTTTCATCTACAAAAAACAAACCTGTCACTTCATGAATATTATAAAATGCGTAAAAAACAGCACAAAGAATTAGTGAAGGAAACAAAAAATGTGTTTTACTCGCATAAAATATATTCCTCCTCAAATGTGAATAAAAGTGTGTGGTCTGTCATTAAGAACCTTACGGGAAAAACGAACTATTTTTCGAAAAATATATCAATTGAAATTGATGACAAGATTTGTTCGGATCCTCAGGCTATATCTGATGGTTTCAACCGTTTCTTCATCCAATTCCCCCATGACATTATAAGTAAAATAAATAATGCAAATATAATATCACAAAAAATATCTACTTCTAGCATCGAAAAAAGTGTTTTTCTTCAGCATGTAAATGAAGAAGAGATAGAACATGTAATAAAACATAAATTAAAAAATAAACATTCCTCTGGCCCAGATGGTATATCTGCATATGTTATAAAACGTATTTCCACTCAAATCATAAAACCCCTATGTCATATCATAAATAGGTCTTTTCAGGATGGAATTTTTCCAAGCAGATTGAAAACGTCAAATATAACACCTCTTTTCAAAAAAGGCACTCTATATAATATGGAAAATTACAGACCAGTATCTCAGCCCCCTGTAATATCAAAAATTTTTGAATATGTTATGCTGAATTCCTTGATGGGAGTCCTGATGAAGAATAATATACTTAATCGAAACCAACATGGATTCCATGAAGGTCGTTCAACGATGACTGTTATATACTCTCTCTATGAAAAAATTTTGGAAGGTGTGGAAGCGAATGAAATTACTACAGCTGTATTCTGTGATATGATTCGAGCTTTTGACTGCGTGCAACATGAGCTTTTATTGCAAAAACTATACAATTTTGGAGTTAGAGGAAAAACTCATGATTGGTTCGAATCGTATCTTCAAAATCGTAGTCAAAGTGTCAAAATAAATCATAGAATAGATAATATTCAAAATCAGTTCGTATCGACTCTTATGCCCAATGAAATTGGAGTTCCCCAGGGCTCTGTTCTGGGTCCGGTTTTGTTTGTGCTTTATATTAACGACTTGCCTGTAATTTCACCAAAAGCCTTCTCTTGTTTGTATGCTGACGACACAACACTTTTGTTTCGTGAGAGGAATGAGTGTATTCTACAGGATACAATTCACTCCACTCTACAGAGTCTTCATGACTGGTTATCCAGCCTTCTTTCATTCCTAAACCCATGCAAAACTCAATATATGTCTTTCCAAAATCGTCATCGTGATAGTACCACCGAAATAGATGTAAATATTAGTGATAAATCAGTAGAACAATCAAACTGTGTTGAATTTTTAGGAATATATTTTGATTCTAATCTCTCATTCACCACTCATGGCATAAATCTCATGAAGAATCTGAATAGCAAGTGTTATCAAATTAGAGTTTTAAGAAATGTTCTGGATAAACAAGCATTACTTTTATTTTATTATGGTCAAATTCAGTCAAGATTGATATATGGTATTTTAATTTGGGGTAACTCGTCTTCTATGAAAGATATTTTCATAACACAGAAAAGAATAATAAGAAACATTGCTTACGTATCTTCAAGAACTTCCTGTCGAAGACTATTCAGAGAGTATAATATTCTCACGGTTTATGGCTTATTTATCGTTGAACTATTGATGTATATACACAAAAATCTAGATAAGTTCATGAAAAATAAATCGGTACATCATTACAATACAAGAATGAAAAATGATCCACATATTCCAAGAAATCGTACATCATTGTCAAAAATCATACCAAATAATGGGCCTTAGACTGTATAATATATTACCTGATGATTATAAAAGATTCACCGAGTTGGACCGTTTCAAATATAATATCAAGGTGCTTATGTTAGATATAAGTCCTTACAATATTGATGAGTTCACTAATTATTTTAAATAGAGTCGTTTTGTTGTGTTTGAATTTTTGAATGTTCTCAATTGTGCAATATATGTGTGTATACGTATGTATATGTGTATATATTAGTATAAGTATATGTATTTGTTGGTATATTTTATGTTTTGAATCTGTTGAAGTGACTTTTTACATATATGAGTATTTTCGTGACTTGTCCCATAACTTGTAAAAGTTCTTTCAAATGGACCAATAAAATCTATCTATCTTTCTATGATACAGCCACCAGGCTGTGAATTCGAATGGTCTGTGATACTGGATATAGCAAATGATATTGTTGGAGAATGTTCAGGTCGAAAACCGCTAAGACTTCGTTCCTGGCAGCAAACACAAGGTGGTCAACGAGATATCATCAGAGTTTAACGGAGGTCAACGAGATATCGTCAGACATTCTCTCTGTTGCCTGAGTAATGAAATGATGGAGTGAAGATACACATGAACACAACAAAGTGAAACTCAAAGTTCAGGGATGTGAACGTTTACTAAGTCGACAATGTCTCAATCGAATATTTAGAGTGTTTTGAGCTCTCGAAAACCTCTCCGGTTGAAATAAAAAAAAAGGAGTAATAATTTACTGAGATATATCTTCAGAATCTCTTTCATGTGACCGTCTTGTGAACTAATTATACGAAATCTTGGGTGGACGGGTTGCAAGGTATGCTTAATAAGGTCTTACTTCTACTTCAAGTGGGATTCCCCCGATGATATATGAGAGTATGATTTCCACTATCACACTTATCTTTAAATTGATCAGTTAACTCGCAGCGTTGAACTCAATATGGACACCTCGTATAAGGTACACCGTTTCCTGTCCAACATCGAAATAATGAACGTTTATTACTCTTCAGATGGGACACAATGGGATACAGAGCCAATATCGCTATAACGTTTATTCAATGAGCCTCTGTTGATACTATCACTATAGGACCAGCGCAGATTTTCAATAATAGCCTCCGGTATTAGTACAAGAAAATTATTCGTATTATTCGTTTTGGATAGATCTCATCATGATACCTCTTACGAAGAGAAAGTTCCGTATATATAACTATATATTTATAACTACTACTACACTACTACATATATATTACTATATATTACTACATATGTTATAGTTATATATATATATATATATATATATAATATTACTATTATAACTATATTCCTGGTCGTAATCCAAATACGGTGTATATGAAACAGCTAGAAAAGCATGACCATGAGGAAATCAGAACAGTTCCACAAGATATAACTACTCAATGAATAGGTATTCATTCTGGTGAGATTAGACTATTCATCAAAGCTTGTCATTTTCATCATTCCATTGGATGATTTTTCATACTAGGAGGATTTGATTTTCTATGATTTCTGGCCGCATATTGAACGTTGACCGGGTATATTTTATCCTATTCGAATGAATACATAATTGCCACGATAATACCCGTTCTCGAGAACTTCAATATTACTCATGTAGCTTTCTAGTTATATTCCCATATCAGAGAGTTTACACATCAGTATTTATTTTTCAACAATTATATTATTGCAGTCTCTAGGTTGATCCAGAAAATGGTATATCCAATTATCCAGATATTTTGTTATATTCTCTTATAATTCATAATGAATACCTAATCATCGAGTAGTGATATCTCGTGGAACTGTTCTGATTCCCTTGAAAGGTCATGCTTTTTCAGCAGTTTCATTTACACCGTAAGTGGATTGCGACGAGGAGAATAGTCATGATGAAAGTTATAATAATATCGATAACTTCTTCTTCATTTTTCAGAAACGAGGAGAGAGAATCCCAGAAAAGCTGGAAAATGAATGTACCACCTCCTCGAAAGACAGACAGTATTCAATATTCTCTCCTGGTTTCTGAAAATGGATGGAGAAATTATAATAATCATTCAAATATATTTAGTGAGGAAGATCAATTCTGACTCATATGAAAAACAAAAAATGGAGTCCGACCAACAAAACCTGTAATTTTAGTATACGATGTGTTTGTTGAAAAGGGTGGAAGAACATGAGAACAATATAAAGAAAAGATTCATGGATGAATCAAAATCAACTAAGCATATCCCTACTGAATATTTATTCATTTATGTTAACAAGATTATCGAACAGATGAGCTACAATAGCTCTTACAATATAAGGATAATGGAAACTAACAAAATATGTTTTCACATGAGCTGCAAGCCATGTGCGCTCAGACTCATCAATAATATTTCATAATAATGTGAAACCATCGATATATTTCATCGAGATGGATAACAAATGGCCAATTGGATAGAAAGTTCATTTATTCAGTGAAATAGGCTATTCAACAGATAGATGCAGCTACCCAATTATAGAGTCGCCGAAAATACGAATAACTGGTATTGACTCAAAACAAGACAATGCAAAGTTCAGCACTGGGAGCATATTGGACATGATTAGGAAGTACTATAAACATATATGTGATGATGAGCTTCCGGTCAATTTTCGAATAAGTTGATACCCCACTAAATATTTCATGATCTGAGGATTATAAGAAGGAAAATAACTATCACCAGTTCCAGTAGACTATGCTACAATGGAACACATTGATACATCCAATATATCATAATGAGAGGAAAGAAAAAATACATCGAGGAATTATATATCATGCGTTCTTCAATCAGTTATGAGAAGTTTCAGGTTTTTTTCCCATTCAGATCAGATTTTTTCAGCAGATCTATGTTACTCTGTAGTTCATCTGTCATCTGGTAGTTTCTGAGGAACCCACCTCAGATCCTTCGCCGTTAGATGGCGCTGAACATGTAACATCTCATGTTCTACCCGCTCTCTCAAAAGCTTCATATACTCTCACGAAGTGTTCCGAATTCATCAGCTAACCAAGAGCGACTTACAAGGCCGAAATAGATCTGTCTTGCCTTTGCTCGACGAATTGGAAATATCTTTAATTAATATCTCTCACTCGAAGCGCAGTGATATATTTTTGGCAGAATTATCTGTACTTGTCACATATAAACTGAAATAAATATGATCCGTTGTATGTTGCAGGCCCTCTGAAAGACATGGTACATGACAGAACTTTGGTACAATGAAATCGCTCGTAACGGGTTCAATTCTATTTTATTCATGTAGTTAGTAGTTTGAATGAGACCATGAGTTCATTATTCAGTACAAAGAAGGAAAATGCACCATAATAATTTTTATCGATCCACTTTTAAGTAGCATGCCTATGATCGCCAGATTTCTCTTTCTTCTTTGTTTGGTACGAAAAAAAGGTGGTACACGATTCCGGGAAATCGAATAAACACATGTGATTATTCATTCAGCGATTGAAGAGTGAACGGAACTCCAAATTCATTATCGCTTGTTCGCTATACTCAAAATTTGAGAATCATTTCATCGTGTCCATCGAATAATTCTAAATGAATATTGATGTATTGAAATTGATTTGTTCATCACGGAAATTGTCACCAGATAAGTCTGGGTTTGAAGAAAAGCCATGAACTCTATAGTAATATTGCTACCTACTACTTCAGGCTACATTCCACAATTCCGTGAGTTTTATAATATTGATTACTTATTGCTTTCTCACTTGGAAATTCAGAGTTATAGATTCATTATATTTCCTGAGAAACAGCGACATTTCACGAAGGAGATATTAGGCTATGATCTCATTCCATTTCAGGGCCTAGCAGTTGCTAGTACTTCTCTCAATTTTGGAGAATTGATCATACCGATTCAATTTCACACGACAATACATAAAAAAGTCCAAATATATTGGAGGGTACCAAGTATTATCTACCATTGAAGAAACAATTACCAGAATGCCACTGGTGAAATTCATCTATTGATGGGTTCAACAATGCACAATTCGAAAGGCACCATATATATTTTTTGTCGTCTCACCCGAAGGAGATCAAGAAAATCCTATTTCCAAGTACTATAAGTAGGTAGTTTATGTCATTATTTTTTTTAATTCTTCCTCCTTCATGGAATTCCATATCAGACCATATATTTCCTAGGACTATATATATTTTTCGCATCTCCAACTGGACACTGTCAGCTCATTCAACTGCATCATTGAATATACATGAATATACATGTTCGATTCTTTCGATTAACTGGTTTATTACAATCCATGGTGAACTGAAATTGAAACCTTCAATAGCCGTTGATGTTTATCTTATCTCAGGTGATGTCTGATAATTTCGTTTCGTTGATTTCGATTCAATATTTGTTCCGAATAAGTTGAAATGAGCTGGTTAGGAGTACCTGGAACAATTCTTTCTGACCAAGTTGCATATTATTGTTTCGTCTGAACTTCTGTACAATGAAATCTCTTCATCCAACTAATGCTTTCTTTGCCTTGCATCCTCTCGACTCGTGAGCTCACTATATTGCCCAAACTGTGTCTTTACTATAGAGTTTTCTTGCAGATAGATCACTTCACGTGGTGGTAGACGGGGTATCGTCTGATACAATGACTATCAATGCTGGTGTTCCACAAGGCTCTGTCTTGGCACCAACTTTGTTCTTGCTCCACATCAATGATTTGTTGAATGTGACCTCCAGCCCAGTTCATAGCTTTGCGGATGATAGTACACTTCATTCCGTCTTTTCCTCTAGAGCCCCTATATCATCCAACGAGGCCAGAGGTGCAAGGCGAAGACAGGTTGATGCCTCAAATGAGGATCTAACAAGAATTCTGAAATGGGGATCTGAGAATCTAGTACAGTTCAATGCAACTAAAACTCAAGCTTGTATGTTCACCAAGAAGACTGATCACACAATGCCCAATTTGATGATGTCGGGTACCACTGTTCCTATGAAGTCGTCAATATCCATGCTGGGTGTCACCACAGTGCTCTCTCATGGGACGATCATGTGAGGTCCATTGCGAAAACTGCTTCACAAAAACTTGGTTTTCTATTCCAGCATTCCATCCCAGCAGCTGCTTATGATCTACAAAGCACAAATTCGACCTGTCCTGGAGAACTGTTCACATGTTTGGAGCTCAGCCCCCAAACATACGCTAAAGCTCTCAGATTCAATTCAGAAGAGAGCTATTCGCCTAGTCGATGATACAACACTCACCAAATCATTGACCTCTCTAGATCATCGTAGAGAGGTCGGCGATCTATGCCTTTTTTATAGGTACTTTCATGGTCGGTGCTCAACGGAGATATCATCTATTATGCCACCACGTGCGATTCCTAGTAGACAAACCAGACGAGCTCAAGCTGGTCACTCCTACACTGTCAGACTCGAGACCTGTCGAACATCGCTATACCAAGCATCATTCCTCAATAGAACGGCAAAGTTATGGAATTATTTGCCTAGTGAAGTATTTTCTGATGCTTACAACCTCCAAACTCTCGAGAAAAATTCCAACACCTTCATACTCTCCCAAAATTCCACCGCTGGCTAACACCATGTTCCTCGAACATCATAGGTTTCCCTTTCGTGTTGTCCACAGATAATAAAAAAAAAATATTGTCCAATGTATATGTTTTTGAAGACCTTCACTAAGCGACCTGCAGCATCAAGAACTTTGACTACGTGGATAAAATTGCATACTTCTTCTTCGAATTCAAGAAAAACGTGCAGGACTTCCTCATTCATGGTCATAACCCTCTGTTTTATTTCCATTCATTGAATTCGGAAAGTACTTTCTCATAATGTTCCGAATGTGTGACTCCTTCAGCTACCTCAAGGGTTTCATCAGAAAAAAAATTATTTTCTTGCATTTTCCACCAACTTCACAAGTTTTCACAGATGGAATCGGAAAATAGAATCGAAATCAACCAAATCAATGCGGAAACCATTGAATGATTTCTGAAAAGTGACAGCCGCCATCAGAGCAATATGTGAAATTATTTTTCGATAAAATATCCTGGTGGTTTCGATTCTGAATGTTTGTGATCGAGAATAGATCGTTTCATTGCATACATATTTCTTCGCTCAAAAATAATATCTCATTCTCACCCGCATAAAATGCTTTCTGAAACATTCAAGACATGACATGATTTACAAAACATGATTTACAAAATCGGATCTTGAAGGAATCTGAGTCATACAATTTGAAACAGTGACGTTATATGAAATGAGCTGCTCACATTAGTGTTCCAGTACTACCTATGATATACAAGCAAGTTTTATCTTCATATCATGTAGGTGAAGTGAATTCGGTGAACCTCTCCTTTACCACTGACTGAATTAATTTTCATGTGTGTCATGCTATTCTGTCCGTGTCTCACCACTGTTCCTCTCGTCTAGAAGCTCCTCTCGCCAGCCAACCTATGGTGATTGTTCATCATCTTCAATTTTCTTCAGGTGGACATTCAAGCTTCGAATGTTTGCGAGATCCAAGGTACAATTCGAATAACTCGTCTGATTTCCAGGATTGAAGTTTGTGATTCGGAAAATTCATATATCAGCAAATCACTCGTATCTACTTCCGAACACTAGGTTCGTCATCAATTCATCGTTGAGTTTTGAAATTAGAAAGCATGACAAATTCAAACAATAAAATGTCATCTTTATGTTCCAACTATGATTCATTGATTCCCAATGAGATGTCTTACATGGGAAGTCAATGCTATATTTTGAGTCAATAGAATTTTCCACCGTTCCATCGGGCCATGAAGATTCTGTACGAATTTGACTGTACTACGAATAATATATGACCCTTCCGATCGTCTCTCCAACTACCGCAGACTGTAATAGCGAGCTGCAATTCATTGTACGATTGTTGGAGCAGCTTCAATTCGAATGAAATCCAATCGAGTATTGGATTTTATGTACTCAATGACGAAATAATATGGAAATACCCAGATGACAGTGCCCTTCAGTAGAATATTGGATTCCGTTGGTGCTGATTCGCACGGTATAATATACGCGGCACCCCAAATGAGAGAGAGATTTGATAGAATGAGGCAGATTACCACTTCTGGGTCTTTTTTGCTCACCTCTCTAATTCATACTTTGATCAAGCTTCGAGAGATTATTCCCTCATTCAATTCTTTGGAAAATTTCAGATGCAAGCCAGTCAAAAATATTACATTTGGTCAGGAAAGACAGGGACACTTCGTCCACATGGTCACTAGAATGAACAGAATATTGTGCGACGTTCTCTACCGAGTAGTCAATTTGGTTCTACGACTTTACTGAACATTCAGTTAGGACGCGTTGGTTGCAATAAATCATTTGAAATCCAAGGTTGTGTTTTTCATGAATACGCTCTGATACGGATAGTCTTAGGTTGCGGTCTTTTGATGAAATAATCAATGCATCCTAGCAACGATGATCAACTTCAGTCCTCGAAATGGAAACACCTGCTTTCTATTTCATTTTTCAATTCTGAATCAAATCATCAGTATGATCCATGTACCATGCCGAATTCGAGAATCATAAAGGAAACAAAAAGTGTTCATTTTTCTATCACCCTATGTGAATGAATTCATTGTCAGAAGAAGCAAAGGTGTCCGAATGTTTTTCCAAACAACGACTATCCCAATTTGAAATGAATTTGTTCCACTGTGTGTTATCTCTCTTGTTATGTCATATAAAGTTATGGCATTGATGAGGGAGTTCAGATTTTTTCGTCCTTCCCATCCCATTATATACTATTTTGCTCCTATCTATTCAATCCCTATCCATTACATCGAGATCTGGCCCATATGAATGTTCAGAGGCTACAAGGCTACAAAAAATATCAATAGGTCACATGAGCTTCTTATTCGCTATTCGTAAATAGAACCATATTAGTTTATCTTTCCAGAATTCAGATTGGATCAATTTGAAACAGTAGAGGGAAATGAATATGTCACTCATAAGCAAACACTCCAGCCTCATGCTCCTCCAATAATCATAAAAAAGTCAGAAATCATTCTGATGATTGAGCGATTCATGGATGATTTTCTTGCTGAATTTGAAGATTCTTTCGAATTTGAGTTCAGATGCAACTTTGACAGGTGGAAAAAATAGTTATTATCACTCGTATCTAGATGAATCACAGGAAATC